>LR738714.1:488080038-488128585 GCA_902687465.1 Secale cereale | reverse complement strand
CCCCCCCCCCCCCCCCGCGTTCGGCACGCCGTTGCAGGCCGCTGCCTTGCATCATCGCGCGAGGCCCCACCTCTGATTCCGGCCGCCGCCAGCAAGCAGTTCCGCCGGAGCTCCGCCGCGGGAACCAAGGCCGCAGCTACTCTGCCTTGTTGCCGTCTCCTTGTTGTTGCTGTTATTTTTCGCCAAGATACCAAGTACCATGACGCCCGAAGGCATCGGATCAAGTTCATCTTCGCCAACGAGTACGACTACACTTGGTGGATGCAACAAGTACCTCTACTGTCGACCCCGTGTACGACTACATGATGTGACGCGTCAAGTACCACTACGTCCGATGCCGCGACAAGTACCTCTACAGAAACATGAATATCTACGGAACGTGTACGACGACCGTGAATGAAGACGCCAACGTGAACGACTACCGTCGCCCCGGAAATGATGGATTCGTCTAGTACCTCTCCGAAACGTAACGTGTACCCCTACGTCAACGATGACCCCGTTGCCTCGTGTACAACTACTTCCCACGACGACCCCGTGAACGACTAATTCCTCTACGACACGTGAACCACTACTTCCCTCTTCCGTCGAACTCGTTCCGCCCTGAAAATGCACGCTTCAAAGGTATACCCTGAGTCGAATGCTGATGTGGTGAACGAATGCTTGTTGTGTTGTATGATATGTATCGAATGTTTGCTCGTGTCCGTTGTGCCCTCGTTTGCCTACACGTGGGAACCCAGTGACGGGATCACCCCACCTTTCATTTTGTTCGACTCGCTCACGCCACCTTTTCTTTTGCACAGGTCTCTCAACGAGTTACCGAAACCGAGATGTTGCCGTTGCATCATTTTCGGATCGTTGCCGTGGCACCCTTTCCTTCCACCACGGTGACAATACTTCATATCTCTTCATGTTAACTTTTACTAAAAATTGCATAAAACTTGATCATGTCATCCGCATCATGTTAACAACATTAAAATGTGTGAATTGTTGTTTGCTTAAAATTGCTAAACATGCATATGGGGATTTTTCCGGAATTGTTGTTGTTATTTCCTGCCTCATTTAAAATGCCTAGATAGCTAGTTTACATTTGGTTCCTACCTTGCCATGTCAGCATCCTATATAGACTTGTCTTGCATCCTACATGGTTGAACATATTGACATATTGCTTGTGTTGTTTTTCTGTGCTTCCTACATTGCCATGTATTGCTTCCTACATAGACTTGTCATGCATCATTCCTTGCCATGTATTGCATCATATAGACTTGTGTTGTTTTTCTGTGCTTCCTACTTTGCCATGTATTGCTTCCTACATAGACTTGTCATGCATCATACCTTGCCATGTATTGCATCATATAGACTTGTGTTGTTTTTCTGTGCTTCCTACTTTGCCGTGTATTGCTTCCTACATAGACTTGTCATGCATCGTACCTTGCCATATATTGCATCATATATAGACTTGTGTTGTTCTCCTGTGCTTCCTACCTTGCCACGTTTTGCTTCCTGTATGGGCTTATTGTGCATCCTATGTAGACTTGTGTTGCATCATACTTGGTTGAGCATATTGTCATGTTCTTGTGTTGTGTGTTTACCGTATTGCTTGCTTCTTCTCGTTAGTGCTTGTTCCGTTGCGATCGTGAGGTTTCGTTCGTCTACCCGTGGTTCATCTTCGAGGCGCCTTCTTCGTCTTCTACATGGATCCGTTCTTCTTCCTTGCGGGATCCCAGGCAAGATGATCATACCCTTGGATACCTTTACTATCATTGCCATGCTTAGTAGTCTCGATGCTATCGTTACATGTCGTGCTACCATCTTATTATCAGCCTCTCCTTGTTGCCATGAAACCTCTAACCTTTGAAACCTTCCTAGCAAAACCATTGTTTGGCTATGGTACCCGCTTGCTCAGCCCCTCTTATAGCGTTGTTAGTTGCAGGTGAAGATGAAGATTGTTCCTGGAGGGAACTTGTTGTTGGAATATCACAATATCTATGATTATTATTAAGACACCTATATACTGGGCCTGGGTGGAAGGCTTGGCCTTTTGCTCGGTATTTTGTTCCACTCATGCCACCTTAGGCGCCGATAAACCGGTATTATGTTCCTTGATTTTGCATTCCTTACACGGTTGGGTATATGGGGACCCCTTGACACTTCGTCTTTGAATAAAACTCCTCCAGCAAGGCCCAACATTGGTTTTAATTTGCCTCATAATAATAACTTAATTAATTAATTAAATTTACATAAGGGGGGCGCTCCTTGGAGATTCTTTTCTACATAGCAGGGGGGCCGATGCTGATGGTGTTGGCCCCAAATAGAGTCGTTTGCGGCGCCCCCCCCCCTTGGAAACTTGGGGTTTGGCTGTTGTACGCTGTGCTCATCCGGTCGTGGCCTGAGACAAGATACGCGTAGCTACTATCAGGGTGTCGGCACGCCGGGAGGTCTGGTTGGACTTGTTTTACCATTGTCGAAATGTCTTGTGCACCGGGATGCCGAGCCTGATCGGATTTCCCTAAGATAAGGGGTGATGATATTATATTTATCACTTTAGCTGATCGTGAGAGCTTGTGATGGGCTAAGTTGGGACACCCCTGCAGGGTTATGATCTTTCGAAAGCCGTGCCCACGGTTATGTGGCAGATTGGAATTTGTTAATGTCCGGTTGTAGAAAACTTGACAGAGGATCCGAAGTAAAACACACCACCGCGTGAGTAACCGTGACTGTCTCTTTTCACTTTGAGAAGAGAACACTGTGGGGTTATGTTTGACTCGTAGGTAGTTCAGGATCTTTAGCGATCACTACTAGTTTGTGACCGTTTGCGTAGATGCTCATCTTATTCTTGTACTCGTAAGTTAGCCACCATATTATGCTTAGCCGCTGCTGCAACCTCACCACTTTACCTCTTCATACCCATAAAACTTTTCTAGTCTTGATACCCATGGTTATGGGATTGCTGAGTCCTCGTGGCTCACAGATACTACAACACCAGATGCAGGTTCAGCCGAGAATGATGCAGGAGTTGGTTCAAGTACTTCTCTGGGAGCTCGATGAAGAGAGTGGCCGTATGTTTGTGACGTTTTCGACGATCAGTAGTGGTTTCTACTAGGGGCGATTCGACCTGTGGCTTTATGTATTTGGTATCTTTCTTTTGGATCTTCGCCCGTAGTCGGGTTGTGATGTTTTGAATGATGTTTTGCTTATGTAATGTATTATGTGACGTGGCGAGTAAGCCAACTATCCTTTTGCAATTTCATCCCTATTTTTACATGAGTCGTGCAAAGATACCAAACTTGAGATCTTTCCAGAATGGGTTATACCTTTAAGTCGTGCCTCGACACGTAGGAGGTATAGTCCCATCCTGGGCATTACAAGTTGGTAATCAGAGCCTTCTCCGACCTAGGAGCCCCCACTGATTGATCGAATCGTTGACGGTTGAGTCTAGGCACACACTTAAAATATTTTGAGTCCTATATATATATATCGGAGAGTAGGATTTATTTTTACTCCTCATCCCTTTTCACTCTGGTGAGGACTCCTGACGATTACTCTTGCCTCTTCTACTCTCAAAATTTCACCAAATTTTTTTTAGGATCACGCGAGTATCGTTTGGATTGTTCCGATGTCTTTGGGACGAGAACATTGTTCTCGATGCCTCCTGTCATTTAGGGGTTGTGGCAGTGTACCGGGGAGTTGAGCTCCGAGGTGTTGTCGTCACAAATATATCGCAACAGTTCTCTAATACTTAAGACGGCCGACATTGTAAACTCTCCTATGCGGTTAGTGGCAAGATAACCCCGACATCACCCAGTACTGGGGAGGTAGTTCGGGAGTATTGCCACAGCTTGCGTAGCAGATGCGTTTCGAAGGTCCGAGGTAAACGGTTTCCGGAAATAACTGGTTATGTGTTGAAGGATGGATACAGCTGGATGTAGGATTAGAGTTGAGTGCGCGGTGCTTCCCCTGTATCCCCAACACCTGATTGCATAACTGGAAACTTTCGGAAATTAATAGGTGGGTTCTTCTAGTAGTTCATAGGCATTCTTCCAACGAATGCATGATATGAAGTTTGGGGTTCTACATTGAGTGAAGTGGTTTTATGGGCGTTGTTCCAATCGGGAGTTGCATCTTAAAGGGTCCTTGGATATGCTGATCCAGGGATTGCAAAACCCTTTTGTAACACGTTCCATGAGCTTTCAGCATGAATATGTGGGACGAAGCTTCTATCTTGTATTTGTTCTAGCTGCTCCTTGTTGCTTTTATTTATCTTTTATTCTCCCAAGTGGCTTCTCGACAAGTTGATGTACCTACGGAATTCATTCATTCAATTCTCCGTTCGGATGATATTGTGAAGATTATGCTGCAACATATCTATCCTTTGTTTTTGTTTTGATTCTGGTATTCGAGTTGCTTCGATGTCAAATATTGATTCCATACCTTTCCTAATCGGTGTTCTCATATTTCTATGGTAGTGCTAATTCTTCTTGACCATCGAGATTTTCATGTTAATTCTTTTTCAACCGGTGTCCATTTTGTTCGTCTCAAGTTGTCTTTGTTTTTCCCCGCCCTCCCACCCTTTTTCTTATGGAGCCAAAAATTCTCAAACGGAATACCCAATTATTCATGTGATGTTTCTTCATTCATTTCCTTCAATGTTCTTATCCGGTGATTTATCATGAAGATGCTCAAGAGTTTCAAGTTCATCATTCTTCATTCTAACATTCTTCTCCGGTGGACTAAATCCAAGCTTCCGTGTTGATCATAACTCTTCCTTTTGTTTCACATGTTTTCACATGTTGTAATTTCTTATCCGAAGTCTCTCTTGTTATACAAATCTCTCTAATTCTTATCCGGAGTGTAAAAGGTACCTCAGAAGATTCATAATTCCATTCTTAATCCGTTCAAACTATTTTGAGGTTGCTATCTTATTCAAGCCATTTAATTCAACCGGTGCAATATCTCTTAAGCAATCTTTTTCAACGGTGATTTCTTTAGTGGGCCCTAACCCACAGGTCTTTTTCCAGGATCTTACCTGACTCTTCTTTTTCCAGATTATTATGAAATTCTTTTCAAAGTGTGACGTAAGAATGATTTCCATCAGTCACATGCCTTCTCCAAGCTTGTTTTCAATTATTTTCATCTTTAGCTCCACCTTCCTCTTTTATTCTTCCAGAGCATTTCACAAATTCTTTTCTTTGTGTTCCTCCGAAGGCCATCATCTCAGAATATTTCTTCGTTCTCAGTTTTTAACTTTGTCCTCCAAACATCCTTCATTGATGCCTCTTCGTTCGTCTCCATATTCTACCGGTGCTTTGTTCAAGTACTCTTAATCGGTTCGCGATCTCTTCGTTCTCTTGTATCTAATTTTCCTCAAGTGCTTATTCTTCCTGGTGATTATTCTCTTTCATCACATGGTTTCAATTCTTACGGTGGTTCATTCAAGATTACTCTTTCATTGTTATCGTACCAATTCATTTGTTCTTTTCATATCCTACCGGTGCTTTGTTGAATACTTATCCAAGGTTGTACTAGATCTCTCTTTAATTCTTTGCAACGAGAATAAGTAGTATGCCAAATCCATTGCTTGTCGTCAATTTAAATTGATGAAGGATATGCGTAACATAATTCTTATTCTTATTTCATCCAAGTGGATTAATCCCTTTGTTTAGAGTTTATTCATGAAGAATAAATTCTAGGTTTCAAGTTGTTCATCTTGTTTTCCGGAGTTCCAAGTTATTTAATTATATCATTTCAAAGCTCCATCTAATTCATCGCAGGCCTTGAATCTTATTCTTTTTTCATCTTTCACTTCTCATGCTTTCATTACCGGAGTTCTCATGGTGGTTCATCATGTTTTAATTCATCCTCGAAGTGTTATTCAAGATTCTTGTTGGACCTCAAGCATTCTTCATCATGCTTTCCAAGTGCAATTCTTGCTCCCTTATCTGTTGAGGTGGTGTTATGTCATTCTTGACAATTCCTTCATGAATTATGATTCACGAGTTATCAAGAATGAGATATTTAAAACCATCATTTTCCTTGTTCAGGAGATCTTTTAAACCCTTCAATTATTCATTGGAGTTATCTTGGGTTATAATTCACCTAAAAGCTTTCCCTAAGGATTGTTGCTAATTATGGTGCTTATAAATGACCCAAGTCCTTCATTTATCATTCCGGTGAAATAAGTTTTCCGTCTCCTTGTTGATATCAATCCAATCAATTGTTTTCCATTAGTGGCTGGTTGTCACCTCATAACTTTGAGATGTTTTCCATAAGGCCACAACAAGCTTATTCTTTTGTTGTTGATTATTTTCAACAACTCCGTTCAACCCTTCTTCGTAAGGAGGATTTTCTAATTCATTTGTGGGAGAAGTTGTTTATTTTTCTTCACCATTCATTTCTTTCATTGATTTATATGTTATTCTTTCATTCTGGAGGCATTGTGATGTTGATCTCTCCAAACCATCATCTCGTTTTTATCGAGAATCATGTTCTTTCCTTATTTATCTATTTATCAGAAGTGTCGTGACCTCCATTCTAATTCTCTCATCTTATCAAGTTTTGCCTATCTTTTTAACCAGAGCGTTGTCTGAAATCTTTCTTACCCTCGTGCCATTCTTTCAATTGTTCCGGAGGCAGTGTGTTGTTGCCCATCTTCTCAAGCTCATGTTAATTCCTTCCATTTTCAGACGGAGTGCTGTCCAAATTATGTCATTCTTATTCCTTGGCTATACCATTGCAGTTTCATATTATTTTGGTTCGTAAGCTCTTGTTTCATGTCTTTCAACCTACAAGGTTCTCATAATGTTCCTTATTCCTCTTTTCTAACGGAGTTTTCATATTCGTTCATCTCCGTTGTATTCTTCTTCCAATTTGGCCAACCACTCAAGTTCGTGGTTTCACTCGTTTGTCGAAGAAGCAACTTTGTTTTACCTCTTCCTCTTCCGTTTTTTACCCGGTGCCATCTCTAGGATCTCGGGCCGAGATCCTATGTTAGTGAGGGAGAGTTGTGACGCCCGAAGACCGACGTCCCAGAAGATTCCAGATATTCCGGGTTCTCCCGTGTGTTTCATTTGTGCTTGTGTTATTTATTTTGCTTTGCATCATGCCATCATGCCATCATGTCATTAATCCTTGCATCTCAACTAAATAAATGGCATAGATCTTTTGATCTATTTAAATCGAGGGAAGGATGACTTCTCTTTATAACATATCCTCCTAATATTTATGGAGCTATTATAAAATATTCCATTGTTGGAAGCAACCATAACGCACTTGCATATTTTCCCCATGCCTTTTCTACTTCAAGTTTCACCATCAAAACCTTGTCTATAATTCTTATCCGTTTTATCGAGGTTCCTCCAAAAATTCGAACATTTTTGGACACTTCGAAAACCATGTCCTAGTTCAAACCATTTGAATTAAATTCAAATGGGTTTGAATTTATATCTTTTGATCTTGCCACTTTTGTTTTTCCTGGATAGGGCTCATTTTTATGAGTCCGGGAAAATTACCCGCTTGCGAAAAATCTTTCCCTAAGCCTCCCTTTCTTTTCCATCTTTCTTCTTTTTTTCTGTTAAAGAAAATTAATAGAAGAGGAAGGAAGAGAGCCCAGCCAGGCACCCGTTCCCAGGCCTAGCTTTCCCTCCCGCGCCTCTGGGCCCAGCCGCAGCCAGGCCCCTGGCCGTTTTCCTCGCCGCCGGGCTGGCCCATCAGGCCCAGCCGCGCCCCCTTCTAACCCTAGCGCCTAGCCCGACTGCTTCCCTCGTCCGCTCGATCTCCTCTTCCTCCCCTCGCAGCGCCGCCTCCACCTCTCGTTTCCCCTCGTCCTCTATCTCTCCCATCGCTCCCGCACCTCGCTCCCTCTCCCTTCCTGTGCGCGCCGCCCGACCGCATCGCGCATCGCCTCACCCCTCAATCCGCGCCGCCACCTGCCGTTTTCCCCTTCCCTGACCTCCTCCTTGCCTCGTCTCTGCGCACTGCCATCGCGCCGAGCGCCTAGCTCGCCGGAGCCAGCGCCACCGGCTCCAGGACCCCGCGGCCATGCCCGCCAACCTGCTCCGCCCCTCCCGACGACCAGAAGCAGCCGGCCCGCCCCGGCCTCGTCAGCGCCTCCTCCCCCCGTTCGGCACGCCGTTGCAGGCCGCTGCCTTGCATCGTCGCGCGAGGCCCCGCCTCTGATTCCGGCCGCCGCCAGCGAGCAGTTCCGCCGGAGCTCCGCCGCGGGAACCAAGGTCGCAGCTACTCTGCCTTGTTGCTGTCTCCTTGTTGCTGCTGTTATTTTTCGCCAAGATACCAAGTACCATGACGCCCGAAGGCATCGGATCAAGTTCATCTTCGCCAACGAGTACGACTACACTTGGTGGATGAGACAAGTACCTCTACCGTCGACCCCGTGTACGACTACATGATGTGACGCGTCAAGTACCACTACATCCGATGCCGCGACAAGTACCTCTACGGAAACATGAACATGTACGGAACGTGTACGACGACCGTGAATGAACACGCCAACGTGAACGACTACCGTCGCCCCAGAAACGATGGATTCGTCAAGTACCTCTCCGAAACGTAACGTGTACCCCTACGTCAACGACGACCCCGTTGCCTCGTGTACAACTACTTCCCACGACGACCCCGTGAATGACTACTTCCTCTACGACACGTGAACCACTACTTCCCTCTTCCGTCGAACTCGTTCCGCCCCGAAAATGCACTCTTCAAAGGTATACCCCGAGTCGAATGCCGATGTGGTGAACGAATGCTTGTTGTGTTGTATGAGATGTATCGAATGTTTGCTCGTGTCCGTTGTGCCCTCGTTTGCCTTGGCGGCAACTCGTGGGAACCCGGTGACGGGATCACCCCACCTTTCATCTTATTCGACTCGCTCACGCCACCTTTTTTTTTGCACCGGTCTCTCAACGAGTTACCGGAACCGAGATGTTGCCGTTGCATCATTTTTGGATCGTTGCCGTGGCACCCTTTCCTTCCACCACAGTGACAATACTTCATATCTCTTCATGTTAACTTTTACTAAAAATTGCATAAAACTTGATCATGTCATCCGCATCATGTTAACAACATTAAAATGTGTGAATTGTTATTTGCTTAAAATTGCTAAACATGCATATGGGGATTTTTCCGGAATTGTTGTTGTTATTTCCGGCCTCATTTAAAATGCCTAGATAGCTAGTTTACACTTGCTTCCTACCTTGCCATGTTTAGCATCCTATATAGACTTGTCTTGCATCCTACTTGGTTGAGCATATTGACATATTGCTTATGTTGTTTTTCTGTGCTTCCTACCTTGACATGTATTGCTTCCTACATAGACTTGTCATGCATCATACCTTGCCATGTATTGCATCATATAGACTTCTGTTGTTTTTCTGTGCTTCCTACTTTGCCATGTATTGCTTCCTACATAGACTTGTCATGCATCATACCTTGCCATGTATTGCATCATATAGACTTGTGCTGTTTTTCTATGCTTCCTACTTTGCCATGTATTGCTTCCTACATAGACTTGTCATGCATCATACCTTGCCATGTATTGCATCATATATAGACTTGTGTTGTTCTCCTGTGCTTCCTACCTTGCCACGTTTTGCTTCCTGTATGGGCTTGTAGTGCATCCTATGTAGACTTGTGTTGCATCATACTTGGTTGAGCATATTGTCATGTTCTTGTGTTGTGTGTTTACCGTATTGCTTGCTTCTTCTCGTTAGCGCTTGTTCCGTTGCGATCGTGAGGTTTCGTTCGTCTACCCGTGGTTCGTCTTTGAGGCGCCTTCTTCGTCTTCTTCATGGATCCGTTCTTCTTCCTTGCGGGATCCCAGGCAAGATGATCATACCCTTGGATACCTTTACTATCATTGCCATGCTTAGTAGTCTCGATGCTATCGTTACATGTCGCGCTACCCATCTTATTGTCAGCCTCTCCTTGTTGCCATGAAATCTCTAACCTTTGAAACCTTCCTAGCAAAACCATTGTTTGGCTATGTTACCCGCTTGCTCAGCCCCTCTTATAGCGTTGTTAGTTGCAGGTGAAGATGAAGATCGTTCCAGGAGGGAACTTGTTGTTGGAATATCACAATATCTATTATTATTAACACACCTATATAATGGGCATGGGTGGAAGGCTTGGCCTTTTGCTCGGTGTTTTGTTCCACTCATGCCACCTTAGGCGCCGATAAACCGACATTATGTTCCTTGATTTTGCGTTCCTTACATGGTTGGGTATATGGGGACCCCTTGACACTTCGTCTTTGAATAAAACTCCTCCATCAAGGCCCAACATTGGTTTTAATTTGCCTCATAATAATAACTTAATTAATTAATTAAATTTGCATAAGGGGGGCGCTCCTTGGAGATTCTTTTCTACATAGCAGGGGGGCTAGTGCTGATGGTGTTGGCCCCAAATAGAGTCGTTTGCGCCCCCCCCCCCTTTGGAAACTTGGGGTTTGGCTGTTGTACGCTGTGCTCATCCGGTCATGGCCTGAGACAAGATATGCGCGGCTACTATCAGGGTGTCGGCACGCCGCGAGGTCTTGTTGGACTTGTTTTACCATTGTCGAAATGTCTTGTGCACCGGGATGCCGAGCCTGATCGGATTTCCCTAAGATAAGGGGTGATGATATTATATTTATCACTTCAGCTGATCGTGAGAGCTTGTGATGGGCTAAGTTGGGACACCCCTGCAGGGTTATGATCTTTCGAAAGCCGTGCCCGCGGTTATGTGGCAGATTGGAATTTGTTATTGTCCGGTTGTAGAAAACTTGACAGGGGATCCGAAGTAAAACACACCACCGCGTGAGTAACCGTGACTGTCTCTTTTCACTTTGAGAAGAGAACACAGTGGGGTTATGTTTGACTCGTAGGTAGTTCAGGATCTTTAGCGATCACTACTAGTTTGCGACCGTTTGCGTAGCTGCTCATCTTATTCTTGTACTCGTAAGTTAGCCACCATATTATGCTTAGCCGCTGCTGCAACCTCACCACTTTACCTCTTCATACCCATAAAACTTTGCTAGTCTTGATACCCATGGTTATGGGATTGCTGAGTCCTCGTGGCTCACAGATACTACAACACCAGATGCAGGTTCAGCCGAGAATGATGCAGGAGCTGGTTCAAGTACTTCTCTGGGAGCTCGATGAAGAGAGTGGCCGTATGTTTGTGACGTTTTCGACGATCAGTAGTGGTTTCTACTAGGGGCGATTCGACCTGTGGCTTTATGTATTTGGTATCTTTCTTTTGGATCTTCGCCCGTAGTCGGGTTGTGATGTTTTGAATGATGTTTTGCTTATGTAATGTATTGTGTGACGTGGCGAGTGTAAGCCAACTATCCTTTTGCAATTTCATCCCTATTTTTACATGAGTCGTGCAAAGATACCAAACTTGAGATCATTCCAGAATGGGCTTATACCTTTAAGTCGTGCCTTGACACGTAGGAGGTATAGTCCCATCATGGGCATTACACACTGCCAGAATTACCGCGCACATCCGCCCGATCCCCAGCTTCCATCCCCGTCCGGAAGCCTCCGTTTGTTCGCGGAATGCTCGTCAGAGGTGAGCGTGGTGGCGTCGTCCACGCCTGCGTCCGTGCCCATGGCCGTCGATCTCAATGCCACATCGGTGGCCGGTGAATCATCCTTCGGGGGGACGAGTAAATGCGCACGGGAGGACATGCATCCCGACGTCCGCAACCTATTCGATAGAATGCGGGCCGCCGATGACAAGGAGACGGCCAACCGTTTCATCATCGAGAAGATCATCTTCGAAGACGGTGCGTGTGCAAGAAGGACACAAGGGAGGAGAAGCGCCAGCAAGACTAGTAAGAGCAAATGAAGGCCTTCATGGAGATCCAAAGGAGACTTCATCTCGATGCGGAGAAGCAAGCGAAGATGCTTGATATGGAGGCATAGAAGCAAGCGAAGATGCTAGAGATCGAGGCCGCCAATGCCAAGACCAAGGCAAAAGAAGTGGCGCTTGCTAGCATGACGACGGGGGTGGAGAAAATGAATATGGACTTGAGCATGGTGTGTGTCTGTGAGAAAGAGGCCTTGTTTCGAGAAGATGCATGCCGACATGCTCAAGTCCGATGACGAGTGATCTATGGTGGAGAGCGCCATCCTTTGTTGTATGATGGCAAGTGTGCTCGCATGACCATGGCCGAGATGGCATGGTTGAACTCCCGCCTTTGGTTTGTGTGCCGGCCGCTGGCAAGTACTCTAGCATGAACCGAGTGGTATTTTTGGGAGGCTGACATGTATGCAGGCTGCTGTCATAGCGCCGGCATGACCTCTGGGCAATGGCATGGCTACTGGCCTGATCTATGACCGTGGGCCTTTTTAAAATAATGTGCGAACATGAAATGGGTCCCGTATTGGGTGCTCAGCCGACCCATACGCAAAACGGGGCGAACGACGAGCGGGCGGTCAATCCAAACGGATAAAAAGCAGACAAAATGTGCATCCGTTTGGGTCTTCGCGTTGGAGTTGCTCTTAGGACAACAACTCCAATGAGCCGACCCAATTCGTCTCTGCGTGGCTGTTTGGATTAAAACGGACAAAAGCGTCGGCCCAACGTAGTGACCCATTTTCATTTTGTGTTCGCTCGCACTCATTTCCGTCCCAAATTTGGGACAAATTTGAGTTGGAGACGGACGTTTTCTCTGTCAGCCTCTTCCCTCTGTGTGCGGACCTGGCCCATCTGTCACCCACCCACCTGTCTCTCCCCCTTATTTTATTTGTTGGCCAACAACCTCCCACCCCAATTTCTCTCCTCCTTCTCCTGCCACCGGGCCGTCGTCGGCCAAGGCTCCGACGATTCCCGAAAAATGCCACCGAGCCGTTGCCGGCCACCTACCTCCGACGACTCCCGCAAGCCGCCGCTGGTGACCGAGGCTGTCGGCGTGATGCTCCTAGCGTCGAAGGTCGCCGCGAACAGCCGCGGCTCCGGTGCTCGCGTGACGGCGACACTGGTGCAGGTGCACAGAGCGCGGAAGCACGGTAGTACCGGTGCAGCAACTCCCTGTCCGGTATGGAGGCCGCGGGGAGGGGTGGTGCCTCGTGCTCGTCTCGGAGTGGCGTCGACGCTCCTGCAGGTCAGCGCGAGCTCGGGGCTACGATGGCACTTGCGGGGTGGGGCGGCGCCTCGCGCTCGGGGCACCGGCGAGCATGGAAGCTAGGCTCATCGGCGCGCGGCGGTGTGGTCTCAGAGCTCCTAGCAGCTGGACGTGACGGGGTGGGATCTCACTATTACATGTTCGACTAAATGTCAAGGCGGATTTGTCAAAAAAAATGCTCATCCCTGTTGGGCGTACCAGCCAACATAATTAAAAAAGCGGACACGAAAGAGCGGGCAGACGACCGGACAAAATCGACATGCGTTTTGTGTCAGCCGATTGGAGGTGCTCTTAGGGGCATACTATACACCATTTGGAAAAAAGAGAGACATCACTCTTCTCCTCTCGATTCCATCTGCATCCAACGGCTCTCCTTCATCTTCCGCCTTCACCTATCTCCTTCTCTAGCCCTTCCGAAACTTTGTCGCGGTGGGCTGCGTCGGCACAAACTTCGGCGAGCTACAAGCGAGTCCTCGCTGTTAGACTGTATATATATATATATATATATATATATATATATATATATATATATATATATATATATATATATATATATATATATATATATATATATATATATGTGTGTGTGTGTGTGTGTGTGTGTGTGTGTGTGTGTGTGTGGACCCTTGTATACATATGTAATTGTATTGTACCCTTTGATACTTCTATATAATGAGATAGCTACACCCTGTTTGGTGTCGAGCAGTTTCCCAAACTCTATGTTTTACATGGTATCAATTAGGGTTTCGATGTCTTCTGCTGCCCCTCACGCTGCCGCCGCCTCGGCCCCTGCCACCGCCGACTCCTCGTCCTCTGCCATCGCCGACGCCGCATCGGCCCAAGCGCTCGCCTCCTCGTCGCCCAATCGGGTCGAGCGGGACGGGCGACCTGTCCCCGCCGATCGCATCTAGCGGGTCCTCCTTGACCATCGCCGCTGGGCCGTCGAGGTTCCGCGGCCCTGCACCTATGTATGGCGTGCCTCCCTCGTCGCTCTATGGAGCTCCTTGGTTCTGCGCCCCTGCTTCAACCTTCGGCGTCGCGCCTCCGCCGTCGTCTGCCTGGCCACTGCCCTACGACGCGTCGCCGACACCTGCCTACGCTGGGTCGTCTCATCCCCAGCCCTACGCAGTGCAGCCGCCCTCGCTGGTTCACGGGGCTGCACCGTCTGTGCCCCCCGGAGCCCCGGCTGGCTCGGGCGTTGCCTCCGCTCCTCCAGGAGCCTACCCCGAGTCTCCATACACTGGTGCACAACTGGCGCTCGCCCCTAACCCGGAGACGGACCCAATGATGGGCTACTACGCGCCACCGGCACAGCCTCATGTGGATCACATGACCGCACCATCGCCGTTCTACTTCTCACATCTCCTTCCGGTGAAGCTTACACCAGATAATTATTTGTCATGGCGGGCTCAGGTGCTACCTGTCCTTCGTAGCCGCTACCTGGAGGGGTACGTTGATGGTTCCATCCCGTGCCCACCGCCGTATCATCTGGCGTACCATGTGTGGGTGGCTCAGGATCAGGCGATTCTCTCCACTATCCAGTCATCGCTCACTCCGAGCATGTCGTCGCTGGTCATCTTCGCCGCGACGTCCCGGGATGCTTGGTCGGCACTACACAGCAGCTTCGCCTCGCAGTCTATGGCGCGTGCTCATGCTATACGCACCGAGTTGGGGGAGACTAAACTTGATGGTCTCTCTATCACCGAGTACTTTAACAAGATATCGGGTATCACGGACACATTCGCCTCGATTGGTCAGCCACTTGGAGATGAGGACTTCAGCACCCACGTGCTCAACGGTCTTGATGATGATTATGACAATCTCGTCGAGAATATTCATGGTCGTGAGGCGGCACTTC
The DNA here is from genome assembly GCA_902687465.1 of Secale cereale. Classification (NCBI taxonomy): domain Eukaryota; kingdom Viridiplantae; phylum Streptophyta; class Magnoliopsida; order Poales; family Poaceae; genus Secale; species Secale cereale. The sequence goes on along the minus strand of LR738714.1, from coordinate 488,113,610 downwards.
CGCCACGAGAGCTATATGCACGTCTTCTTGGTCGTAAGCAGCGCATCAAAGCGCGTCTTGCCTCCCCGAGCTTCATCTCTGCCAACGTCGTGACCCACGGTAAGCTGCAGAGGCCATCGCCATCGCCTGGCGAGAAACCGGCGGCCTCATCCCCGCAGGCCCGCGCTGCCCCGCCCTCCATCACTGGCGGCGCCAGGCCGGTGGCATGTTGTCCTTGCTGCGGTGCTCAGCTGGCCTGCCAGCTGTGTGGCCTTGAGCGTCACATCGCCTCCCGGTGTCATCGACGCTACAAGCAAGACTTCCTCGGCCTGGGTAATAATGGCAAAGGGAATGAAAAACAGGCTACTGCGGTGACAAGCCATGATCATGGGCGCACTCCGTCCTACTCCATCGATCCTACGTGGTATATGGACACGGGAGCCACGAACCACCTCACCAACGAGATGGCCAAGCTTTCCACCAAGGAACCATATCGCGGTCATGATCAGATGCACACAGCCAATGGAGCAGGTATGCACATCTCCTATGTTGGTCAGGCCTCACTCCTTGCACACAATTTTCGGAAACTGCCAGGGCCGGTCCTGAGATTTCAGGGGCCCGGGGCAAGACAATACGAGGGGGCCCTAAAGCCACCTAAGGATATGCATATAGTTTCTATTTTAATTGCAAATAAATACTATGTACACTATAATTTAGGTTGCCTTGTCATCTTAAATATTCTGAGAAAACCAGGAATCATAAACATTCACACTGAAAGTTGGACCGTTTCGAAAAAAACACTGAAAGTTGGTCGCCCTTGTAAATCCACACATATATTTTCTTTCTTGTAAATCCACACATATATTTTCTATTATGTGAATTAGTATCACGTCCCTGCCTTTTCAAACTTTTATCATCCAATACTTTTGACTAGGTTTCGTTCTTGAACAGTAACTAATGCTAATTCCTCAGAAGTCCTAGCAGTAAACTTAGGAGTACCATCTTTTTTTGTCGGGAAGCAATCAAAGTACTCCCTCCATTCCTAAATATAAGTCTTTTAAGACAATCAAATGGACTACAACATACGGATGTATATAGACATGTTTTAGAGGAGTTAATACCACAATTGGTACATAAACTTGTAGGGATGGGAACAGATTCATACAAAAACTAAAAAACCCCACAAAACTAGTCCTCCAACTTGACTGTTGTAACAAATTCATACAAAACAGCTGTGGATGCGACATTTGGCATGCCACGTTGGCTCTGGTAATTTTGCAGAAAGGCCCTCCAGTTTAATTTTTTTACACCGCGCTCCTACAACCCCTCCTGCCCGTTCCCCATTTGCAAATCCCTAGGCCCGAGCTCCTCTCTGTCCACTCCGCCGCCGCCCCTCTCTGTCCACTCTGCCGCCGCTCCAGCCGCGCCATCGCCGTCCTCTCTCTTCCACCACCGGCTCATGCGACATGAAGGGGTCGACATCTTCAGGATGGAGGGAGTAGGTAGGACGTTGTGGGGCAGCGCCGTCGTCTGGCCAGCGTCGCCCGCTACATGGATGTGACCTCGCAGGCGCCGACAAGACGAAGGGCGGCGAGCCCTGGGCGAAGATCACCGGCGAGGTGCGTTACATGGATGTTGAGTCTTGCAAGGTGTGTACCCTCTCCTCAATTTGAAGATGGACGGTGAAAATTTGAAGTGAATGGATATGATTGTAGATGTTGATTTTTGTAGACTTGCAAGATGTAGTGAATTTTTTTTCAATTTTGTACTCAATGTGGTAACTTTCTGAAGATGTTTTGGTTGGATATGATTGTAGGGGACTGCAATACTTCCAAACTTTGATTGGAGTATACTTCCATCCTCCCCTGATGTTGTTTTCAATGGCATTGACACTAGTGACCAATGTTGTCACTTTCTGAACCCATCAAGAAGAGTTTGCTGTGAGGGCTATGACTATGGTCGTAGATTTCTTGTCTGCATTGAATGTTCTGAATGTATATTTCAACTTCTCCAACTCATCTTTTGACAGGTTGAGCTCATCATCATCCAGTGGATCTTCCTCCACAAATATCTCTTCCTCTTCTTCATTGTTGTCATTCAATGATTTGTCCACATTCTGAGCAAACAAATCATCATCTCCATCTTCACAATCATAGTCACTCTCATAAAAGTCTGAGTCAGTTTCATTCAACTCTTCTTCTCCATCATTGTTTTCAACTGCATTATCTGCATTCTCTGCATCTGCATCATGATCTGCCTCTGCATCCTCTCCTTCCATTGCATTCTCTGCACCATGATCTGCCTCTACATCCTCTCCTTCCTCTGCATTCTCCGCATCATGATCTGCATCCTATCCTTCTTCTTCATCCTCATTTCCATCTGCAGTTGGGCATCCTTTTAGTACGATATCAGGATATAATGTCTGAATCTTGTTCTCCTCATCAACTAACAAATCCAATGGCTTGGCTTCTCTGCTGGACCTTACCATAGAAGCTATAACATCTCGATTGTCCACACATAGCAGGCCATCACCATAGTCTTTATCTGGCAAAATCCAGTACACCTTGATTTGAGGGACTGTAGGGTCATAGTCCATCCTTGCCAAGCAATACTTGATCATCCCTAGTGACCATGTGTCTGAATGACAGTAGTCAAAAGATTCATGACTGCACCCAATGTAAGAGAACTTCAATTCTCCACCTATGCATTCCCTCAAGAAAATTCCATTGTGCTCAAACTCCACAGAGAAAAATTGGCTAGCTTCTCCATTAGTCCCTGCAATAATTGACACATGAAATTTTCAGTGCACAACACATTCAACTCTAACTGAATCATAGTTTCAACTGACAAAGTACAGTGCTCAAACTCTAACTGAATCTGTACATGATTTTCAAATAGAAATATGTACTGAATATCAACTAAAAGACCACTCTTTAATCACAAAACAATAGTAAAAATGCTGACTTTCATCTCAAAAAAGCTTGTACTTTTGCCAAACAGGGAAAGTAAGCATTTTTTCACTGAAATATCGACTAAAAGACCACCCGTTCATCACATTTTACGATGCATTTACAGTTCAGTGCAACAATAGCATATAATCTCTGAATATGTGAACAATAAAATCACATCAACACATGACCTCTTTCCTATGTGACCTAAAGGACCCCCCTTTCCCTGTATGCTACCCAAAACCCTAGGTCAAATCCCCTCAGATTGCCCTTGATTGACCCCCCGAATTCCCCAAATCAGCATCAAGAAACCCTAGACAAACTCATGGAAACTACTTCCCCTATGAACCCTGGGGACGCACACAACCAACCCTAGTGAGCATATCGACCCAAAATTCACACTACATCGGCATGATCGGCCTAAAAAACCTAACCACTCCGTCGGCAGGAACAGAGGAAGCAGAGGAGGAGGCAGAGGAGGCAGAGGAGTGCTTACCGTATTCAGGAGGCCACTCGCCGGGTTCCCTATATCGCGGCTCCATGGCGCCTTGTGTCGCCGCCGATGAGGCCGACGGCGGCGTCGCCTCGCAGGAGCAGGAGCAGATGAGGAGGACAGGACGGGCGAAAGAAGGAAAGATTTTCGAAGGGGTTTGCATCGGGGCCGACGACCAGGGGGTTTTCTGTCGGGGGTATGGACTTGTCTGCGAAATTGCTAAAGCGCGAGGTTATTTCTGTAAAAACACGCTTCGGGCCTGACAGAGCCTACTTGGCGCGCCACTTGTGCAGTTCGGGGTGGTTTTGTATGAATTTGTTACAACAGTCAAGTTGGAGGACTAGTTTTATGGGTTTTTTTAGTTTTTGTATGAATCTGTTCTCACCCCTACAAGTTTATGTACCTATTGTGGTATTAACTCTATTTTAGAGTGTATATTCACTATTTTTGCTTCATATGTAGTCACTTGTTGAAATCTCTAGAAAGACTTATATTTAGGAACAGAGGGAGTACCTGTATGTATCTCTACTCCTATAAAAAGCTGAGTTGGTGATGATGGTGTGCCTACCATCTATCATTTCGGACCGTCGGATCTTCATCTAACAGATGCAAAGAAAAGTTGTGGCAGTTTTGCAAAACAACGCCCGCCACTCTGCCTAAATTTCACGTAGCTCCTTCATCCCTTACCCAGCCACCCACCTACAGCCTTCTAGGCTTACGACACCATCTCCAGAGATACCTACAACCTTCCCCGCCGCTTCCCCCTACCACCAGCCACCTGAGTGTCGATCCCCTCCATCGGTCGCCAATCTGCATACATGCCCCTATTCTTCTCCACCTCCACCCCTTGCCCGCACCATCCAAAGCCTACACCGCCATCCGCAGCTCGTCCACAGGAATACGCTGCAACTACAGGAGATGCTCAATTTTTCTGCCCTTCCGTGTACGAGTCTGCAAGCTACCAGATCTGGTGGAGGTTACCCCCAAGAATGTCCACATGCCGCCATCTCCACTGCACATGATGTTCTCGGCGCATAGCCTAGCCGCTGTGTACGACGATGCATAGATCGTGGATCTGGCCCCAATCCTAGCTTCCAGCTCGTCGCGCCGTTGCCTGAGCTTACGTTCATGCCACTACCACAGTTCTGATTAGGAGTCATTCATGTGGCCGGATCAACAATCTGGTTGCCAAGTGCCCTTTTGGTATTATCTTCAGACAATTAAATTAGTGAGTCCTTGCTGAGATGAGATAGTGCAGTTCATGGTTTCTCTTTGAATATGTGTATATTGAGAAGAAACTACAGAGAGTAGTTATGTTCTCTGAATTATGTGTGCACAGAGGAACAACTACAAAAAACAATGGATAATGTGCAATTAGCAGTTTATTACGCCTCAAAAAACAACATATTTTTAGTCTAGATCTGATATTTGTCTCTGGTTCTTCCATAGCAGACATCTTGAGTCGACCTGGTTGTACTTTTTGTGTATGGAAGTGCGAGTTAGTTAGTTTAACAACCATACAGTTCAGAATTTGGATTTGCACATGCTTTACTCGCTGATAGGAAATACATATGATTTATTCAATTACTTGTGTGTAGAACTCTAGCTACATAAAACCTATTTTGATGGCCATGAGTTGTGGATTGTGGTTACTACTCAGGTCATGGATCGTGGAGTGTAACATTGTGTTTTTTTGTCTAAGTGTTATTTAAACTATTGATTGTTAAAGTTCAGAAACATGCAAGTATTCTGTAGCGTAGCATGCTGTAACATTTGGTTTGGTGATACTTCAAAGTGCAGGAGTACTTCAGATTAACTGATGTAATTTATTTTCACATTTAAGTCTGGTGTGTCTAATACACGAAATGAGCAATGTTGAATCATTGGAGGAAAGGTAACAAAATAGCTTGTTTTGTTTTCTACAGTTGTTCTAGGGAAAGGGTTAGTTTTGTCGCAATAGTTGTTCTAAGTTTGTGTTGGCAATTTGGGAGATATCGCGTGAGCGCAACTGCCATATAGTTCACAATTCAGAGTTCGCCCTGGCGCTCACAAGCCTTGCCATTGAGGAAGCCAAAAATGTGAAATGATCCTCTTTTCTTTAAATATTGCAAAGTGGTTTCGAATGTTACAATATCAATTTATTTGAGATATCATTTATCATTATCTTTTCCCCATGGGTGGCATGTTGTATCATATAATGCTCACATACATGGAGATATGACATGCGGGACATGGGTGGGTGGTAGATCAGAGTATATGCTAACATGTTGAGCCCCGAAGGATGAAGTCAGTATTATTTGCAAGTTACCACATCCGTGTGGATGGATTTTCTATTTGTTTAGATCACTACTTTAGTTATATTAATGCTCTTATATTTATTTATAGAGGGATTATAACATAAATCTACCTAATCTTGTGTGATCCCGTAGCGTAGCACGGGCATCTTGCTAGTTCTAAAAAAATGTCAATAGCTCTTTTCTGGAACTCAATCAACTTATATCCATGTTTTTGGTCTCAATGTCAGATGGATAATTTCCAGATAAAATCTTGCTAATTGGCACCCAAACCAATATATTAAGAACACTGCTAAGTAAATAAAAAGGCTAAAAAGGGCATTGAACAAGGTACCTGGATCATTGCAAGAAAGTCAAATAGAAAGCTTTTGGTGCTTCTTACGAGTCACAAATAGAAATCTGAGTTTCCCTTTTGTAATCCTAATCGACACATGAAATCAGGAAATCGAAGTATGTACGAGGATTAACTTCAGGGAACGAACAATCTTCCAAAGCTATAAAACGAGGGGATTTTCATTGAGGAGGTTGATGGAATCTGGAAGATAGAATTACCTTCCTCCATTAATCCCGCTCAGCAGCGAAAAATCGCAACTGCATCTAGCGGCGCGCCGTCAACCTTGGCTCTTGCATGGCTCATTCGCTGCCGGGTGGGAAAGAGAAGGAGTAGAAGCCGAGAAGACCGTGCACGTGGGGCAAGCCGAGAATTAATGGATTTGTTAGGATTCCTTTCGTTTTTGATTGAGAAATCACACGATCTGTTAAGGACATGGGTTAATTTTTTTTTGAGGGGTCAAACATGGGTTAATGATCTGTTGAACGGGCAGATGGGCTAAGCGGCACGCACACCAAGCCATCGGGGGCCCCTCCTACACAGGGGCACGGGGCGGCCGCCCCCTCTGCCCCTCCTCAGGGCCGGCCCTGCAAACTGCATCTCTTTAATGTTCTTTGTGTTCCCACTGCTACACGTAGTTTGTTGTCTATTCCTCAACTTACTCGTGATAATAATGTCCTTGCTGAGTTTCACCCTTTTCGTTTCTTTATCAAGGATTGGGACACAAGGGCCGTTCTGCTTAGTGGTCGTCTTCACCATGGTTTATATGCACTTGACGCGCCGCCCACATCTCCTATGCAGTCTTCTCCTCAGGCGTTCAGCGGTGTTCGTGTGTCATCTTCACATTGGCATGCACGCCTTGGTCACCCCGCTTCTCCTATAGTTCGTCATGTGCTACATCGTCATGAACTACCAGTTGTGTTGAATAAAACTGCTGAAACAATTTGTGATGCCTGTCAGCAGGGCAAGAGTCACCAACTTCCGTTTTCAGAGTCTAGTCGTGTTGTGAAACATCCTCTTGAACTTGTGTTTTATGATGTCTCGGGTCATGCCCAAACGTCCGTTAGTGGCCATAATTATTATGTCAGTTTCATTGATACTTATAGCCAGTTTACTTGGCTTTATCTTATGAAGAGAAAATCTGATGTGTTCGATGTTTTTATTCAGTTTCAAGCACATGTTGAGCGTCTCCTTAAGCAGAAAATTATTCACGTCCAATCCGACTGGGGGTGAATATCACAACCTCAACACTTTTTTCAACAAGCTTGGGATTTCGCACCATGTGTCTTGTCCTCGTACACATTAGCAGAATGGCACCGCTGAACGTAAGCATCGTCATCTTGTAGAAACTAGTCTTACTTTGCTAGCTCATGCCTCTGTCCTGTTTCGGTTTTGGAGTGATGCTTTCTTCACCGCTTGTTTCTTGATAAACAGGCTACCCTCACAACTTCTCAATATGAAAACTCCTCTTGAACTCTTGCTCAATGAAATCCCAGATTACACTTTTTTCAAAGTGTTTGGGTGTGCATGTTGGCCCCATTTGCGTCCATACAACAAACGTAAGTTAGAGTTTCGGTATAAAAAGTGTGTTTTTCTTGGGTATAGTTCCCTTCACAAAGGGTACAAATGCCTGCACGTTCCCGCCAATCGCGTCTACATATCTCGTGGCGTCGTTTTTGATGAGAATTTTTTCCCTTTCCCTGCACTTCCGAATAACTCTGAAACTCCTATGCCACATGTCCACTCTACCGTACCCGTGCCTGGTCAATTTTGTGGATGTTGCAAATGCTCATGTGTTGCTTCCTAATCACAATGCAGGTATTGGACGTGGTGCTCGTCTTGAGCTACTTGATGAACAGGTGCCGGATGATGATCCGGAGCAGGACGTGAATCTGCATGGGACATGCATATCGGGTGCAGCCGCCCCGCGAGCGCCGCCTCACCCGCCCCGCGGGCACCACTCTCACCCGCCTCGCGGGTGTTGCCCTCGCCTGTTCCGCGGGTGTCACTAGCGCCTGGCTTGGCCGGGCCGTCTGCCGCGACACCTGGCCTAGCCACTGGCCCTTCTGCGCCCGTTGGGCTGGCCTCACCTGGCCCGACGCTAGTTATGGATCGGCTGGCCACGCCTGGCCCGACGCCGCTGCTCTCTCTAGAGCCAGGCGACTCTGATGCTAGCTCGGGCGCTGGCTCGCCGGCTGATGTGGCCTCGCCTCTGCAGTCACCTGTGCCGAGCCCAGCCACGTCAACACAGCCGACTGCCGCTATTCTTCGTACTCGCACGCGTAGTCAGACAGGAGTTTTTCAGCCAAAGATACGCACTGACGGGACTGTCGCGTGGCTCGCCGCCTGCATGGCTCATATTGCTACGGATCCCTGCTACTTCTCGAGCTTGTGTTGTATTCCCTCGAAAAGGAAAGGGAGATGCAGCACATTAGTGTAAGTATTTCCCTCAGTTTTTGAGAACCAAGGTATCAATCCAGTAGGAGACCACGCGCGAGTCCCTCGCACCTGCACAAACAAATAAGAACTTCACAGCCAACGCGATAAGGGGTTTTCAATCCCTTTACGGTCACTTAAGAAAGTGAGGTCTGATAGAGATGATAGTTTATATTTTTGGTATTTTTGTTTATAAGAACAGAAAGTAAAAGCGGAAAAAGTAAAGTAGATGTAGATTGATATGTTGAGAATAGACCCGGGGCCATAGTGTTCTCTAGTGGCTTCGCTCATGATAGAAATATTCTACGGTGGGTAAACAAATTTCTGTCGAGCAATTGATAGAAAAGCGAATAATTATGAGACTATCTAGGCATGATCATTGTATATAGGCATCACGTCTGAGACAAGTAGACCGACTCCTGCCTGCATCTACTACTATTACTCCACACATCGACCGCTATCCAGCATGCATCTAGTGTATTGAGTTCATAAGAACAGAGTAACGCCTTAAACAAGATGACATGATGTAGAGGGATAAACTCAAGCAATGTGATATAAACCCCATCTTTTTATCCTTGATGGCAACAATACAATACGTGCCTTGCTGCCCCTACTATCACTGGGAAAGGACACCGCAAGATTGAACCCAAAGCCAAGCACTTCTCCCATTGCAAGAACTATAGACCTAGTAGGCCAAACCAAACCAATAATTCGAAGAGACTTGCAAGGATATTATGAGCACACATAAAGAGTTCAGAGAAGAACCAAATATTTCTCATAGATAATCTTGATCATAAACTCACAATTCATCGGATCTCGACAAACACACCGCAAAAAGAGATTACATCAAATAGATCTCCTCGAAGACTGAGGAGAACTTTGTATTGAGATCTAGAGAGAGAAGAAGACATCTAGATACTAGCTATGGACCCGAAGGTCTATGGTAAACTACTTACAACTCATGGTGAGGGCGATGATGATGATGTAGAAGCACTCCGTGATGGATCCCCCCTCCAGCGGAGCTCCAGAACAGGCTCCAACATGGGATCTCACAGGAACAGAAGGTTACGGCGGTGGAATTAGGGTTTTCTCTTTGTTATTGAGGGCTTCGAGGTACGTAGACTTATATAGGAGGAAGGAGGACACCGGGGGACGCTCGAGGGGCCCACGAGGCAGGGGCGCGCCCTGGGAAAGGGGGCGCGCCCCCCACCCTCGTGGGCACCTCGTGGCTCCCCCGACGTGGTTCTGAAGTCTCCTGTGCGTGATTTGCTCCAAAAATATCTATCGCAAAGGTTTCATTCCTTTTGGACTCTTTTTGATATTCCTTTTCTGCAAAACCCTAAAGTAGGCAAAAAAACAGCAATCTGGACTGGGCCTTTGGGTTAGTAGGTTAGTTCCAAAAATGATATAAAAGTGTATGACAAAGCCCATTAAACATCCAAAACATCATAAATAATAGCATGGAACAATAAAAAATTATAGATACATTGGAGACGTATCAATCCCACTGCTGAGCCTCACCATTTTCAAGCTGACTGGGCATTCCTCATTGGCGTGCTTCGATGGAACAGGAGTTTCAGGCTCTGCTTCAGAATGACACTTGGCATCTTGTTCCCCCGATGTCTGGTGTTAATATAATTGATTCCAAGTGGGTTTTTAAAGTCAAGAGACATGCTGATGGTTCTATTGAGCGCTACAAAGCACGGCTTGTTGCTAAGGGATTCAAACAGAGGTATGGTCTTGATTATGAAGACACGTTCAGTCCGGTTATCAAGCCTACTACCATTCGTTTGCTGCTGTCTCTGGCTGTTACCCAAGGATGGTTTCTTTGTCAGCTTGATGTGTGATAACCCACAAGTGTGGGGGATCTATCGTAGTCCTTTCGATAAGTAAGAGTGTCGAACCCAACGAGGAGCAGAAGGAAATGATAGGCAGTTTTCAGTAAGGTATTTTCTCCAAGCACTGAAATTATAGGTAACAGATAGTTTTGTGATAAGGTAATTGATAGAAAGTGACAAAAGGTAAAAGTAAATAAGGTGCAGCAAGGTGGCCCAATCCTTTTAATAGCAAAGGACAAGCCTGGACAAACTCTTATATAAAGGAAAGCGCTCCCGAGGACACATGGGAATTATCATCAAGCTAGTTTTCATCACGATCATCGTATTCGCGTTCGGTACTTTGATAATTTGGTATGTGGGTGGACCGGTGCTTGGGTGTTGTCCTTACTTGGACAAGCCTCCCACTTATGATTAACCTCTAATGCAAGGATCCGCAACTACAAAAGAAGTATTAAGGTAAGCATAACCATAGCCTGAAACATATGGATCCAAATCAGCCCCTTACGAAGCAACGCATAAACTAGGGTTTAAGCTTCTGTCACTCTAGCAACCCATCATCTACTTATTACTTCCCAATGCCTTCCTCTAGGCCCAAATAATGGTGAAGTGTCATGTAGTCGACGTTCACATGACACCACTAGAGGAGAGACAACATACGTCTCATCAAATATCGAAGAAAGACCAAATTCACATGACTACTGATAGCAAGACTTCTCCCATGTCCTCAGGAACAAAAGTAACTACTCACAAGACATAATATTGTTAATGATCAGAGGGGTATTAATATGCATAATGGATCTGAACATATGATCTTCCACCAAATAAACCAACTAGCATCAACTACAAGGAGTAATCAACACTACTAGCAACCCATAGGTACCAATCTGAGGTTTGGGTACAAAGATTGGATACAAGAGATGAACTAGGGTTTGAGAAGATATGGTGCTGGTGAAGATGTTGATGAAGATAGCCCTCCCCAAGATGGGAGAGTTGTTGGTGATGACGGCGGTGACGATTTCCCCCTCCCGGAGGGAAGTATCCCGGGCAGAACAGCTCTGCCAGAGTCCTAGATTGGTTTCCGCCTCGAGACGGTGGTGTCTGGTCCCGAAAGCCTCCTTCTGATTTTTTCCAGATCAAAACGCCTCATATAGGAGAAGATGGGCATCAGGGGCTAGCCCACGAGACAGGGGGCGCGCCCTGGGCAGGGGGGCGCGCCCTGGGCAGGGGGCGCGCCCCCCACCCTCGTGGACAGCTGGTGGCCCCCCTCGTGGACTTCTTTCGCCAGATATTTTTTATATTTTTTGAAATGGAGTTCTGCTGAGTTTCGGGGCTTTTGGAGTTGTGCAGAATAGGTTTCCAGAGTTTCTCATTTTCCAACCCAGAATTCGAGCTGCCGGCATTCTCCCTCTTCATGTAAACCTTGTAAAATAAGAGATAAAAGGGCATAAGTATTGTGATAAAACATGTAATAACAGCCCATAATGCAGTAAATATCAACATATAAGCATGATGCAAAATGGACGTATCAACTCCCCCAAGCTTAGACCTTGCTTGTCCTCAAGCAAAAGCCGATATCAAAAAATATGTCCACATGTTTAGAGATAGAGGTGTCCATAAAAACAAAATATGCACATGAGGGCATCATGATCATTCTCATAACAGCGACTTATATAAATATATTCATACGATTCTTATGCTAAAGTGACAATTCATCCACAATATCAAGTATGAATCATAAACTTCATTGAAAACTGACAAACTTTGATCTCGGTCATTGAAGCAATTGCAATTTATCGTAACATCGGAAAGAGTCAATATAAGAGCTTTTCAGCAAGCCTACATACTCAACTATCATATAGTCTTTCACAATTGCTCACACTCCCGCAATACTTATGTTTATGGAGTTTTAATCGGACACAGAGAAAGATAGGGGTTTATGGTGTTGCCTCCCAACCTTTTACCTCAAGGGTAATGTCAACAGTAATAGACCATGAAAACTTACATCCAAGTTGGTATATATGTCAAGATCTTTCCAACACAACGTTCTTACCAAAGGATAAAATGTAAAAAGGAAAGGTGAAATTCACCTTGACTCTTATAAGGCAAGAATAATAGATAGGTCCTTCGCAGAGGGAAGCAGAGGTTGTCATGTGTTTTTATGGTTGGATGCACAAAGTCTTAGCATAGAAGAACTACACTTTATATTGCCACTTGTGATAAGGACCTTTATTATGCAGTCCGTCGCTTTTATTACTTCCATATCAGAAGATCGTATAAAGCTAATTTCTCCCACACTAATAAATCATACATATTTCAGCGGGTTTGCAACATGACAGCTTACTTGGAAGGATCTTTCTCAATCCATAGGTAGGTATGGTGGACTCTCATGGCAAAACTGGTTTTAAGGATATACGGAAGCAGAAGTAGTATCTTTACTTAGTGCGAGGAGTTTTGGCTAGCATGAGGGGGAAAGGCAAGCTCAACATGTTGGATGATCTATGACAATATATTTTATTTTGGATATAAGAAGACATAACCCATTATGTTGTCTTCCTTGTCCAACATCAACTCTTTAGCATGTCATACTTTAATGAGTGCTCACAATCATAAAAGATGTCCAAGATAGTGTATTTGTATGTGAAGCCTCTCTTCTTTTATTACTTCCTATTAATTGCAATGATGACCAAAACTATGTTTGTCAACTCCCAACAACTTTTATTTATCATACTCTTATATGTGAAGTCATTACTTCCCACAAGATCAATATGATCTCTTTGGTACTTTTCATATTTTATTTCCTTTTATCATGACCCAAGTGATGAAATCAAGCCCTTGACTCAACACTAATCTTTATTATGTAGCTCACGGACTCGATTACAAAGGGTAAAGATCATAAAGCAAAGCTCACAACTAGATCATGCTAACTTTATTCTACTAAATCAAGATACTACCAAAAGGATCGAACTAAGATAAACGGTAGAGATAGGAGTGATGGTGATACGATACCGGGGTCACTCCCCCAAGCTTGGCAGTTGCCAAGGGGAGTGCCCATACCCATATGATTATGTCTCCTTCTTTGGGGGTGTTGGAGGACGCCATGATGATCTAGATCTGTCAAAAACAGCAGCTCGAAACGAAAACAAAGGATTTTTGCGTGATACAAAGGTCAAAACCTTCGGGAGTATATATAATGAATTTTTACCGACCAAAAGGAGTAACCCACAAGAAAACGGAGTCCGGGGGACACACGGGGTGCCCACGAGGCAGGGGGGCGCGCCCTCCACCCTTGTGGACGCCTTGTGTCTCTTCCAGACTGCTTCTTATTTTTTTATTTTTCTAAATATTCCAAAACGGAGGAAAAATGCATTTAGAACTGTTTTGGAGTCGGTTTACTTACCGTATCACATACCTCTTCCTTTTCGGAGGCCGAATCGTTCTGGAAAGTGTCCCTTATGTATTCCTCCGGGGTTACGGTTTCAATAATATTGGTTTCAACATTTATAGGATTACCTGAGATATAATGTTTGATTCTTTGACCGTTCACCACCTTCGGATTTGTGCCTTCGAAGTTGTTGATTTTTATGGCACCGGAACGATAAACGTCCTCGATAACGTAAGGTCCTTCCCATTTGGAGAGAAGTTTTCCTGCAAAAAATCTTAAACGAGGGTTGAATAGCAAGACATAATCACCTACGTTAAACTCACGCTTTTGTATCCTTTTGTCATGCCATCTTTTAACTTTTTCTTTAAACAGTTTGGCATTCTCATAAGCATGGGTTCTCCATTCAACAAGGCAGCTAATGTCAAATAACCTCTTTTCACCGGCAAGTTTGAAATAATAATTGAGCTCTTTGATAGCCCAATATGCCTTATGTTCTAGCTCAAGAGGTAAGTGACAAGATTTTCCATATACCATCTTATACGGAGACATACCCATAGGATTTTTGTATGCAGTTCTATAGGCCCATAATGCATCATCAAGTTTCTTGGACCAATTCTTCCTAGACCTATTAACTGTCTTTTGCAAGATTAGTTACAACTCCCTATTACTTAGTTCTACTTGACCACTAGTCTGTGGGTGATAAGGGGATGCAATTCTATGGTTGACATCATACTTAGCAAGCATCTTACGGAAAGCACCATGAATAAAGTGTGAACCACCATCAGTCATTAGATATCTAGGGACTCCAAACCTCAGAAAAATAACTTCCTTAAGCATCTTAATAGAGGTGTTATGATTAGCACTACTAGTTGGAATAGCTTCTACCCACTTAGTAATGTAATCAACAGCAACTAAAATATGTGTGTATCCATTAGAGGCAGGAAATGGTCCCATATAATCAAAGCCCCAAACATCAAATGGTTCAATAACAAGTGAATAATTCATAGGCATTTCTTAACGTCTACTGATATTACCAATTCTTTGACATTCATCACAAGATAAGACAAACTTACGGGCATCCTTGAAGAGAGTAGGCCAATAAAAACCGGATTGCAATACCTTGTGTGCAGTTCTGTCTCCCTCATGGTGTCCTCCATAAGCTTCAGAGTGGCACTTGTGTAGGATCTGTTCCTGTTCATGCTCAGGTACACAATGTCTAATAATACCATCTACTCTTTCTTTATAAAGATGTGGGTCATCCCAGAAGTAATGTCTCAAATCAAAAGAACTTTTTCTTTTGCTGGTATGTGAAGCTAGGAGGTATAAACTTAGCAACAATATAATTAGCATAATTAGCATAACATGGAGTAGTACGAGAAGTATTTATGACAGCTAATTGTTCATCAGGAAAGCTATCATCAATAGGTTGTGGGTCATCAAGTATGTTCTCTAACCTAGACAAGTTATCTGCAACGGGGTTCTCGGCTCCCTTTCTATCAATAATATGCAAGTCAAATTCTTGCAGCAAGAGAACCCATCTAATAAGTCTAGGTTTAGCATCTTTCTTTTCCATAAGGTATTTGATAGCAGCATGATCAGTATGAATAGTTACTTTAGAATCAACGATATAGGGTCTAAACTTATCACAGGAAAATACAACTGCTAAAAATTCTTTCTCAGTAGTAGCATAGTTTCTTTGGGCACTATCTAGAGTTTTACTAGCATATTGGATAACATTCAATTTCTTATCAACTCTTTGCCCTAGAACAGCCCCTACAGCATAATCACTAGCATCGCAGATAATTTCAAAACGTAAATTTCAGTCAGGAGGTTGGACAATAGGTATTTCTTAAGTATTTCAAATGCTTCTAGACAATCATCATCAAAGACAAAAGGAATATATTTTTGTAAGAGTGTAACATCCCAAAATTCTAAATTTTGGAATGTTATAATAAATAGATAGATTTGATTGTTGTTTGATGTGCTGAGTGAAATTGAGTGAAATTTGAAACTTTTGAAAGTTAAATGAGAGGGAATGAAATGACTTTCCCAAACTTTCACTTTGCATTTTGTGACCACCGGGAATTCAAATTCTTTTCAACACAAAACCCTAGAGTGAAGATAATATGACTTCTTCCATTTATTTTAAATGATAAAGGGCTTTGAAAGGATTTTGAATTTCATTTCTGAAATATTTCAAATTCAGAAAACTTTATGCAGATCAATGAATTCCCCGAGAGAAGGTAAAATGACTTCTTCAAATTATAGGAAATATGAGTTGGAAGTTTTTCTGAAATTTTCTGCAACTCATTTTCAATATTTGAGTTATTGGATTTTACTCAAATTATTTTTCTCCAAAAATAAAATATATGGAAAATAGGGTAACATGATTCCCTATAGTGGAAAATTGGAGAGAAATAAATTTGAAAAGATTTTGGTATTTTAAAAATGGTTCTTATTGGATTTTATTCCAACAGTAGCACCTTTTGATTTATTAGAATTTGTGAGCATTTTATTTGACTGTAGAAAAATGTTCATGTTGTAGGGTTTCTTTTTCTGCAAATTTTGATATATAATATGCCTATAGTATATTATATATTATTTAGTTTTATTTTTGTATTCTCTATCTGTTAAAAAAATCTTTCCCCGCCGAACTGGGCCGGCCCAGCTAGTCGCCAGGCCTCAGCCCAGCTCGCCTCCGCCTTCGTCCCCGTGCAGGCGCGGGACTCCGCCGCCGCCTCGGCGCCCCTGCTCCGCCCGGACACCGCGCCGCCTGCCCCTTGCCCACGGCACCCCTCGCCCCCTCCCGCCTATATAAAGGCCACCGCCGCCCCGCCTCTCCCCTCTTGCTCGCCGCGCCGCCGCCGCCCGAGCATCGCCGCCGCCGCTTGCTACCGTTGCGCCAACACCGCCGTCGCTGCCGCTCGCCGCCCCGAGCCGCCCGCAGCCCCACGTCGCATCGCCCCGCCTCGGTGATGTGTCGGAGTTGGCCGCCGTCGTCGGGCCAAGTCGCCGGAGCCGCAGCCCGGTCCGCCGCCCGGACCGCCGACCCGCCGGTCTTTTCCCACGGACCGGTAAAACCCGTAACCGCCCCGGTTTTCCTTTAGATCGGTTTTTTACGTTTAGATCTATCTAGTGGACGTTCTCTGTTTAGATCTAAACAGCAAGCGTTCGCACGATAACCTTTTCTTTTTCTGTTTAGTTTTCAACCAAGGACTTAGATGTGAATATTTTATTTACAAATTAGTCCCTACACTTCAGTCGGCCATAACTTTTTACCTGTTAGTCCAAATCCAACAAAACCAACGCCCACGTCTTCATTACGATCACCTCTTTCCAGTAAAACAACTTAAACATGTTTTTGGGAATTTTAAAATTTGAATTCAACTAGATTTGAATTTGAACTTTGTTTGATCATAACTTGAGTTTTATAACTCCGTTTTAGTTGATTCTTTTTGCAAATCGAAGCTCTTGACCTAAACTTTCTGATAAGACCAAATTCACATAATTTTGGTACTGTTGGAAATTGTTTTATGTTTCAAGAGTCATTCGTTTGTTTTCGAAGTTTTCCTAAGTGTTTTATTCGTTCTTTCTGTTCTGCTGAGTGATTGCTTATGTGTGGTTACTATTGTTTGCTTACGATAGATTGAATGCAGTGTGACGAGTAGATCTATCACGAGTTCTGAGTGCGAATCATCTACATCGTCAGTACAAGGCAAGTTCACACTTTGATCATACTTTCCAATACCCAGTTTTCATTGCATTAGTTATATCCTCAAACACATTGCATGAGTAGGATCTCTTAACTTGTGGGACTGGGAAGTAGTTTGAGGTAGAACCTATTACCTGCATTATTTTCAAACCCTTGGGAGTTACTTCTACGCTATGCTTAGGTTATCATGCTATGCTCGTAGACATGGTTTGGGTTTGAGTGAAATCCATGACAGATGTGAGTTGTTAATTAATGGTTCAACTTAAGGTGGCTACTTGAATACACATCTGGGTGGATTGGTTGCAGGGCAGCTGGGGAAGCCAGTGTTGTCCTAGGAAATCCCGAGGTTTCCGTGTGATTGTCCTATGGAATGCCACCCAGGCTCAAAGGGATCATAAAACTATTCATGCTAGAAACTTCCGTGTGCAGCCACAATGCCATTATGGGCTCTAGCATAGTATGAGTAAGTTGTGTGAGCTCTTTCAGTGGTGGACTAGCAAATGTAGGGGAAAGTAGGTGTATCGGTCCACCTAGGGTAAAGAGTAAATGCATCTGAAAGACTGTGTCTCGGTCATCCGTTTCCCAAACACCATGCAGTGTGAGAAATCCAACGGAGGAGATCGAGTCTTGTGGAAAAAGTGCACAAACCTCTGTAGAGTGTACAAACTGATCATGATTAGCCGTGTCCCCGGTTATGGACAATCTTGACTATCTAGTACTTGAATTATTGGTTGATCTCATCACTCTAAAATTAACTTGTTGGGTTAATTATTACTTTAATTGGGATTGAGTTGGAGGTACCTTCTCAATAATGTTTCAACTACCATGATAGTTAAAATAAAATTTATTCCTTTGTTGTAGGGAAAAATTGGCTTTACGCAAAAACTTTAACCTTACAGCCTCCACCAGCCAAATATGCATGTAGTTGTAGGCATTTGTTCATCATTACTTCTACAGTGTGAAATTACCAGTACATTCAATGTACTGACCTACATGGCTGCAACGTCTCATGTTGCAGGAATTATTCGACGAGTAAGTGTTACATTAGGGTTGCGCTGTCTACACTCAACTTCGCCGTTGGTATTGATGGAACTCCACAACCTTTGTTGCTTCCGCTGTGATTGATTGAGGTAATAGTATTTACGCTACTTTATACATGTGATTTACCTATGTTATAAATCCTCGAGTACTGTGTGTGTCAGCGTACCGATCCAGGGATGACACTTAAGCACAGAGACTTGATCCATTCGGGTCGGGTCGCTACAAAGAGATTAGTCAGAGGCCTGGAGATTTTGGAGAGGTCCTTTATGAACCTCCTATAAAACCCGGCGTGACCAAGGAAACTTCGTATACCTTTGATGTCCTTAGGGCATGGCATCTTTTCAATAGCATCAACTCTAGCTTTGTCAACTTCAATACCTCTTTCAGAAATTTTATGTCCCAAGACAATGCCTTCATTAACCATAAAGTGGAAGTTCTCCCAGTTCAAAACAAGATTAGTGTCTTCACATCTCTGCAAAACTCAATCAAGGTTGCTTAAGCAATCATCAAAAGAAGTTCCATAAACGGAGAAATCATCCATGAAAACCTCAACAATCTTTCCACAAAAATTAGAGAATATAGCCATCATGCATCTTTGAAAGGTAGCAGGTGCATTACATAAACCGAAAGGGCATACGTCTATAAGCAAAGGTACCGAAAGGACAAGTAAAAGTGGTCTTTTCTTGATCCCCTTTTGACACAGGTATTTGAGAGAAACCAGAATAACCATCTAAAAAGCAAAAACGAGTATGTTTGGATAACCTTTCTAGCATTTGATCAATAAATGGAAAGGGGTAATGATCTTTCTTAGTAGCTTAATTTAACTTACGGAAATCAATTACCATCCTATAGCCTGTAACTATTCTTTGTGGGATCAATCCATCTTTATCATTAGGAACGACAGTCATACCTCCTTTCTTAGGGACACAATGGACATGACTTACCCACTGGCTATCAGCAACTGGATAGATAATACCTGCCTCTAGAAGATTTAGTATTTCCTTCCTTACCACTTCTTTCATCTTAGGATTTAACTGTCGCTGATGATCAATAACCAGTTTAGCATTTTTCTTCCAAATTTATCTTGTGTTGGCATATAGTGGGACTAATGCCCTTAAGATCATCCAGAGTATATCCAATAGCAGCACGATGCTTCTTCAGAGTTTTCAATATTTTTTCTTCTTCCTGCTCTGAAAGGTTAGCACTAATAATAACAGGATATATCTTCTTTTCATCAAGATAAACATACTTAAGATTATCAGGCAAAGGTTTAAGTTCAAACACGGGATCACCCTTGGGTGGAGGAGGATCCCCTAGGATTTCAACAAGCAAGTTGTTTTTCAATACGGGTCCCTGTTTAAAGAATATTTCATTTATTTCCATTCTCTCATTCATATGAATATCATTTTCATGGTCAAGCAAGTATTGTTCTAAAGGATCATTAGGAGGCACGGCAATAGAAGCAAGACCAATAATTTCATCTTTACTGGGTGGTTCCTTTTCAAAGGGTTGTCTACGGAATTTAGCAAAGTTAAAATCATGAGACATATCCCCTAATCCAATAGTAAAAATATCTTTCACGCAGTCTATCTTGGCATTAACAGTATTCAAGAAGGGTCTACCAAATATAATGGGACAGAATTCATCTTGTGGGGAACTAAGAACAAGAAAAACAGCAGGGTATTTAACCTTCCTACACAAGACTTCAACATCTCTAACAATCCCAACTGGTGAAACAGTGTCTCTATTAGCAAGCTTAATAGTAACATCGATCCCTTCTAACTCAACAGGTGCAATATCATGCATAATTTCTCTATATAAATCATGAGGGATAATACTCGCACTAGCACCTACATCACATAAGCCATTATAACAATGATCTCCTATCTTAACGGAGATAACAGGCAAGCCCACAATAGGTCTATGTTTGTTCCTGGCATTGGGTTTGGCTATTCTAGTAGACTCTTCTTGGAGGTAAATAACATGTCCATCTAAATCTTCTACCAAGAGATCTTTAACCATAGCAACACTAGGTTCAACTTTAATTTTCTCAGAGGGTGTAGGTGTTCTAGTATTACTCTTACAAACTACAGTTGAAGCTTGAGCATGATCCTTTATCCTAACAGGGAAAGGTGGTTTCTCAATATAAGCAGTAGGAATAACAGGATCAACATTATAAGTGATAGTCTTTTCTTTAACTTTAACAGGTTCAACTACTTTTACTTCAATAGGGGGATGGTATTTAAACCACTTCTCCTTGGGGAGATCAACATGAGTAGCAAAAGATTCACAGAAAGAAGCTATTGTCTCAGAGTCAAGTTCATATTTAGTGCTAAACTCACGGAAAACATCGGTATCCATAAAGCTTTAACACAATCAAACTTAGGGGTCATACCTGACTCCTTACCTTCGTCGAGATCCCAATCTTCAGAGTTGCGTTTACTTCTTTCCAATAAATCCCATTTTAATTCAATAGTCTTCGTCATAAAAGAATCAGAACAAGAAGTATCGAGCATGGAGCAATTAAGAGAAAGCCGAGTATAAAAATTTTGAATGATCATTTCTCTTGAGAGCTCATGATTGGGGCATGAATATAACATTGACTTAAGCCTCCCCCAAGCTTGAGCGATGCTTTCTCCTTCACGAGGCCAGAAATTATAAATATAATTACGATCACGATGAACCTGGTGCATAGGGTAGAACTTCTGATGAAATTCCAACTTCAGACGATTATAGTTCCATGATCCCATATCATCGCATAGCCTAAACCACGTCAATGCATCTCCCTTCAAAGATAAAGGGAATACCTTCTTCTAGATAACATCCTCGGACATACCTTCAAGCTTAAACAATCCAAAAACTTCATCCACATAGATTAGGTGTAAGTCGGGATGCAGTGTTTCGTCTCCTGTAAAGCGATTTTCAAGAAGTTTCTCTATCATACCCGAAGGAATCTCAAAGCAAACATTTTTAATAGGTGTAGTAGGTCGAGGAGCAACTCTTTGCTCTTCTGGTCGGGGTGAAGATACACCGAAAATGCCCTTAAAGGATTTTGATCCATAGTAACAAGTGACAGTAAATTTCAGCACACTATATAAATTTTTCCTTACCAAAGGCGCTTCACTCCCCGGCGACGGCACAAGAAAAGAGTCTTGACGACCCACAAGTGTAGGGGATCTATCTTAGTCCTTTCGATAAGTAAGAGTGTCGAACCCAACGAGGAGCAGAAGCAAATGATAGGCAGTTTTCAGTAAGGTGTTTTCTGCAAGCACTGAAATTATAGGTAACAGATAGTTTTGTGATAAGGTAATTGGTAGCAAGTGACAAAAGGTAAAAGTAAATAAGGTGTAGCAAGGTGGCCCAATCCTGTTTGCAGCAAAGGACAAGCCTGGAGAAACTCTTATATAAAGAAAAGCGCTCCCGAGGACACATGGGAATTATCGTCAAGCTAGTTTTCATCACGATCATCTGATTTGCGTTCAGTACTTTGGTAATTTGGTATGTGGGTGGACCAGTGCTTGGGTGCTGTCCTTACTTGGAAAATCCTCCCACTTATGATTAACCTCTAATGCAAGCATCCGCAACTACAAAAGAAGTATTAAGGTAAACCTAACCATAGCCTGAAACATATGGATCCAAATCAGCCCCTTACGAAGCAATGCATAAAATAGGGTTTAAACTTCTGTCACTCTAGCAAACCATCATCTACTTATTACTTCCCAATGCCTTCCTCTAGGCCCAAATAATGGTGAAGTGTCATGTAGTCGACGTTCACATGACACCACTAGAGGAGAGACAACATACATCTCATCAAAATATCGAACGAAGACCAAATTCACATGACTACTGATAGCAAGACTTCTCCCATATCCTCAGGAACAAAAGTAACTACTCACAAGACATAATATTGTTCATGATCAGAGGGGTATTAATATGCATAATGGATCTGAACATATGATCTTCCACCAAATAAACCAACTAGCATAAACTACAAGGAGTAATCAACACTACTAGCAACCCACAGGTACCAATCTGAGGTTTTGGTACAAAGACTGGATACAAGAGATGAACTAGGGTTTGAGAAGAGATGGTGCTGGTGAAGATGTTGATGAAGATAGCCCTCCCCAAGATGGGAGAGTTGTTGGTGATGACGGCGGTTACGATTTCCCCCTCCCAGAGGGATGTATCCCCGACAGAACAGCTCTGCTGGAGCCCTAGATTGGTTTCCGCCTCGAGACATCGGTGTATGGTCCCGAAAGCTTCCTTCTAATTTTTTTCCAGGTCAAAACACCTCATATAGGAGAAGATGGGCATCGGGGGCCTTCCGGCTGGCCCACGAGACAGGGGGCGCGCCTGGGCAGGGGGGCGCGCCCCCCACCCTCGTGGACAGCCGGTGGCCCCCCTCGTGGACTTCTTTCGCCAGATATTTTTTATATTTTCTGAAACGGAGTGCTGTTGAGTTTCGGAGCTTTTGGAGTTGTGCACAATAGGTTTCCAGAGTTTGCTCCTTTTCCAGCCAAGAATTCCAGCTGCCAGCATTCTCCCTCTTCAAGTAAGCCTTGTAAAATAACAGAGAAAAAGGCATAAGTATTGTGACAAAACATGTAATAACAGCCCATAATGCAGTAAATATCAACATATAAGCATGATGCAAAATGGACGTATCAATGTGCAGAATGCTTTTCTGCACGACGTCTTGGAGGAAGAAGTTTATATGCGTCAGCCACCGGGTTTTGTGGATCATGCACGTCCTCATCATCTTTGTCGTCTTTTTAAGGCGCCATATGGACTTAAACAGGCTCCCCGTGCGTGGCATGCACGCCTCGGCTCAGTTCTTCGGGCTCTTGGATTTCTTCCCTCGACTGCTGACACGTCCTTGTTCCTTCTTCAACGTCCTGAGGTTACGATGTATCTCCTGGTTTATGTTGATGATATCATCCTCATCAGTTCCTTTGCTGCTGCTGCGGATCGTCTTGTGACTGCCTTGAGTGGGGATTTTGCTGTCAAGGACTTAGGTGCTCTGCATTTTTTCCTTGGTCTGGAGGTCTCACGGTCTTCTGCTGGGTTGACTCTTACTCAGAAGAAGTATTCTCTGGACCTACTGCGTCGTGCTGGTATGCTGAAGTGTAAACATGCGATCACTCCGATGTCTGCTACTGATCGGTTGTCTGCTCTAAATGGAGATCTTCTTTCACCTGATGATGCTACGGAGTATCGTAGTCTCGTTGGTGGTCTGCAGTATCTTACTATCACCAGACCAGATGTCTCTTATGCAGTCAACCGTGTCTGTCAGTATCTTCATGCACCCAGGACGTCTCATTGGTCAGTTGTGAAACACATTCTGCGTTATATTTGTTTCACTGCCTCTTATGGTTTGCTTCTCCAGCCTGCACCATCTTATGATATCTCAGCCTTTTCAGATGCAGATTGGGCTGGGTGTCCTGATGACAGGCGATCCACGGGGGGATATGCAGTGTTTCTTGGTCCTAATTTGATCGCCTGGAATGCTCACAACAGGTTACGATGTCTCGTAGCAGTGCTGAAGCTGAGTACAAAGCAGTTGCTGACGCGACTGCTGAGATCATATGGGTTCAGTCCTTGTTGAGAGAATTGAGAGTCTGTCCTGCTCATTCTCCAGTGCTTTGGTGTGACAACAGTGCTACCTATCTTTCATCTAATCCGGTGTTTCATGCTCGGACGAAACACATTGAGGTAGACTATCACTTTTTCCGAGAACGTATTGCACAGAAGCTCCTCGGCATGAAGTTCATCTCATCAAAAGATCAACTTGCTGATATCTTCACGAAGCCTCTTCCACAACCATAGTTTGTAGGCTGTAGGCGCAATCTTAACTTACTGTGTACTTCAGGCCATAGTTAAGATTGAGGGAGGATGTTAGACTATATATATATACCCTTGTATACATCTGTAATTGTATTTTACCCTTTGGTACTTCTATATAATGAGATAGCCACACCCCGTTTAGGGTGTCGAGCAGTTTCCCAAACTCTATGTTTTACACTCGCCAGCGACCCCACAACCAGAGTGCGGCGTCATGAATCGCTGCGAAATACTACTCCCTCTGTAAACTAATATAAGAGCGTTTAGAATACTACTACATTAAAAACATAATGATCTGAAACGTATTACTCCCTCCGTTCCCAAATATTTGTCTTTCTAGCATTTCAAATGGACTACAACATACGGATGTATGTAGACATATTTTAAAGTGTAGATTCACTCATTTTGCTTCGTATGTAGTCACTTGTTGAAATCTCTAGAAAGACAAATATTTAGGAACGGGGGAGTAGTTTAAAGGGGAGTAGCAAACACGTTTATTTATCTTTGGACCTCAATAAGCCCCGAACGTTCGGGATTTAGGCATGCTAATCCGAACTCTTTTGATGG
Source organism: Secale cereale (assembly GCA_902687465.1). NCBI lineage: Eukaryota > Viridiplantae > Streptophyta > Magnoliopsida > Poales > Poaceae > Secale > Secale cereale. Next base: position 488,088,748 of record LR738714.1, on the reverse strand, counting down.
CAACTTTAATTAAGGCGATGATGAAAAAATATGGCAATTTTCTGACAAAAAATTGAACTGGAACAAAGTTGCCATGCGTTAACAACTAAAGTTGCCATGCGTTAACAACTAAAGTTGCCACTTCGTAGCAACTAAAGTTGCCATCAAAAAATGTACGGATCAGATGTTTAAAATCCGAACGTCGGGATTTATCTATTCCGTTATCTTTTCGTATTTGCATAAGGTGGAACTGAAAGTTTTACCACGGGCAAGTATTTCTCAGACAACAGAAAGATAAATATTTGGTTTACTCTGTCAATGTTGATAGGCGCCCGATCTTCTTTTGCACTTACACGAATCTCAATTTTGGAGTCGTGCTCAGGCTAGTCGTAATGCGACTATCATAGGTAGTATCATGCATGTCAACTAAGCAATGTTGATGAGGTGGCATAAAATTAAATGAAGAAAGAAAGGCTTGAGTATCATATCATGATACCGTATCATATTAAATGACGTGCTACTTTGTGTCAAGCATGACAATAAATATAGCCCAATATGATACCAACATATGATACCATGCATTACGGATGTAGTATCATACACTAGTATCATATGCATGATACTAGTATATGATACTCTCCATTACAACCAGCCTTAGAGCATCTCCAGCCGCGCCCCCAACAGGCCCTCCCCAGGCGTTTTTGCCGCGCCGGCGCCAAAAAAACGGCCCAGTCGCGCCCTCAGAAGCCCGTTTTTCGCCGGCTCGGGCCAAAACTGGTGCCGGCGGACCCAGACCGAACCCGGCGCCCTAGGGGCGCTTGGGGAGCCGGCACAAGCGAAAAAGGCGCGTGGGTCCACCCTGTCGGCGACCCGAGGGCCTTTTCCCGCCGTTTCGAGACGCTTTTCCCTCGCATCCCTGCCGCTCGCTCGCCTTCCTCCCGCCATTCCCTCCCTTTCTCCCGCCAAACGCCCCTCCCGCTCGCCTTACAGTCGCCGCCATGCCACCGAAGAAGTATGCCATGCCGCGCGCGGCGGCAACCACGCCCGGCACCGTGGCCCAGCCGAAGCAGAGGAAGCCGAGGGCGCCTCCATTGAAGCCGTCGGGCATGTTGAACGCCGAGTGGAGGGTGGAAGTTCAGCGACGCGACGCAGTCACCGTCGACCGGCGAAACAGGGCCATTGCCAAGAAGGCCCGCGACAACGCGGCGCGCGCGGCGGCGTCCTCCTCATCGGTCAACCACGCGGGGATGATGAATCCACCCGTCGTCAGCCACGCCCAGTACGCGCCCCGGGGACAGCAAGGCGTCGGATCTCCATGGGGATCGTCGTCGGTGACTGTGCATGTTCACCATGTACCGGCGCGACAACCTCGACGCCGACTTCAAGTACCTCCACGTCTACAAGCGCATTGACAAGTGCGAGAAATGGGCGGAGGTCCGACGCACCCTCGACAAGGCCAAGGAGACATACAAGCTGGACGCGACGACTCCGGGCGCGACGACTCGACAAGGCCAAGTAACGAAGCCGCGACGACACAGCCCGGCACCGAAGCAACTCCGACGCCGCCGAGCCCGCGCACGCCGACTCCGCCAACGCCTGGAGCCGACCCCGCCGAGTGATTCGTTGCGCACGCGAACTTGCGGCGCGCGGCGCTATGTTTTTGTAACGTCAGACTACGTCCGGTCGCCGGATTTATGGCATCTTTTGTGAACGGGAACGACCTAGTTCAAATTTCCAGCATCATGGGGCCGGCGCTTGGGAACGTGACTGCGAGCTAGATCGTCCCAGAGGCCGAACTAGTGCCGGCACGCTCTCGGACCGCTCTATTTAGGCGCTTTCGGGGGCATGGAGATGCCCTTAGATGCTAGGCGTGTGCTCGTTCTACTTGTATATAGCTTGACGCGACGCTGCAGTTAATAAAGCGCCTCTTTTATCTGGAAAACAAAGGGGGTCGTGCGCGCCCATGTGTACAGGGCAGGGGGCTAGCTTAGCGATGGTCACTCCACTCCTATATAAGGCCCCGACCCAAGCAAGATAAACCCAAAATCGAAAGCCTGCAGCGCAATTAGCCTCACACAAGTCCGTCCCACACGCGCACACTCCCGAAGGACAAGAACAGAAAGAATGTTGAGCCCTGGCATTTCGGTCAAGAAGCGCCACGGCGGCGCCGGGTTCGCGCTCGGGTGTGGCTGCAAGGACGCGAAGAGCGTGTCGGTGGTCTCTGCGTCGCCCTCGCCGTCCGGCGCGGGTACACCGACAACAACCGAGACACGGCGAAGAGGCGTGAGGGCGAACCCGTCGGCATCAACGACGACGGGTACGCTGACCTCCGCCTCGTCCTCTTCCTTGCTATGGGAGGACGCCGTGGCGGAGTTCGACTGCGGCGACGACGGCCGCTTCAAGATGGAGAGCTCGGCAGCCACGCAGAGCTTCTCCGGCCTGCTGCGCGAGCTCAACGAGCTGGAGCAGAGCGTCGTGTCGTGGGGCCGGAAGAGCCACCTCAACCGCGACAAGAAAGCGTCGACACCGCCACTAGAGCACATGAAGGCGACCATGAAAAGCGGCGTCAAGGGCGGCGACGTCACGACGGGCGGCGCTAAAGGTTACCGCGCCGGTGACAGCGTCGAACCAGGGACTGTTGACGCCCGCGTCGAAGTGGGGCTCGACGGCAGCGTGGCGGTGGTGAAGCAGTCCGAGGACCCGCTCAGCGACTTCCGGCAGTCGATGGTGCAGATGATCGTGGAGAACGGGATCATCGCCGGGGAGGAGCTGCGCCGGATGCTCCGCCGCTTCCTCACCCTCAACGCGCCGCACCACCACGACGTCATCCTCCGCGCCTTCGCGGAGATCTGGGACGCCGTGTTCGCGGCCTCCTACGTGCCCGTCCCCCCAACCGCTCCGCCTCACAAGTACGCCCGCCAGGACGAACCCGCCGCTGGAGGGCCGCCCATGCCGAGGACCCCTCCGCGCCACCACCACTCGCCATCGCCATCGCCATCGCCATCGCCATCAGCATGGCGCGTGTGAACGTACCGAAATGTGCTGCCTCGATTCAATATACTGCACCACTATAGTACTCCGTATCATTTAATTTCCAGTTAATTAGTATTGGAGATTTTGAATGGCAACTAGCTTATCATTGTACGTGAGTGTGAGTCCGTATAAAAGCGTCTTTGTGTGATTCGTATACTTTGTCTCCGTTCTTCTCACATACAACTTACTAATTTTTTGACGAAAAGTAGCCAGCGCCAAGTTTTAGTCATTAGAAATAGCCAACGCTAAGTTTCATTTCACAACCGATGTTGACGAAAAGCCCTGATCGATTTTTTTTTTTACCGGAGCAGGGATGTACCGGTGTTGGATCCACCGTTCTTTCATTTCGTCAAGATCCGTGCGGCCTTTGTCTGTATAAACTAGTAATTGCAGCCCCAACTCTATACATTGGTAATACAAGTGTGGGTCCCTTTGCATGTAGCAGCTTTTGTCAGGGGATAGGATCTTTGCATGCATGGTAGTACATATATTACCCCCCTCTCTCTCCACCGCAAGACGTCCATTAAATTTTTTGGCAAAAAATTGGATGATAAATATGCTTTGAATCTAAACTCTGTTTTTGGAAAATATTATATATTTGAATTCAGAGCGACAAGACCTTTGAAACAAGACCGATCTTGGATATATTTTGAACAATTTGAATTTTATAGCTTTCATATTTCAGTTCTAGTTGTATTACACAAACATCAGTTTCGCACATTGAATAAACAACTTGACAAACACATTGAAATATGTTTCATGTATTTTATAAATACCAATTTCATATATTTTAAATAATCATTTGAATGTATTTGAAATAACCCATTTAACAGATTTCCCCACACCAAAAAAATTGATTTCACTCATTCCAAAAGATAGATTTCATTCATTCCACTACTTTCAGAACATTGAAATAGACAGTTTCACAGAACAATGGATATATTTCACTTTTTTCAAGTATCTTATTGCTCACATTTCACTCATTTCAAAAAACGCATTACACTCAGTCAATTAGAATACTATATTTCACTTGTTAAATCTGATTACACTAATTACTAAAGATATATTTCACTCATTTCACTAGATTCTCAAAAAGTCATTACAGTCACAATATTTTTTCTGAATCACATTTCACTATATTTAACATATTTCACACCGAAATATGTGTCATGTGTATAAAAAACAAATTTCACCGATCTAAAGAAAATAATTTCACACGGTTGAGAAAACATATTTCAAAATTGATTTCACTCAATGAAAATAACTAATTTCAATTATTTCAAAAACCTATTTTACTCGTTTCAGAAAATCTTTCAGTCAGTTTCACATTTCATTAGATTCAGAAAACACATTACACCCGTTTACAAAAGTTAGATTTCACTCATTTTAGAAATCACATTTCACTATATTTAACGTGTTTCACACCGAAACATGTGTCACATGTATGGAAAACAAATTTCACTCATCTAAAGAAAATAATTTCACACGGTTGAGAAAACATATTTCAAAATTGATTTCACTCAATGAAAAAAAAACTAATTTCAATTATTTCAAAAAACATATTTCGCTTGTTTCAGAAACCTAATTTCAGTCATTTGAAATGTTGAAATTAAAACATGTTTGAAATGCATCCAAAATTGGTCTTATACTAAAGATCTTGGCTTCAGGAATTCAAATATATAAAATATTTCAAAAATAACAGTATGGTTTAAAAGATAGTAATGATTGAAAATCCTAAAGAGAAAATAAAAGGAAACATGCAAAGTCATGATAGACTCTCTCTCTCATCTGACATGTGTCTCATCGATCTGACATTGATTTGACGTAATGATGAATACAATGACCCAGAAGATGAAATACACTGATATACAAACATATGGGTCATCGAACGGCACGAATCGCAAACAACGCCAACGGCAGATGCGGCTCCGGTACATCCCGACTCCGGTAGAAAGGAGTTTGCGAAGCTCCGATCCGTTGAGACCAAACCAGGCTACCGAGGCAGCCAAAGAGCAACATGTAGCCGAGTCCACACCCGGACGAATAGCACGCCGCCGAGGCAATAACACAGGTGCAATGCCGCCGGCGAAATCGAAAGGCATCACGGTGCCGAGTCCACACCCGGATAGCTTCGTAGGCACGCACGACTGCATTTGGTACAAAGCCAGCGCAGATTCCCGGCTACGACAAGCTCGAGCACGTACGCGTGCCGGCGTACGTGTGCCAGACTAGCAGCAGATAGATCGTGGTCGTGGCGTGCGTTGCGTCGGTTACGAGTTGGACCGGTGGGGACTGGAGACGAACGAGACGCCATGCATGCATGCATGGGCGACAGCCAGTTGTGGTTGGATGGGAACGGGAGAGAGAGTAGGGCCCGTCCCGCATGCGCGGCCGCCCGTGCATTGCGGCCGGGGCAACCTGGACTGCATGGTCCATACGGCAACTTAAATTGTCCACTGCCCTAGCACGGTATTATTCCTTGTGAAATTCCTTGCCGTGCATGGCTCCCTGCTCCTAGCAATGCCAAGACACGTACTGTACCATCTCAGCGCCATTATTACCTCTACTCGCTCACTGGCAAGGACACTAGATGATCAGTGTAGGTCACTTCCTTATCTACGGTGGGCTGTGGCTAGCTAGCATCAATCATCGCCGTTTCTGGTCGACCAAGTTCCTTGCGTACGTACGTTGCTTCGATCGCGCGCGCACCTGCCGACTGCAGGCGGCATCGCATCAGCAGACGATTCGATGGGCGATACTGGACGCACGTGACGGACGCAATGATGCGCTGATGCACCTACACGACGTGAGGAGATGCACGTAGTAGCTAATTAATCTCTTTGTTTCCGAGACAGACCACGTCCACGGGCGGGATGGTTTTTGTGCCGTTCCGTATGGAGGCCATCGGCGCGGTCGCGGAACGGAACAAATCCAGCTCGCGTACGGGCCACGAGAAGGGACAAGGGACAGGCCAGCCCGGGGTCGCGGGTCGTCCCCTCCGCTTGTCTCCACTCCCGCCCGCGGCATCCTCCGTACGTCATCACAGGTCACCGGTGCCACTGATCTCCGAGAGATGCCTCTGCAGGGTGCGCAGACGGGGAGGCTGGCGGGTGGGGCCCGCGCCTCGGGATGCGTCCCTTCTGCGCGAGTCATGAGTAGGCGAGGACAGCGCGTCTCGGTCTTCCAGTTCAGTTTAGGGAGTATCTGCTTAACAGATAAGACGCACGGCATGGACCGTCCATCGTGGCCTGGATCGATCACGCAGTCCTGTAAAACTATAGTGCAAGTTGGGCCTCAACTTGAACGCCGGCGAGACGCGGACGCATCGGCGACCGAGAACGTGTGATGTTTTGGTTGTTTTATTACGTCAGAGTAACTGTATTAGTGGTACTTGTTTAGTACCTTGATGACGTACTTACGAGCCTTCTCCGAATGGCGCAACAGTTGCAGGGTTAACAGCAGTGACCACGCCATTACGCCACGTTGTCTTTACCTGTGACTCATAGCGTTGTTGTTTGCGGATAGACGCTAGTGCTGAACACTGCTGAATACTCGGGTCAGTTTGGTCTGTGCCGTTCGCTTGCGGTAGCTCGTTGTTACTCCGGTCCGGCAAAAGCAGCCAGGGGAATCGGATACTGACAGAATAATACAGTATTTAAGCAAGATTCAGAATAAGATTATGGAAAGTTGGACTTGTAAGAAAATAATTATACCTTTTTGGAAGGCTCTGACTATATCACATATAGATGTGAGATAATTATCTCAAATCTAACATGACGTCGCGAACCAACCTGTGATTGAGATGGTTAGATGGACAGTGGTATCCCCAACCCATCAGGGTTCAAATCCCGGTGCTCGCATTATTTCTGAATTTATTTCAGGTTTTCCGGCGATGTGCTTTCAGTGGGAGGAGACGTTCCCGTCGACGATGAGGCGTTTACGGGACTTCGTAAATCTCAAGATGATATGCTTAGGGCTAAAAAAAATCTAACATGACGTCAGAATCAATTGAGATGTCCGTTTGTCATTTCCACGCAGGTACGCGATGCAACGCTCGCGGGCATGCTTCATGGGCTCAGTTTTACTCGTGTCTTTTTGCCAGCGCTGGTGATCGTCAATTAACTCTTGGGTTGACCTCTGCCGCACGGGGAACCGCTAGCCTGTTTGTTTATCTCTCATGTACTATTAGGTTATTTTATTTTATTTTATAGAACAAGAAAATGTTCAGCAATTTAAATAATATTCAGTAGTTTAAAAATGTACGTGAATTTGAAAAAATCAACAAATTCTAAACAAATATGTGAATTTTTAAAACAAATCACGAATTTTTAAAAACTTCATACATTTGAAAAACATCATAAATATGAAAAGAGTACTCATATTTAAAAATGCTCACAAATTTAGAAAATATTCATGAATTTGAGAAATGTATGTGGGTTCGAAAAAAAATCACATATTTGAATCAAGTTCGCCGATTTGAAAAATGTTCACGGGTTTATAAAAAGTTTAGGGATTCGAAAATGTTCATGAATTTGTTTAATAAATGACGAATTTGGAAAAAAACATCATGGATATGAAAATGATCAAGAAATAATATGAATTTGAAAATTGTTTGTGATTTGAAAAAAGTCCATGAAATTTAAAATAAAAAACAAACCAAAAAAAGGAAAGAAAGAGGAAACCAAAAAAACACGGTGGAGACGAAAGCCAAAGAAAACCAAACACAAGAAAGAACCATTTCAAAAAGTGTGGAAGCTTCTTAAAATGAATGCAAAAGAGGACCTGACACGGGTCGACCCATCAAACAAGGAGGACATCTCATGTGGGTGCTCGCTATGAAATATGTTGTAACGGGCACATTAAACGCCAAATGGGAAGCAACATGTTGATTGTCGTTCGAAATGCATCCATGCGCTCGTGGCCTCCTGACAATAGGGACGGGCCAAGTGGGGAAGCTGCCTGGCCGTCCCGATGACATCTCATTATTTTCAAGGACTAGGCATGGTAAAAAGGGCCGGGCTCGGTTAAAGGTTGTTGGTGGACTTATATTTGAGGCAAAAATAAAAAGTTTCGCCCAATTGCAAGTTAAGTACTTTGTAACTAAGTCATAAAAAAAATACCTGGCCTAGATCAAACCCAGGTGCGAGTGGATGGTGAATTTGCAACCGAGACAAAAAATATACTTCGAGACAAGTTACAAGTTGAGGGTGACTTGCAACTAAGACCAAAAAGGGCACCATTTTAGTTGCAAGTTATTGGTAGACTTGCAAATGTAGAGAGAGAAAAGTTGGGCCCAATTGCAAGTGGAGCGTGACTTTCCAACTAAGGGAAACAAGGGCCGAACCTAGTTGCGAGTCGATGGTGGAGATGCAACCGAGTAAAACCATCTGGGCCCAGATGCAAGTCTAGGGTCTCGGCGTTCTCGGGTCGGGGGTATCCAGACTTGTCTGCCTGCGACCCAACACGTAGGCTCATCGACGGCCTGGTACGACCCAGCTACAAGGACCTCAAGACAAGACTCTTGTGAGGGCCAGCGGCCTTGCGAGGAGAGCAACGCCAAGACCTTCTGGGGAGAAGCTCCTCAAGCTTGCCTCCCAAGGAGCGGAAATTTATATGCAAGTACCTATTGGGAAACGTTGCATGGAAATCAAAAAATATATACGCACACGCAATGTTCTATGCATAGAGATGCATAGCA
>LR738714.1:487985625-488079915 GCA_902687465.1 Secale cereale | reverse complement strand
GGACCGTAAGATGAAGCATTAGTCAACGCGGTTGATGTAGTCGAACTTCTTCACGATCCAACCGATCAAGTACCGAACGTACGGCACCTCCGCGTTCAGCACACGTTCAGCTCGGTGACGTCCTCGCCTTCTTGATCCAGCAAGACGGGTGAAGTAGTAGATGAGTTCCAGTAGCACGACGGTGTGGTGACGGTGATGGTGATGCGATCTCCGCGGGGCTTTGCCTAAGCACTACAAAAATATGATCGATGGAGTAAACGGTGGACGGGGGCGCCGCACACGGCTAAGACAATGTTGTGTCTTTGTGTGGCGCCCCCTCCCCACATATATATAGGTGGGAGGGAGGGAGGAGCAGCCAAAGGGGGCGCACAAGTAGGAGGAATCCTACTTGGGGTCTCTCCCAAGCCGCGCCCTACCCATGCCTTATATATGTGCGGGGGAACAGCAGGGGAGGATGGCGCCCGCCCCCCTTCCTTTCCCACTTGAGGACGGTAAGGGAGGAGGGACCTCCCCTCCCCTTTTCTTCCCCTAGGGCCTGCTGTCCAAGGAAGGGGCGCACTAGGGGCTGATCTGCCCCCTTCCATGGCCCATTAGGCCCATACACTTACCGGGGTTGTCCGGAACCCCTTCCGGTGACCCGATGACTACACGGTGCACCCCAAAACTCTTCCGGTGTCCGAATATTATCGTACTTTATATCAATCTTTACCTCCAGACCATTTCAAGACTCCTCGTCATGTCCTTGATCTCATCTGGGATTCCGAACAATATTCGGTCACCAAATCATACAACTTATATAACACTATATCGTGAACGAATGTTAAGCATGCAGACCCTACAGGTTCGAGAACTATGTGGACATGACCGAGACACCTCTCCGGTCAATAACCAATAGCGAAACCTGGCTGCCCATATTGGCTCCTACATATTCTACGAAGATCTTTATCGGTCGAACCGTTATGACAACATACGTGTAATGCCCAGGATGGGACTATACCTCCTACGTGTCGAGGCACGACTTAAAGGTATAAGCCCATTCTGGAATGATCTCAAGTTCGGTATCTTTGCACGACTCATGTAAAAATAGGGATGAAATTGCAAAAGGATAGTTGGCTTACGCTCGCCACGTCACTAATACATTACATAAGCAAATCATCATCCAAAACATCACAACCCGACTACGGGCGAAGATCCAAAAGAAAGATACCAAAAACATAAAGCCACAGGTCCGAATCACCCCTAGTAGAAACCACCACTGATCGTCGAAACACGTCACATACATACGGCCACTCTCTTCATCGAGCTCCCAGTGAAGTACTTGAACCAGCTACTGCATCATTCTCGGCTGAACCTGCATCTGGTGTTGTAGTATCTGTGAGCCATGAGGACTCAACAATCCCATATCCATGGGTATCAAGATGTAATGCCCAGGATGGAATTATACCTCCTACGTGTCGAGGCACGACTTAAAGGCATAAGTCCATCCTAGAATGATCTCAAGTTTGGTAATCTTTGCACATCTCATGTAAAATAGGGGATTGTAAACATAAATAGTTGGCTTACACTCGCCACGTCACACAAATACAATACATGTCTCAAACATCATACATTAAGAATATCACAACCCTCTAAGGGCAAAATCCAAATGTCAAGATACCAAACTTAAATAACATCCACATGCGGATCGAATCCTAGTAGAAGTCTCCACTACTGATCATCCGGGTAACGAACATAGTATCGACTACGCTCCTCGTCGTACTCCCAATCCAGCTCGGTGCCATCACCTGGATAGCTCACAACTGGATCTGCATCTGGTGTGGTGAAGTAACTGTGAGCCACAGAGGACTCAGCAATCCCGTTCCCGGGTAACAAGACTATTTAAGCCTTGGGAGAGGAAAAGGCTGGAGAAAAGAATAAGTGTCTGCAGCAGCAACTAGCAACTAGCTTACGTGAGAGAGAGCGAGAAGAGAAGCCTCGGTCGAGAAGTGATCACGAAGTGATCCTAGCTACAAGCTCCACAAACATAACCCCTCCGTGTTCAACTCCCGAATCCCCATTCGGAAATTGACGGTCACGGAACACACGCTGGTAGTGTATTAGAAACATTGTGTCAAGTTATCTATAATCGGATATTAACAAGCTCCCATCTGCCACATAACCGCGGGCACGGCTTTCGAAAGTTCATAACCCTGCAGGGGTGTTCCAACTTGACCCATTACAAGCCCACGATCCGCGGAGTCGCAACTCCAAAGTGGGAAGACCCGAGTATTCTCGGAATCCCGTGCTCAAGATATACCGAACTAAGGTAAGGCTAATCCAGCAAATCCTCCCGGCGTGCCGACACCCTGATAGTAGCCGCGCGTATCTCGTCTCAGGCCACGACCGGATGGGCGATCCCACAGGTTTTTACCAGACCTTGAGTTCCCTCGAGGTGGCCCCGCGTAACCCCCAGTTTGGACCAACACTCATGTGGAGCACTGGCCCGGGTTGTTGAATTAAGAAAAAGGGTTTATAACTCCCTATGCAAGTTTAATTAGTTATTAGGCAAATAGTACCAATGTTGGGACTTGCTGGAAAAGACTTAGCACTTAGCGGTTTATCGAGGGGGTCCCATACACCCCAATCGTGTTAGGAACGCATAATCAAGGAACATAACACCGGTTTATACGGTTCCTAACGGCATGAGTGGAACAAATCACCAAGCAAAAGGCTTAGCCTTCCACCCTTGCCAATATATAGATGATTTCATTTTAAGCATTTATATAGTGTGATATAACCCAACAAAACTTCAACATGAAGCAAGCATCTTCAATCTTCACCTGCAACTAGCAATGCTATAAGAAGGCTGAGCGAAGCGTACTTAGCCAAGCAACGGTTTGCATAGGTAGGGTGGTTAAGCATGGTAATGGTTACAAGTAGGAGGCTGACAAGAAGAACATGGGCATCGAGGCAAAACTATAGAGCGGAACTACTAGCAATAGGCAAAGATAGTAATGTTATCGGGGTTCGGTCATCTTGCCTGAAGAGAAGTCGTTCGGATCGTAAGAAGGGTCCTCGTGCTCAACCTCGTTGGTAACCTCGTGCTCGTACTCGTACTCAGTCTTAGCTTCCGGCTCTAAACAATACAATCACACAAGGCACAAATCAACAAGATGCAATGCGCACTCGAAAATGATGGATGCATGATGGATGCACTAAGGATGCACACGGAGCACGGAAAATAGCACTCAATCAAAACACCTCAAAACATGATAACAATAAGATATTATGAATCTACACAGAAAATCAATCAAGTTTCATATAAGACTCGCTGAAATCGGAGCTACGGGCTAAAAGTTATGCCCGAAACAAGAAATGACCGAAAGCTGAAAATTACAGCAACATAGCAACTTCGGAGCACAAAATAATTAAGCTACAGCACTCAAACATCATGGCAAAGGATATGAACATAAACTAGACATATCCTACAGAAAATAAGTCCAAAGGTGCACCCCCAAAGGAGCCACGGATCAATAGCAATAAGCTTGGACATATTGAACTTGACAATAAAATTCTGACAGCAGAATTTTATTGAAACTTTGGAGCAAAAGTTAAACATGCTACAGCCACTCAAATAAGCATGTGAGAACATGAATGGAAAGCCAATAATATATACTACAAGGAACAATCAAGATCCACTCCAAAACTATCATGGTTTGTCCTAGAGCAGCAAGCAAACATGGCATCGGAACGTTACAGATTTCAGACTTAGTGAAAAACCACTAAGTCCTAAAACAGCAGTTTCAACATGGCATCTAAACGAGCAAGTTTAAGTCACCTCGAAACTAAACATGGCAAGTGGTAAGCACCTCATCAAAGTACACATGAAGGTGATTCCGAAACCCACAAGCATGCATCATGGAGATAAACACAACGATAGCAACGAGCTCAACAAGATGGCATTTCATAACAAGTGAAACAACATCACAGCCACATGGCACTTTGCAACGATGATAAACATGGCAAGAATAAATCTATCATGCAACCTAACACAAGCAACATGTAGAGCAAGGCAAGACGAACACGTGGACATGTCATTTGCATCATTCGGACAAACGAACTAAAAGTTATCACATGGCAAAGATGGCATAGAAACATCACATAGCAGCAGTTTTTCTCACGATGGACCATTGCAACAGAAAAACAAGCACCTAGATGATCTCTAACATGCATGACACAAAAAGATGAAATGTAGTGCTAGTCACCACGAACGTCTGGACATGCTATTTGCGCGAAACGGACAATCACACACAAAGTTAGAGCAGTTATAAGAATGCATCACAAAACAAAACTACAGGGACTTAGGAGGAAAAATGTCAACCTCTCCCTCAGATCTGAAAAGAGGCTAACGGGCCCGGGGTTGGATCCGGCCCGGTGGCTGCAGATCGGAACGGCGGCGGCCCGTTGAAGGAGAGGCCCGCGGAGCTGAGGGAGTGGCCGGCCCAGCCGAGGGAGGGCGCGGCCCGGCTCGGAGGAGAAGGCCAGCCGAGGAAGCGGGCTGGCGGTGGCCTGGCTGACGCGGCCTGCGGTGGCGATGGGCCTCGCGGCTGGCCTGAAGGGAGGCGCGAAGGGGCCTGCTGGAGCTGGCGTGCGGGAGGAGCAGACGGGCCGGCCCCGACGCGGCGCTCGGTCGATGGCGATGATGTGGTCCCCGAGGCCTTCTGGAGCGGGGCGCTGGAGGCCGAAGCGGTCGGGCCGGGCGCGGTGGTCGAGCGGAGCGGCTGGCTCGAAGGAGGTGGCGTGCGGGCGAAGTGGTCCAGGCCTTCGGGTGGCTGGAGCCCAGCTGGCAGATCGAGCGGAGTGGCGATGGCGTTGACCCAGGTTCGATCGGATCTGGCGATCGAGGGGATCGCCCGATTCCCTGGAAAATTGCGGCGCGGTCGAGGGGATGATCCCCAGGCAGTGGACCTGAAAGAAAAAAATGAGGAGAGAAAAAGGGGGAAGAAGAGGCTAGAGGTTAGGGATGCCCAAAATGGACCTAGGGGGGGGGTCTATATATCTCAGAACTGCTAGGGTTAGGGTTTGGGGTGTTAGGAGCCCTCCGATCGCGATCCGACGGATCCGATCGCGGGGGGGAGTTTAGATGGGCCTAGGAGATGTTAGTGGACTGCTGAGGGGGTGTTTCGAGCCACAAAGTGAAGGCACTTTGGACCCACACGGATAACTGTTGGGATAGCAAACGGAGTCCAAACGCGACGAGATTTGAGAGGCGGGTTACACACAGCAAAACTACAACACACGACAAGTCTCGCGGCACACCGGCAACGTTACACGCCAAAACAACAAGGTAGGCCTACGGGACGTCACGGACACGTGAGGGAGCTCCGGAACGCGAAACGGAAAACGGGAAGGAACGCGTGGAACCGGATGCAACCGTCAACACAAATGCAATGCGATGCACATGTCTACATGATATGAATGAATGCCACACACTCACACAACAAAACGACGAAAACCCAAAAGACAAAGAACCCGGAATGGAAATAGATGAAGCCGGAGATATATTATATGCCCAAAAGGGAAAATATTACATCCGGGGCATTACAAACTCTCCTCTACTACAAAAAGATCTCGTCCCGAGATCTAGGACTGGAAAAAGGAAGGGTACTCGGAACGAAGATGATCTTCTCGTTCCCACATAGCTTCTCGGTCGGTGTGATGTGACCACTTGACTTTCAGGAATTTGATGGACTTGTTGCGGGTCTTGCGTTCGGTTTCCTCGAGAATAGCAACTGGATGCTCTCGGTAGGACAAGTCTTGTTGAAGATCAATCTCTTCAAACGGAATCATGCGCTCAGGTGCCTTGAAGCATTTGCGGAGTTGAGACACATGGAACACATCATGAACATTGGCGAAGTTGGAAGGGAGCTCGAGTTGATAGGCTAGGTCGCCTCTTTTGCCAAGAATCTTGAAAGGTCCGACGTATCTAGGAGCAAGTTTTCCTTTGATACCGAATCTTTGGGTGCCTTTCATCGGAGACACACGGAGATAAACATGATCATCAATGTTGAAAGCCAAATCACGATGCTTGCCGTCATAGTAGCTCTTCTGACGCGACTGAGCGGCCTTGAGATTCTCACGTATGACTTTGCACATTTCTTCGGCTTCTGAGATCAAGTCATTGCCAAGAAGTTGACGTTCGCCTGTTTCAGACCAGTTGAGAGGGGTACGACACTTTCTGCCATAGAGGATTTCAAACGGAGCTTTGCTCGCACTTGCTTGAAAGCTGTTGTTGTAAGAGAACTCGGCAAATGGAAGGCAGTCTTCCCATTTCATGCCAAAAGATATGACACAGGCTCTGAGCATGTCTTCTAGAATCTGATTCACTCGCTCGACTTGACCACTAGTCTGAGGGTGAAATGCAGTGCTGAACCTAATCTTAGTGCCCATGGCGGACTGAAAGGAGTCCCAGAACCTTGAAGTGAACAAACTTCCACGGTCTGAGGAGATAACTTGAGGAATGCCATGTAAAGACACAATTCTCGAAGTGTACAGCTCTGCCAATTGAGCTGCTTGATTGATTCTTTGACTGGCAGGAAGTGAGCGGCTTTGGTAAGCTTGTCAATCACCACGAAGATAGAATCATTTCCTCGCTTGGACTTAGGAAAGCCAGTGACGAAGTCCATTTTAATGTGGTCGAACTTCCACTCGGGGATAGGAAGAGGTTGGAGAAGACCGGCTGGACGTTGATGTTCTGCTTTCACTCTTCTGCACACATCACATTCATTCACGAATTGGGCAATTTCCCTTTTCATGCGTGTCCACCAGTAAGACTGCTTGAGGTCTTGGTACATCTTGGAACTGCCAGGATGAATGGAAAGGAGAGAATCATGAGCTTCTTCCATTATGAGCCTCCTGAGATCACCTTTGGGAACAACGAGTCTGTCCTCGAAGAACAAGGTATCTCTCTCATCAACACGGAAGCACTTGTATTTTGGAGTGCCCTTTGCAATACCATGTTTCACCTTCTTCACCATGGTATCCCTGAGTTGGGCCTCACGGACCTGATCTTCCAAGGTAGGAGCAATTTGAAGATTTGCAAGAAAACCCTGCGGAACAACTTGAAGGTTGAGCTTCCTGAAAGCTTCACAAAGCTCAGGCTGGTACGGCTTGATAAGAAGGCTGTTGCAATATGCCTTTCTGCTCAAAGCATCTGCAATCACATTCGCCTTGCCAGGAGTGTATTCAATGCTGGGATTATACTCTTGGATCATTTCAACCCAACGAGTCTGGCGGAGGTTCAGATGCGGCTGTGTGAAGATGTACTTCAAGCTCTTGTGATCAGTGAAGATGTCGACCTTTCTGCCCAACAACAGATGTCTCCACGTAATCAAAGCATGTACCACAGCTGCTAGCTCGAGATCATGTGTGGGATAGTTCTTCTCACTTGGCTTGAGCTGACGAGAAGTGTATGCCACAATTCTCTTATCTTGCATAAGCACACCACCAAGACCTTGAAGAGAAGCATCACAGAATACTTCATAGGGCTTGGATTCATCTGGAGGATTCAGGACTGGAGCAGAGACAAGCTTTTCTTTGAGAGTTTTGAATGCCACTTCACACTCTGGAGACCAAAAGTATTTGACATTCTTCTGAAGCAAGTTGGAAAGAGGCTTGGCAATCTTGGAGAAGTTCTCAACGAACCTTCTGCAATAGCTGGCAAGACCCAGAAAACTGCGGAGTTGCTTGACGTTCTGAGGAGCTTCCCAGTTGACAATTGCTTCAACTTTCTCGGGATTTACCGCAATACCATCAGCTGAGATGATGTGGCCCAGGTACAAAACCTTATCGAGCCAAAACTCGCACTTGGAGAACTTGGCATAGAATTTATGCTCTCGGAGTCGATCAAGAACCAGACGTAAGTGCTTTTCGTGATCTTCTTCATTCTTGGAAAACACCAGAATATCATCCAGATACACAAGCACAAACTCGCCAGTATAGGGGTTGAAGATGTAATGCATCATCCTCGAAAAGGTAGGAGGAGCATTGGCGAGACCAAAAGACATGACGGTATACTCGTATGAACCGTAGCTCGTTCTGAAGGCCGTCTTGGGAATGTCTTCCTCGCGAATGCGAATTTGATGATAGCCCATTCGGAGGTCGAGCTTAGAGAACACTTTAGCTCCTTTGAGCTGCTCGAAGAGTTCGTTGATGTTGGGGAGCGGATACTTGTTCTTTATTGTCTTCTTGTTCAAAGGCAAGTAATCAACGCAGAGACGCTCCGTGCCATCTTTCTTCTTGACAAATAAGACACCACAGCCCCAAGGAGACGTACTAGGCCTGATGAGACCCATACTCTCCTGTTTATCAAGCTGCTTCTTCAATTCCTTCAATTCATCCGGAGAGAGCTTGTACGGACGTCGGCATGCTGGCTCAGTACCCGGCTCGAGTTCAATAACGAATTCCACCTGACGGTGTGGAGGCATGCCTGGAAGTTCTTCAGGAAAGACATCTTGATATTCATTCACCACCGGAATTTGAGATATGGCATTAATTTCGCCCTTATCATTGAGAGAGAAAAGCCTGATAGTGTTATCCCTGGAGGCAAAGATAATCACATCTTCATCAGGATGAGTCATCTTGACTTCCTTCTATGCACAATCAATGTGAGCATCATGCTGAGAAAGCCAATCCATCCCGAGGATGAGGTCAATGTCGGAATTACCAAGAACCACCGGTTTAGCCAGAAAACGATAATATCCCATGCGAATAGAAACATCCGGAGCAAATATCTTTGAATGCAATAGTTTGCCTGGAGAAACAACAGACAATTCCCTTGGCAAACTTCTGGTGACAATGTTGTGCTTGGATGCAAATGGATATGACATGAAAGAGCATGTAGCACCCAAATCAAATAACACTTTAGCAGGAAAATAGTTAACTGGAAGGTTACCCAAAATGACATCAGAAGAATTCTCTGCTTATGCTGCATTCATCAAATTCACCCTTGCAGACTTTGGATCATGCCTGACAATAGCTGAGCTGACAGGCGGAGGAGGTGGAAGACGCTTCGGATTCGGACATCTGTTGGCATAGTGACCTTTCTGAGTGCATTTGTTGCAAGTCACTTCTGAGAGAGGACGGAAATGAGAACCACTTGACTTGGAGCCTTGAGACTGAAACTGGTTCTTTGACTTGTTGCTCGGGTTGGGTGGGTGGGAGAAACCACGTCCACCGGAGTTCTTGTTGTTGGAGTTGTTGTAAGGAGCTCGAATCACTGGAGGAGGAGGAAGCCAGAATTTCTGTTGTTTCGCAGCCAACTGAGACGATGAGAAAGAGTGAACGGCATCTCGAATTCTCTTTTTAGAAGCCTCCATCTTAAGCTGAGCTGCTTCTTGTTTCAAAGCCATGTTATAGAACTTGTCGAATTCATCGGGCTCGAACAAGGTGAGAGCAAGTTGAAGTTCATCTTTGAGACCTCCACGGAACTGGTAGATTTTGCTCTTGGCATCAGGAATGTCTTGCTTAGCATAGCGGGCGAGGTTTTGGAACTTGACATTATACTGATAGACTGTCATAGAGCCCTGCTTCAGGTTGCAGAATTGCTCACGCATACCCTCGATGACACTTGTAGGAATGTGGTGCGAGCAAAAATCCTTGCAGAAATTCTCCCAAGAGATCACTTGACCTGGCCTGGAGTCTTTGTACTGCTGTCACCAATCAGCTGCTTGATCTTTGAGTTGGAAGGCTGCAAACTTCACATAATCATCTTCCTTCACGTTACTGCACTCAAAATGCTTCTTTATGTCGGTTAACCAATCTTCAGCATCAAGAGGGTCGACACAGTAACTGAAAGCTTTTGGATTATTAGCCAAGAACTGGTTGAGAGTAGCATGGTGCTGCTGGTTGAAGAAGTTGCCTTGATTCCCTGGAACACCCTGATTAGCTTGATTAGCTTGCATCTGCTGCATCATCTGCATCAACATCTGGGTGTTCTGAGCTGTAGTCTGCATAATCGCTCTCCAAGCCTCAGGCGGAGGAGGAGGGGAAGGAGGACGGTCTGGAACCTCTTCACCCTCTGGGTTAGCGTTGGGAACTCGTTTCGGAGCCATCCTGAAAGAGATGACCACGAATCAGCAATTGATCGATAGAAGGTATAAGCTGAATCAATGGAATGAATTGCAACAAGTCTTCACAATAATCATTCGAACAATAAGAACGAATGAAATCATTCGAACAAGAGGAACGAATGAAATTCTCAGTTAATGATAACATCAATCTTCACGAGAAGCCACATAGGGGACAAAAGGTAAAATAAGAAAAACAACAAGGTACAGACGGGAACAAACACAAGATAGGAGCTTCGTTCTATCATCTTTGTGCTGAAAGCATATGAACGCGTTACGAAAAGGTTTTGCAATCCCCGGATCAGCATAGCCAAGGACCCTTTAAGATGCAACTCCTGATAGTAACATCGGTCATAATACCACTTCACTCAATGTAGAACCCCGAACTCACTAACCTGCATTCGTTGGAAGAATGCCTACGATCTACTGGATAAACCCACCTATAAATTTCCGAAAGATTCCAGTTATGCAATCAGGTGTTGGGGATACACGGGAAGCACCGCGCAATCAACTCTAAACCTACATCCAGGTGTATCCATCCTTCAACACATAACCAGTCTTTCTCGGAAACTGTGTACCTCGGACCTTCGAAAAGCATCCACTATACCAAGCTATGGCAATACTCCCGAACTACCTCCCCAGTACTGGGTGATGTCGGGGTTATCTTGCCACTAGCCGTATAGGAGAGATTTTCGATGTCGGCCGTCTTAAGTATTTAGTACTGCCGCGATATGCTTGTGACGACAATACCCCGAAGCTCAACTCCCCGGGACACTGCCACAACCCCTAATGTCAGGAGGCAGCGAGAACAATATCCTCGTCACAAGAACATCGAAACAATCCCAGAATACTCGCGAGATTCCTAAAAAAATTTAGTGCAATTTTTGAAAGTAGGAGAGACAAGAGTAGTCATCAGGAGTCCTCACCAGAGAGAAAGGGGATGAGAAGCAAAGAAATCCTACTCTCCGATATAATATAGGACTCAAAATATTTTCAGTGTGTGCCTAGACTCGACCGTCAATGATTCGATCAAACAGTGGGGGCTCCTAGGTCGGAGAAAGCTCTGAATACCAACCTGTAATGCCCAGGATGGAATTATACCTCCTACGTGTCGAGGCACGACTTAAAGGCATAAGTCCATCCTAGAATGATCTCAAGTTTGGTAATCTTTGCACATCTCATGTAAAAGAGGGTATTGTAAACATAAATAGTTGGCTTACACTCGCCACGTCACACAAATACAATACATGTCTCAAACATCATACATTAAGAATATCACAACCCTCTAAGGGCAAAATCCAAATGTCAAGATACCAAACTTAAATAACATCCACAGGCGGATCGAATCCTAGTAGGAGTCTCCACTACTGATCATCCGGATAACGAACATAGT
Organism: Secale cereale; assembly: GCA_902687465.1. Taxonomy (NCBI): domain Eukaryota; kingdom Viridiplantae; phylum Streptophyta; class Magnoliopsida; order Poales; family Poaceae; genus Secale; species Secale cereale. Next base: position 488,068,416 of record LR738714.1, on the reverse strand, counting down.
ATCGACTACGCTCCTCGTCGTACTCCCAATCCAGCTCGGTGCCATCACCTGGATAGCTCACAACTGGACCTGCATCTGGTGTGGTGAAGTAACTGTGAGCCACAGAGGACTCAGCAATCCCGTTCCCGGGTAACAAGACTATTTAAGCCTTGGGAGAGGAAAAGGCTGGAGAAAAGAATAAGTGTCTGCAGCAGCAACTAGCAACTAGCTTACGTGAGAGAGAGCGAGAAGAGAAGCCTCGGTCGAGAAGTGATCACGAAGTGATCCTAGCTACAAGCTCCACAAACATAACCCCTCCGTGTTCAACTCCCGAATCCCCATTCGGAAATTGACGGTCACGGAACACACGCTGGTAGTGTATTAGAAACATTGTGTCAAGTTATCTACAACCGGATATTAACAAGCTCCCATCTGCCACATAACCGCGGGCACGGCTTTCGAAAGTTCATAACCCTGCAGGGGTGTTCCAACTTGACCCATTACAAGCCCACGATCCGCGGAGTCGCAACTCCAAAGTGGGAAGACCCGAGTATTCTCGGAATCCCGTGCTCAAGATATACCGAACTAAGGTAAGGCTAATCCAGCAAATCCTCCCGGCGTGCCCACACCCTGATAGTAGCCGCGCGTATCTCGTCTCAGGCCACGACCGGATGGGCGATCCCACATGTTTTTACCAGACCTTGAGTTCCCTCGAGGTGGCCCCGCGTAACCCCCAGTTTGGACCAACACTCATGTGGAGCACTGGCCCGGGTTGTTGAATTAAGAAAAAGGGTTTATAACTCCCTATGCAAGTTTAATTAGTTATTAGGCAAATAGTACCAATGTTGGGACTTCCTGGAAAAGACTTAGCACTTAGCGGTTTATCGAGGGGGTCCCATACACCCCAATCGTGTTAGGAATGCATAATCAAGGAACATAACACCGGTTTATACGGTTCCTAACGGCATGAGTGGAACAAATCACCAAGCAAAAGGCTTAGCCTTCCACCCTTGCCAATATATAGATGATTTCATTTTAAGCATTTATATAGTGTGATATAACCCAACAAAACTTCAACATGAAGCAAGCATCTTCAATCTTCACCTGCAACTAGCAATGCTATAAGAAGGCTGAGCGAAGCGTACTTAGCCAAGCAACGGTTTGCATAGGTAGGGTGGTTAAGCATGGTAATGGTTACAAGTAGGAGGCTGACAAGAAGAACATGGGCATCGAGGCAAAACTATAGAGCGGAACTACTAGCAATAGGCAAAGATAGTAATGTTATCGGGGTTCGGTCATCTTGCCTGAAGAGAAGTCGTTCGGATCATAAGAAGGGTCCTCGTGCTCAACCTCGTTGGTAACCTCGTGCTCGTACTCGTACTCGGTCTCAGCTTCCGACTCTAAACAATACAATCACACAAGGCACAAATCAACAAGATGCAATGCGCACTCGAAAATGATGGATGCATGATGGATGCACTAAGGATGCACACGGAGCACGGAAAATAGCACTCAAGAAAACACCTCAAAACATGATAACAATAAGATATTATGAATCTACACAGAAAATCAATCAAGTTTCATATAAGACTCGCTGAAATCGGAGCTACGGGCTAAAAGTTATGCTCGAAACAAGAAATGAGCGAAAGCTGAAAATTACAGCAACATAGCAACTTCGGAGCACAAAATAATTAAGCTACAGCACTCAAACATCATGGCAAAGGACATGAACATAAACTAGACATATCCTACAGCAAATAAGTCCAAAGGTGCACCCCCAAAGGAGCCACGGATCAATAGCAAAAAGCTTGGACATATTGAACTTGACAATAAAATTCTGACAGCAGAATTTTATTGAAACTTTGGAGCAAAAGTTAAACATGCTACAGCCACTCAAATAAGCATGTGAGAACATGAATGGAAAGCCAACAATATATACTACAAGGAACAATCAAGATCCACTCCAAAACTATCATGGTTTGTCCTAGAGCAGCAAGCAAACATGGCATCGGAACGTTACAGATTTCAGACTTAGTGAAAAACCACTAAGTCCTAAAACAGCAGTTTCAACATGGCATCTAAACGAGCAAGTTTAAGTCACCTCGAAACTAAACATGGCAAGTGGTAAGCACCTCATCAAAGTACACATGAAGGTGATTCCGAAACCCACAAGCATGCATCATGGAGATAAACACAACGATAGCAACGAGCTCAACAAGATGGCATTTCATAACAAGTGAAACAACATCACAGCCACATGGCACTTTGCAACGATGATAAACATGGCAAGAATAAATCTATCATGCAACCTAACACAAGCAACATGTAGAGCAAGGCAAGACGAACACGTGGACATGTCATTTGCATCATTCGGACAAACGAACTAAAAGTTATCACATGGCAAAGATGGCATAGAAACATCACATAGCAGCAGTTTTTATCACGATGGACCATTGCAACAGAAAAACAAGCACCTAGATGATCTCTAACATGCATGACACAAAAAGATGAAACGTAGTGCTAGTCACCACGAACGTCTGGACATGCTATTTGCGTGAAACGGACAATCACACACAAAGTTAGAGCAGTTATAAGAATGCATCACAGAACAAAACTACAGGGACTTAGGAGGAAAAATGTCAACCTCTCCCTCAGATCTGAAAAGAGGCCAACGGGCCCGGGGTTGGATCCGGCCCGGTGGCTGCAGATCGGAACGGCAGCGGCCCGTTGAAGGAGAGGCCCGCGGAGCTGAGGGAGTGGCCGGCCCAGCCGAGGGAGGGCGCGGCACGGCTCGGAGGAGAAGGCCAGCCGAGGAAGCGGGCTGGCGGTGGCCTGGCTGATGCGGCCTGCGGTGGCGATGGGCCTCGCGGCTGGCCCGGAGGGAGGTGCGAAGGGGCCTGCTGGAGCTGGCGCGCGGGAGGAGCAGACGGGCCGGCCCCGACGCGGCGCTCGGTCGATGGCGATGATGTGGTCCCGCTGGACCGAGGCCTTCTGGAGCGGGGCGCTGGAGGCCGAAGCGGTCGGGCCGGGCGCGGTGGTCGAGCGGAGCGGCTGGCTCGAAGGAGGTGGCGCGCGGGCGAAGTGGTCCAGGCCTTCGGGTCGCTGGAGCCCAACTGGCAGATCGAGCGGAGTGGCGATGGCGTTGACCCAGGTTCGATCGGATCTGGCGATCGAGGGGATCGCCCGATTCCCTGGAAAATTGCGGCGGCGGTTTAGGGGATGATCCCCAGGCAGTGGATCTGAAAGAAAAAAATGAGGAGAGAAAAAGGAGGAAGAAGAGGCTAGAGGTTAGGGATGCCCAAAATGGACCTAGGGGGGTCTATATATCTCAGAACTGCTACGGTTAGGGTTTGGGGGTGTTAGGAGCCCTCCGATCGCGATCCGACAGATCCGATCGCGGGGGGGAGTTTAGATGGGCCTAGGAGATGTTAGTGGACTGCTGAGGGGGTGTTTCGAGCCACAAAGTGAAGGCACTTTGGACCCACACGGATAACTGTTGGGATAGCAAACGGAGTCCAAACGCGACGAGATTTGAGAGGCGGGTTACACACAGCAAAACTACAACACACGACAAGTCTCGCGGCACACCGGCAACGTTACACGCCCAAACAACAAGGTAGGCCTACGGGACGTCACGGACACGTGAGGGAGCTTCGGAACGCGAAACGGAAAACGGGAAGGAACGCGTGGAACCGGATGCAACCGTCAACACAAATGCAATGCGATGCACATGTCTACATGATATGAATGAATGCCACACACTCACACAACAAAACGACGAAAACCCAAAAGACAAAGAACCCATAATGGAAATAGATGAAGCCGGAGATATATTATATGCCCAAAAGGGAAAATATTACATCCGGGGCATTACACAAGACTAGCAAAGCTTTATGGGTATGGAGAAGGGTAGTGGTGAGGTTGCAGCAGCGGCTAAGCATAATATTATGGCTAGCTTACGAGTACAAGAATAAGATGAGCATCTACACAAACGGTCGCAAACTAGTAGTGATCGCTAAAGATCCTGAACTACCTACGAGTCAAACATAACCCCACCGTGTTCTCTTCTCAAAGTGAAAAGAGACAGTCACGGTTACTCACACAGTTGTGTTTTTTACTTCGGATCCTCTGTCAAGTTTTCTATAACCGGACATTAACAAATTCCAATCTGCCACATAACCGCGGGCACGGCTTTCGAAAGATCATAACCCTGCAGGGGTGTCCCAACTTAGCCCATCACAAGCTCTCACGATCAGCTGAAGTGATAAATATAATATCATCACCCCTTATCTTAGGGAAATCCGATCAGGCTCGGCATCCCGGTGCACAAGACATTTCGACAATGGTAAAACAAGTCCAGCAAGACCTCCCGGCGTGCCGACACCCTGATAGTAGCCGCGCGTATCTCGTCTCAGGCCACGTCCGGATGGGCGATGCTACAGGTAAAACCAGCCCTCGGGTTTTCCCAAGGTGGCCCTGCAGGACCCCCGTTTGGGACCAACACCATCAGCACTGGCTCCCCCTGCTATGTAGAAAAGAATCTCGAGGGTGCGACCCCCTATGCAATTTTAATTAATTAATTAAGTTGTTATTATGAGGCAAATAAAACCAATATTGGGCCTTGCTGGAGGAGTTTTATTCAAAGACGAAGTGTCAAGGGGTCCCCATATACCCAACCGTGTAAGGAACGCAAAATCAAGGAACATAATGCCGGTTTATCGGCGCCTAAGGTGGCATGAGTGGAACAAAACACCGAGCAAAAGGCCAAGCCTTCCACCCATGCCCAGTATATAGGTGTGTTAATATAAATAAGATATATTGTGATATTCCCAAAGCATCAAGTTCCAACATGGAACAATCTTCATCTTCACCTGCAACTAACAACGCTATAAGAGGGGCTGAGCAAGCGGGTAACATAGCCAAACAATGGTTTGCTAGGAAGGTGTCAAAGGTTAGAGGTTTCATGGCAACAAGGAGAGGGGCTGACAATAAGATGGGTAGCGCGACATGTAATGATAGCATCAAGACAACTAAGCATGGCAAAGATAGTAAAGGTATCCAAGGGTATGGTCATCTTGCCTGGGATTCCGCAAGGGAGAAGAACGGGTCCGTGAAGAAGACGAAGAAGAAGCCTTGAAGAAGAACCACGAGAAGTCGAACGAATCCTCACGATCGCAACGGAACAAGCGCTAACGAGAAGAAGCAAGCAATACGGTAAACACACAACACGAGACACGACAATATGCTCAACCAAGTATGATGCAAGACAGTTCTATATAGGATGCACCACAAGTCTATAAAGGAAGCAAAACATGGCAAGGTAGGAAGCACAGAAAAACAACACAAGTCTATACATGATGCAATACATGGCAAGGTATGATGCAAGACAAGTCTATACAGGAAGCAATACATGGCAAGGTAGGAAGCACAGAAAAACAACACAAGCAACATGACAATATGCTCAGTCAAGTAGGATGCAAGACAAGTCTACATATGATGCACATCAAGTCTATATATGATGCAATACATGCCAAGGTAGGAAGCACAGAAAAACAACACAAGCAACATGACAATATGCTCAGCCAAGTAGAATGCAAGACAAGTCTACATATGATGCACAGCAAGTCTATATATGATGCAATACATGGCAAGGTAGGAAGCACACAAGAACAACACAAGTCTACATATGATGCAATACATGGCAAGGTATGATGCAAGACAAGTCTATACAGGAAGCAAAACAAGGCAAGGTAGGAAGCACTCAAAAACAACACAAGTCAACAAGTTTAAATGAGGCCGGAAACTACAACAACAATTCCGGAAAATCCCCATATGCATGATTAGCAATTTTAAGCAAACAACAATTCACACATTTTAATGTTGTTAACATGATGCGGATGACATGATCAAGTTTTATGCAATTTTAGTAAATGTTAACATGAAGAAATATGAAGTATTTGTCACCGTGGTGGAAAGAAAGGGGCCATGGCGGCGAATCCGAAAATGATGCCACGCAACATATCGGTTCCGGTAACTCGTTGAGAGACCGGTGCAAAAGATAGCGGAGAGAGTGACATGCAAAATAGATGGGGTGAACCCGGTTGCCCGGTTCCCACGGGTCGGCGACAAGGCAAACGAGGGCCACAACGGACACGATGCAAACATCCGATTCATCTCATACAACACATGCAGTCCACAGGTCATCGTCTCGGGGTTATACCTTCGGAATGTTCGTTTCGAGGCGGTTCGAGGTCGTCGAGGGAAGTAGTGGTACACGGGTCGTAGAGGAAGTAGTCGTTCACAAGTCGGTCGTAGTGGTACTTGACGTTTCGTTCATGGGTCTTCGACGAGGGTAGTTGTACAAGGGGCGTCGGGGTCGTCGTCATCCGGGTACTTGGCGTTAGTAGTGGTACACGTTTTTCGTAGTCGAACTTGACAAAAAGCACTCCGGCTGTTGTGGTACTTGGCGGTCTCGGTGCGAAGGGGTACTTGGCGCATCCACGGGTCTTGGCGACGGTAGTCGAACTTGGAGTGATGGTCGTCATCTCGTGTAGTCGTTCTCGGCGTCCTTGGGGCAACGTTTGTAGTCGTACACGTTTTTCCTGTAGAACTTGGCGAAAACACGACATGGACTCAGCGAACTTGAAACTTGGCACGGTGGAGGTCCGACCAAACATGGATGACAGTGCACGGGCCTAAACCAGCCCGAGGCGGGGGATGACGAGCTGCACGGTAGCTCGAAGCAGAGCAGTGACGCACAAGTGCTCTCCGGCGAGGGTAGCCAGGACGACGGCGGCGGGAGAGGCACAACGCTGGAGGTTGTTGCAGACCACGAGCAGCAGCGCAGGCTCCGGCGGAACTGCTCGTTGGCGGCGGTCGGAATCAGAGGCGGGGCCTCGCGCGATGGAGGCGGAGGACGGCAGGGTCACGAGGCGACGATGCAAGGCAGCGGCCTGCGACGGCGTGCCGAACGGGGGGAGGAGGCGCTGACGAGGCCGGGGCGGGCCAGCGAGGGCCGGCTGCTTGTGGTCGTCGGGAGGGGCGGAGCAGGCTGGCGGGCATGGCCGCGGGGTCCTGGAGCCGGTGGCGCTGGCTCCGGCGAGCTAGGCGCTCGGCGCGACGGCGGTGCGCGGAGACGAGGCAAGGAGGAGGTCAGGGAAGGGGAATCGGCAGGTGGCGGCGCGGCTTGAGGGGTGAGGCGATGCGTGATGCGGTTGGGCGGCGCGCACAGGAAGGGAGAGGGAGCGAGGTGCGGGAGCGATGGGGGGTCGGGTGCGGGGTGACGTCGCTAGCATCGGGGAACGAGGGAGAGGGAGAGGATCGAGCGAGAGATGAGAGATGGGGTTCGAGTTGACTGGCGGCTAGGGTTAGGATGCTGGCGGCTGGGCCTCGGGCCGGCTTAGGTTAGAGTGGCTGGGGCCAGTGGGCCTTGAGCCAGATGGGCCGGCCTGAGAAGAGGGCTGCGGCTAGACTCTCTTGCCCCTCTCTCTCTCAAATAAAAACAAAATAGAGAACTAAAGAGAGAGGAAAAGAAAAGGGCACCTAGGGAAAGAATTTACACATGAGGGTAATTTTCTCGGGCTCATAAAAATGAGCGTAATCCAAGAAAAATAGAAGTGGCATGATCGAAAGATATAATTCAAACATATTTGAATTTAATTCAAATGGGTTTGAACTAAGACTTGATTTTCGAAGTGTCCAAAAATCTTCAAATTTTTGGAGGAGCCTCGATAAAATGGTTAAGAATTATGGACAAGGTTTTGACGGTGAAACTTGAAGTAGAAAAGGCATGGGGAATATATGCAAGTGTGTTTGGGTTAATTCCAAACAAATGGAATATTTATTTATAATAGCTCCATAATATTAGGAGGATATGTTATAAAGAGAAGTCACTCTTCCCTCGAATTAAATGGACCGAAGGTCCACACGACTTATTTGGTTGAGTTGCAGAATTAAAGTCATGATGGCATGATGGCATGATGCAATGCAAAAATAAATAACACAAGCACAAATGAAACACACGGGAGAACCAGGAACATCTGGAATCTTCTGGGACGTCGGTCTTCGGGCGTCACAATACGTAATTCCCTTTGTCAGTCGGTATGTTACTTGCCCGAGATTCGATTGTCGGTATCTCTATACCTAGTTCAATCTCGTTACTCACAAGTCTATTTACTCGTTCCGTAATGCATCATCTCATAACTAACTCATTAGTCATTTGCTTGCAAGGCTTCTTATGATTTTTATTACCGAGAGGCTCAGAGATACCTCTCCGGTAATCAGAGTGACAAATCCCAATCTCGATCCATGCTAACTCAATAAACACCTTCGGAGATACCTATAGAGCATCTTTATGATCACCCAGTTACATTGTGACATTTGATATCACATAAGGCATTCCTCCGGTATCTGGGAGTTATGTGATCTCATGGTCTAAGGAACATGTATATGACATACAAGAAAGCAGTAGCAATAAATGAATAATCATATGCTAAGCTAACGGATGGGTCTTGTCCATCACATCATTCTCCTAATGATGTGATCTCGTTATCAAATGACAATTCATGTCCATGGTTAGTGTCGTGGAATTGTCACGGCAAATGTCCTAGGGGAAGGACTTAGTTGTGGAGCCATTGCGACGTAGTTAGCTTAAAGGGGTTAAAGCAGGACAAAGGACACGAGGAGTTTATACTGGTTCGGCCCCTTGCGGTGAAGGTAAAAGCCTAATCCAGTTTGAGGTGGTATTGCTAGGGTTTCGATTTCTAGGGAGCGAATAAGCTTAACCCGGCTTTCGATCATGTTGTTTCTTGCCCTAAGCCGTTGTCCGGTCGTCCCCTTATATACACGGGTTGACGCCCTGCGGCTTACAGAGTCTCGGCTGGCTCATACAAACGTGTCCGGCCCGGTGACTTATCTTACATGCCTTATGGTACAAGTCACATATACATGGCAGTTTACACTTGCGGGCTTTAAGGTGCTTTTGGGTTTTGGGCCCTTTAACAAGCCTACTACATGAACCACCATCTTCAACATATTTATGGGCTTCGGTCCATGAACCGCCATTGGGATAACCCGACATCTCCTGGACGGGTCATATCCAATAGTCATATCCCCAAAATTAGGCCCCAGGTTGATTTGAACTTGTTCATGTAAATCTTCAACACTTAGAAAAAAAATCCTTCTTCATCTTCTTGTGAGATATTGTAACCCGCCATGATATCCTTCCCTGAGATTGCGATAACCCGCCATGATGTCACATGTCATCAATATTACATACGGCCCAAATCTTAATAAATCTTCTCTTTTTAATGGACCTCCGAATATCGAGGCGCTCGCGTAGTCACATATCCATTTTCTTGTCTCCTCGATTCCCGCGCATGCCACTTATCCTTCCAGCCTTATAAATAGGGCCAGGAGTCCTCTTTTCACTCTCACCCCTTGCCTTCTCATCTTCATCTTCTTCCTCGCAACACTCCAGCATGCCCGAGCTCCGACACCATCGATCTTCATCCACTGCTTCAACTATGGCTGCTGCATCACCCTGAACGAACCAGGATACCGCGGCGCCCCTCCACTATTCATCAGCGTCGGTAAGCATTTACCTTTTCCTCTTAATAGATCCATCTTAGGGTTTCTCTGTTCGTCGGCGTTCATCACCGCTCCTCCTTCTCTTCCCAGATCGCATAGCTTTGATCTGAAAACAACACAGATCTTGTGCGGTAGCAGTTTTAGCACTTGTTTAATATCAGAATATATCCTCATTGCAACAAATCTCATCTGGGCATTCCCACTTTTCTGCTACCACCACGTTAGGTTTAGATTTTTGTTTTATTTCTCTGAACTGCTGCAGATCCAATCTTGTAGCTCCAATCTTGTGAAACTTGTTTGTCCCAATACTTAGTAAATTTTTGTCCTGTCAGATCTTGAATACCGGGGCTCGTCATGGCGGCTTATATCACCGGCTTATAATTATCCATATATCATTAGGCCCCATTTAAGCCGCCATTCTGAATATGTACTGTAGCTTTTTATTTCCAGCTTAATGAATCAATTTGAACCGGCAAAAAAATTATTTCCTTTAGGCTTCCCTCTTCGCAATGCCGCCAAAGACAGTCACTTCATGCAATTGGGTTCCCTCCGTTGTCACTCAGGATACACTCAAAGATTTTTTCGAAATCGGGTACTTGCCAGCAAAAACTGTCATGCATTATCGCGCCCCTAATCCAGGCGAAGAAAGACCTCAGCCAAAGGATGACGAAGTCATTGTTTTTACTGATCACATGAATCGGGGCTTCTCACCGCCCAGTTCTAAGTTTTTTCGAGACGTTCTGCACTTCTTTCAACTCCGTCCTCAAGACATCGGACCCAATTCCGTGTCAAACATCTGCAACTTCCAAGTCTTTTGCGAAGTATACCTTCAAGAGGAGCCAGATGTCGAGCTCTTTAGGGAATATTTCTATTTAAACCGCCAAAACGAGTTTACGAACGGACCCAGCTTGGAACTTGGTGGAATCTCAATTCAACGGTGAAGAGATGCCATCTTCCCCTATGCTCACTTGCCGAGTCACCCCATGGATTGAAACCAGACATGGTTTTACTGCCAAGATACCTCTCCGGCTGATGAAAATCCATTGTCGGTTTATCGTGTCCAACGTCTTGACCCAAAGCATCCTCTTCCTGAAAAGCTTACCGCTGTTGAATGTAAAAAGCTTGCCCCCACTATTGCGAAGGTCAAGGCTCTGTTGGGAAATGGGTTAACTAGTATTAACTTGGTTCGGTGAAGGGTTTCTTGGCGGATCATACCCTTGAGTAGCCGACCCGGCTTAATGTGTACTTACACAGGTGGTACAAAGGATCCATTACGCCACATCCCCTTGTGTTTGACTAATGAGACAATCACTAAAATGACAAAGACCCTTATGAATGAAGGCCTGGGAGACTGCAGCAAAGTGGGTCTGAACCCTTTCTGCAAACTTAACCCGCCACCAGATGTGAGTCTCTAACTTACTTTACTTTTACCTCATCATTCGTATATTCTACCAATTCAACTTTGCTGACTTTCATAGGCCGAATCCGATTCCTGGAAGAAAAAAATATGACCATGAAGCTGCCAAAAAGGCCAGGGCAGCCAAGAAAACCGCCAAGAAGACAAAGAAGAAACCAAGTGCTCCTGATATGTTTGAACTAAACGACAACTCTCAGTCGGAGGTAGCCCTTGATTCCCTTGGATCCTTTTTCAATTATCTTATTGACACTAATTATTATCAGGATGACACGGGGGCCAGCCAGGCAGTTGAAGAAGAGGTAACTATTATTTGCTCCGGCTCAGCACCTTTGCCAAGACAGAAAATTCGACGAGTAACCCGGAAAGTAAGCTTTTCACACCCCTTAGCTCATTTGGATCCTCACTTTCTTTTGAAACAACAGCAACACGAGAACCGATGACAGACTTGGAACATCAGAGGTGAAGAATTGTTCTTCGGCTTACCGAATACTCCAGTTCGACGAAACGCCAAAACATGGTCCTTCCGCACTTAAACTCTTTTTATCCGCTGGAGGTCTCATTCGCCAGCCACTTAATTCTTCTGATTCAAACTACCAGGAGGTTTCTTGCTCTTCCTCCGGCGACTCATCACAGACCCAGCTGTCGGCTTTCAAAACTGCCCCTAGGTAACAACAATTACTTTTTATTATGAATCTCCTTATGCTTTTATAATTGTACCGGCTTGTCATAACCCATACAGTGGCCAAGCAAAACCTAGTAAGAAGGCAAAAGTGACCCATCCGGCTGAAAATCCTCAAGTCGTTGAACCGGAGCAGCAAGTCCCAGCATCATATGCTTTTGAAAAACAACCAGAACTTACCCATGATGTTCCGCCTGAAATTCCTGATCTCTCCCTTGACCACACAAATATCAATTCTTTGAATATTGAATCATCAAGCCCACTTAAACCGTTAGAACAACATAGTGAAGACATGGTGATCACTGGCACCGGATTTAAAAAACCAGGAAATCCAACTGTCTTGGCTAAGCACTCCACCAAACAAGAGGTCCCTGAGAGGCGGAAAGTGATGTTTGATGTCACCCACTATGCGCAATTGATTAGTAGTGAAATACTTTTTGGCTACCTCAATCAAGTACATACCAGCCGTGATCTTGAAGTTGATATGGTGAAGCAGATGCATCAAAAAATTGGGGTATCAATTTCTGCTTGAATAAGTTATGTACATCCTGCCAGCCCCCAAGTCTACTAGGTATGATAAAATTGAATATGATGTATACTTTAGAATAAGCATGAGCATATTTAGTAGAATCCTTCCAAGGTCGGCTTTCACCATTATAGCTAAACCAGATTTTAATTAACATTGCATCCGTAGTCCCCAAGGGCCGGCTTTATCAGCATGAATGAGTCGGTCCTGTTCACCATTGTTTATAAATAGAGCTTACCTGCATTAGTCCCCATAAACCGGCTGTGATTGTTTACGGCACCATCGGGTTATCATAAAGGATTTAGAAGACACAATCGATATGCATTAGAACCCAAGTGCCAAGTATTCTTGCGTGCAAAGTGCTTGGGACTTATTTATATGAGCCACAGTATGAAGAATGTTTCAGCAGGCATTAGCCCCCAAGTGCCAAGTGTTGTTGCTTGCAAAAAGCTTGGGACTTATATTCCTTTAACCCGGATATGAATGTATTTGCAACTCTGTGTTTGTACAGAATACCACTGCTGAACTTCAATCACAATTGGCTGATGCAAAGACCCGGCTGGACAATCAAGAATCTGAGACCCAGAAAGCTGAGTCAAAATTCCGATTTAGCGTGGCTGAAATGGAAAAACTGAAGACCAGTTTTGAGGCAGAGAAAAACACTTGGTATGAAGAAAGGACTGCTTTGACGTAGCGAGCTGAACAAGCGGAAGCGGCTCTTCAAGAGGTGACCACTGAGCTCACCGATTTAAAACAACGTGTATCCCAGATGGTTTCTGCTATCTTTTGTGAGTTGCCTTGCTAATCATCAAAAGTGAATCTTTCCCTTGAGAGTATAAACCGCCTCTAACCAATCTATGACTTACGCAGGTCGCATGAGTAGCAATCTTAACCAAGATATGCTTATGAAACTCAAGGCTGTTTACCCACTTGTTGAACATCTATACATTGGAGCTCAGCGTGCACTGGCCACAATTTCTCCTACCAATCAAGCACCTACTCTCTTGATAGATGTCTTGAAAAAAAATTGTGTTGCCTGCTAGGATGGACGAGATGAAGCGGCCGTCTGCAAGAGCCGGTGCTGCGACAACTTTGAGCCGGGCCAAGGCATGGTTACAAGAACTAGACCCGTCTGATGTAGCCACTGGATATCCAAGCTTGAAACAAGACGGCACTTCATTTGATCAAAATGACTTTGCTTCCCGTGTGAAAGAAATACGACCTGTGGCCAGTCTGATTGCAAATGAAACAGATCTGTCAAAATATCATCCGGCTTACAACATGGAGAATCAAAAGATGCCCACTCCGGCTTATAAAGTGATGGATTTAATCCCTCCAATCCGTAAGCACACTTTCGCCCCTGAAGTTGACCCATCCGAACTTATAGATGATGAAGCTAAATTTCAACCCCATGTCTGGCAACGATTGGTCATCACCAAACTTTCAGACGGAGGAGGACGAAGAACTGGAGAAGGATGATCCAGAAGCCTCAAGTCAGCATGGCCGAGAAGAGTGAACCACCGGGCGGTTTATATATTTGATCCTTTGAAAACACTTGATCTTGTTTGGCTCACGGAGTCATGTAATAGGGAAGTGAAACTTTAATCCGCCGTGCCATCGTGCATGGTTCTGTTTTGCGCAATACTGCTGATCCGCCAGTTTAAGAAATATCACTTTATGCTTATGATAGCATTGATTTATGCAGATCAGATTGATCATTACCTTGCACACAAACAGATAACAAGTGCCCTGGTGGTTTACCGCCGAGCGGGTCATGATGCCCAATTGACACCACTAGGGACGAATAGTCCATAACGAGGGCCGATCTAACCACATTGTTGACACAATTGTGAAATAAATAATCGTACCTGTGGTGCGTGCTTAGACTGCCGACTTATCAGCTCCATGCACTTAGAGCTATAACTCTAAATATAAGATTATTATCCTCTGGCAACTTAGAGTTTGCCATCCTGGCGTGTTGCAAAGACCCAAAGATGCTTCAAATATGAGACATAAATAGGGCAGCTTGGCCCGATTTGTAAAAACCATATGGCAAGAAGAAAGCGATGGAATAAAGCCAAAATAGACAATAAAAAATCTGAGGCTTTTGCAGGCCGCCAAGACAAAGTTTCTTCTTCAATGAAACTAGCCTGTTGGCCACTAGAAGGTACGCGCTTTCCGTGAGACGGCTCTCACATGACCCAATCGACATTTGAACCCCGATAATTTCAGGTCTTATTTAAAGATAGACTTATCAAGAGTACGCGGGGTCGGAGTAGCATCAAGCATCACAGGCCGACTTATCCAAGTGTCAAGGAAGGCGGCTTATGAGCCTGGATCTATCATGACTATCTGTAAGGCGTGCTCTCACATGACAAACCGGCGTTTTAACCTTAACAACCTTAGGATCATTGGCGAATACACCGTAAAAGATTGATTGCTAAGAGTTCAGTGGGTCAATTAGGATTACCTGATGGAGAAGTAGCTGTTATACAGGTAGGATGACCCGGAAAGGTTATGTCCTCTTTGGTTAATACATCTATGTTTGAACAAGATAACCTAGTCAAGAGGGTAGTAACGTTATGTTCTCTTTGGTGAACACAACTTTGTTTGAACAGGAAGCCCCCAAGTGACATACTTATGAATTGGGCTCGTCGGGGACCTATGTTTGAGCTGTGTTGTGCATCCAACTCTCTTTGGTCCTTGTAATTTGGGCGTCAAGCATCTTAAGCGAACATGTAGGACGATGATAAAGACTCTGCTTCGAAGAAGTGAAACGACAGAGGCCCTAAATTATTAGGGATGCCAGCTTTATTATACTGTTGCTAATATATACATCATCAAACAATGTACATCATGAGAGCTGGTAGCTCAAGTATAGTAGGGTCAAAGATGAGCGACATTCCACGACCAACGGGTCTCCTCCTCCGATGTGCGTGAGTCTTTGTGGTCTCGAACGTCGATAAGATAGTATGACCCATTATGCAGATTCTTGTTGACCACAAAAGGTCCTTCCCAAGGCGGTGATAGTTTATGCATATCAGTTTGATCCTGGATAAGACGGAGCACCAAGTCGCCTTCTTGAAAGGTTCTGGTTTTGACCCGACGGCTGTGATAACGACGTATATCTTGTTGATAAATTGCTGAACGAGCCGCCGCAAGGTCACGCCCCTCATCGAACAGGTCAAGTGGATCCTGACGTGCCGTTTCCTTATTAGCTTCCACATAAGCCACCACACGGGGCGAATCATGATGGATGTCACTAGGAAGAACCGCCTCTGCTCCATAGACCATGAAGAAAGGTGTGTAACCTGTAGATCTGGTGGGGGTTGTATTGATACTCCATAGCACTGAGGGTAACTCCTCCACCCAACAACCCAGCGTTCTTTTCGAAGGAACCATAAGCCGGGGTTTGATGCCTCACATAATCTCTTGATTAGCTAGTTTCGCTTGACCATTAGATTGGGGGTGAGCCACAGAGGAAACATCAAGTCGAATATGCTCTCGTTGACAAAACTCTTTCATAGCACTTTTAGACAGATTAGTGCCATGATCCGTTTTAATGTTGTTGGGAAAGCCAAAGCGGAAGATCACCTTCTTGATGAATTGAACCGTCGTTGCCGCATCATACTTGCTAACTGGCTCTGCTTCGACCCACTTAGTAAACTTATCAACTGCCACCAAAAGGTGGGTTTTCTTATCCTTGGACCTATTGAAAGGCCCGACCATATCAGGCCCCCAGGTCGCAAATGGCCAAGTAATTGGAATCATCCTCAACTCTTGAGCCGGAATATGAGCTCGTCGTGAAAACTTCTAACAACCGTCAAATCTGCTGACCAAATCCTCAGCATCAACATGAGCCGTCAACCAATAGAACCCATGACGAAAAGCCTTGGCCACAAGAGATTTAGAGACGGCATGATGACCACAATCTCCTTCGTGGATCTCTCGCAGAATCTCACAGCCTTCTTCAGGAGATACACAACGTTGAAACGCCCCTATGACACTGCGATGGTGCAACTCCCCATTGACAATCGTCATTGACTTAGGCCACGGGGTTATCTACCTGGCCAAAATCTCATCCTCAGGCAACTCGCCTCGGTTCATGTAAGCCAAATACGGAACTGTCCAATCAAGAATGGCATGAAGAGCCGCCACCAATTGTACCTCTGAGTCAGGAACAGCAAGATCCTCCTCTGTAGGTAACTTGACAGAAGGGTTAAGCAGAATATCGAGGAACATGTTAGGTGGCACCAGCTTACGCTAAGACCCTAACCTGCTTAAAGTGTCAGCCGCCTCATTCTTCCTGCGATCAATATGCTCAACTTTGTACCCCTTGAAATGACCCGCAATAGCATCAACCTCTCGACGATAAGCCGCCATGAGTGGATCCTTGGAATCCCAAGTGCCAGAAACTTGTTGAGCTACCAGATATGAGTCGCCGAAGCACCTCACCCGGCTTAAGTTCATCTCCTTAGCCATCCGAAGACCGTGGAGCAAGGCCTCATACTCAACTGCATTGTTAGTACAAGGGAACATTAACCGGAGAACATAAGAAAATTTATCACCTCGTGGGGAAGTCAAGACAACTCCATCCCTCGAGCCTTCCAATTGCCTAGATCCATCAAAGTGAATAGCCCAATATGTGTTATCCAGCTTTTCCTCTGGCGTCTGCAACTCTGTCCAATCATTGATAAAATCCACGAGTGCATGTGACTTGATAGCCGTACGAGGCACATACTTTAAACCATGGGGTCCAAGCTCAATGGCCCACTTGGCTACCCGACCTATGGCTTTTCTATTTTGGATGATATCACCTAAGGGGGCAGAACTAACCACAGTAATGGGATGACCCAGAAAATACAGCTTGGGCTTCCGGCTTGCCATGAAGACTCCATACACTAGCTTCTGCCAATGCGGATACCTTTGCTAGGACTCAACAAGTACCTCACTGATGTAATAAACCGGCCGTTGAACCGGTTACTCCTTGCCTGCCTCTTTCCTTTCCACCACAATGGCCACACTGACAGCCTGGCTATTGGCAGCCACATATAACAACAAAGGTTCCTTATCAATAGGAGCAGCAAGAACCGGCGGCTCAGCCAGTTTCTTCTTAAGCGCCTCAAATGCCTCATTAGAAGCACCACTCCAGATAAAATCATCTGTCTTCTTCATCATCTGATACAAAGGGATATCCTTTTCTCCTAGGCGGCTTATGAACCGGCTTAAAGCCGCTATCCAACCTGCCAAGCGTTGGACATCATTAACACACCTTGGCCTAGCCAGGGAAGTAATAGCCTTGATTTTCTCCGGGTTAGCTTCGATGCCACGTTCTGAAACCAAAAAACCCAAAAGCTTGCCCGTCGGTACATCGAAGACGCACTTGGTCGGGTTAAGCATCATTTTATAAAACCTGGAGATTGTCAAACATCTCCTTCAAATCATCAATCAGGGTTTCCTTCTTCCTGGATTTCACCACAATGTCATCTACGTAAGCATGAACATTACGCCCGATCTGATCGTGAAGGCAGTTCTGTACCCACCGCTGGTAAGTCGCCTGGGCACTCTTGAGCCTGAAAGGCATAGATACATCGCAGAAGGCTCCAAACGGAGTAATGAAGGCCGTCTTCTCCTGGTCCTTAACTGCCATCTTGATCTGATGATAACCAGAATAAGCATCCAAAAAACTCAAACGCTCACAACCCGCCGTAGCATCAATGATTTGATCAATACGAGGGAGAGAAAACGGATCAGCCGAACAAAGCCTTGTTTAAGTCTGTGTAATCCACACACATTCGCCTAGTGCCGTTATTCTTAAGCACCAACACCGGGTTAGCCAGCCACTCAGGATGAAAAACTTCAACGATAAACCCGGCCACCAAGAGCCGAGCCACTTCTTCACCAATGGCCTTCCACCTCTCCTCGTTAAAACAACGAAGGAATTGTCTGGCAGGCTTAAACTTTGGATCAATATTAAGAGTGTGTTCAGGGAGTTCCATCGGTACACCCGGCATGTCTGAAGGCTTCCATGCAAAGATGTCCCGGTTCTCACGGATGAACTCGATGAACGTGCTTTCCTGTTTCGAATCCAGATTAGCACTGATACTGAACTTCTTAGATGAGTCTCCAGGAACAAAATCAACCATTTTAGTGTCATATGCCGATTTAAAGTTTAGCAAAGGATCAAGTTCTGTGGTTGGCTTTTTCAAGGACGTCATGTCCGCCGGGTCAACATTATCCTTATAAAATTTCAGCTCCTCCGTTGCACAAACAGACTCAGCATAAGCATCATCGCCTTCTTCACACTCCAAGGCCACCTTGCAACTCCCATGAACTGTGATGGTTCCCTTATGACCTTGCATCTTAAGTTGTAGATAAACATAACACGGCCTTGCCATGAACTTAGCATAAGCCGCCCGTCCAAACAGAGCATGTTACGGGTTCTGGATATTGACAACTTCAAATGTTGAAGTCTCTGTTCTGGCATCGTATTCATCCCAAAGGCTACCTTCAAATCAATTTTACCCACCGGGAACGCCGATTACCAGGCGCTACCCCATGGAAAATAGTATTGGATGGTTTAAGATTTTTGCCAGTTAATCCCATACGACGGAAAGTATCATAGTAAAGGATATTGATGTTGCTGCCCCCATCCATGAGTACTTTAGTTAACTTGTATCCTCCAACCTGAGGCGCCACCACCAAAGCCAATTGACCTGGATTATCAACCCGAGGCGGGTGATCCTCACGACTACACACAATGGGCTGCTCAGACCATCGCAAGTAACGGGGGACCACTGGTTCAACGGCGTTCACAGCCCTTTTATAGAGATTCTGATCCCGCTTGCATAAACTTGTGGTAAAAACGTGGTATTGGCCGCTACTCAATTGCTTCGGGTTGCTCTGATAACCAAACTGCTGCTGCTGATTCCCCTGATTATTCTGCTGGTTGTAACCACCTTGATTGCCTTGGCCGTGAAATCCGGAACTTGTGTCGCCGCCTCCATGACCCGGACCATGAGGGCCGGACCCTGAACCGTCGTTCGGACCATGGTTGTGTTGGAGAGACTCCCTGAAATGTCTCATAATGATGCATTCCTTCCACAGATGGGTAGACAGCCTCTCCTCTGTTCTGTGCTTCGGACATGGCTGACTCATTATCGCTTCAAGGTCAAATTTTGTCCCTTGAGCCGGCCTCCCCTTACGATGCTGGTTATAGTTCCGTGCAGCGGTGTTAGCTACAAAATCATCAGCTTTGCGCTTACCGCCACCGCCCTGATTGGCCGGGTTATACTGTTGTCCCCTCATACCACTACTCTTCTTTCCCTTTCCCGATCTTTCATCCTCAGAGTCGGGGTCCTTAGTACTGTCAGAGTCGGCATATTTGACAAGAGCCGCCATGAGCTCCCCCATATCATTGCAATGACGTGTAAGACGCCCAAGCTTCTGCTTGAGTGGAAGGAAACGACAATTTTTCTCCAACATTAAAACCGCTGAGTCGGCGTTGATATTATTTGAAGAATGTATGATAGTCGAGACCCGGCGCACCTAGCTGGTCGTCGATTCGCCCTCGGCTTGAACACAAGAAACCAAATCCACAATTGACATAGGCTGCTTGCATGTATCTTTGAAATTTTGGATAAACTGGGCCTTCAGCTCTGCCCACGACCCAATGGAGTTGGCAGGTAGCCCTTTCAACCAATTACGAGTTGTCCCTTCCAGCATCATGGTGAAATACTTACCATATGCAGCCTCACTAACATCCAAGATCTTCATAGCCATCTCATAAGTCTCCACCCAAGCCTTAGGGGGCTGATCTGCTGTGTAATTAGGCACCTTACGAGGGCCCTTGAAGTCCTGGGGAAAACACTCGTTTCGCAGAGCCGCTGTTAAACACGGAACACCCTAAGTTCTAGAAGCCACACCTGCATCCACTGAAGTTGTCGGGTAAAACAGCGCATGCTGATGAGCCGCCGGCTGAGCCGCCAGCTCGGCCTCTCGGCGCGCTCTGCCCTGGTCAACCAAATCTTGTGCATTGGCACCATTGCACGCTGGGTCATGCCCACGCGGTTGGTTATGGTGCTACTCAGTACTCGAAATAGCTGGCGAGTCAATGTGCCTACTGTAGCTCTAGTTTGGACGAGGGGTCGAATGAATCCGGTCACGACTATAAGAATAAGCATGTTGTTGTGCCAGCACTGTCTGAAGAAGTTCCCTGGCCCTTCGGGTTTCAACTGCCGTCGGAGACTCACCCCAACTAGCAAAGCCGCCAATCGCGTAGCTGCAGTGATCATATTGTCCAGACGGTTGGAATAATGACCCGGCGGCGTCACCGGGTGATGAGGTGGGGTGTTATTCATATGCGGAGAACCTGTCACGCGCGGCTGAACCGGCGCTCCACCCCTGGTGTTTCAACCATTTGGTTTGTCACCGGTGGGTTACTGGTCCCTGCTCCAGTTGTATTGAAAAGATTCCTCGGCTCATAAACAAAAGGCAGACGACTCCGGTGCTTTCTCCTCAAGGCTTCATTTGAAGCGTTCTGATCCATCATGAGCCGGTATGAATCCACTTGAATCCATTGTGCTTGAGCGTTCAAAATGGCCCACTCTGTGGTCATCCTAGCGTTCTCCGCCGCTAGTTCTTCCTTGGCTTGTGCTATCTCATCACGCAGCTTAGCCACATCCACCTTATGACGTTCCTGGTTGTCTGGGGTTACCTCCACTCCCATCAGAGTTGCCAGAGCCTCCAATAATCTGTTAAAATTTGAGCGGGTGGGCGTGCTAATCCGTCAGCACCTGCTGCCATTACCGCGGCGGCGCTGGAAGTCATAGCCGTGGCGGCTGTCGAACCGAAAATCGGCTGGGTGCCAACCATGAAGATCACCACCCTTTTCGGTGGCTCACGGGGGTCTGGAATACTGTTACCATTGGAACAACCCCCAAGCCATCCGCCTTGTAGTTGATACATTGAGTTGGTCTCGCCCGTGGACGATTCAGCATCAGAGTGGATGGCCGTCTCACCGCCAGATACAGAGCCTTCCAATTCAGCCCCATCGATAAACCCAACAAAGGCACGCTTCACAACGGGTTGAACCTGGGTGGGTCACGCATGCTAAGCCGTCTCGATGATGTTGGTGCACATGAACAGCTCAAGGCCCGGTTCGCCGATCTTGCCGATGAAGACGTGGATTCCGCCGAAGGGGACCTGATACCCGTACTCAATTGAGCCGGCCTCGGGGCCCTAGCCTGCATCATCGATGTAGAGCTTGCCGCGATGACTCTTAGTCATCCGGCCCACAGCGTATCCCTTGATCCCTTCGAAGCTGCCCTTCAAGAACTCGATACCACCGTGCACTGGCCCCACAATGGGCGCCAACTGTCGTGGAATTGTCACGACGGATGTCCTAGGGGAAGGACTTGGTTGTGGAGCCATTGCAACGTAGTTAGCTTAAAGGGGTTAAAGCGGGACAAAGGACATGAGGAGTTTATACTGGTTCGGCCCTTGCGGTGAAGGTAAAAGCCTAATATAGTTTGAGGTGGTATTACTAGGGTTTTGATTGCCAGGGAGCGAATACGCTTAACCCGGCGTTCGATCCTGTTGTTTCTTGCCCTAAGCCGCTGCCGGGTCGTCCCCTTATATGCACGGGTTGACGCCCTGCAACTTACAGAGTCCCGGCCAGCTCATACAAACGTGTCTGGCCCGGTGACTTATCTTACATGCCTTACGGTACAAGTCACATATACATGGCGGTTTACACTTGCGGGCTTTGAGCCGCTTTTGGGTTTTGGGCCCTTTAACAAGCCTACTACATGAACCACCATCTTCAACATATTTACTGGCTTCGGACCATGAACCGCCATTGGGATAACCCGACATCTCCTGGGCGGGTCATATCCAATAGTCATATCCCCAACATTTAGGAAACCTTAACCATCTTTGATCAACGAGCTAGTATAGTAGAGGCTCACTAGGGACACGGTATTTGTTTATGTATTCACACATGTATTTTAGTTTCCAGTCAATACAATTCTAGCATGAATAATAAACTTTATCATGATTAAGGAAATATAGTAATAACCATTTTATTATTGCCTCCAGGGCATATTTCCATCAGCCTCCCACTTGCACTAGAGTCAATATTCTAGTTCACATCGCCATGTGATTAACATCCATATTTCACATCACCATGTGACCAACACCAAAAAGAGTTTACTAGAGTCAATAATCTAGTTCACATCGCCATGTGATTAACACTCATAGTTCACATCGCCATGTGATTCGCACTCAGAAGAGTTTACTAGAGTCAATAATAGTACACATCGCTATGTAATTAACACTCAAAGAGTTCTAAGGAGTGATAATGTTTTTGCTTGTGAGAGAGGTTTTTAGTCAATGAGTCTACAACATTCAGATCTGTGCATACTTTGCAAATTTCTATGTCTACAGTAATCTGCATAGAGCTACTATAACTAATTACTCCTACGTTCAATACGTATCCAGATTGATATTCAGAGTCATCCGGATTAGTGTCAAAGCTTGCATCGGCGTAACCTTTTACGACGAACTCTTTACCACCTCCATAACCGAGAAACATTTCCTGATACTTCTAAGGATAATTTTGACCATTGTCCAGCGATCCACTCCTCGATCACTCTTGTACCCCCTTGCCAGACATGTGGCAAGGCACACATTAGGTCTGGTACACAGCATGGCATGCTTTATTGAACCTATGGCTGAGGCATAGGGAATGACTTTCATTCTCTCTCTATTTTTCTGCCGTGGTCGGGCTTTGAGTCTTACTCAACTTCATACCTTACAACACATGCAAGAACCCTTTCTTTGACTGATCCATTTTAAACTTCTTCAAAACTTTTTCAAGGTATGTGCTTCGTGAAAGCCCAATCAAGCGTCTTGATATATCTCTATAGATCTTGATGCCCATTATATAAGCAGCTTCGCCGAGGTCTTTCATTGAAAATTCTTATTCAAGTATCCTTTTATCCTATCCAAAAATTCCATATCATTGCCAATCAAAAATATGCCATCCACATATAATATCATAAATGCTACAGAGCTCCCACTCACTTTGCTATAAATACAGGCTTCACCGTAAGTCTGTATAAAACCATATGCTTTGATCACTTCATCAAAGCGTATATTCCAACTCTGGGACGCTTGCACCAGTCCATAGATGGATCGCTGGAGCTTGCACACTTTGTTAGCACCTTTAGGATCGACAAAACCTTCTGGTCGCCTCATATAGAACTCTTCTTTCATAAATCCATTTAGGAATGCAGTTTTGACATCCATTTGCAAAATTTCATAATTATAAAATGCGGCAATTGCTAACATGATTCGGACGGACTTAAGCATCGCTATGGGTGAGGAAGTCTCATCGTAGTCAACTCCTTGATCTTGTCGAAAACCTTTTGCAACAAGTCGAGCTTTGTAGACAATAGCATTACCATCAGCGTCAGTCTCCTTCTTGAAGATCCATTTATTCTCTATGGCTTGCCAATCATCAGGCAAGTCCACCAAAGTCCACAATTTGTTCTCATACATGGTTCCTATCTTAGATTTCATGGCCTCAAACCATTATTTGGAATCTGGGCTCATCATAGCTTCTTCATAGTTTGAAGGTCCGTCGTTGTCTAACAACATGACTTCCAGGACAGGGTTACCGTACCACTCTTGAGTGGTATGTTTTTTGGTCGACCTTCGACGTTCAGTAGTAACTTGATCTGAAGTTTCATTATCATCATCATTAGCTTCTTCTCTAGTTGGTGTAGGCATCACTGTCGGCGTCCTGGGAACGGCGGTACCCAGACTTGCCTGCCTGCGGCCCGTGACGTGGCTCCATCGATGGCCTAGTACGGCCCAGCTTCAGCAACCACAGCTCAAGACCCTCGCGAGGCGGACGACGGCAAGACCTCCCTGGGGGCAGCCTCTCTAGGCTGTCTCCTAAGGAGCGGAGATATCTATGCAAGGTGCACCTCGCGAGGTTCACGTGACGCGAGCCATGACGACAAAGGCCAGGCGGCCGTCAACGGGCGCAGTGTACCAGTTTCCCCTTTGGTGCTAAGGGGGAAAGCGCTGGCGCGAAGTCCCGAGGAATCAAGCGAAGGTTTCCATATCGATGCAACAAGACCAAGGACCGCCAGGACGGCAGGATGGAGGTCACCGTGGAGCCCGGCATGGCGTCACCACCAGAGACTTTGGCAGGCGAAGACCGCTTTTGTCAGGATAGATTATACTAGTTGTTCCCCTTCAAATTTGGCCGTTGTGGAATCGCTTCCTGGCTGCATTTGGGAAGAGGACCAAGGTCACTATAAATAGGACCTAGCCACCACCATATAAGGGATCGGATCCATTCCACCCTGACCATACCACAAGCTCATCCGAGCCCAAGAACACATCTCCTCCGGAGGCTGTTCATCCATTATACTAGTTCATCCTCAGCCTCACGTGGCAATCCACCACACACACTGGAGTAGGGTATTACACCACAAGGTGGCCCGAACCAGTATAAACCCATGTGTCTCTTGTTCCTTGAGTTCGTCAAACTAGGCCGTGGAATCATAGGGCGAGCACGCTGTGTAGAGAGTGTTCTTCATGCGCACCCCAGAGTTTGAACCTCTCTAGGGTTTGCGGAACCCAAAATATGACATTTGGCGCGCCAGGTAGGGGTGCGCCGAAACCTGTCTTCCGTCGGCCGACGCATCACTGCTCCACTGCTTCCATGGCAGACGCTCGTCGAGCTCGTGCTGAGCGACGGGCCGCCCTCACCGCCCACGTCGCACAGACGGATCCCGCCGGCGGACCCCCCCCCGCCATTCTCCATCACCTGCCGCCAACGCAGCCATCGGCCCGGCGAGGCACGAGCAACAAGCCTCGTCACTGCACCCCTCGGTGCGGCAGGATGGACGCACCGCTACCCCATCGCTGACTCTAGCCGGCTCGTCGTCCCACGGTCGTTGCGGACCCACGGACGCGCAGGCTACGCTGCTCATGGCACGCGGGCTCCTGCGCTACCTCTCCGTCGACGACTTCTACGAGGACTGGCTAGACCGCATCACCGAACTCGTCAGCTCCGCTGGGGGCTCTCCTGCACCATCCCTCTCGCTACCTCGCCCGCCTCCCTTTGCGGGCGACGTGGCTCATGAACCACCTCCGCGTCAAGACGTCGCCCTCGCTCCAAGGCGTGCGGCCCCGCGACGTGACCCACCGCGCTGGGTTCCCGCACATGAAGAAGGAAGCTATCAAGAGGTCCAGCGGCCGCAAGGAGGAGCTCCTGTGCTCCCACCACCACCACGTCGAGACCGTGTGCCCCTGCAGTGCCGGCGCATGAGGACCAAGACCAAGATCCACCTCCACGACGGGCTCCGGTGGCCACAGCAGGCTGCCGAACCTTCACCCCTGAGCTACGCATCGTCATCTGGCCCGGGAAGTTCAAGCCCGACCTGCCTCCACGCTACGATGGCACCCCTGACCCAGGTGAGTTCCTGTAGCTTTATGAGCTGAGCATAGAGGTGGCCAACGGCGACGAGAAAATTATGGTGAACTGGTTCCCCATGGCTCTCAAAGACGGCGCGCGCTCGTGGCTCCTGAACCTGCCCGCTAGATCAATCTCCTCCTGGGGTGAGATGCGTGAGCGTTTCATCGCCAATTTCTAGGGCTCTTGCGACCGCCCGCCAGCCACGTGTGACCTGCGGCGTGTCAAGCAGTAGCCGAGGGAGAACCTGCAGAAGTACATCCAGCGCTTCAACGGCGTTCGCCTCAAGATTCCCAATGTGATGGACGAGGCCATCATCTCAGCATTCTCCGATGGCATCTGCAATGTCAAGATGAAGGAGGAGCTCGCCATCCACAAGGACTTGTGCACAACCCTGGAGCTATTCAACATAGCAACAAAGTGCGCGAGAACTGAGGAAGGGCGCCTTTCCCTCGTTGAGCTCCCAGCTGCTGAGCCAGAAGACAAGAAAGCCAAGGCTAAAGACGTGAAGCGCAAAGGGGTGGTCGTGCTCGCGGCAGAACCTGAGATGAAGCATGGCCGCGACCACCCAGAGTCATCCAAGGGCAGACATCCGTTCTGCGCCTTCCACGACGTACACTGTCACAGGACCAACGACTGTCAGGAGCTCAGGGCCATCCGTGACAGATGCTTCAGCCAACTCCCTGAGCGCAACGACCGAGGCTACGGTCGTGGAGGAAGCCGAACTAGAGGGCGCTGGGACGACCGTGGCCCCCATCAGGAGTGGCGCGATCAGCCTCGTGAGGACCGTTGGCACGACCAGCCTCACGAGGGTGCCTGGAGGGACCAGCCTCGTGAGGACCACCCTCAGGGCAAGGCTGGCCTCCCTTCGCTGCCACCACCACCAAGGAGGAACGAAGATCAGGACGAAGGGGCTGGGGGCTTCCAGGAGCCTCCGCCTGCATCTTGGGTGGTGTGTAGGCTCCAACCTCTCAGCGCATCTTCAAGCAATTCGCCGGAGAAGTGAACGTGGCTCTTCCCAGGCTAGAAGCCACGCGGCCGCTCAAGTGGTCCAAGTGCACTATCACCTTCAGCTCAGCTGACCAGCTCAAGTGCGTCGCAACCACCGGCGCACTCCCGATGCTCTGCTCACCCATCATCAGTAACGACCAAGTCACCAAAACCATCATCGACGGTGGTGCAGGGCTCAATATTCTCTCCGTCGACACGTTTGACCATCTCCAAGTGCCATATAGCCAACTACAGCCCACCAAGCCTTTCTCGGGAGTGATCGATGGCTCCACCACCCCAATAGGGCAGATTCGCCTCCCGGTCACCTTCGGCCAGCATGACAACTACCACATCGAGTTCATCGACTTCGACGTCACTCACATCCGCCTCCCATACAACACCATTCTTGGGTATCTGGCCCTGGCCAAGTCCATGGCGGTGACTCACCATGGCTACAACGTCCTCAAGATGCCAAGAAGCCGCGACATCATCACTATCGCGTGCAATGGAAAGGACGCGGTGTGCTCCCTTAAGTGTGCGTACCAGGCCGCGACAATCGAGGACCCAAAAAACAAAGGCACCATCTATCCCCCTGAAGCCATCCCAAAGAATAAGAAGCAGTTGCTCGCCCTGGAATCTCATAAGGGAGTAGCACGCGACGGCCGCGCCTCAGGATCCGTGCCCGTGAACGGGGCGCCTTCCTCCCTCGCATAGGAAGGCGCACCCAGCACCCCTCTCTGGATGGGCTCGGGGGCTCTCCTCTGGAGGGCCTCTGACCTGGCCAATGTCATGAGGGAGGCGCTCGGGCACCATGTGGAGGCGTGCTTCACTGCATGCTTCCCTCATGAGAGCACAAGGCACGAAGCGCAAGTCCTCAGGAGTTCATCGACCAGACCATCGGAGGCTTCCAGGTACCAAGAGAAATGCGAGGAGAGCACCGCCCCACACCACCAAGTGCAGCCGCCGCCCCAGGCTCGGGCGACATGCTGTGCGTCTGCGTAAACATCCCAGGACTCAACAGAGTTGCGTCTCAGGAGCTCTATTGTCGTCTCAGGTGGGACGGTGCGAGGGCCCTCCTCACAGCTACGTTCGCATGCCCTTCGGCTTGCCGAACCAGGAAGCCCTGCACCAGCGCCACATGTGGGACGTCCTGGCGGCTCGCGAGGCCAGGCATCAGGAGATCCTGGCGGAGGTGGCGATGGTTCTTCGCGAGCTCTCGGAACCTCAGGAGCCTCGCAAGGTCCCGGAGTCAGGCGGTTCATGAGGAGCGACATCTCCAGCGAGCGTCTTCAGCTACACCAACATCTCTCTAGCAACGGTGCCAGGTGACTCTGTTTCAGTTTGTTCAGTTGGGGGCGCCCCTCGGGCTGCATCATCCCCAAGTCACACAGGCTTGTCTCTACGACGTGTATCCTTTTTCATCTTTAGCTTACTCTGTTGGGGGCGCCCCTGGGGCTGCATCATCCCCAGGCCGCATGGGTTCGACCCTCTGGCATTACATGAACTAGTTTGTCTCTTTCCGTGAGTTGCTTCATGCTTAATATATGCATGTCTGGTACTTCGATACCATGAACATCGTGCGCCCCGGCAAGACCACCCACGATCGCCTCATGATTAAGGACTGGCACGGCGTCTGTGCTCGGGTCCATCCCTGCAGCGTCGCTAAACCCAAGGGGCTGAGCTCTGGCTTGCGGGCCAGCTCCCGTGTACATCACCTTCCATGGCCCTTGGTAGGGGTGGGCATTCGGTTTATATGGTTAATTCAGTTTGGTTTATTCGGGTTTAGAGAATTTCGGTTTCTGAAAAATGACAACCGAAATAATCACAATAAAAATTACCACCGAACCTTATTCACCAAAATATATTGGGTTGGTTTGTTCAGTTAACCAAAAAACCAAAATACATGTGCACCACCATCAGTTGAATCAGCGTATCATATAACGATTAGTATTTGCATGCTTGAGATCCTATAATCTATGCACTAGACCCATGCTCTTGTGATTGCATGAATCTATGTATAATTTCCAAAGCGATACACAACTAGCTAGTGATTTAGACTAATTGACTATCTTATTATGCCTGCGTGGAGAGAAACAAGGGTAGTGGACTCATAATTCGGTTAGTTCGATGTATACGGTTTTTCTCAAACAAAAACCGATTTAAAATTAAACACAACATAATTTCTATTATTCAAACCAAACCGAATAACCAAAAATCGATTTAGCCTATATTTCGGTTAAAATGGTTCAGTTCAGTTTCAAATTTCGGATTTCGGTTTGAAAGTGCCCACCCCTAGCCCTTGGCGCCTCGTTCTCGCATAAGCTAATCGCGGATGGACGAGCCAGGGCGCGCGTCCCGGTGCCCCGCCACCACGGGAGCCGTACGCCGGTTGTCTTTCTTCAGGATTTTTCGCATGAGAAGTCTGGACACGGCGTCTGTGCTTGGGTCCGTCCCTGCAGCGTCGATAAACCTAACGACTGAGCTCTGTCTGGGGGGCGGCCCCGTTCACATCACCTCCTGGGGTCGTTGGTGTCTGGCCATCTCATGTGATCACCTCAGGAGATTCATTCGGCGCAGGTTGCCTAACCATCTCGCAGGACCACCACCACTATCAAGGATCAAATTAAGGTGCAACCCGCCTTGAGGTAGGACCTCGTGAGTCCCGCGCTGGCTCACGGGTGCCCAGACACACCTCGTCTGGCCCTGCCGTGCAAGCCACGTGTCAGGGTGGGGCTGTACATGCCCCAGGGGCTCCACTCAGATGGAGCCCTCACCCACACACCAGTGGAAGCACCATGCTCCGCGCTGGTAGTCAACACGGTCGAGGAGCGGCTATGCCCGTGCAAGTGCGGAAGTGCTATGCTCCGCGCTGGTGATAGACAACTAAGGGCGGCCCCTTGGCCGTATCAACCTCAGGGATCCATCAGGCTCGTTGCCTAGCCTCGTTGCAACACTTTCCCCTTGGGAGAGTCACACGAGGGGGCTGGGCACAGGGCATACGCCCCTGCCAGGACAGGTATGGAGGTCTGTTCGTACGTCAAGGAGGACTCCTGAGCATTACCACTCAGGAGACTAATGGGCCACATAGCCCCTCACCCCCTGGCCTCGTCCTAGCGAACCGGACGAGCCAGAGGCGGCTGAGGTATGCGCGGGGCCAGCTCTACCGACACAGAACACTAAGGCCTAGTTTTGCGTTCCCTTCCCGAGGGTTGTTCGTACGTCAAGGAGGACTCCTCAACATCGCGACTCAGGAGCCTAACTGGTCACGTAGCCCCTCACCCCCTAGCCTCGTCCTGGCGATCTGGATGAGCTAGCGGCGGTTGAGGTATGCGCGGGGCCGGGCTCTGCTGATGCAGGACACTAAAGCAAGTGGGAAGGAAATCACGAAATCCTAGTAATTATTACAAAACATACTGTTCTTTGAATACCAAACAAAAGTTTTAACGCCTCCACGAGGCACGGTGCATGTTGCAGGAAATAAAAGTGGAGGGAGGCACTGCTGGCAAGTCTCCACTTCAGCCTTGGGCGTTGCCGTCGCCTGCAAGGAGCGCCCCCTCGACGTCGGCATCGTCGTCGACCGCAGTTGCAGGGTCGGTGGCATCACCAGCAAGAGGCGCAGGATCGATGGCGAGGAACTTCTCCAGCAGGGCATCCACCCGGTGCGCAGCGCTCTTCGTCCACAGGCTCAAGAAGAGCTCCAAGATCGGTGCGCGGGTCATGAAGATGGAGGTGGCTGAAGACGTGCGTCATGGTTGAAGCAGAAAGCACACGGGCCTACCCCTGCACCATGGGGCCGATCGCATTAACAACACCCTCGAGCACCGTGACAAGTTGAGGGAGTAGCTCAACAGGATCCCTCGCCGGCATCAGCTTCGTGAAGAACCTCGGAAGCCGGATCCAATAAGGCGGTGGCATCGCTGTCCACACCACGAAATCGCGCGAGGAGTCCTCGGTGTGGGTTCATGGGCGAGCAGCTCATTCGACCACAGCTTGGCCACCTCGGCCCCGATGCGAGCGGCACGGGGCGCCGCCCCCTCTACCAGAGCCTTGCGCTTGGGTGTACAAGGGCAACGGGTAGCCGGGAGGAGGCTTCTCGTACTAAGGCCTTGTCACCTCCAGCCTCATGCCGGCGTCACGGGGGCGGGCGAACCTCTTCTTCGGCGGAAGTGGTACCCGCTCCTCGCAGGTTTTTTTCCTTCTCTGCAGCGGAGAATCTCCTTATCGGCGCCATGGGCATCACGGCAAGCTGGCGTAGCAAAGAGGAAGACGAAAGGGCAGGCGGCCAGAAGAAGGAGATGAGCAATGGGGGCTCCGCCCTCTCCTCATTTATATCTAGGAGGAGGACAACCGCCGGCCTCCACGATCTCGCGTAATGATGGTTTGTTCTATGCATGCAGAAGGGTCTCGTCAGGTCAGGCAGTTGCCAAGGCAGCGTGGGGAAGCGGAGACGCCCGCGTCCAATCAGTCGGAATGCGTTGATCAAGGCCGCAGGCGATTGTGGCCCGTGGCGCACCGCACTTGCCCCTTAGATTCACCTCGAAGCCAATTTTGAGCGCGCCTTGGGCCCGGGGGCTACTGTCGGCGTCCTGGGAACGGGGGTACCCAGACTAGCCTGCCTGCCGCCCGTCATGTGGCTCCATTGATGGCCTGGTATGGCCGAGCTTCAGCAACCACAGCTCAAGACCCTCGTGAGGGGCCAAGCCTCGCAAGGCAGATGACGACAAGACCTCCTTGGGGGCAGCCTCTCTAGGTTGGCTCCCGAGGAGCGGAGATATCTATGCAAGGTGCACCTCGCGAGGTTCACGTGATGTGAGCCATGACGACCAATGCCAGGCGGGCGCCAACGGGCGCAGTGTACCAGTTTCCCCTTTGGTTCTAAGGAGGGCAAGCACAGGCGCGGAGTCCCGATGAATCAAGCAAAGGTTTCCATACCGGTGCAACAAGACCAAGGACCACCAGGACGGCGGGATGGAGGTCACCATGGAGCCCGGCGTGGCGTCACCACCAGAGCCTTTGGCACGCGAAGACCGCTTTTGTCAGGATAGCTTGTACTAGTTGTTCCCCTTCAAATTTGGCCGTTGTCGAATCCCTTCCCGCCCGTATTTGGGAAGAGGACCAAGGCCACTATAAATAGGACCTATCCACCACCATAGAAGGGATCAGATACATTCGACCCTGACCATACCAAAAGCTCATCCGAGCCCAAGAACACCTCTCCTCCGGAGGCTGTTCATCCATTGTACTAGTTCATCCTCAGCCTCATGAGCCAATCCATCACACACACTAGAGTAGGGTATTACACCGCAAGGTGGCCCGAACCAGTATAAACCCCTGTGTCTCTTGCTCCTTGAGTTCGTTGAGCTAGGCCGTGGAATCATAGGGCGAGCGTGCTAGGTAGAGAGTATTCTTCGTGCGCACCCCAAAGTTCGAACCTCTCTAGGGTTTGCGGAACCCAAAATCCGACAATCACGGGAACGATTTTCGCTGACGAGCTACTTTCCAATTCAAGCGAAGGTACAATTACCTCATCAAGTTCTACTTTCCTCCCACTCACTTCTTTCGAGAGAAACTCCTTCTCTAGAAAGGATCCATTTTTAGCAACAAAGATCTTGCCTTCAGATCTGTGGTAGAAGGTGTACGCAATAGTTTATTTTGGGTATCCTATGAAGACGCACTTTTCTATTTGGGGTTGAGGTTATCAGGCTGAAGCCTTTTGACATAAGTGTAGCAACCCCAAACTTTAAGAAACAACAACTTTGGTTTCTTGCCAAACCACAGTTCATACGGTGTCGTCTCAATTGATTTAGATGGTGCCCTATTTAACGTGAATACAGTTGTCTCTAATGCATAACCCCAAAACGATAAAGGAAAATCGGTAAGAGAAATCATAGAATGCACCATATCCAATAGAGTACGGATAAGACGTTAGGATCCACCATTATGATGTGGTGTTCCAAGTGGCGTGAGTTTTGAATCTATTCCACATTGTTTGAAATGAAGGCCAAAGTTGTAACTCAAATATTCTCCTCCGCGATCAGGTTGTAGAAACTTTATTTTCTTGTTACGATGATTCTCTACTTCACTCTGAAATTCTTTGAACTTTTCAAATGTTTCAGATGTGTTTCATCAGGAAGATATACCCATACCTACTCAAATCATCTATGAAGGTGAGAAAAATAACGATACCCCCCGCATGCTTCAACACTCATCGGACCGCATACATCGATATGCATTATTTCCAATAAGTCATTAGCTCGCTCCGTTGTTCCGGAGAATAGAGTTTTAGTCATCTTGCCCATGAGGCATGGTTCGCAAGTATCAAATGATTCATAATCAAGTCATTCCAAAAGTCCACCAGCATGGAGTTTCTTCCTGCGCTTGACACCAATATGACCTAAACAGCAGTGCCACAAGTATGTTGCACTATCATTATTAACTTTGCATCTTTTAGCATCCATATTATGAATATGTGTATCACTACGATCGAGATTCAATAAACCATTTACATTGGGTGTATGACCATGGAAGGTTTTATTCATGTAAACAGAACACCAATTATTCTTTGACTTAAATGAGTAACCGTATTGCAATAAAAATGATCCAATCTTGTTCATGCTCAATGCAAACACCAAATAACATTTATTTAGATTCAACACTAACCCCGAAAGTATAGGGCGTATGCGATGATGATCAAATCAATCTTGGAACCACTTCCAACACACATCGTCACCTCACCCTTAACTAGTCTCCATTTATTCTATAACTCCTGTTTTGAGTTACTAATCTTAGCAACTAAACGGTATCAAATAACCAGGGGCTAGTATGAGCACTAGTAAGGAACACATCAATAACATGTATATCAAATATACCTTTGTTCACTTTGCCATCCTTCTTATCCGCCAAGTATTTGGGGCAGTTCCGCTTCGATTGACCATTTCCTTTGCAGTAGAAGCACTCAGTTTCAGGCTTGGGTCTAGCTTTGGGCTTCTTCTCGGGAGTGGCAACTTGCTTGCCATTCTTCTTGAAGTTACCTTCCTTTCCCTTGCCCTTTTTGTTGAAACTAGTGATCTTTCTAACCATAAACACTTGATGCCCCTTCTTGATTTCTACCTCCGCTGATTCAACATCGCGAAGAGCTTTGGCAATCGTTTTAGTCATCCCTTGCATATGCATAGTTCATCACGAAGCTCTAGTAGCTTGGTGATAGTGACTAGAGAAGTCTGTCAATCACTATCTTATCTGGAAGGTTAACTCCCACTTGATTCAAGCGATTGTAGTACTCAGACATTCTGAGCAGATGCCCACTGTCTAAGTTATTCTCCTCCATCTTGTAGGAAAAGTACTTGTCAGAGGTCTCATACCTCTCAGCATAGGCTTGAGCCTGAAATACCAATTTCAGCTCTTAGAACATCTCATATGTTCCATGGCATTCAGAATGTCTTTGGAGCCCTGATTCTATGCCGTAAAGCATGGCGCACTAAACTATCAAGTAGTTACCAGATCGAGCTTGCCAAACGTTCATAACATCAGCATCAGCTCCTACAATAGGTCTTTCACCTAGCTATGCAACAAGGACATAATTCTTCCGTGAAGCAGTGAGGATAATCCCCTGATCACAGACCCAGTCCGCATTATTGCTACCATCATCTTTCAACTTAGTTTTCTCTGGGACCGTATCAAAAACAAGAGAGCTACATCGTGAGCTATTGAACTACAACATAATATGAAAAAACATTTGGAATAAGTTCATGATAAAATTAAGTTCAATTAATCAATTACTAGGGAACTCACACTTAAATTAACATCCCTCAAGTTATCTAAGTGATACATAATCCAAATCAACTAACCCATGTCCGATCATCACGTGAGATGGGGTTGTTATCAATGGTGAACATCTCTATGTTGATCATATCTACTACATGACTCATGTTCGACCTTTCGGTGTCCACTGTTCCGAGGCCATGTCTGTACAGTCTAGGCTCGTCAAGTCTAACCTAAGTATTCCGCGTGTGTAAATCTGGCTTACACCCATTGTATGTGAACGTAGAGTTTATCACACCCGATCATCACGTGGTGTCTCGAAACCACAAACTGTAGCAACGGTGCATACTCAGGGAGAACACTTTTATCTTAAAATTAAGTGAAAGGATCAACTTATAATGCTACCGCCGTTCTAGGCAAAATAACATGCATAAAGGATAAACATCACATGCAATCAAAATATGTGACATGATATGGCCATCATCATTTTGTGCTTTTGATCTCCATCTCCAAAGCATCGTCATTATCTCCATCTTCATCGACTCGACACCTTGATCACAATCATTGTGTCGTGGTCGTCTCACCATTGTTGCTTCTACGACTATTGCTAACTCATAGCGATAAAGTAAATCAATTACATGGCGCTTGCATTTTATACAATTATTAAGAGACAACCATAAAGCTCCTATCGGTTGTCCATATTACAAAACATGATAATCTCATATAGTAACATATAACTTGTCACATCTTGACCATATCATATCACAACATGCCCTGCAAAAACAAGTTGGATGTCCTCTACTTTGTTGTTGCAAGTTTTACGTGGCTGGTACATGCTTCTAGCAAGAACTTTTCTTACCTACGGCACAAAACCTCAATGGCGATTTATCAAGTATTCTGTTTTAACCTTCAACAAGGACCCATCGTAGTCAAATTCGATTCAACTAAAGTATGAGAAACAGACACCCGCCAGCCACCTTTATTCAAAATAAGTTGCATGTCTGTTGGTGGAACCCATCTCTTGTATGTGGAAATGTAAGGTTGGTCATGGACGCTTCATCTTACAATACCGCCGAATCAAAATAAGACGTTGGTGGTAAGTAGTATGATGATCACCGCCCACACCTCTTTGTGTTCTACTTGTGCATATCATATACGCATAGACCTAGCTCATGATGCCACTATTGGGAAACGTTGCATGAAAATAAAAAATAAAATCTACGCACACGCAATGATCTATCCATTGAGATGCATAGCAACGAGGGGGAGAGTGTGTCTATGTAACCTCGTAGACCGTAAGCGGAAGCGTTAGTCAACGCGGTTGATGTAGTCGAACTTCTTCGTGATCCAACCGATCAAGTACCGAACGTACGACACCTCCGCGTTCATCACATGTTCAGCTCGGTGACGTCCTCTGCTTCTTGATCCATCAAGATAGGCGAAGTAGTAGATGCGTTCCAGCAGCACGACAGCGTGGTGATGGTGATGGTGAGGCGATCTCCGCAGGGCTTCGCCTAAGCACTACGAAAATATGACTGAGGTAGTAAACGATGGACGGGGCGCCGCACACGGCTTAGACAATGTTGTGTCCTTGTGTGGCGCCCCTCCCCATATATATAGGTGGGAGGAAGGGAGGAGCAGCCAAAGGGGGAACCCAAGTAGGAGGAATCCTACTTGGGGTCTCTCCCAAGCCGCGCCCTCCCCCTGCCTTATATAAGTGCGGGGGAAAGGCAGGGGAGGGTGGCATCCCCCTTTCTTTTCCCACTTGAGGAGGGAAAGGAAGGAGGGGCCTCCCCTCCCCTTTCCTTCTGCTAGGGCCTGCTGTCCAAGGAAGCGGCGCACCGGGGCTGATCTGTCCCCCCCTTTGGCCCATTAGGTTCATACACTTACCGGGGGTGTCCGGAACCCCTTCCGGTCACCCGATGACTACTCGGTGCACTCCAAAACTCTTCTAGTGTCTGAATACCATCATCCTACGTATTAATCTTTACCTCTCGACCATTTAGAGACTCCTAGTCATGTCCTTGATTTCATCAGGGGTTTCAAACAACATTCGGTCACCAAATCATATAACTCATATAACACTATCTCGTCAAAGAACGTTAAGTGTGCGGACCCTACGGGTTCGAGAACTGTGTAGACATGACCGAGACACATCTCTGGTAAAAAACCAATAGCGGAACCTAGATGCCCATATTGGATCCTACATATTCTACGAATATCTTTATCGGTCGAACCGTTATGATAACATACGTAATTCCCTTTGTCTGTCGGTATGTTACTTGCCCGAGATTCGATCATCGGTATCTCTATACCTAGTTCAATATTGTTACTCGCAAGTCTCTTTACTCATTCCGTAATACATCATCTCATAACTAACTCATTAGTCATTTGCTTGCAAGGCTTCTTATGGTGTCTATTGCTGAGAGGGCCCAGAGATACCTGTCCGAAACTCGTAGTGAAAAATCCCAATCTCGATCCATGCTAACTCAACAAACACCTTCAAAGATACATGTAGAGCATATTTATGATCACCCAATTACATTGTGATGTTTGATATCACACAATATATTCCTCCGGTATCCGGGTGTTATATGATCTCATGGTCTAAGGAAGACATACAAGAAAGCAGTAGTAAAAACTGAATGATCATATGCTAAGCTAACGGATGGGTCTTATCCATCACATTATTATCCTAATGATATGATCCTATTATCAAATGACAACTCACACCACAAAAAAAGACACATCCGTGACATTTTGGCCCGAACGAAATTTTTCTATCATGCTTACGACACTTCTATGACGATAATTGTGACAAAAACCGGTATCATCATGGATGTGGCGGGCTCCTACTTCTATGACAAAAGATCATGACAGAAAATGGGATTTTCATCCTGGGCGGCCCGGAGATGCACCTGCATGACATTCTTTGGGCCGTCCATGACAGAAAAATTGTGGTAGAAGCGAGGGCGAGGAAAATTTTGGGGAGTTCCCGGTTATGGTGGGTGGTCGGGGCGGAGTAATGCATGGAGGTTTGCGCGTTTCTCTTTTACACGTCGCGTGTATATGCGAGGCGTTGGGCTCTAACTGAAGCCAAGCAAGGCGTTTGCTTATTGAACCTGAGCGATTGCACTAGCTAAGTTACTGAACCCGAGCAATCGATCACTGGCTGCTAACTAAACCCGACTAATTCCTTCGCTACTGCTGCTAATTGAAGCCGATCGAACCTGCTGCTGCCTCTTGATGAACAGTGATCGATGTCGGGGGTTAGATGAACATGACCCCATGGTAGTAGAGGCTGTTGCAGCTGGATGAACAGGACCCCGATCGAGAGGAGGCCGCCACACACCCGAGCCGGTTAGGGGTGGATGAACAGGACCCCGTGGAGGGCTGGTTGAACAGGACTCCATGGAGGGCTGGTTGAACAGGACCGCGTATGCAGGGCTGGTTAAACAGTAGCCGGTGGAGGCTGGATGAATAGGACCCTATGGTGAACAATAGCTGGTAGAGGCGGGAGAATGTCGACGGTGGAAGAACAGTTGTAGGTGGAGGCTGGAGGAAGTCAACGGTGGATGAACAATAGCCCATGGAGGCTGGAGCAAGGCAGTAGACGGTGGATGAACATTAGCCCATGGAGTCTCGTTTTGCGGTACACCACACCCCTCCCGATGAACAGGACCATGTTCTGAACATAGGTGCTCAACCACAAGTCTGTTTCCTCCGTTTTGCGGTATGCCACACCCCTCCCGATCAACAACACCACGTTTCAACCGTAAGAGCTCGAACACAAGTCAGTTTCCTCCGTTGTGCGGTACGCCAGACCCTTCCTGATGAACAGGACCCCGTTTCGACCAGACGCAGTCGAACAGATGGCCGTTTTCCTCCGTTTTGCGGTATGCAAAACCTCATTTTGGTTGTTCCGTCCAAGCTAGTTGGCTCACGATGAACATGACGCGTGTCGACCTAGTCACTTGGCTCTCAGTGAAGACGACGTTGTTTGCTCTGTTCTGACCCAGCCGGTTAGCTGCCAATGAACAGGACAACGTCACTGTCGTCCGTTTCCTCTCCATGTACACGAGCCTTGGTTGTACAAATGTGTGAGTAAGTGTTCGAGACCTTGCTCGTATGTACATACATGGCCGTATTTTTTTGGCATCTGGATGTACGTACGTGTACACGGTTTTGACTAGACTGCCTGAACTGCTACGTCGGGGGCTTTAGTACTACATGTGCCGCTGCTTGCTCGGCCACGGTTCATTGTTGCAGAGAGACTGGTTGACCAGTATGTACGTACACGTTCACGACCAGAATGACAACGCTATGCGCGCTTCGACCAGGTGGGTCCCAACTGCAAGGGAGGACAAGGATGCACTTCCTTGCGTGCGAAGTTATTGATGGTGGGTCCTAGCGGTTAGGGGGGAGAATCATTGCATGCGAAGATATGGCTAGTAGGTCCCAGCTGTCAGGGGGCAAACATTGTTTTGGAAAATACAGAGTCCCTTTCGGTGGGTCCCCACTATCCGGTGGAGGAATAATTATTTTACGCGTAATAAGGAGGCACTTCCTTGCTGCGGCCGTGGACCCAGTTGCTAGCCTCTCCACGTACAGTCCTCTTCCGATGGAAGTCATTCCTTGACCATGTTGACCATGCTGCACCGAGAGCACCAAGGCGATGGATAATTTCGAGGCCTAAGATGGGAACGATCTGGAGTCGTGGAACAAGGGGCACTGGAGTCCGTGGCGGAGGGGAGTACGAGGGACTGGTTCAGCTGCCTTCGCCGGAGAATAACAAAAGGTATGGGTAAGAACATGTATGACCTGGCCACCGCTGGGAGTAGGGTGGGTGCTACTTATTGAGCTTGCGTTGGTTTTTCCCTTGAAGAGGCAAGGGTAATGCAACAAAGAAGAGATAAGTATTTCCCTCAGTTTGAGAACCAAGGTATCAATCTAGTAGGAGAAGAACGCACAAATCACCAATACCTACACAAACAATCAAACAACTTGCACACAACACGATAAAAGGGTTGTCAATCCCTTCACGATCACTTGCAAAAGTGAGATCTGATAGAGATAGATAAACAGAAGATAAAATATTTTTGGTTTTTTTGGTTTATAGATCTTAAATTAAAAGATTGCAAAATAGTAGATCGGAAAATAATATGATAGAAAATAGACCCGGGGGCCATAGGTTTCACTAGAGGCTTCTCTCTTGAAGGCAAATAATATGGTGGGCGAACAAATTACTGTCGACCAGTTGATAGAAAAGCGCAAAGTTATGACGTTATCCAAGGCAATGATTATGCAATATAGGAATCACATCCGTATCAAGTAGACCAACTCTTGTCTGCATCTACTACTATTACTACACACACCGACTGACTCCTGCCTGCATCTAGAGTATTAAGTTCATGAAGAACAGAGTAACGCATTAAGTAAGATGACATGATGTAGAGAAATTAACTCAAGCAATATGATGAGAACCCCATCTTTTTGCCCTCGATGGAAACAATGCTATACATGCCTCGGTACCCCTACTTTGTCACTAGGTGAGGACACCACAAGATTGAACCAAAAGCTAAGCACCTCTCCCATTGCAATAAAAGCCAATCTAGTTGGCCAAACCAAACCGATAGTTCGAAGACAAATACAAAGATACCAAATCATGCATATAAGAATTCAACGGATACTCAAATAATATTCATACATAAGCTGATCATAAATCCACAATTCATCGGATCTTGACGAACACACCGCAAAAGAAGATTACATCGGATAGATCTCCAAGAACATCGAGAACATAGTATTGAGAATCAAAGAGACAGAAGAAGCCATCTAGCTACTAGCTATGGACCCGTAGGTCTGTGGTAAACTACTCACGTTTCATCGGAAGGGCAGTGGTGTTGATGTAGAAGCCCTCCATGGTCGAATCCCACTCAGGCAGAGTACCGGAAAAGCCCTCCAGATGGGATCTCATGAGTTCGGAGACCTGCGGCGGCAGAAAAGTGTTTTTGTGGATTGGTCTGAAGTTTCTGGACTATTTGAGAATATATAGGAGGCAAAACAAGGTCAGGGAGTTGTGAAGGGCCCACAAGGTAGGGGGCGCGCCCTACCCGCCTGGGCGCCCCCTCCACCCTTGTCGCCGCCTCGCGGCTCTTCTGACTTGAACTCCAAGTCTCCTGGGTGTCTTCTGGTCCAAGAAAAATAATCGTGAATTTTTATTCCTTTTGGACTCCGTTTAGTATTCCTTTTCTGCGAAGCTCAAAAACATAAACTGGCACTGGCTTCTAGGTTAATAGGTTAGTCCCAAAAATAATATAAAATAGCATATTAATGCATATAAAACATCCGAAACAAATAATATAATAGCATGGAACAATAAAAAATTGTAGTTATGATGGAGATGTATCAAGTATCCCCAAGCTTAATTCCTGCTCGTCCTCGAGTAGGTAAATGATTAAAATGATTTTTTATGTGGAATGCTACCTAACATATTTATTAATGCAAAATCTTTTATTTGGCATGAATATTCAGATCTGTATGATTCAAAATAAAAGTTCATTGACACAAAAACAATAATACTTGAAGCATACTAGCAAGCCAATCATTAAGCTTCAATAATAACATGGCTAAAGAAAGTTATCCATACGGAATCATATAGTTCTGTTATGCTCCCTATTCTCAACACAAAGTATAAATCATTCCTACCCCGGTGTCAGCCAAACAATTGTATTCATGCTTTTACATTCTTAAACTTTCTGAACTCTTCACACAATACATGAGCGTGAGCCATGAACATATTACTATGGGTGGAATAGAAGGTGGTAATAGACAAAAGCAAGGAGAAAGTCTCACATCAACTAGGCAAATCAATGGAATATGGAGATGTCCATCAATTGATATCAATGTGAGTGAGTAGGGATTTCCATGTAACAGATGCACTAGAGCTATAAGTGTATGAAATCTCAAAAGGAAACTAGTGGGTGTGCATCAACTTGCTTGCTCATGAAGACCTAGGGCATTTGGGGAAGCCCATCGTTGGAATATACACGCCAAGTTC
Source organism: Secale cereale (assembly GCA_902687465.1). Taxonomy (NCBI): domain Eukaryota; kingdom Viridiplantae; phylum Streptophyta; class Magnoliopsida; order Poales; family Poaceae; genus Secale; species Secale cereale. The sequence goes on along the minus strand of LR738714.1, from coordinate 488,026,924 downwards.
TATAACGAAAATTACCACTAGTAATATATGAAGGTGACAAAATAGGAGACTCTCTATAATGAAGAACATGGTGCTACTTTGAAGCACAAGTGGGGGAAAGGATAGTAACATTGTCCCTTCTCTCTTTTTCTCTCATTTTTTTCTTATTTTTTTGGAGACTCATTTGGCCTCTTTATCCTAGAGAATCCTTGGCCTATTTATTCATAACCTCACATGGGACAATGTTCTAATAATGATGATCATCATACTTTCATTTACTTACAACTCGATACTAGAACAAAAATATGACTCTATATGAATGCCTCCCGCGGTGTATTGGGATGTGTAATGATCTAGTGTAGCAATGACATAAAAACCGGACAAGCCATGAAAAAATCATGCTAGCTATCTTACGATCATGCAAAGTAATATGACAATGATGGTGCGTGTCATAATAAACAGAACGATGTAGTTACAAGGCAATATATCTCGGAATGGCAATGAAAATGTCATAATAGGTAGGTATGGTGGCTGTTTTGAGGAAGGGTATAAGGTGGTTTGATGCACCGGTGAAAGTTGTACGGTACTAGAGTAGCTAGCAAGGTGGAAGGGTAGAGTGCGTATAATCCATGGACTCAACATTAGTCATATAGAACTCACATACTTATTGCAAAAAGTCTATTAGCCCTCGAAGCAAAGTACTACTACGATGCTCCTAGGGGAGAGGTTGGTAGGAGTTAACCATCGCGCGCTACCGACCTCCACGCAAAGATAAACATTCAAGACACAGTGCGCTTCAATTTGGTTACATAGTTAGGAGACCATACGTGCATGCTATGGGAATCACAAACCTTAACACAATTATTTATTTAACTCCACAATTTACTACTAGCATGACTCTAATCACCATCTTCATATCTCAAAACAATAGTAAGGAATCAAACTTCTCATAGTATCCAATGCTCTATATATGATCTTTTTAAATCTCCCTTGGATGCCCATCATATTAGGACTAAATTCATAACCTAAGCAAATTACCATGCTATTTAGAGACTCTCAAAATAATATAAGTGAAGCAAGAGAGTTCATCAATTTCTATAAAATAAGGCCACCACCGCGCTCTAAAAAAATATAAGTGAAGTACTAGAGCAAAATTGCCTAGCTCAAAAGATATAAGTGAAGCACATAGAGTATTCTAATAAATCACGATTCATGTGTGTCTATCAAAAATATGTATTCAGCGAGGATGATTGTGGCAAACTAAAAATCAAAGACTCATATCATAGAATACACTCCAAGCAAAACACATATCATGTGGTGAATAAAAATATAGCCTCAAGTAAAGTTACTAATGGATGAAGACGAAAGAAGGGATGCCTTCCGGGGCATCCCCAAGCTTAGGCTCTTGGTTGTCCTTGAATATTACCTTGGGGTGCCTTGTACATCCCTAATCTTAGGCTCTTGCCACTCCTTATTCCATAGTCCATCAAATCTTTACCCAAAACTTGAAAACTACACAACACAAAACTCACCAGAAAACTCGTGAGATCCCTTAGTAAAGCAAAATCCAATTCTTACATGTAGGTACTATTGTGAACTCATTCTTATTTTATATTGGTGTAATTTCTACTATATTCCAATTTCTCCATGGTTCATACCCGCCGATACTAGCCATAGATGCATCAAAATAAGCAAACAACACAAAGAAAACCGAATCTGTCAAAAACAGAAAAGTCTGTAAAGATGCAAATTGATGTAAAACTTCTGCATCTCTAAAAATTCTAAAAAATTAGGAAAACATGGGAAATTTATAGGTCAGAAAAATGTAAAACATTCAAGAATTTATCGCGTTCTAGTAATCAGAAAAAAAATCCTAACACTTGGCACAAAAGTTTATGTTTTCAGCAAAACCAATCTACTATCTTCCAAATCATCCCAAAGGTCTTACTTGGCACAAACTCAAATAAAAACTTTAAAAACTTCTCTAACCAGAGGCTAGATGAAAAACTTATTGAAAAACATCATGGAAAAATATTGGGTTGTCTCCCAAGAAACGCTTTTCTTTAAAGTCTTTTAGCTAGGCATTGAGATTTCAATAATGCTCACATGAAAGATAAGAATTGAAGCACAAAGAGAGCATCATATAACATGTGAAAAACGAGTTTAAGTCTAACATACTTCCTATGCATAGGCATTTTATAAGAAAACAAATTGTCACGGCAAGCAAAGACTAGCATATGCAAAGAAGAAGAAAGAAGCAATATCAATTTCAACATAAAGAGAGGTAATTTAGTAACATGAAAATTTCTACAACAATATTTTCCTCTCTCATAATACTTACATGTAGGATCATATTCAAATTCAACAATATAGCTATCACACAATGTATTCTCTACATGATCCACATGCATGCAAAGTTGACACTCTTCCAAAATAGTGGGATTATCATCAAATAAAGCCATGACCTTTCCAAACCCACTTTCATCAAACAATTAATAAGATTGAACATTCTCCAAATATGTGGGATCTAAACTTGACACTCTTCCAAACCCACTTTCAATATTATTGCACACATTATTATCAATCTCATATTCATCACGAGGCTTAAATAATTTTTCAAGAAAATAAGAAGAATCACCCCAATCATGATCATTGCAACAAGTAGTAGACATAACAAAACTAGCATCCCCAAGCTTACGGTTTTGCATATTATTAACACAATTGACATTAATATAATTTATAATAATATCATTGCAATCATGATTTTCATTCAAGGAGCTATCGTGAATCATTGTATAATTTTCTTCTCTCAACACTTTATCACAATTTTTCAGATTCATGAATTTCAAGCAAAACCTCATAAAGATAATCTATTGCACTCAACTCACTAGTAATTGGTTCAACATAATTGAATCTTCTAAAAAGATATAATTAAAAGTTGTCACGAGCGAATAAATAATTCAACGGTCCCACTTGTGTGTGTGTGTGTGTGTGTGTGTGTGAGAGAGAGAGAGAGAGAGAGAGAGAGAGAGAGAAATCGGTTGATGCTCGTACATACATCATTCAGCCATATGCCAATACATCTATTTTCGGGGATTTGACTAAAAAAATAATCTATTTCCTGGGTTGGATAAAAATAAAAATAGCCAATTTTTAACAAATCGAGATATTAAGGTATAATACAATAAAGGAATACAAATAAAATAATAAAATATATTATTTATAGCGCATTTGCTTATTTATTCGAATACGCCTATTTTCTAAGCTATGTGAAAAATAATATTGCATACATGCATCACATTTATCATGTCTGATAATTTACAAGCCATTTTATTTTAGTAGAAATGGACCCATTTTCTGGGATGGGTGAAAAAACAATGATGGCCTGGGCTGAGCATTTCGTATAAAAAATAATATTGAGATACAAATATTATTTAAAAATTAAGTTGGGCTTCGTAATCTTATTATATAAAAATGAACTGGGCTGTTCATTTTATTAAAATAAATATAGGCTAGGCTGCTTTTATTTAAAGATATTGTGTACAACTGTCGGCCAAGTTGCATTGCTGATATTCAACAAAAATGGCTTGTGTAGTACAATACAACTTTACATGGCTACTCAGCCCACATTCAACGACGCCTTAAAAGGCCCAAACAAAGCTTTTGTACAACTTTTTGAAGTTGCCGAGCTCAATTAATAACTTCAGAAGAAAAGTTAGAGTTCAGTGGAACCTAATTAAAAGCTGTCACGAGCGAAGAAATAATTCACCGGGTCCCACTTGTGTGTGTGTGTGTGTGTGTGTGTGAGAGAGAGAGAGAGAGAGAGAGAGAGAGAGAGAGAGACATCGGTCGATGCTCGTAAATACATCTTTCGGCCATATGCATTACCGATGCTCAGTAAAAACTTATATAGTTGACACAATCATATGGAGCATCATAGCACATTGAACTTGCATACAAAACTTTCACGCAGGCGGCACAATCAGGGTGGAAGCAGTGGATCGCTATGGGTAGGGCTATGTTGAAACCAACGAACTCGTACATAACGGTTCACCGTCTTTATCAATGACGGGGAAATATCTTGAACGATGTGCAAAGAAAATAGAGAGACAATACCATAAGTTCTGCTAGGACATTAAGTTGACATACAGCCCTTTCTAAAAAAGTTCAGGTACAAAAATAGAACATGTCACAATTAAATGTATTGGCACATCAGTGCTTCACACCGATTGCTCGGATTTTAACTAGTATCAGAGAACATTCGGTTGTTACCTCAAATTAGAGCACATAAAGGTAGCCAACCCTGCCTCTTCTCCCAAAGAAGCAGTGGCATCTGCCGCGCGATGGAGTAGGCCATGTGCCATCCATCGTTCCGAGCAACACGGGGAAAGTTTGATGTTGACTCCTGTAATGGATGTCGTCAACGGACCCTGGCACCATCGGCGGCGGCAAGACTTCGATTGATGGATTGACCACTTCTTCAACAAGCACGAACACTCGACATATGTACATCCCTAACATGGTCTGCGGCAGCCTTGGTGGCGACGAATGGTACAACCTGGGTTCCTGCACCGGTATCTCAACACCAACCACCTTTAGTATGGTGGACGGCTTCTTCATCCTTGCCATAACCGTCATAGCCCAGTTGTCTGGAGGAACAAACATACTTACGAGCTCACCTCCAAGGTCGTTGATAAGCTCATTCATGAACTCGTTGTTCCAAGCACGTCGAGGCATGCCGTGGAAGGTAAGCTTTGTTAAAAATTCAAGCTCAGACGGCACCGAGCCCCATCCTGGGTGCCACCGATCAAAGCTCACCAGCGCGCCATCGCAGAACAAACACCGGGATGATTCAAACACACAACTACAGTCGAAAGTTGTCCGAAACCTAACGAAGAAATCAGCCGGTGGCGGACAAACTTCGACGAGCAAGTCACTTACTTGGATGCCATGCGCAATGCCAAGAGCTTTGACAAGGTCGTCCAGCGAGACGGGAGGCCGGTTGCGGTTAATGGTTACCATCAACACTTTGCCAGCAAACTGGTTGTCAAGTGCCGCCATGGCATTGTTGAGCGGTAGCACGCAGTGCCCGAAGGCAGAAAATACTTCAGGATATCCGGCTCGGAGATCCGCGTTGACTGGCAACATGATAGTGCGCTTGAGTACAGGGAGTACATGAGGGGGATTTGGGGGAACTGAAGTAGGAATCGAGATTCCAGAGGTGGGGGAGGGGCGGGAGATCGGGGATGAAAAGGTAGCATGAATTTCGAACACGCGCCAATATGCTCTCGGTGTGCAAGCGCACGAAAACACCGGTGGCGCCCACATGTCGTCCTAAGAGTCCATTTTCTTTCTTTGTTTGAGCACCTGGCCTGAAAGTCATAATTGACATGTTCGGCATTGTGTTACTAGTCGGCCCATATTCAACGACACCTTACTGACCCAAACAAGTGTACATCATCAAAAAGACACTGAGCTAAAATTATATAACTTGAAAAAAGGAGATATACTCTCTGGAGAATGATGATGCCCTCATTTAGCCCACCAGCAGTTCGAGACAATAAACAGTTTGAAACAACGATATATACAACATTCAAACACTGACTAGTGACTATTACTTACATAAACAACAAGACATGATAGTTCATATGAAGTCTTGCTACACCACCAAAATGCACCCATATGCAATGCTCAGACTCTGGTGATCAAGATGAGAATGACATTCTAAATAGAGGCAACTACTCCCTCCATTCTTAAATATTTGCCTTTTTAGATATTTCAACAAGTGACTACATACGAAGCAATATGAGTGAATCTACACTCGAAAATATGTCTACATACATCCGTATGTTGTAGTCCATTTGAAATGTCTAAAAAGACAAATATTTGGGAACGAAGGGAGTATTACATAGTAAGAGTGACATAGACGAGGATGACCAAATGACAAGGAGTATGCATAACAAAAGAGAGAACTACCCATCCAGAACAAGCAACAAAGTTAACAAGTCATTCGAAGAGGGATGATCCAACACCATCACAATTTTCAGCCCCGCTTCATCCACCAGTGATTCGGAGACACCAGAACTCCACCCTTTTGACGCAACAACCAAATTACCTATCAACATGAAGGCTTGAACCACATCACCACCTGTCAGACTTGAGACATCCAAGGATCAAAGTTAATCCAGATGCCTTTGTCATTCTCACCTTCTTTTGGCTGTAGGCTGTATCGTTGACAATCAAGGGAGTCTGCTCCAAAAGTCCTAGGGCTCGCCATGTAGACACAATTTTCCCTAGCAAACAGAGCCTCTCTGCCATCAAGGTCCTTGCCAACGGTGATCTCCTGGTTAATCGGATAGTTGAGTCCGAGAAATAGAGAGTGAGAACCAAGGCTGTTTACCCGCCTCCAACTCAAAAATCCTGAAGGCCCCAACAAGCTGGTATCCTGCTCATAGACGTAACAACCACTATCCAGATACTCACGTATTTCACTGTGCTTGTACACTGTGGTTTTTTTGCAATATAACTCTTCTAGCTCATGTGTGCGAATGATCATCAGTCTTTTGTCGTTGTCTGATCGAGCGAGGAGCCAACTATGCTTCCCTGTTTTGGCAAAGGTGGTGTGATTACAAAGGGCATTAATTGTAGGGACACTATGATACGTCTCCAACGTATCTATAATTTTTTATTGTTCCATGCTATTATTTATGATGTTTTGGATGTTTAATGGGCTTTGTTATACACTTTTATATTATTTTTGGGACTAACCTATTAACCCAAAGGCCCAGTCCAGATTGCTGTTTTTTGCCTATTTCAGGGTTTTACAGAAAAGGAATATCAAACGGAGTCCAAAAGGAATGAAACCTTCGGGAGAGATATTTTTGGAGCAAAATCTGCACGGGAGACTTGAGAACCACGGAATAGGGCTTATGTGGCGTCCACGAGGGTGGGGGGCACCCCCCTATAAGGCGCACCCCCTGCCTCGTGGGCCCCACGTTTGGCCCCCGGTGCCCTCCTTCCTCCTATATATACCTATGTATCCCAAAAACATCAGAGACGGAGAGAAAACCCTAGTTCCACCGCCGCAACCTTCTGTTCCCGTGAGATCCCATGTTGGGGCCCTATTCCGGAGCTCCGCTGGTGGGGGATCTACCATGGAGTGCTTCTACATCATCATCATCGCCTCACCATGAGTTGTGAGTAGTTTACCACAGACCTTCAGGTCCATAGTTACTACCTAGATGGCTTCTTCTCTCTATTTGGATCTCAATACCAAGTTCTCCTCGGTCTTCGTGGAGATCTATTCAATGTAATCTCTTTTTGCGGTGTGTTTGTCGAGATCCGATGAATTGTGGGTTCATGATCAAGATTATCTATGAGAAATATTTGGTTCTTTTCTGAACTCTTTTATGTATGGTTATAATATCCTTGCAAGTCTCTTCAAATTATTGGTTTGGTTTGGCCTACTAGATCTATAGTTCTTGCAATGGAAGAAGTGCTTGGCTTTGGTTTCAATCTTGCGGTGTCCTTTCCCAGTAACAGTAGGGGCAGCAAGGCACGTATTGCATTGTTGCCATCGAGGATAAAAATATGGGGTTTATATCATGTTATTTGAGTTTATCCCTCTACATCATGTCATCTTGCTTAAGGCGTTACTCTGTTCTTATGAACTTAATACTCTAGATGCATGCTGGATAGCGCTCGATGTGTGGAGTAATAGTAGTAGATGCAGAATCGTTTCGGTCTACTTGTCTCAGACGTGATGCCTATATATAATAATCATGCATAGATATTCTCATAATTATTCGCTTTTCTATCAGTTGCTCGACATTAATTCGTTTACCCACCGTAGAATTCTACTATCATGAGAGAAGCCACTAGAGAAAGCTATGGCCCCCGGGTCTATTCTCAACATATCAATCTACAATCTACTTTACTTTTCCGTTTTTACTTTCTGTTCTTATATCCAAAAATACCAAAAATATCAAATTATCATATCTATCGGATCTCACTTTCGTAAGTGACCGTAAAGGGATTGACAACCCCTTATCGCGTTGGCTGCAAAGTTCTTATTTGTTTGTGTAGGTGCGAGGGACTCACGCGTGGTCTCCTACTGGATTGATACCTTGGTTCTCAAAAACTGAGGGAAATACTTATGCTACTGTGTTGCATCTCCCTTTCCTCTTCAAGGGAATACAACACAAGCTCGAGAAGTAGCAAGAAGAATTTCTGGCACCGTTGTCGGGGAGGCTTACGCAAAAGTCATATACCAAGTACCTATCACAAACCCTTATCCTTCGCATTACATTTATTTGCCTCTCGTTTTCCTCTTCCCCACTTCACCCTTGCCATTTTATCCGCCCTTTTCCGTTCGCCTTTTTGTTTGCTTGTGTTCCCATGTGCCCTCTATTAGCTTGCATCTTCACTTGCTAAATTATGGATCCTCATCCTCTTGTAATCTTTTTAAGAGATCCAATTATGATGAACCAATTTCTAGTGAGCTGCGTGCACTAGATTATCTGTATGGGGTTTTGCTTGAAATTTATGAATCTGTAAATTGTGAGGAATTGTTAAAAGAAAAAGTGATTCATGATAGCTCCTTAAAAAAGCATGATTGCAATGATGTTCTTATAAATTTTGTTGATGTCAATTGTGTTAATGATATGCAAAACCCAAAGCTTGGGGATGCTAGTATTGCTATGTCCACTACTTGTTGCAATGATCATGATTGGGGTGATTCTTCTTATGATCTTGAAAATTTATTTAAGCCCCATGATATATATGAGATTGATAATAATGTTTGCAAAATTATTGAAAGTGGGTTTGGAGAGGTCATGACTTTAGTTAATATTGATCCCACTATTTTGGATGAGTGTCAACTTCGTATGCATGTGGATCTTGTTGAGAATATGTTTTGTGATAGCTATATTATTGAATTTACTTTTGATCCTACATGCAATTATTATGAGAGAGGAAAATATGGTTGTAGAAATTTTCATGTTACTAAATTACCTCTCGTTATGTTGAGATTGCTATTGTTTCTTTCTTCTTCCTTGCATATGCTAGATCTTGCTTCTCTTGCTAATTTGTTTTCCTATAAAATGCCTATGCATAGGAAGTATGTTAGACTTAGATATGATTTTCACATACTTTATGATGCTATCTTTGTGCTTCAATTCTTATCTTTCATGTGAGCATCATTGAATTCTCAAGCCTATCTTAATGGCTATAAAGAAAGAGCTTGTTGGGAGGCAACCCAATTTTATTTTCTTTGTTTTTGCTTCTGTTTAGGAATAAATATTGCATCTAGCTTCTGTTTAGATGTGGTTTTGTGTTTTAGTTAGTGCTTGTGCCAAGTAGAACCTTTGGGAAGACTTGTGTGAAGTTTATATGATCTTGCTGTAAAAAACAGAAACGTTAGAGCTCACTAGAATAGTCACCAGATTTTACTGGAGAGTGCTATTTAGTTGATACTTTTTTCAGATGATTAATAGACAAATTCCTCACGTTTACCAATTTATTTCAAATTTTTTGGAGTTAGAGAAGTATGTGAAAGCTACAGATTACTACACAGTGTTATGTTTTTGACAGATTCTGTTTTTCGTGTGTTGTTTGCATATTTTGATGAATCTATGAGTAGTATTGGAGCATATGAATCATAGAGAAGTTGGAATACAGTAGGTTTAACACCAATATAAACAAAGAATGAGTTCATTACAGTACCTTAGAGTGGTGGTTTGTTTTCTTATACTAACGGAGCTCACGAGATTTTTTTCTAAGTTTTGTGTTGTGAAGTTTTAAAGTTTTGAGTATTGCTTTGATGGACTATGGAACAAAGAGTGGCAAGAGCCTAAGCTTGGGTATTCACAAGGCACCCCAAGGTAAAATTCAAGGACAACCAAAAGCCTAAGCTTGGGGATGCCCCGGGAAGGCATCCCCTCTTTCGTCTTTATCTATCGGTAACTATACTCAGGACTACATTTTTATTCACCACATGATACATGTTTTACTTGGAGCATCATGTATAATTTGATTATTTGCTTGTTAGTTTGCCACAATCATCCTTGCTGGACACACCTCTTTGAGAGAGATAAATATGGCCTATAATTTGTTAGAACACTCTATGTGCTTCACTTATATCTTTTGAGCTAAATCGTTTTGCTCTAGTATTTCACTTATATCTTCTAGAGCACGATGGTGATTTTATTTTGTAGAAATTGTTGATCTCTCATGCTTCACTTATATCCTTTTGAGAGTCTATTATAATAGCATGGTAATGTGCTTTGGTTATAAAACTAGTCCTAATATGATAGGCATCCAAGATAAATGTAGTAAAAACTTTCATACAAAGTGCATTGAATATGATGAGAAGTTTGATACTTGATGATTGTTTTGAGATATGAGGATAGTGATATTAGAGTCATGCTAGTGGAGTTATTATGAAATTGAGAAATACTTGCGTTAAAGTTTGTGATTCCCGTAGCATGCACGTATGGTGAACCGCTATGTGACGAAGTTAGAGCATGAGGTATTTGTAGAGTGTCATCCTTTGTGTGGAGGTCGGGGGTGCGCGATGGTTAACTCCTACCAACCTCCCCCATAGGAGCATGCATTGATTGCTTTGTTTTGATGACTCGTAAATTTTTGCAATAAGTATATGAGTTCTTATGACTAATGTTGAGTCCATGGATTATACGCACTCTCACCTTTCCACCATTGCTAGCCTCTCTTGTGCCGCGCAACTTTCGCCGGTACGATACACAAACTATATACCTTCCTCAAAACAGCCACCATATCTACCTATCATGGCATTTCCATAGCCATTCCGAGATATATTGCCAAGAAACTTTCCACCGTTCCGGTCATATGACACGCTTCATATTGTCATATTGCCATGCATGATCATGTAGTTGACATCGTATTTGTGGCAAAGTCACCATGCATAATTTTTTCATACATGTCACTCTTGATTCATTGCACATCCTGGTACACCGCCGGAGGCATTTATATAGAGTCATACTTTGTTCTAGTATCGAGTTGTAATATCGATTTGTAAATCAATATAAGTGTGATGATCATTATTAGAGCATTGTCCCAAAGAAAAAAAAGGAAAGGCCAAGAAAAAGAAAGGCCCCAAAAAAGAAAAACAAAGAAAAACAAAGAAAAACAAAGAAAAACAAAAGAAAAGAAAAGAAAAGGGACAATGCTACTATCTTTTTCCACACTTGTGCTTCAAAGTAGCACCATGTTCTTCATGATAGAGAGTCTCATGTTTAGTCACTTACACATACTAGTGGGAATCTTCATTATAGAACTTGGCTTGTATATTCCAACGACGGGCTTCCTCAAATGCCCTAGGTCTTCGTGAGCAAGCAAGTTGGATGCACACCCACTTAGTTTCTTTTGTTGAGATTTCATATATTTTTAGCTCTAGTGCATCCGTTGCATGGCAATCCCTACTCACTCACATTGATATCTATTGATGGGCATCTCCATAGCCCGTTGATACCCCTAGTCGATGTGAGACTATCTTCCTCCTTTTTGTCTTCCCCACGACCACCATTCTATTCCACCCATATCGCTATATCCATGGCTCACGCCCATGTATGGCGTGAAAGTTGAAAGGTTTGAAAAAATTGAGTATGAAAACAATTGCTTGGCTGAAACCGGGGTTGTGCATGATATGAATATTTTGTGTGATGAAGAGGGAGCATAGCCAGACTAAATGATTTTGTAGGTATAACTTTCTTTAGCCATGTCATTTTGAGAAGACATAATTGTTTGTTAGTATGCTTGAAGTATTATTATTTCTTATGTCCATATAGACTTTTGTCTTGAATCTTTCGGATCTGAACATTCATGCCACAATAAAGAGAATTACATTCAAAATTATGTTGGTTAGCATTCCACATCAAAAAAATTGTTTTTATCATTTACCTACTCGAGGACGAGCGGGAATTAAGCTTGGGGATGCTTGATACGTCTCCAACGTATCTATAATTTTTATTGTTCCATGCTATTATTTATGATGTTTTGGATGTTTAATGGGCTTTGTTATACACTTTTATATTATTTTTGGGACTAACCTATTAACCCAAAGGCCCAGTCCAGATTGCTCTTTTTTTTTGCCTATTTTAGGGTTTTACAGAAAAGGAATATCAAACGGAGTCCAAACGGAATGAAACCTTCGGGAGAGATATTTTTGGAGCAAAATCTGCACGAGAGACTTTATAACCGCGGAATAGGACTGACGTGGGGTCCACGAGGGTGGGGGGCGCACCCCCTACAGGGCGCGCCCCCCTACCTCGTGGGCCCCAAGTTTGGCCCTCGATGCCCTCCTTCCTCCTATATATACCTATGTACCCCGAAAACATCAGAGACGGAGAGAAAACCCTAGTTCCACCGCCGCAACCTTCTGTTCCTGTGAGATCCCATGTTGGGGCCCTGTTCCGGAGCTCCGCCGGAGGGGGGATCTACCATGGAGTGCTTCTACATCATCATCATCGCCTCACCATGAGTTGTGAGTAGTTTACCACAGACCTTCGGGTCCATAGTTAGTACCTAGATGGCTTCTTCTCTCTCTTTGGATCTCAATACCAAGTTCTCCTCGGTCTTCGAGGAGATCTATTCGATGTAATCTCCTTTTGCGGTGTGTTTGTCGAGATCCGATGAATTGTGGGTTTATGATCAACATTATCTATGAGAAATATTTGGTTCTTTTCTGAAATCTTTTATGTATGATTATAATATCCTTGCAAGTCTCTTCGAATTATTGGTTTGGTTTGGCTTACTAGATCTATAGTTCTTGCAATGGGAGAAGTGCTTAGCTTTGGGTTCAATCTTGCGGTGGCCTTTCCCAATGATAGTAGGGGCAGCAAGGCATGTATTGTATTGTTGCCATCGAGGATAAAAAGATGGGGTTTATATCATGTTATTTGAGTTTATCCCTCTACATCATGTCATCTTGCTTAAGGCGTTACTCTGTTCTTATGAACTAAATACTCTAGATGCATGCTGGATAGTGGTCGATGTGTGGAGTAATAGTAGTAGATGCAGAATCGTTTTAGTCTACTTGTCTCGGACATGATGCCTATATATAATGATCATGCCTAGATATTCTTATAATTATTCTCTTTTCTATCAATTGCTTGACAGTAATTCGTTTACCCACCGTAGAATTCTGCTATCATAAGAGAAGCCACTAGAGAAACCTATGGCCCCCGGGTCTATTCTCAACATATCAATCTACAATCCACTATACTTTTCCGTTTTTACTTTCTATTCTTATATCCAAAAATACCAAAAATATCAAACTATCCTATCTATCGAATCTCACTTTCGTAAGTGACTGTAAAGGGATTGACAACCCCTTATCGCGTTGGCTGCGAAGTTCTTATTTGTTTGTGCAGGTGCGAGGGACTCGCGCGTGGTCTCCTACTGGATTGATACCTTGGTTCTCAAAAACTGAGGGAAATACTTACGCTACTGTGCTGCATCTCCCTTTCCTCTTCAAGGGAATACAACGCAAGCTCGAGAAGTAGCACACTACATCATATGAACAAGGTTAGGCATTGTTAATGTAAGATCAACGTTGTTCAGAGTACGAGTAGGGTAATGCAAGAAAAAACATTGATCTGTCCCTATTGGAACTGGGAGGAAAATACTGGAAAATGTATACTGGGTTTAAAAATATAGAGGTACCATGCATGGTTGTACTCATGTTATCTCGCAATCGACTCTTCACAGGAAACTATCATGTCATGCATGTTATGTAATCATGTTCTGTCCTCAAAAACAAATTATTCAAGGAAACTAACAGACTATGCATTGTTATATACTCATGTTCTGTGGGTAAATTCTTGTGAGGATATTATTCTAGCCATTGATTGATGAAGGGCGAATATAGGTATGTACACATGGTAAGCATTACAGGATTTCACTACTTCCAAATATAGAGTTCTCCATATGCACATTTACTTCCCTAGTGTATGGTTAGATGAAACCAACAGTTTGATGCATGTTTCTACACAATGAAAATGAGGAAACTAACATGGCTGTTGATACACACTCATATTTAGTAGTATGTAGATTACTATAAAGTAAGGAGAATATTCATATCTTCCTAACCGTTTGATTATTCAAGGGTACAAATTGGTTGTAATGACATGGTCACAATCACATGAATTAACTCATTCCAAATATAGCTGATTTACGGCGTCTCTAATACATTGCCATAGTTCTACTCAAATTCCGCTCAAACATGGATATGTCAATCATCACAAAAGGTTCAAACTGTGTCATGACATTATCATTAAAATCATAAGAAAACAACTTACACGCACCGTCCCAGCAATATGTGGTGCCATCTGCTTTGTCGATCGCGTAGATGATGCCATTTTGTTCAATAGCATCACAGGAGTGTGTATCATCATTGACGATCCACTGCGAGGTGAGTCGTCTTTTACTAAAGAAGGCACCGGCAGAAAGATAGGCGAGTCCACGGTCGAACAAGGCAATTAGCTTGAAGTATGCATAATCCGCATATCGTGTGGGCACTTAGCAGACTACAATCTTCTGCAAAGCAAGGTCCATCCAACTGATGTGGTAATATAGATGACTTGGACCACAATAGTAAAACCCTGCATAGTGCAACGGAGGAAGGATAATCTAATGGGAGGTCTGGAAGTTCACGAGCACCAACTTCTTCCGGTCTTCTCTGATGGCAGCCATCCAGTGGGAGTTCATGCCGACCCAGTACATACCTACCAAGAAGTTTTGGGTGATGGTGATAGGATCGAAGTCGACGAAAATGATGTACGATGACCCAATACATACCTTCAAAGAAGTTTCGGCTAATGGAGGTCAGATTGAAGTCGAGGGGCATCACGTACGCCTTCGTATCATGGTGAGCAAATCTCGCTAGACCAGATAGCAACAAGCAGGGTGTCTTGAAAAGCTGAGTCCTCGCTTCGACGATGGCTGCATGCATGTTCCTCAAGCATGCAGCCAGCCGCACGACGCTCAACATATCCATACACGAACGACAGAGGTCGAGGATGTGATGTCTACACACGCTTCTACTCTTGTAGACTATGTTGGGCCTCCAAGCGCAGAGGTTTGTAGGACAGCAGCAATTTCCCTCAAGTGGATGACCTAAGGTTTATCGAACTCAGGGAAGTAGAGGTTGAAGATGGTCTCTC
The DNA here is from genome assembly GCA_902687465.1 of Secale cereale. Classification (NCBI taxonomy): domain Eukaryota; kingdom Viridiplantae; phylum Streptophyta; class Magnoliopsida; order Poales; family Poaceae; genus Secale; species Secale cereale. The sequence continues at coordinate 488,011,745 of LR738714.1, read as the reverse complement.
TCAAGCAACCCTGCAACTAAAATACAAGAAGTCTCTTGTGTCCCCGACACACCTAATACACTTGTCAGATGTATAGGTGCACTAGTTCGGCGAAGAGATGTTAAATGGCAAGTGATATGGATGACAAAACAAAGTAATATAAATCTGTAATAAAAAGTGCAGCAAGCAAACAAGTGGTAAACGTGAGCACAAATGGTATTGCAATGGTGGAAACAAGGCCTAGGGTTCATACTTTCACTAGTGGCAACTCCCAACAACATTAACATAATCGAATCACATGATATTTCCCATAAAACATGCAATGGAGACGCACCCGGAGGTCATTCCTTCGTGGTCAAGAGAGGAAGAGAATTATGTAGGGCTACAAAAGCACACCTCAAAGTTCGTAGTTCTCAATCTAAGGATTTCCCAATGTCACCGCGGCCATCCAAAGAGAGTTCCGCAATCACCACAACATATCTAAAGGATAGTCAAAGACAAGCACCAAGAGACTCTCAATCTTCAATCAACACACAAGAGAGGAAATCACTCATGAAAATATTTTTCTAATCCATGTCCAATAGACCGCTGTCACCTTGGTCTCGGGGATTATACTAGATAAAGACAAGTGAGTACATCAATCCAATACATAGAGAAAGGGGAAATATCATGGGATCACCCTAGATTAACATAGCCTATGATCACAACGAAGATCACATCATGGGAGAGAGAGATAACCACATAGCTACACGTACGAGCCCTCGGCCCCGGAGGAAACTACTCACGCATGGACATGGTGAGGAGGAGGTTGATGATGGTGTTGATGGAGAGGTGCAGCCCCGCGAGGAGGAGACGGCCGGCGGCAGCCACGGAGGCGGCGGTGGCGGCCCTTGGGGGCGCGGCGGCGGCGGTGGCGGCCCTCGGGGCGGCGGCGGCCCTAGGGGGCAGCGGCTCCTTGGCCCCACTTCTTCCTTGTGGATGGTGCTGCAATGGTGCTGGTCCTCCCCTCCAAGACGGCGGCTCGGGAGGAGGAAAATTCGTGGCCCTTGGTGACCTAGGTTTTCTCTCTTTATATAGACTATCGGATTCCCGTCATCAGATTTTGTGCCTCAGTAAAACGGGTTTACTCGGCCGTCCGGACTCCGATTTGGACGAATTTTATATCCAGAAGCATCGCCTCAAAATTCCCCACAACTTTCGCAACTAGACTTTTTCCGTTTGACGTCGTCTTCGGGCCGGAACGTGACCATCTTTAAAAAACGTTCTCAGACAGATTTCAGGAAAGTCAGAGTCCTACTCCAATACGACTCCTTTTGCGTTTTTGTCAATTTCCAAGTAATTCCTACACAATAAAGTGTAAAACAAGGACATTGTGCACTTTTGCAACCATTAGTAGGTTAGTCCAAATATGATCAAAAGTGTATGGAAGTGCATAAATATCATAGCAATATCACACAAAAAAGGCATGGAGCAAGCAGAAATTATAGATATGTTTTGGACGTACCAGGATGTCACTGGGGAGATTGCTCCAATCGCGGATCATATGGATGCTGCACGGTTCATGTTCGGCCATGGTGGAGTTTGGGATGTGGGGGTTTTTGGGGCTTAATTTACGGGGGAGAAGGCTTTCGGTGCTGGAGCATCTAGCAAGGGAATAGTGGTACTGGGGGAGGCGAGCAAGGCGAGGGTACGTAGGGGCACAGTGAGATGATGAAGAGTGGCCTCATGATCTCTGATGAGACGGAGATGGGGATGGAGTGGTGCTAGGCGAGAGGGAGACGAGGTGAGACATGTTATACAGCGGTGGTGACAGTGAATGCATAGTGCACAAGGTGAGGCTGACTTTGGTAAACCGAACATGCTGCCTGGACTAGTGTCACCTTGGGCGCAGGGTCTTGTCACTTCACTGTGAGGACCGGATGAATAATATTTTGACCATCAAGTGTACCACAGTTGTACTACTACTAGTAGTAACATACGGAGTAGTAATGTATGCCTCTGGGTTCACTTCATCCTCCAGGTAACATCCATATTGCGAGCAAAATAAAATTCTCATGCATGCGGAAGCGCGAAGAAGATCTTTTTTTTAGGATAACTGCACATTCCTTAACCAGAAAAGGTTGTGTCTCCAAGGCATGTGCCAGTATCAATCCAAACCAGCCACGACACATTTTTTGTGCAAAGAGATGGATATGTTTGTATATGTGTTCGTCCACCCAAGTTGGTTTTGTGTAGGTCCCACCTGTCACGAGGGGTGCAGAAATAGAAGGAATCATAAAATGTTTCGCCACGGTGATTTGAAAGAGTGACCTTAACTAACCAGTGGCACATGTAGCGATCGAATGATGGGCACGTACACGGACACGGACCACTCCTCAGTATGCTACCCGCATAGCCTTTTCGTTTGGTAGGTTGGTCTACCTAGCTGTCTAATCAACTGCCTGTGTGCCACTTCTCCCATTTACTTCTCCATTGGGAACCAATTTTCCTCAGCTTCTTCACCTCTCCTTCATGTGCATTCAAACCCCACTGGATTCACATCCTCCTAGAGTAATTCCGAAGCACCTTTAAATAATCATCTTCTTCAGTTAGAATAGCCATCTTAATCCTAATTCTACAAACCATAGCCCTCCGGTCCAGCGGTTCTAAATGGCGAAAGAGATCCCTATGCAGGTTTTTAGCATCGAACATGTCCTCGTTGAAGGCTCGTTGAGCATAGTTGCCACCGTCACCAACCACCCAGGACTTGTTCGGGAGTGGATCAACAATGTATCCAACTCCCTTCAAAAGGTGGAGATGAAGGTCATCGGTCTCGACGCAGAGTACACGGAGCGTGCCACTGGTAAGATCCAACACGCCGCCGTCCTTCAGTTGTGCCTCAAAGATGAAGTTTTGGTATATCACATCCTAGATCATACACGTGCCCTCCATAACAGGTGAGCTCCATGATTTCATATCTCGGGAGGACATATACTTCTGTGGGGCAGCCATCGAAGGGGACAAAGAGAAGTTGGTGCCGTACAACCTTGACTTGAAAAACATCGCTGACCTACAAACAAGAATTCATGTAGAAGGTTGTGATAAAAAACACCATCCCTATTCGACGTAGCAAATTATGTGCTCGGAACAAATCTTGAGAAGGGTGACGAGACGCGGGGATTAAGGTCGTCTGGATGGGAGAATTATCCCTTGACCTACGAGCGGATAAAATATGCTGCCCTCGATGCCCGTGTGAGTTTCGAGATAGCTGCAAGGTCGAAAGAGCTTGTTACGAAGCCGTCTCCCACAGAAAATGAGAAGAAGAAAAATAAGAAGAAGAAGAAGAAGAAGAAGAAGAAGAAGAAGAAGAAGAAGAAGAAGAAGAAGAAGAAGAAGAAGAGGAGGAAGAAGAAGAAGAAGAAATAAGAAGAAGAAGCGACACCAGCAGTAGGGCATTATAGATGGATGAACTATTTCCTCTCTTGTAAAAATTATATTTCCTCTCTGTGTACATTGATATAGATGAACTATTTGCTCTCTTGTAAAAATTATATTTCCTCTCTATGTACATTGATATAGATGAACTATTTCGTTGATGTGCATGTCTTTGGAACAAGTGTACTCTGTGTACATTGATATGGTCCGCTTGACTATAATGAACTATTTATCCACCTAGTTTTCTCCACTACTACTCCTTGCAGTGAGCGGTATACAATGCATGTGTTAGTAGACATGACAGCTTGTCCATGGAAGTTGAACCACGGCGACCATCACGTTTCACCACTACCACACGCAATTCCCACGACACCGCTCCAATCCACGACACCACGTCCCCCGACGTGCGCCTCACCCCTCTCGGCCCCACCGTTCCTCTACCTTTGTGTGCATGACATTCGAGCCAACTGAACTACGACGACCATCAAGTTTGTACCACAGCCACACGCGATTGGATGTGGCTTGCGCGCTCCACTCCTGGCTCCGATCCGTACTCCCGCACCATCCAATTTTCATCCAGCGGCTGTGACACATTTCGTCTCGGGAATCACTCCTCGGCCACAAATAAAATAAATAAAATAAAGGCCCTTCTTTGCCTTCTACTTATGTAATATAGGTAGTACCCGTCGATGTGGCCATCTATGCCTCGTAACACCCCGACGTCCAGCTGTGGCACCCTCGCCATGGTGAGCACACCATCGGCCGGTTCATCTCGAACGAGTCAGTCGCGAACGCTGCCGTGACAACGGCCAACTGGGCATCTCGAACCACACCGATGCCACTTCCTCGTAGCCGACCTACACTGGCCCGTGGCCGCACGCCGTTGAACCACGTCAACGTATGACACAGCAGGAACGCCTCCAGGCTCACTGGCTCAACTACGTCGAGTACATCACATTCGCAAACTGGTATTTGTTGAGCAGGTTGCTCCCGCCCACGAGCACACGCCTATACATATCCAGCATTCCAGCATCGCCGCTGAGTGGTACATCCTCGGGACAGTGCAAGTGGTCGGAATCTCAAGCCCAAGTTGAGCTATGTGCCCCAGGCAAATCACTGGCTCCTGCCCAAGCTCCCACCCGGCCGTCATTGCCATCGCGCCACTGACTATCGGGAGCAACAACCTTCCTCTCATCCGGAGCGCGAGCTAGTAAACGTCTTGTGGCACGTCATAATAGACAAGCACCTCGACATGCGTCGACCGGCCAGAGACTTTTCTTGGCCACAAGCTCCATGGTCTCATCAAAAATCGGTATGGTACTACCCCGCAAGTAAAGATCGGTGTGGCACTGCAGTCGAACATGCGGTTAAAATACTACGGGAGCAGATGCATGTGCATGGCCCAGACGCCGATGTTGGCATGGAGGAGGTGCTACTCGCTGGCGGCGCAGCATGCTACATGGGTTAGGCAGGCACCTATTGCCACGCTCGAAGTACGAGCAGGAAAGGAAAGGATCTTGCATGCGTGTACAGATTCATGCAAGAAATTATTTCTTGGAAATACGGCCTTTGTTTACCTTTTTTGAGGCTATAGATGACCCACACGAGGAAATCTATTATAACCGTTGGATGAAAATAGTGGTGCGGGAGTATGGATCGGAGCAGGCAAGCCTCGTCCCATGCGATTCCCACGATGCCACTCGAACCCATGACACCCACACGTCCGCCGACCTGCGCCTCACCCCTCTCTATCCCACTGCCCCTCTGCTTTTATGACAATGACAAGCGGGCCAGTCGCATTTAGGGTCCACATGTCATTGACTCAAAGGAAGGTGCACTAGCCGCTGAAGCTCCGTCCCGTGGGCCCCGAGAGGGAAATGTAACTCCTACGCCAGGCCTTGTGGTGCTCCCGCGGTACGAACTCGTGCCAAACCACGGAATTGTTTTCTTGCTACTACCAATGTTCCGGCCCATGCGTTGCAAAAATGCCACAACTTACCTCACAGTCGTTAGATGCAGATCTAATGGTCAGAAATGACGGATAGCAGACACACCTGTTGGGGAATGTAGTATTTAAAAAAAATCTTACGATCACTCAAGATCTATCTAGGAGAAGCATAGCAACGAGCGGGGAGAGTGTGTTTACGTACCCTCATAGACCGAAAGCAGAAGCGTATAGTAACGCGGTTGATGTAGTCGAACGTCTTCATGATCCAACCGATCAAGTACCAAACACACGGCACCTCCGTGATCTTGCACACGTTCAGCTCGGTGATGTCCCTCGAACTCTTGATCCAATTGAGGCCGAGGGAGAGTTTCGTCAGCACGACATCATGGTGACGATGTTGATGAAGTTACCGACGCAGGGCTTTGCCTAAGCACTACGACAATATGACCGAGGTGTGAAACTGTGAAGGGGGCGCTGCACACGGCTAAGAAATCAACTTGTGTGTCTTTGGGGTGCCCCCTCCCACGTATATAAAGGGGGAGAGAGGAGGAGGTCGGCCAAGGGGAGGAGGCATGCCATGGGGGGCAATCCTACTCCAAGTAGGATTCGGCCCCCCTTTCCTATTCCAACAAGGAGAAAGGGAAAGGAGAGGGAGGAGAGAAGGAAAGGGGGGCCGACCCCCCTAGTCCAATTCGGTTTGGGCTAGGGGAGGCGTGCGCCACACCTTGGCTTGCCTCCTCTCTTCCACTACTAGGTCCATGAGGCCCAATAACCCCCCGGGGGGTTCCGGTAAATCCCAGGTACTCCGAAAAATACCCGATACACCTCGGAACCATTCTGGTGTCCGAATATAACCTTCCAATATATCAATCGTCATGTCTCGACCATTTTGAGACTCCTCTTCATGTCCGTGATCTCATTCGGGACTCCGAACAACCTTCGGTACATCAAAACACATAAACTCGTAATACCGATCGTCATCGGACGTTAAGCGTGCGGACCCTACGGGTTTGAGAACTATGTAGAAAAGACCGAGACACATCTCCGGTCAATAACCAATAGTGGAACCTGGATGTTCATGTTGGCTCCTACATATTCTACGAAGATCTTTATCGGTCAAACCGCATAACAACATACGTTGTTCCCTTTGTCATCGGTATGTTACTTGCCCGAGATTCGATCGTCGGTATCATCATACCTAGTTTAATCTCGTTACGGCATGTCTCTTTACTCAATCCTTAATACATCATATCGTGACCAACTTATTAGTCGTTTGCTTGCAAGGCTTATTATGATGTGTATTACCGAGAGGGCCCAGAGATACCTCTCCGACACTTGGAGTGACAAATCCTATTCTCAATCTATGCCAACCCAACAAAACACCTTCGGAGACACCTGTAGAGCATCTTTATAATCACCGAGTTAAGTTTTGATGATTGATAGCACACAAAGTGTTCCTCCGATATTCGGGAGTTGCATAATCTCATAGTCAAGGGAACATGTATAAGTCATGAAGAAAGCAATAGCAATGAAACTGAACGATCATTATGCTAAGCTAACAGATGTGTCTTGTCCATCACATCATTCTCCTAATTATGTGATCTCGTTCATCAAATTCCAACACATGTCTATGGTTAGGAAACTTAACCATCTTTGATTAACGAGCTAGTCTAGTAGAGGCGTACTAGGGACATTCTGTTTTGTCTATGTATTCACTCATGTATCAAGTTTCTGGTTAATACAATTCTAGCATGAATAATAAACATTTACCATGAGATAAGGAAATATAAATAACAACTTTATTATTGCCTCTAGGGCATATTTCCTTCAGTCTCCCACTTGCACTAGAGTCAATAATCTAGTTCACATTGCCAATGGATTTAATACCGATAGTTCACATCGTTATGTGAATAACACCCATAGTTAACATCGCCATGTGACCAACACCCAAAGGGTTTACTAGGGTCAATAATCTAGTTCACATCGCCATGTGATTAACATCCAAGAGTACTAAGGTGTGATCATGTTTTGTTTCGTGAGAGAAGTTTAGTCAGCGGGTCTGTTACATTCAGATCCGTATGTATTTCGCAAATTTCTATGTCTACAATGCTCTGCATGGAGCTACTCTAGCTAATTGCTCCCAGTTTCAATACGCATCCAGATTGATACTTAGAGTCATCTGTATTAGTGTCAAAGCTTGCATCGGCGTAACTCTTTACGACGAACTCTTTATCACCTCCATAATCGAGAAACATTTGCTTAGTCATCTAGTAACTAAGGATAATTTTGACCGCTGTCTAGTGGTCTACTCCTGGATCACTATTGTACCTCATTGCCAAACTCATGGCTAGGTACACAACAGGTTTGGTGCACAGCATGGCATACTTTATAGAACATATGGTTGAGCCATAGGGAATGACTTTCATTCTTTCTCTATCTTCTGCCGTGGTCGGGTTTTGAGTCTTTACTCAACTTCATACCTTATAACTCAGGCAAGAACTCCTTATTTGACTGATCCATTTTGAACGACTTGAAAATCTTATGTATGTACTCATCGAAAGTCTTATCAAGCGTCTTGATCTATCTATATAGATCTTGATGCCCAATATGTAAGCAGCTTCACCGAGGTCTTTTATTGACAAACTCCTTCTAATCAATCCTTTATGCTTTCCAGAAAATTCTACATCATTTCCGATCAACAAAATGTCATTCACATATAGTTATCAGAAATGTTGTAGTGCTCCCACTCACTTTCTTGTAAATACAGGCTTCTCCAAAAGTCTGTATAAAACCATACGCTTTGATCACCTCATCAAAGCGTATATTCCAACTCCAAGATGCTTGCACCAGTCCATAGATGGATCACTGGAGCTTGCACACTTTGTTAGCACCTTTAGGATTGAAAAAACCTTTTGGTTGCATCATATACAACTCTTCTCTTAGAAATACATTAAGGAATTTAGTTTTGACATCCATTTGCCAAATTTCATAACATGCGACAATTGCTAACATGATTCAAACAGACTTAAGCATCGCCACGGGTGAGAAAGTCTCATCGTAGTCAACTCCTTGAACTTGTCAAAAACCTTTTGTGATAAGTCGATATTTGTAGACAGTGACATTACCATCAGCGTCTGTCTTCCTCTTGAAGATCCATTAATTCTCAATGGCTTGCCGATCATCGGGCAAGTCAACCAAAGTACACACTTTGTTCTCATACATGGATCCCATCTCAGATTTCATGGCCTCAAGCCATTTCGCAGAATTTGGGCTCATCATCACTTCCTCATACTTCATAGGTTTGTCATGGTCTAGTAACATGACTTCCAGAACATTATTATCATACCACTCTGGTGCGAAACGTGCTCTGGTTGACTTACGAGGTTCGGTAGTAACTCGATTCGAAGTTTTATGATCATTATCATTAGCTTCTTATCTAGTTGGCGTAGGCATCACGGGAACGGCTTTCTCTGATGATCTACTTTCCAATTCGAGTGAAGGTACAATTACCTCATCAAGTTCTACCTTCCTCCCACTCACTTCTTTTGAGAGAAACTCCTTCTGTAAAAAGGATCCATTCTTAGCAACAAAGATCTTGCCTTCGGACTATGGTAGAAGGTGTACCCAATAGTTTCTTTTGGGTATCCTATGAAGATGCACTTCTCCGATTTGGGTTCGGGCTTATCAGGCTGAAGCTTTTTCACATAAGCATCATAACCCCAAACTTTAAGAAATGACAGCTTAGGTTTCTTGCCAAACCACAGTTCATACGGTTTCATGTCAACGGATTTAGATGGTGCCCTGTTTAACGTGAATGTAGCTGTCTCTAATGCATAAACCCAAAACGATAGTGGTAAATCGGTAAGAGACATCATAGATCGCACGATATCTAATAAAGTACGGTTACGATGTTTGGACACACCATTACGCTGTGGTGTTCCAGGTGGCGTGAGCTGTAAAACTATTCCACATTGTTACAAATGAAGACCAAACTCGTAACTCAAATATTCGCCTCCACGATCAGATCGTAGAAACTTTATTTTCTTGTTACAATGATTCTCTACTTCACTCTGAAATTCTTTGAACTTTTCAAATGTTTCAGACTTATGTTTCATTAAGTAGATATACCCATATCTGCTCAAATCATCTGTGAAGGTCAGAAAATAACAATACCCGCCGCGAGCTGATGGCTTCTCGCCCCTCGTTGGTTACCCCAAGTGGAAGGTTTGAGATGCAGTGTAGCGGAAGTTTTCCCTTGGCAAAGATACCAAGGATCGATTTCCCTGAGACTCCCAGTTTCAACAAGAAGGTGTCAACTGCTAACGGCGCCAGATATTAGCAATCAACGTGGACCTGCACAAAGATACAAATAACTTTGCTCCCAACGAGTACAGAGAGGTTGTCAACCCCTCCGGCCTTGTAGTTTACAAAGGATCAAACGCAAGTGATAAAAGTGATAGGTATTGCTGCAATAGTAAGTAAAAGCGGAAAGTAAATAGCGGATGTGATCAGTGATGGTAATATGGACCGGGGTCCCATGATGTTCACTAGTGATGTCTCTCTCCCAAAAGACGATAAAACAGCTATGTGAGGTAAACGAATTACAGCTGGGCAATTGACAGAATTATGTGCGCAAACCAATGCTAACTATGTTGCAAGAAAGGTAGAGGTTCAAAGCATGGGCGGTACGCCAAGGCAAGTAGACTGAAATCCATCTGCATCTACTACTAATCATCCACCTTGAGATATCTATCCAGAACATCTCGCTGGTATTAAGTTGCGAGTCCCACCCATAGTGTAAACTCAAAGCAACAGACAACTGCATTAAAAGAACTTTGCGTAAAGTAAACAATCCTTGCACCCGCGGGCACAAGCACCGTTGTTTTCCCCCTTGTGGCAACAACACATCCCCTAGACTCATGTTTCTGTCACTCAAGCTAGTCATCTAGGGGCATGAACCCACAATCAAGCATAACGTTCCCTCTTGGAGTCACTACCTACTACTTGGCCAAAGCAATAAATAACAACGGGGAACATGCAAGAATTACTTACGAACATAAATATAAAAGAAGTAAATCAAATATATTACTCAAACACAATCTGAACATAATCTCACAATCCATCGGATCCCAGCAAACTCATCATAGCAACAACATAAGGATTACATATGTGCCTCGATCATGTAGGGCAGCTCACGAGGACTAATTAGTGAAGCACAAGAAGGGGAGGAGAACATCACATAGCTACTGGTCATGGACCCATGGTCCAAGGGAGACTACTCACAACTCATCCGGGAGGCGTCCATGGTGGTGGAGAAGCTCCCGGTGGTGATCCTCCCCTCCGGCAGGGTGCCGGGAAGAGTTCTCCTCGTGCTCCCGATCTTGGAAGCGCGGCGGCAGCGGAACAGAGATGAGATCGCGAAAAAGGGTTCCCGTCTCGAGGGTTTCGGGACACGATATAAATATATGCCAAAGGGGGGCATCAGCGGAGGCTCGGGGGGCCCAGGCGCCCCCCCGGCGCGGCCAGGGGGCGCGCCACCAGGGCGCCTGGAGCCCTGGTGGCCCCCCTCCGGCTGTACTTTGGCTGCTGGGAAACTTCTGGAACGCTGATTTTTTATATAATTTTTCCAGGATTTTTCTGGCAGTTCTCGTAATGGGAAAACCTGAAATACAAAAACAGCATAAAACAGAAACTGGCACTGGGGTGCACTAAGTTAATAGGTTAGTCCAAATATGATTAAAAGTGTATGGAAGTGTATAAATATCATATCAATATCACCCAAAAGAGGCATGGAGCAAGCAGAAATTATAAATATGTTTTGGACGTATCAACATCCCCAAGCTTAATTCCTGCTCGTCCTCGAGTAGGTAAATGATAACAAGAATAATTTCTGTGGTGACACGCTATTAACCATATAGGACTTTTCATAGTCATATGACAAAAGCTTACTGAGACAATGAATCTGTAGTAATTAAGTTGCCTCATGAGAAAATCACAAAGAACTGAAAGTTTTACAATATGGTATTGAAACATCAAATAGATTTGTAATGAGCATGGTGTGCAAATATGACAAAGTGATATGTCGCTTGCCCCCTTTAGTGAAGCAAAACATAAATGCAGGGGCACCTCCAAGGTTTAAGTGATGACTAGATACAATGATTTCAAAATAAACGATATCATAATCGTGCAAAAGACAATGCTACTTTGGGACAATGCACATTACACTCAGAATGACAATCATGCTCTCAGTAGTTGGTGCTTTAAAAGAAGGTGGAGACTCTCGAACCGTGGCTTTTGTTGGCAAGGTTGAAAACCCGTAGTCGGAAACAAAGACAAAACATGTACCAGAGCTCTTGATTTTAAAAACGGAGGTAATAATTTTTTTTCTTAGATCATGCATGTTTTGTCAACGAATGCTAGCAGATAACTCAATCACTTCTTGAGATGGACAAGTTTCGAGGAATGGCTCCCGAATGAGGACGATCACATCCTCTTAATCTCCTTTGTTTATCACTGCCAAAGTTTTCTGATTTCTCATGAACAAAGCGTGAAGGAGGGTTTTGTTTGTTATATTAATTTTGAGCCGGGTGCACTCAATGCCAGTTCCTTCTCGTGTTATGGGTTTGCACATTATACATGCAATCCCGGGGTGAAGCTTGTCCAACTTAAAAAGATCATGAATTAACTACTACTTCCTCATGGACTTAAAACAGAGGCACAAAATAGGAATGCATTTTTTTCTTTTCTTTTTGAATAATTTCGAGATGGTACATGCAAGTCTCCGTTAGGAATGGCAGGTAAATACCATGTAGGAAGGTATGGTGGACTCATATGGCATAACTGGTTTAAAAGAATTTGGATGCACAAGCAGTCAGTCCGCTTAGTACAGGCGAAGGTTAGCAAAAGACTAGGAGCGACCAACTAAGAGAGCAATGACGGTCATAATCATGCAGCGCGACAAAGCAACATTGAATTAGGCATGGTAGTTATATCGCTACTCAGAAACAAAAGATCATCAAGGCTTGACAGACTTTCTTTACAGTCTTAAATATGCGTGAGCATACGCCAAGTCAATCAAAATAAATTCTTGAAGGAAGATATTACTAAACCATACCACATCATAGGCAAACAAATCATGTTGGTACTCCAATAACACATTGGAAACCCCCCAGCTATTTGAGACTAACCATAAGAAAACATGAACTACTAAGCACCATTATGCACGTAGCATCTTTATCATAGACATATCAACCAATGCAACGGAAGCAAACTCTCTTAATAAGATAATCATGATAAATAAAGAGAGTTCAAGCAACCAACTAAACAAAAGCTTTTTAAAAAGATAAGCATGAAAAATAAGAGCTGAACATGATAGTAGCTATTGAAAGACAAAGAACACACACAGCAAAGATAGACATGAAAATTCTATGTTATGTTCTAGGTAGAAGTGGAGCGTGTTTCTCTCCCACATAAAGAAAGCTGAGTTCCGACTCGTTATGAAAAGCTAAAGAAAACTAAAAAGGAAAACTAAAAGCAAGACGCTCCAAGCATAGCACATAACACATGAAGTGATACAAATATAGTGGAAAGAAAGACGTACTGATAATGTTGATGGAGAAGGGGATGCACGGGGGCATCCCCAAGCTTAGACGCTTGAGTATCCTTGAATATTTCTTGGGGGTGCACGGGGGCATCCCCAAGCTTGAGCGTTTGACACTCCTGAATCTTTTTATCATCTTCCCTCGCACACTTGAAAACTCCCTTCATACATAACTCATCATAATCTGATTAGTGAGGTTAGTACCCATAATAAAATAATTGTTCCTTGCTGGAAATAAGGATTTTCTTGAAGGTCTACTGTTTCTCAAGATTGCCAAAAGGTTTTTGCAAAGAAAAAGCAAGCTCAAGGTTTGCAAAATGAAGGAAAGGCAAAACAGGACAGAATCTGTGAAAAACAGAACAACAGGTAGTAAATGATTTTTTCGGGGTACTTCTGCAACTCTAATCAAAAAACTCAGAACAGATGCACGAAAGACAATTATATAGAGCACGCTGTCGAAAAAATTCAGACCAAAAAGATGATCTGGTGATTTTATACGAATTTTTCTATCCAAGGACAGAATCTGTTTTCTGGACAGCACGTCACAACTTTTGAACTTTCTTGCAATCAGAGGCTACACTTGGCACAAAATTGAAAAGCAAAGATACAATGATGATGCTACTGTAGTAACAACATCAAGACACAACAAAATCAAAATAAAATTTTATTCATGTGGGCTGCCTCCCAAAAGCGCTTTCTTTTATGCCTTTAAGCTAGGCATAATGCAAAGAGATCAAGTTTTATCAAGAGTAAAAGAATAGCTAGCCCGTATAACGGACTCAAAAGGTAACTTAATCTTCTTTCGAGGGAAGTGTTCCATCCCTTTCTTGAGAGGAAACTGGAATTTTATATTCCCCTCTTTCATGTCAATGATAGCACCAATGGTGCGTAGAAAAGGACGTCCCAAAATAATTGGACACGAAGGTTCACATTCAATATCCATAATAGTAAAATTAACGGGAACGTAGTTGTCATTGACAATGATAAGAACATCGTCGATCCTCCCCAAGGGTTTCTTTATGGAAGAATCAACGAGACGAACACCAAAAGAACAAGAATCAAAAGGTTTCAATTTAAGCATATCATATATTCTTTTGGGCATAACAGAGGTACTAGCACCAACATCACATAAAGCATAGCAAGAGGAGTTATTCAATTTAATTTTAATCATAGGATCCCAACCATCTTCTAGCTTTCTAGGTATGGAGGCTTCTACTCTAAGTTTCTCCTCCCTAGCTTTGATGAGAGCATTAGTGATATGCTCTGTGAAGGCAAGATTAGGTGTGCTAGTGCGGGGATCTCTAGACATCTTGTGAAGGAAATCAATAACTTCGGTAAGAGTGCAATTATCAAAATCAAGGTCACTACTATCAAGTAAGGTGGTAGTGGTGTCCTTTAGGTTCACTTGTTTGGTAGTTTCTATAGTCATAGCATCACCATTAATAGGTCCAATGGGACCAGGAGTGCTTTGGGTGCTAAGAGTTTGGATATCCTCAACAACTTGGATAGTAGCAACAGTGTGGTGGGTAGGAAGGCTCTTAATTCTATCTTCTTCCTCCCTTTCTCTAGCCCATCTCTCTTTAAGTTTAGCCAACATCCTAATGTTTTCATTAATTTGCACTTGAATAGCATTCATAGGAGTGACCTTCCTCTCCTCAAGAGGAGAAGTTCTAATTTTAAGCAATTCCTCCTCATAGGCTAAATTGTCTACCTTCAAAGAGAGATCATCTAGTTTGTTTAGTTTTTCTCCTACACTCTTATTAAAGGCTCTTTGGGTAGTGATGAAGTCTTTAAGCATGATCTCTAGTTCAGTAGTGGAGTTCTTGGTGATAGGATAAGCATTGTTGTTCCCATAAGAATTAGAGGGGAACGGTCTAGGATTGCTACCAAAGTTACTCCTATAAGCATTGTTATTAAAATTGTTTCTAGAGATAAAGTTCACATCTACTTGTTCTTGAGCAATCAAAGAATTTAAAGGAACATCATGAGGATCAACAGAAGATTACTTCGAAAGTAGAGACATGATCAAGTCAACTTTTTCATTTAGGGAGGAAATCTCCTTGACAGAGTTTACCTTCCTACCTGTTGGAGCGCGTTCGGTGTGCCATTGGGAATAGTTGGTCATCATCTCATCGAGAAGCTTTATGGCAGCACCAAGTGTAGTTGACATAAAGGTTCCTCCCGCGGCTGAATCTAACAAGTTCCGCGAGGTAAAGTTCAAGCCTGCATAAAATGTTTGGATAACCATCCAAGTAGTCAAACCGTGAGTAGGGCAGTTCTTGATAAGAGATTTCATACGTTCCCAAGCTTGGGCAATGTGTTCATTATCCAATTGTTTAAAATTCATTCTGTTACTTCTTAGTTGGATAATTTTAGCAGGTGGATAATACTTTCCAATAAAAGCATCTTTGCACTTGTCCCATGAATCTATACTATTTCTAGGCAAAGATTTAAACCAAATTTTAGCTCCTCCTCTCAAGGAGAAAGGAAAAAGCTTAAGCTTAACAATATTACCATCTATTTCTTGGTACTTTTGCATATCACAAAGTTCAACAAAATTGTTTAAGTGTAAAGCAGCATCATCTCCAGCACCGGAGAATTGATCTTTCATAACTAGGTTCAGTAAAGCAGGTTTAATTTCATACGAAGGTGCTGAAGTGGCAGGTGTAGTGATAGGTGTGCAGATAAAGTCATCGTTTTTGTGACTAGTGAAGTCACACAACTTGGTGTTCTCGGTGGAACCCATAGCAGCAAGCAAGCAAGATAACTATTTTTGTGATTTTCGATAAAAGATACTAAAGCAAAAACTGAAAGGTAAACTAACAAGACTAAAAGCAAAGGTAAAAGATAGCGTGCAACTCCCCAATCCTGAAGAGTGGAGTCCCCGGCAACGGCGCCAGAAAACTTTGCTTGATGGCTTCTCGCCCCTCGTTGGTTACCCCAAGTGGAAGGTTTGAGATGCAGTGTAGCGGAAGTTTTCCCTTGGCAAAGATACCAATGATCGATTTCCCTAAGACTCCCAGTTTCAACAAGAAGGTGTCAACTGCTAACGGCGCCAGATATTAGCAATCAACGTGGACCTGCACACAGATACAAATAACTTTGCTCCCAACGAGTACAGAGAGGTTGTCAATCCCTCCGGCCTTGTAGTTTACAAAGGATCAAACGCAAGTGATAAAAGTGATAGGTATTGCTGCAATAGTAAGTAAAAGCGGAAAGTAAATAGCGGATGTGATCAGTGATGGTAATATGGACCGGGGTCCCATGATGTTCTCTAGTGATGTCTCTCTCCCAAAAGACGATAAAACAGCTATGTGAGGTAAACAAATTACAGCTGGGCAATTGACAGAATTATGTGCGCAAACCAATGCTAACTATGTTGCAAGAAAGGTAGAGGTTCAAAGCATGGGCGGTACGCCAAGGCAAGTAGACCGAAATCCATCTGCATCTACTACTAATCATCCACCTTGAGATATCTATCCAGAACATCTCGCTGGTATTAAGTTGCGAGTCCCACCCATAGTGTAAACTCAAAGCAACAAACAACTGCATTAAAAGAACTTTGCGTAAAGTAAACAATCCTTGCACCCGCGGGCACAAGCACCGTTGTTTTCCCCCTTGTGGCAACAGCACATCCCCTAGACTCATGTTTCTGTCACTCAAGCTAGTCATCGAGGGGCATGAACCCACAATCAAGCATAACATTCCCTCTTGGAGTCACTACCTACTACTTGGCCAAAGCAATAAATAACAACGGGGAACATGCAAGAATTACATACGAACATAAATATAAAAGAGGTAAATCAAATATATTACTCAAACACAATTTGAACATAATCTCACAATCCATCGGATCCCAGCAAACTCATCATAGCAACAGCATAAGGATTACGTATGTGCCTCGATCATGTAGGGCAGCTCACAAGGACTAATTAGTGAAGCACAAGAAGGGGAGGAGAACATCACATAGCTACTGGTCATGGACCCTTGGTCCAAGGGAGACTACTCACAACTCATCCGGGAGGCGTCCATGGTGGTGGAGAAGCTCCCGGTGGTGATCCTCCCCTCCGGCAGGGTGCCGGGAAGAGTTCTCCTGGTGCTCCCAATCTTGGAAGCGCGGCGGCGGCGGAACAGAGATGAGATCGCGAAAAAGGGTTCCCGTCTCGAGGGTTTCGGGACACGATATAAATATATGCCAAAGGGGGGCATCAGCGGAGGCTCGGGGGGCCCAGGCGCCCCTCCCCGGCGCGGCCAGGGGGGCCGCGCCACCAGGGCGCCTGGAGCCCTGGTGGCCCCCCTCCGGCTGTACTTTGGCTGCTGGGAAGCTTCTGGAATGCTGATTTTTTATATAATTTTTCCGGGAGTTTTCTGGCAGTTCTCGTAATGGGAAAACCTGAAATACAAAAACAACAGAAAACAGAATCTGGCACTGGGGTGCACTAAGTTAATAGGTGTGACGCCCCCGATTTGACCGTACACTAATCATGCACGCAAATGTGTACGACCAAGATCAAGGACTCACTGGAAGATATCACAACACAACTCTAGACACAAATAGAAATAATACAAGCTTTATATTACAAGCCAGGGGCCTCGAGGGCTCGAATACATAAGCTCGAATACACAAGAGTCAGCGGAAGCAACAATATCTGAGTACAGACATAAGTTAAACAAGATTGCCTTAAGAAGGCTAGCACAAAACATCAATGATCGAAAAGGCAAGGCCTCCTGCCTGGGACCTCCTAACTACTCCTGGTCGTCAGCTGTCTCCACGTAGTAGTAGGCTCCGTCGGGGTAGCAGCAGTCGTCAAACGTGGCATCTGGCTCCTCGGCTCCACCATCTGGTTGCACCAACCAGCAAGAAGAAAGAAGGAGGAAAAGGGGGAGCAAAGCAACCGTGAGTACTCATCCAAAGTACTCGCAAGCAAGGATCTACACTACATATGCATCGGTATCAATGAAAGGGGGGTATCTGTGGACTAAGCTGCAGAATGCCAGAATAAGAGGGGAGAAGCTAGTCCTATCGAAGACTAGCATCTTCTGGAAACCACCGTCTTGCAGCAAGAGGGGGAAGTAGAGTAGTATATCATAAGTCATATTTATGTTGTTGTTCCGACGCTCCGGGATCCTTTCTCGACTCCCGAAGCAACATATCCAAACAATGCCTCAGCATCCAGTTCTAGTTGTAGCGATCGGGTTATAACTCCAAGTGTCCATTACCGTAGGACTGGCTATCGATAGATGTTTTCTTCCCTGCAGGGGTGCACCAACTTACCCAACACGCTTGCTTAACTCCGGCCGGACACACCATCGGGTCATGCCCGCCCTCGGCCAAACAATACGCCGCAACCCGACCTAGGCTTAATAGAGAGGTCATGCACGCCGGACTAAACCCTATGCCCCCAGGGGTCATGGGCCAATCGCCCCGGGAACTCCTGCACGTTGCGTGGGCGGCCGGTGAGCAGACCTGGGCAACCTCCTTAAAAGGTAGGTGCTTACGCAGTCCAACCCAGCGCGCGCCGCTCAGTTGCAATGACGTCAGTTAAGCTTCGGCTGATGCATACGACGCAGAACGCCCATACTATGCCCACGTGATGGTTAGTGCTATCAGGCCAGAGGCCCCTCGGATCAAATATCCAAACCGTTTAGTGTCTTGGGAACGCGCGGTAACGAGCAGAGACTCACGAAAGATGTGACCCCATCGCCCCGTCTCGAGAACTTGCGGCAAGGGCGAGTGCCCGGCCACGCCTCGTATTATCTCGCGGGTACCTTCCAGGTCAACCCGACTACACATCACTCGCAATTAAGCTCGCGCGGGTACCCCTCGGGGTCGACCCGTCTTTAGTAACCAGGTTCAGTGTAAAGTCATAGTAACCAAAGTAACTGTGTGTCTGACACCAAAGGAAAACCTGAGGAAATCACCCTCGATGGAATTCCACCTGATGTTTATCGTCAAGGTGAACGAAAGAGGAGTCACCCTCGAGGTCCACTCTTGAGGAGTTGTGTAATGCCCAGGATGGAGTTATACCTCCTACGTGTCGAGGCACGACTTAAAGGCATAAGTCCATCCTAGAATGATCTCAAGTTTGGTATCTTTGCACGACTCATGTAAAAGAGGGATTAAAATGCAAAAGGAGATAGTTGGCTTACACTCGCCACTTCACACAATACATTACATAAACAATCATCATTCAGAACATCACAGCCCGACTACGGGTAAGAACCAAAAGAAAGATACCAAAACAACAAAAGCCACAGGTCAGGATCGAATCCTAGTAGAAACCACTACTGAACATCGAAACGTCACAAACAAACAGCCAAACTCTTCATCGAGCTCCCGATGAAGTACTTGAACCAGCTCCTGCATCAAACTCGGCCGAACCTGCAACTGGTGTGGTGAAGTAACTGTGAGCCACAGAGGACTCAGCAATCCCGTTCCCGGGTAACAAGACTATTTAAGCCTTGGGTGTGGACAAGGCTGAAGAAAGAATATGAGGTGAAGGAACAAACAAGAGTCTGCAGCAGCAACTAGCACTAACTTACGCAAAAGAGAGCGAGAAGAGAAGAGCATCGGTCGAAAGATGATCACGAAGTGATCCTAACTAAAGCCGGTCAAACATAACCCCACCGTGTTCAACTCCCGAATCCCTATTCGGAAATTGACAGTCACGGAACACACGCTGGTAGTGTATTGAATCATTGTGTCAAGTTATCTACAACCGGAATTAACAAGCTCCCATCTGCCACATAACCGCGGGCACGGCTTTCGAAAGTTCAAACCCTGCAGGGGTGTTCCAACTTGGCCCATCACAAGCCCACGATCCGCGGAGTCGCAACTCCATAGTTGGGAAGACCCGAGTATTCTCGGAATCCCGTGCTCAAGTTAAACCGAACTAAGGTAAGGCTAATCCAGCAAATCCTCCCGGCGTGCCGACACCCTGATAGTAGCCGCGCGTATCTCGTCTCAGGCCACGACCGGATGAGCGCTACGTACAGTACCAAAGACCCCAGATAACTGGGTGGTACCGCAAGTGACTCTAGTTTGGGACCAACACCATCAGCACTGGCCCCCCCTGCTATGTAGAAATAAAGGATCCTCGAGGGAGCGACCCTCTATGCAAATTTAATTAATTAATTAAGTTGTTATTATGAGGCAAATAGTACCAATGTTGGGACTTGCTGGAAAAGACTTAGCACTTAGCGGTTTATCAAGGGGGTCCCATACACCCCAACCGTGTTAGGAACGCAAAATCAAGGAACATAACACCGGTTTATACGGTTCCTAACGGCATGAGTGGAACAAAACACCAAGCAAAAGGCTTAGCCTTCCACCCTGCCAGTATATAGATGATTTCATTTTTAAGCATTTATATAGTGTGATATAACCCAACCAAACTTCAACATGAAGCAAGCATCTTCAATCTTCACCTGCAACTAACAATGCTATAAGAAGGGCTGAGCGAAGCGTACTTAGCCAAGCAACGGTTTGCGTAGGTAGGGTGGTTAAACATGGCAATGGTTACAAGTAGGAGGCTGACAAGAAGACATGGGCATCGAGGCAAAACTATAGATCGTGACTTCTAGCAAGAGGCAAAAGTAGTAATGGTATCCGGGTTCGGTCATCTTGCCTGGGATTCCACAAGGGAGAAGAACGGAACCAAGAAGAAGACGGAGCAACAGACGAGCGGAACCTCACAACTCCGGAACGAAACCGAAGCTAACAAGAGAAGCAACCGGAAAGAAGCAAACAACACGGTAAACACACATATCATAAACAAGGCATACGATGCACAACCAAGTATGATGCATGTCCGGTTTAAATATGCAAGGCAAGGCAAAGTGCACAAACAACACTACAAGTTAAGTGGAGCTCAATATGCAACGAGTTGCATATTGACGAAACACCACATTTAATTATTTAGTTGACTCTCATTATTTACAAGACAAGGTTAAATGTTGGTTAACATGGCAAGAGGTGAAGCAAAATAAAACTATACTAACTAGGCAATTTAAATGGGGCCGGAAAATAACAACAACATATCCGGAAAATCCCCATGAGCATGTTTAATAATTATAAGCAACAACAATTCACACATATCAATGTTGTTAAAATGATGCGGATGATATGGACAAGTTTTTATGCAAGTTATATTAAAAGGGTTGACTTAAGAGGAAGACAAGAAGTGTTTGTCACCGTGGTGGAAAGAAAAGAGTGCCACGGCAACGATTCCGAAAATGATGCCACGGCAACATATCGGTACCGGTAACTCGTTGAGAGTCCGGTGCAAAAGGTAGAATCGACGTGAGCAAGTCGAACAAGATGAAAGTGGGTGGATCCCGTCACCGGGTTCCCACGAGTCGGTGACGAGGCAACCGAGGAACAACAAAAGGTCGGAACGGGCACGAAGCACACGAGGGAAGCATTTCATACAACACAACAAGCATGCACGGTTCAACCACGGGGTCGTCTCGGTATACCTTCGAAGCGTGCGTTTCGGGGCGGTTCGAGCTCGTCGAGGGACGTAGTGGTAGTAGAGGAAGTAGTTGTACACGGCCGTAGAGGAAGAAGTCGTTCCGTAGAGGGAAGTAGTCGTTCTCGCAACTCGTAGAGGAAGTAGTCGTTCCCGTAGAGGTACACGTGGTCTTCGAGCGTAGTGGTACTTGTCGCGGTCGGCGTTCGTAGTGGAAGTAGTGGTACTTGTTCCGTAGCCGTTCACGAGCTTGTTTTTCCGTAGGTGTTCGGTTCGTCGAGGTACTTGGGGGGGTCTCGGCGACGGTAGACGTTCGGGCCCAAAAGTAGTAATACTTGCATCTCCATAGTTATCTGAGATTAACATTACAGCAACAAAACAAACAAAAAAAAACAAGAACAGGGCGGCAGCGACAGCAAGGAGGTCGCCGGCGCTGAAGTGCTGGAGGGGCCACGCGCGGACGGGCTCCTGGCCGCCGGGCTGCTCGGGATCTGACGAGGCAACCGACGGGACGGCCGGAGGCGGCCTGGCCGCGGGAGAGCTCCAAGGCGCTGGAGAAGGGAGCCGCATCCTCCGGTCTTGGCGAGCTGGGACGAGGCGCCGCACGGGAGGACGAGGTGGAGGCCGGCTCGCCTGAGGACGGAGGGGCCGCGGAGCAGGGGGATCGAGGCCGGGCACGACCCCTGGTGGTGAGGGAGCGACGGGATGCAGGGAGGCCGCGGCCTCGGGCCGGGGCGTCGCTGGCGCTGCTCTTGGCCGAGGCAGGGCGCTCCAGCGCTGGACGGAGGGGCGGCGCAGCTCGCGAAGAGGGAGGCACGGGCGCTGGACGGTGAAGCCGGGGAGGAAGAGACCCTGCGGCGGAGCTCGCGAAGAGGGAGGCACGGGCGCGGGCTTCTCCTGGCGACGGGCAGAGGAGACCGCGGGGCTCCTGCGCGGAGGGAGCCGCGAACCGCGGGAAGGAGGACGGGAGATCGGGGGGAAATGGGGAGAGGAGCTCGGGGTCGCACGGGCGAGAGGGAGCGGCGCTCCTGGCGAGGGAAAAGGGGAAACGAGGGGATGGGGATCGAGCGAAGGAAGGAAGGCTTCTGGCGGCGGCACGAGGGAGTGAGCGGGTCGAGCGACCGCTAGGCTAGGGTTCGGTGGAGATGGGCTGGAGGCCCAAGAGAAAAGGTGCGGCCTGGGCTAGGCAGGAGGCCCAAGAGGCCTAGAGGCTGCTGGATTTTTTAAAACTGCTGCAGTTTTACTAAAAAAACAGACAACAACAACAAAAAGAAAAGAAGGGAGGTGCTGGAAAAGAGTTAGGGCAAGAGGATAAAATTCCCGGACTCACAAAAATGTCAGGGAATTAATAAAATTATTGGAGGGGTTTTTGGAGGAACCTCGAAACAACGGAAAAGAATAAAGGGAAGGTTTTGAAGTAGAAACTCGAAGCGGAAAAGACATGGGGAAATTGTGCAAGTGTGTTACGGTGATTCCGAAGCAAATGGAATAATTATTAATATAGCTCCATATTTATTAGGAGGCTTTTATATGTTATAAAGAGAAGACATCTTCCCTCGATTTAAATGGACTGAAGGTCCACACGAATTATTTAGGTTGAGATGCAAAAATAAATTAATGACATGATGGCATGATGACATGATGCAATGCAAAAAAATAAAAACACAACCACAAAAGAACACACGGGCAACCCGGAACATCTGGAATCTTCTGGAATCTTCTGGGACGTCGGTCTCGGGCGTCACAACTCTCCCACACTAACAGAGGATCTCGACCCGAGATCCTAGAGATATCACCGGGTAAAAACGGAAGAGGAAGAGGTAAAACAAAGTTGCTTCTTTGACAGACGAGTGAAACCAAAGAACCTTGAGAGGTTGAACAAGTTGAAAGAAAAGCAAAGGAGATGAACGAAGTTGAAAACACTCCGTTAGAAAGAGGAACAAGGAGCATTAAGAGAACCTTGAAGGTTGAAAGACATGAAACAAGAGCTTATGAACCAAAAGAATATGAAATCTCCATGGTATGGCCAAGGAATAAGAATGACAGAATTTGGACAGCACTCCGTCTGAAAATGGAAGGAATAGAACAAGAACTTGAGGAGATGGAATGATACTTGATGAAAACAACATCATATTGCCTCTGAAACAATTAAAAGAATGGCACAAGGGGTAAGAAAGACTCAGACAGCACTCCGGTTGAAAAGAGAGGCAAAACTAGATAAGATGAGAGAATTTGAATGAAGAATACAACACTCCGGTTAAATGATAAGCAAGGGAAAGAACATGATCTCGATAAAATGAGATGATGGGACGAAGAGAGCAATATCACAAAGTCTCCGTAATGAAAGAATAGCATATAGATCAACGAAAGAAATGAACGGAGAAGAAAAGACAACTTCTCTCAAAATTGAATTTGAAAGAGCATCCTTACCAAGAAGGGTGAACGGAGTTGTTGGAAATTCAACAACGAAAAGAATAAACTTGATGTGGGCTTACGGAAAACATCTCAAAATTAAGAGGTGATAACCAGCCACTGAGGAGAACATTTGATTGGATTGAGATCAACAAGGAGACGATAAACTTATTCACCGGAATGATAAATGAAGAACTTGGTTCATTTATAAGCAGCATAATTAGCAACAATCCTTAGGGAAAGCTTTTAAGTGAAATATAACCCAAGATAACTCCAATGAATAGATAGAAGGGTTGAAAAGATCTCCTGAACAAGGAAAAATGATGGGTTTTAAATATCTCATTCTTGATAACTCGTGAATCGTAATTCATGAAGGACTTGTCAAGAATGACATAACACCATCTAAAAAGATAAGGTAGAAAGAGTAGCAATTGGAAAGCAAGATGAAGAATGCTTGCGCTCCAACAAGAATCTTGATGAAGACTTCAAGGATGAATTAAATGATGATGAACCACCATGAGAACTCCGGTAATGAAAGCATGAGAAGTGAAAGATGAAAAGAATAAGATTCAAGGCCTGCGATGAATTAGATGGAGCTGAAATGATATAATTGAAATAGCTTGAATCTCCGGAAAACAAGATGAAAACTTAGAACCGAGAATATGATATGATGAACAAGCTCCAGACAAAAGAATTAAATCACCTGGAAGGAATAAGAATAAGAATTATGTTATGCATCTCCTTCACCAATTTAAATTGATGACAACCAAAGGATTTGGCATACTACTTATTCTCGTTGGAAAGGATTAAAGAGAGATCTCGGACAAGCTCGGATAAATCTTCAACGAACCATCGGTAGGATTGTGAAAAGAACAATTGAATTGAAACGATAACAACGGAAAGTTAAACTTGAAAGAACCACCGTAAGAATAAGGAGACGAACGAAGAGACATCAATGAAGAATATTTGGAGGACGAAGTTGAAAACTGAGAAGGAAGAAATCTTCTGAAATGATGGCCTTCGGAGGATCACAAAGAAAAGAATTCATGAAATGCTTCGGGTGGGTATGAAAGGAATTCCTCACAATCGGAACAATAATGAGGATGGCAAGAAGCTAGAACCACGAATCTTCAAGAGAACGGCCAAGATTTAAGAGAAACTCTTCTCCGGTCTCCAAATGTTGAGAATGAAGACGAGAAATGCCATGAAGAATTGATGAGCACTCCGGAATGAAGAATTAAAAGGTTGAACCAACGATGAAAAGAATTTGAAAGTAAACTTGGAGAAGGCATATGACTGATGGAAATCATTCTTACGTCACACTTTGAAAAGAATTCGCCGGAAAGGAAGAGTCAGGTAAGATCCTGGGAAAGACCTGTGGGTTAAGGCCCACTCAAGAAATCACCGTTGAAAAAGATTGCTTAAGAGATATTTCACCGGTTGAATTAAATGGCTTGAATAAGATAACAATGCTCAAAATAATTTGAACGGATTAAGAATGGAATTATGAATCTTCAGCACTCCGAATATGAATAGCAAGAGGAGAATGATTAATTGGTGCACCGGAATAAGAAAGCATTGTGAAAAGAGGAAAATGATAAGATCAACACCGAAATCTTGAATTACATCCACCGGAAGAATATTAGAATTAAGAATGATGAACTTGAAGCTCTTGAGCATCTTCACGATAAATCACCGGATAAGAACATTGAAGGAAAAGAATGAAGAAACATCACATGAATAAAAATGATATTTCATTTGAGAATATCTTGCTCCGAGAGGAAGAAGGGTGGGAGGGTGGGGAAAACAAGGACAACTTGAGATGAACAAAATGGACACCGGTTGAAAAAAGAATTAAACATGACCATCTTGATGATCAAGAAGAAATAGCACTCCCATAGAAATATGAGAATACCGATTAGGAAGGTATGGGATCAACATTTATCATCGAAGCAACTCGAATACCAGAATCAAAACAAAAACAAAGGATAGATATGTAGCAGCCTAATCTTCACAACATCATTCGAACAGAGGATTGAACGAATGAATTCCGCAGGTACATCAACTGGTCGAGAAGCCACTTGGAGAACAAAAGATAAATAAAAAGGAACAAGGATCAGATAGAACAAATACAAGATAGAAGCTTCGTTCGACATCTTCGTGCTGAAAGCTCATGGAACGTGTTACAAAAGGGTTTTGCAATCCCCGGATCAGCATAGCCAAGGATCCTTTAAGATGCAACTCCCGATCAGAACAAGTCCATAAAACCACTTCACTCAATGTAGAACCCCAAACT
>LR738714.1:487894569-487982351 GCA_902687465.1 Secale cereale | reverse complement strand
TCGAGCGTAGTGGTACTTGTCGCGGTCGGCGTTCGTAGTGGAAGTAGTGGTACTTGTTCCGTAGCCGTTCACGAGCTTGTTTTTCCGTAGGTGTTCGGTTCGTCGAGGTACTTGGGGGGGTCTCGGCGACGGTAGACGTTCGGGCCCAAAAGTAGTAATACTTGCATCTCCATAGTTATCTGAGATTAACATTACAGCAACAAAACAAACAAAAAAAAACAAGAACAGGGCGGCAGCGACAGCAAGGAGGTCGCCGGCGCTGAAGTGCTGGAGGGGCCACGCGCGGACGGGCTCCTGGCCGCCGGGCTGCTCGGGATCTGACGAGGCAACCGACGGGACGGCCGGAGGCGGCCTGGCCGCGGGAGAGCTCCAAGGCGCTGGAGAAGGGAGCCGCATCCTCCGGTCTTGGCGAGCTGGGACGAGGCGCCGCACGGGAGGACGAGGTGGAGGCCGGCTCGCCTGAGGACGGAGGGGCCGCGGAGCAGGGGGGATCGAGGCCGGGCACGACCCCTGGTGGTGAGGGAGCGACGGGATGCAGGGAGGCCGCGGCCTCGGGCCGGGGCGTCGCTGGCGCTGCTCTTGGCCGAGGCAGGGCGCTCCAGCGCTGGACGGAGGGGCGGCGCAGCTCGCGAAGAGGGAGGCACGGGTGCTGGACGGTGAAGCCGGGGAGGAAGAGACCCTGCGGCGGAGCTCGCGAAGAGGGAGGCACGGGCGCGGGCTTCTCCTGGCGACGGGCAGAGGAGACCGCGGGGCTCCTGCGCGGAGGGAGCCGCGAACCGCGGGAAGGAGGACGGGAGATCGGGGGGAAATGGGGAGAGGAGCTCGGGGTCGCACGGGCGAGAGGGAGCGGCGCTCCTGGCGAGGGAAAAGGGGAAACGAGGGGATGGGGATCGAGCGAAGGAAGGAAGGCTTCTGGCGGCGGCACGAGGGAGTGAGCGGGTCGAGCGACCGCTAGGCTAGGGTTCGGTGGAGATGGGCTGGAGGCCCAAGAGAAAAGGTGCGGCCTGGGCTAGGCAGGAGGCCCAAGAGGCCTAGAGGCTGCTGGATTTTTTAAAACTGCTGCAGTTTTACTAAAAAAACAGACAACAACAACAAAAAAGAAAAGAAGGGAGGTGCTGGAAAAGAGTTAGGGCAAGAGGATAAAATTCCCGGACTCACAAAAATGTCAGGGAATTAATAAAATTATTGGAGGGGTTTTTGGAGGAACCTCGAAACAACGGAAAAGAATAAAGGGAAGGTTTTGAAGTAGAAACTCGAAGCGGAAAAGACATGGGGAAATTGTGCAAGTGTGTTACGGTGATTCCGAAGCAAATGGAATAATTATTAATATAGCTCCATATTTATTAGGAGGCTTTTATATGTTATAAAGAGAAGACATCTTCCCTCGATTTAAATGGACTGAAGGTCCACACGAATTATTTAGGTTGAGATGCAAAAATAAATTAATGACATGATGGCATGATGACATGATGCAATGCAAAAAAATAAAAACACAACCACAAAAGAACACACGGGCAACCCGGAACATCTGGAATCTTCTGGAATCTTCTGGGACGTCGGTCTCGGGCGTCACAAGTTGCATGACAATGTCGTTATCGGGAGTGGAGAAAGAGGAATCACCCTCGATGACCACAACCGATGAACTAACCTACAAGGTTAACATCAGAAGTGCTGATGAAGTCTCACCCTCGGCACTCGATAGTAACCCAGTAGTGTCGAGCAACTAAGGGGAAAGTGATGTGCGCTGCCGGGTCCTGGTCCGATCCCGTTGAACGGGTCTTCTAGTAATCCAGCGAGGCAGTCGGGACAAGGTAGGGGGGTCACTGGTGGATCTCTAACCAGCCTATACTAAGCAGTTTAGTATAAACATATAAGGTATGAAAGCAGTATCATCAACAGGCTATGCATCAGAATAGGATCATACAAAAAGCAGTAGCAGTTCTAATGCAAGCATAAGAGAGAAGAGAATGGGCGATATCGGAATGATCAAAGGGGGTTGGCTTGCCTGGTTGCTCTGGCAAGAAGGACGGGTCGTCAACACCGTAGTCGATCACCGGGGCATCATCGGTCTCGGGGTCTACCGGAGAGAAGAGGGGGAAGAAACAGTAAATATAAAGCAAACAGTTGCAACAGAGAAGCACGAAGAGTCAGCACACAGTGCTAGGGTGCTCTAACACGGTGATACACGGTACCGGCGAAGGGGGATAACATCCGGGAAAGTATCCCCGGTGTTTCACGTTTTCGGACAGGTGTATCGGAGGGGGAAAGTTGCAGGTTCACTATTCTAGGGACGTGTGGCGAACGAACGGACCGCGTATTCGGATTCGTCTCGTCGTTCTGAGCGATTTTCATATATAAAACATTTTCATCCGAGTTACGGATTATTTTCTATGATTTTCTAAAGTTTTAACAATATTCTGAAATTATTATTAATTCGAAAAAGGACTTAATGCGCCAGCATGACGTCATGCTGACGTCAGCATGGTCAACAGTCAACTTTGACTGTTGACTGGTCAAAAGGGGCAGTGGGGCCCACTGTCATAGACTAATTTAGTTAACCAGATTTAGTTAGACTAATTAGTAATTATTTTAATTAAACATAATTAATTATGGTTAATTATCAAGATTAATTAAGTTAATTATTAATTAATTAACTAACTTTTTATTTATTTAATTAACTTCCTTTTTTTAAAGGGCTGGGCCCCATTTGTCATAGGCCCACCCGGGAATGGGTTAACGGGCGCGCGGGCGTGGGTGCCTGGGCGTGGGCGCCCGAGCGAGCGCTCGCCCGCACGACGGGACGAGGCCGCCGGGGCGCCGACGGCGGGGCGCCGGGGTCGCAGGGCGCAGCCGTATGGGCGCCGGACCGTGCGGCGGCGTTGGAGCAGCGCGGCGCCGGCGAAGGGGGGTGGGGCGTACGGCAGCGGCGGGGCTCGGCCGGGGCGCGGGGGACGACGAGCAGGGCCGCGGCGGTGGGGCGGCCGCGGCAGTGGAGCGGTGGGCCGGGAACGGGGCGCCGGCGGGGCCGCAACCAGCCCGCGGTGGCTGGGGCGGAGGCCTACGCCGCGACGGAGGGTGCGGGGCGGCCGCCGGGTGCGGCGTTCGTGCGGGGCATCGGGCACCAGACCCCGGGCGGTCGTCGCAGAGAGCAGGGCCGGTAGGGTCGTACGGCCGGTCGAGGGCGACGGCGGCTGCGACCAGGCGTGGCCGGCAGCGGGGCGCGCAGGCGGCCAGCAGTGGCGGCGCACGGCGGCGCGGCCAGAGGGAGGAGGGAGGTGGCCGACGGCGGAGCCGCAGGCGCGGCTGGGCGCGGAGCGGAGCAGGCGGGTGGGGTCACGGGGTTGGCCGGACGCGGCTGCGGCCGGGGCCTGGGCTTCGGCCAAAGTGGCACGGAGCCAAGCTCGGGCCAGGCGACGGCGGGACGCGGGCTTGGAGAGCGTGAGGCGCGGTGGGCGGCAGCGCGCTCGGGACAGGGGAAGAGGGGGGAGGGCATGGCCCTCACCGGCGTTGCCGAGAAGAGGGGGCGGCGAGGCTCGGTGGAGTCCGGCGAGGGAGAGTTGGGGACGGGGCAGTCCGGCGACGGGCGGTGGCGACGACGGGCGATGGCGTCGGGTCGGTGACGAGTCGAAGCCGAGGCTTCAGGTAGGCGCTGCGCGAGGGAGAGGGGATGGGTGAGGAGGAAAGGGAGTGGGGCTCTAGGGTTCGGCCCGGGGCTTCGGGGGGTACTTGTAGGGCGCCGGGAGGGGTGGATGGCCGCCACGCCCGGCCATCGCCGGCGGATGGGCGCCACGAGCCCCCTGCCTCCCTGTAGCAGAGGGAGGGGACAGTGGGGGAGGAGTTGGGCCAGATTCACTGCGGCCACCAAAGGCCCAGTTGAAATTTACTTAGCTAGGCCCTTTTCTATTTTACTTTTGTTTTGTATTGCACTTTTACAGCAACACCCTTTTATTTTATAAAGCCATCAAAAATGACTTTTGCAAAATAGGGAACCTGGCCACATATTAACTTTGCATTAATAGGCACTGCCACCAGGAGTTTGATAGGTATTTAAAATAGTTTGCATTTTCATAATTTACAAAAGACATTATAAATAAGATTTTGCCAATGTTTTATTTGTTTTAGGGCACTTAACCACTGTAAAAAAGTAGGTCCCACCAAGACATTTATCCAAAGATTATTTGCATCACCTCGAACAATTTAGTTTTGACATTTGAAAATTTTAAATTTTGACTTCAACTTAATTGGAAATTTAAACCGGACGAAATCAAAGAGGGATTTAGCAACAGTGAAATCGATGACGTGGCACCATTAACTTGGGGGGTTACTGTAGCTTAATTATCCGGGCGTTACAAATCTCCTCCACTACAAGAAATCTCGTCCCGAGATTTAGGAGGTAGAAGGAAAAAGGTCGGGATACTCTGCCCGAAGATTATCCTCGCGTTCCCAAGTGGCTTCAGCTTCAGAATGATTTGACCACTGCACCTTGAGGAACTTGGTAACCTTTCGGCGGGTTCGACATTCAGCTTCTTCAAGAATGCGGATCGGATGCTCTTTGTAAGTGAGATCATCTTGAACTTCAATCAATTCCGGATCCACTTCACGTTCCGGATCCTTGAAGCAACGACGAAGTTGCGATACGTGGAAGACGTCATGAACGTGAGAGAACTGAGGTGGTAACTCCAATTGATAAGCCACCAGTCCACGACGGGCGAGAATGCGGAAGGGGCCGATGTAGCGCGGAGCTAGCTTGCCCTTGACTCCGAACCGATGGGTGCCTCTCAAAGGAGTGACACGCAGATAAGCTTGTTCACCAGGTTGATAAGTTGAACCCCAGTGTTTCCGGTCATAGTTGCTCTTCTGGCGGGACTGGGCCGCCTTGAGATTATCCCGGACAATGCGAACCTGCTCTTCAGCTTGTTGAATAATGTCCGGACCAATGAGCGTCCGTTCCCCAGTTTCTGACCAATTCAGAGGGGTTCGGCACTTACGTCCATAAAGCACTTCGAAGGGTGCCATCTTCAAGCTGGCTTGATAACTGTTATTATAAGAGAACTCCGCATAAGGGAGAGATTCTTCCCACTTCTTGCCGAAAGAAATAACACAAGCCCGAAGCATGTCTTCAAGAATTTGATTGACTCGCTCGACTTGGCCTTGGGATTGGGGATGATAAGCAGTGCTCCAGGTTATATGAGTCCCCATTGCCTCTTGGAAACTATCCCAGAACTTCGAAGTGAAAATACTACCACGATCTGAACTGATCTCTTTCGGAATGCCGTGGAGTGACACAATTCTGGAGATATATAAATTTGCTAATTGACTAGCAGTGATTGTCTCCTTGACTGGCAGAAAGTGAGCAACCTTTGAGAATTGGTCGATGACGACAAAGATAGCATCATTACCTTTCTGAGACTTAGGAAGGCCAGTGACAAAGTCCATCTGAATCTTATCCCACTTCCATTCAGGAATCGGAAGTGGTTGTAGAAGTCCAGCTGGTTTCTGATGTTCAGCTTTGACGCGACGACAAACGTCACATTCTTCGATATACCGAGCAATGTCTTGCTTCATGTTAGACCACCAGTACTTCTGACGGATGTCTAGATACATCTTAGTACTTCCCGGATGAATAGAGAGAGGGGTGTCATGTGCTTCTTTCATCACCTTCTCAGTCATAAGCTCGAAGCGGGGTACCACTATGCGA
The DNA here is from genome assembly GCA_902687465.1 of Secale cereale. NCBI lineage: Eukaryota > Viridiplantae > Streptophyta > Magnoliopsida > Poales > Poaceae > Secale > Secale cereale. The sequence continues at coordinate 487,976,653 of LR738714.1, read as the reverse complement.
TCTTTGAAGTACAAGGTCCCATCTTCAGCAAGTGAGAAATCTCTGGATTTCTCTAAGGCAAGATCCCTTTTCATTATATCAACGTGAGCATCTTTGGCTTGAGCAGACTTAATTGCTTTCAATAGAGTTGGTTCCAGGACAAGGTTATTCAGAGAACCCTGTGGAACTAGTTGAAGGTTCAGCTTGCAGAGCTCTTCGTACAGGCGGGGTTGAGCTTTATGAACCATGTGGTTATTGCAATAAGACTTGCGGCTCAGGGCATCAGCCATGACATTAGCCTTGCCTGGGGTATAGGAAATACCCACGTTATAATCTGCTATAGCCTCCATCCATCTCTGCTGACGGAGGTTCAGATCTGGCTGAGTAAACAGATACTTCAAACTCTGATGATCGGTGAAGATCTCGCAACGATTACCGAGAAGGTAATGTCGCCACAGCTTCAAAGAATAAATAACCGCTGCAAGCTCGAGGTCATGAACCGGGTAGTTTTCTTCATGAGAACGCACTTGACGAGAGGCATAAGCAATCACCCTGTGCTCTTGCATTAGGACACAGCCTAATCCTTGACGTGAAGCATCGCAATATATGACGAAATCCTTCTGAGAATCCGGAGGAGTAAGCACTGGGGCAGAAGTTAGCTTGTCCTTGAGAGCCTGGAAACTTTCCTGACATTTTTCTGTCCATTCAAACTTAACGCCCTTGTGAAGCAGGTTAGTCAATGGCTTGGCGATCTTGGAAAAGTTCTCAACGAAACGACGGCAGTAGCTGGCGAGTCCGAGAAAGCTTCTGACTTGCTTGACATTCTTGGGAGGGGTCCAGTCAAGAATAGCCTGAACTCGCTCTGGGTTAACGGCAATACCATCCTTGGAGATCACATGACCAAGGTAGGTTACTTCGGGTAGCCAGAATTCACACTTAGAATACTTGGCATATAGCTGATGCTCTCGAAGCTTTTCCAGGATAAGACGAAGATGTTCAACATGTTCTTCTTTATTCTTCGAATATACCAGGATATCATCCAGATATACCACGACGAACTTGTCGAGGTAATCCATGAATATATAGTTCATCAGACGAGAGAATGTCGCTGGAGCATTGGTCAAACCGAAGGACATGACGGTGTACTCGTAAGAACCATAACGAGTGACAAATGCGGTCTTTGGAATATCCTCTTCACGAACACGGATCTGGTGGTAACCCAACCTCAAGTCGAGTTTAGAGAAAACTGATGAACCAGCCAATTGATCATACAGATCATTGATCCGAGGAAGCGGATATTTGTTCTGAATTGTAGCTTGGTTGATAGGACGGTAGTCTTGGACCAAACGGTTCGTGCCATCCTTCTTCTTCACAAAGAGAGAAGGTGCTCCCCAAGCAGAGGAACTTGGACGAATGAATCCACTGCGAAGAGACTTGTCGATTTCCTCCTTAAGTTCAAGGAGCTCATGAGGTGGCATCTTGTAAGGTCGTTTGGCGATAGGAACGGTGCCTGGTTTCAAGTCGATGACAAATTCAACAGCCCGTGTAGGAGGTATGCCTGGGAGTTCTTCGGGAAAGACATCTTGGAAATCGCGAACGACTGGAATCTTCTCAATGCCCTCAAGAGGTGCTGCGTTCAACGCATTCAAGGCATAAAGTCGTGCCTCGGCATTTTGAACAACTTGAGCATGGTAGCTTACTATCTCATTCGATGGATGTAGGAGATGAACGACTTTGGTGGCGCAAACGATAGAGGCAGTATGTGCTTTCAACCATTCCATTCCCAGAATGAGATCAATATTAGAAGACTCCAATATAATGGGAGAAACATGGAATTCCAACCCTTCAATTTCAACGGGGACGTCGCAACCAATCATGGTGGTTCGACACTGACCCGCAGGGGTGCGTACCACTATCGGAGTGTTCATGGGCTCGCATCGGATGTCGTGTGTGTAAGCCAAATTTTCTGACATGAATGAATGTGATGCTCCTGAATCGAATAACACAGAAGCCGGTACTGAGTTCACGAGAAGAGTACCCATCACAGTAGCAGGCTGGTCTTGAGTTTCATTCAGGTCAACGTGGTTAGCCTGACCACGACCATAAGGTCTGGCATTTTTATTGCGGGGCTGATTGTTACCATGACCAGCAGAGGGAAGAACAAGTTGATTCTGATTCTGAGGACAGTTTCTAGAATGGTGACCCGGAAGGCCACACTTGAAGCATAGACCATCCTTGGGGTTGGAAGCAGGTGCTCGGGGCGGTGCAGTCTGAAGAGGCTGCCTCGGCGGTGGGGGAGGCAGACGAGGTGCAACATAGGACTTTCTTGGTGCAGGTGCAGTTGGACGATACATGCTGTGGGGGATCCAAATCCGACGCTTCTGTGAGGACGGGCCCGAAGATGAGCCAGCGTCACGACTGCGCCTGAGGGATCCCTGGTGTTCCTGAAAACCAGTCTCAACCTGAATAGCCTTGTTCACCAAGGTGGCGAAGTCGGCAAAGTCATGAGCGAGAAGTGCTAGCTTGATATTAGGGTGAAGTCCATCACGAAACTTTTCTTGTCTGCGAGCATCAGTAGCAATGTCTTCTTCAGCGTAGCGGGACAAGTCCAAGAATTCTCGCTGATAAGCATCTACAGACTTGCTGCCTTGGATGAGGTTGCGGAACTCTCGCTTCTTCCTGTCCATGATTCCCTGAGGAATGAAGCGGGCACGGAAGGCGGCTTGGAAATCCGGCCAAATGATGACCGTTCCAGCAGGTAGGGTATGCCTGTGGCTGTCCCACCATTGAGCAGCGGGGCCCTTCAGATAGTATGCCGCGAAGGGGACATAGTTGGCAGGGGCTACATCAGCAGACTCTAGCTCGAAAGCGATGTCACGGAGCCAGTCATCAGCATCCAGTGGTTGAGTTGAGCTGCGGTAGACGACAGGGTTGAGTTGCGCAAAGTCTTGCAGAGTTACTGGGGGTGGCTGCTGATTCATATTTGTGCGAGGAAACTGAGCCATCACTCCTTCCATGAACTGGCGATTCAGCTCAAACTGTTGCATCATTCCTGCCACGAATTCGGGCGGTGGTGGAGCGCTGCCACCACGGCCACGACCACCTGGTCTAACCATCCTGCTAACATGTAACAGGGGTAGTTCAGCATTGAGCATTTGCAAAGACAAAGAATTATTCATTATCTAACATGTAGAATGAACGAGGTTCGACGGGTACCACATAGTAGTCGGGCAGACAGAATGGGGTACTTATTCAAAATACTAACCTAAGGAATAACTATGGCTTATCCAACTTTGGGGTAAATGTGGTCACGGGATCCTAAGGTTAGAGTTAGTAAATTCGTTTAACCTGAATAGAAGAGAGTTCAGAGTCCCAGAGTAAAGACGAGGAGTAAAAGATCCTAATACCACCCAATTGGCGACGTGGGCTCGTAAGCCACACAGCCATGTTAGTAAAACAATTTTTCAAAGACTAGACTCAACTTCGGCCAAGGAGTTGGAAAGGGGGTTCCTACAGGCAGTCGGCTCTGATACCAACTTGTGACGCCCCCGATTTGACCATACACTAATCATGCACGCAAATGTGTACGACCAAGATCAAGGACTCACTGGAAGATATCACAACACAACTCTAGACACAAATAGAAATAATACAAGCTTTATATTACAAGCCAGGGGCCTCGAGGGCTCGAATACATAAGCTCGAATACACAAGAGTCAGCGGAAGCAACAATATCTGAGTATAGACATAAGTTAAACAAGATTGCCTTAAGAAGGCTAGCACAAAACATCAATGATCGAAAAGGCAAGGCCTCCTGCCTGGGACCTCCTAACTACTCCTGGTCGTCAGCTGTCTCCACGTAGTAGTAGGCTCCGTCGGGGTAGCAGCAGTCGTCAAACGTGGCATCTGGCTCCTGGGCTCCACCATCTGGTTGCACCAACCAGCAAGAAGAAAGAAGGAGGAAAAGGGGGAGCAAAGCAACCGTGAGTACTCATCCAAAGTACTCGCAAGCAAGGATCTACACTACATATGCATCGGTATCAATGAAAGGGGGGTATCTGTGGACTAAGCTGCAGAATGCCAGAATAAGAGGGGAGAAGCTAGTCCTATCAAAGACTAGCATCTTCTGGAAACCACCGTCTTGCAGCAAGAGGGGGAAGTAGAGTAGTATATCATAAGTCATATTTATGTTGTTGTTCCAACGCTCCGGGATCCTTTCTCGACTCCCGAAGCAACATATCCAAACAATGCCTCAGCATCCAGTTCTAGTTGTAGCGATCGGGATGCAACTCCAAGTGTCCGTTACCGTAGGACAGGCTATCGATAGATGTTTTCTTCCCTGCAGGGGTGCACCAACTTACCCAACACGCTTGCTTAACTCCGGCCGGACACACCATCAGGTCATGCCCGCCCTCGGCCAAACAATACGCCGAAACCCGACCTAGGCTTAATAGAGAGGTCATGCACGCCGGACTAAACCCTATGCCCCCAGGGGTCATGGGCCAATCGCCCCGGGAACTCCTGCACGTTGCGTGGGCGGCCGGTGAGCAGACCTGGGCAACCTCCTTAAAAGGTAGGTGCTTACGCAGTCCAACCCGGCGCGCGCCGCTCAGTTGCAATGACGTCAGTTAAGCTTCGGCTGATGCATACGACGCAGAACGCCCATACTATGCCCACGTGATGGTTAGTGCTATCAGGCCAGAGGCCCCTCGGATCAAATATCCAAACCGTTTAGTGTCTTGGGAACGCGCGGTAACGAGCAGAGACTCACGAAAGATGTGACCCCATCGCCCCGTCTCGAGAACTTGCGGCAAGGGCGAGTGCCCGGCCACGCCTCGTATTATCTCGCGGGTACCTTCCAGGTCAACCCGACTACACATCACTCGCAATTAAGCTCGCGCGGGTACCCCTCGGGGTCGACCCGTCTTTAGTAACCAGGTTCAGTCTAAAGTCATAGTAACCAAAGTAACTGTGTGTCTGACACCAAAGGAAAACCTGAGGAAATCACCCTCGATGGAATTCCACCTGATGTTTATCGTCAAGGTGAACGAAAAAGGAGTCACCCTCGAGGTCCACTCTTGAGGAGTTGCATGACAATGTCGTTATCGGGAGTGGAGAAAGAGGAATCACCCTCGATGACTACAACCGATGAACTAACCTACAAGGTTAACATCAGAAGTGCTGATGAGGTCTCACCCTCGGCACTCGATAGTAACCCAGTAGTGTCGAGCAACTAAGGGGAAAGTGATGTGCGGTGCCGGGTCCTGGTCTTCGATCCCGTTGAACGGGTCTTCTAGTGATCCAGCGAGGCAGTCGGGACAAGGTAGGGGGGTCACTGGTGGATCTCTAACCATCCTATACTAAGCAGTTTAGTATAAACATATAAGGTATGAAAGCAGTATCATCAACAGGCTATGCATCAGAATAGGATCATACAAAAAGCAGTAGCAGTTCTAATGCAAGCATAAGAGAGAAGAGAATGGGCGATATCGGAATGATCAAAGGGGGTTGGCTTGCCTGGTTGCTCTGGCAAGAAGGACGGGTCGTCAACACCGTAGTCGATCACCGGGGCATCATCGGTCTCGGGGTCTACCGGAGAGAAGAGGGAGAAGAAACAGTAAATATAAAGCAAACCGTTGCAACAGAGAAGCACGAAGAGTCAGCACACAGTGCTAGGGTGCTCTAACGCGGTGATACACGGTACCGGCGAAGGGGGATAACATCCGGGAAAGTATCCCCGGTGTTTCACGTTTTCGGACAGGTGTATCGGAGGGGGAAAGTTGCAGGTTCACTATGCTAGGGACGTTTGGCGAACGAACGGACCGCGTATTCGGATTCGTCTCGTCGTTCTGAGTGATTTTCATATATAAAACATTTTCATCCGAGTTACGGATTATTTTCTATGAATTTCTAAAGTTTTAACAATATTCTGAAATTATTATTAATTCGAAAAAGGACTTAATTCGCCAGCATGACGTCATGCTGACGTCAGCATGGTCAACAGTCAACTTTGACTGTTGACTGGTCAAAAGGGGCAGTGGGGCCCACTGTCATAGACTAATTTAGTTAACCAGATTTAGTTAGACTAATTAGTAATTATTTTAATTAAACATAATTAATTATGGTTAATTATCAAGATTAATTAAGTTAATTATTAATTAATTAACTAACTTTTTATTTATTTAATTAACTTCCTTTTTTTAAAGGGCTGGGCCCCATTTGTCATAGGCCCACCCGGGAATGGGTTAACGGGCGCGCGGGCGTGGGTGCCTGGGCGTGGGCGCCCGAGCGAGCGCTCGCCCGCACGACGGGACGAGGCCGCCGGGGCGCCGACGGCGGGGCGCCGGGGTCGCGGGGCGCAGCCGTATGGGCGCCGGACCGCGCGGCGGCGCTGGAGCAGCGCGGCGCCGGCGAAGGGGGGTGGGGCGTACGGCAGCGGCGGGGCTCGGCCGGGGCGCGGGGGACGACGAGCAGGGCCGCGGCGGTGGGGCGGCCGCGGCAGTGGAGCGGTGGGGCGGGCACGGGGCGCCGGCGGGGCCGCAACCAGCCCGCGGTGGCTGGGGCGGAGGCCTAGGCCGCGACGGAGGGTGCGGGGCGGCCGCCGGGTGCGGCGTTCGTGCGGGGCATCGGGCACCAGACCCCGGGCGGTCGTCGCAGAGAGCAGGGCCGGTAGGGTCGTACGGCCGGTCGAGGGCGACGACGGCTGCGACCAGGCGTGGCCGGCAGCGGGGCGCGCAGGCGGCCAGCAGTGGCGGCGCACGGCGGCGCGGCCAGAGGGAGGAGGGAGGTGGCCGACGGCGGAGCCGCAGGCGCGGCTGGGCGCGGAGCGGAGCAGGCGGGCGGGGTCACGGGGTTGGCCGGACGCGGCTGCGGCCGGGGCCTGGGCTTCGGCCAAAGTGGCACGGAGCCAAGCTCGGGCCAGGCGACGGCGGGACGCGGGCTTGGAGAGCGTGAGGCGCGGTGGGCGGCAGCGCGCTCGGGACAGGGGAAGAGGGGGGAGGGCATGGCCCTCACCGGCATTGCCGAGAAGAGGGGGCGGCGAGGCTCGGTGGAGTCCGGCGAGGGAGAGTTGGGGACGGGGCAGTCCGACGACGGGCGGTGGCGACGACGGGCGATGGCGTCGGGTCGGTGACGAGTCGAAGCCGAGGCTTCAGGTAGGCGCCGCGCGAGGGAGAGGGGATGGGTGAGGAGGAAAGGGAGTGGGGCTCTAGGGTTCGGCCCGGGGCTTCGGGGGTACTTGTAGGGCGCCGGGAGGGGTGGATGGCCGCCACGCCCGGCCATTGCCGGCGGATGGGCGCCACGAGCCCCCTGCCTCCCTGTAGCAGAGGGAGGGGACAGTGGGGGAGGAGTTGGGCCAGATTCACTGCGGCCACCAAAGGCCCAGTTGAAATTTACTTAGCTAGGCCCTTTTCTATTTTACTTTTGTTTTGTATTGCACGTTTACAGCAACACCCTTTTATTTTATAAAGCCATCAAAAATGACTTTTGCAAAATAGGGAACCTGGCCACATATTAACTTTGCATTAATAGGCACTGCCACCAGGAGTTTGATAGGTATTTAAAATAGTTTGCATTTTCATAATTTACAAAAGACATTATAAATAAGATTTTGCCAATGTTTTATTTGTTTTAGGGCACTTAACCACTGTAAAAAAGTAGGTCCCACCAAGACATTTATCCAAAGATTATTTGCATCACCTCGAACAATTTAGTTTTGACATTTGAAAATTTGAAATTTTGACTTCAACTTAATTGGAAATTTAAACCGGACGAAATCAAAGAGGGATTTAGCAACAGTGAAAATGATGACGTGGCACCATTAACTTGGGGGGTTACTGTAGCTTAATTATCCGGGCGTTACAATAGGTTAGTCCAAATATGATTAAAAGTGTATGTAAGTGTATAAATATCATAGCAATATCACCCAAAAGAGGCATGGAGCAAGCAGAAATTATAGATACGTTTTGGACGTATCACGAGCCTCAACACTCATCAGACCACATACATCAGTATGTATTATTTCCAATAAGTCAGTGGCTCGCTCCATTGTTTTGAAGAATGAAGTTTTAGTCATCTTGCCCATGAGGCATGGTTCGCAATCATGAAATGATTCATAATCAAGTGATTCCAAAAGTCCATCAGCATGGAGTTTCTTCATTTGTTTTACACCAACATGAGCTAAACGGCAGTGCCACAAGTATGTTGCACTATCATTATCAACTCTGCATCTTTTGGCTTCAATATTATGAATATGTGTATTTTTACGATCGAGATTCAATACACCATTCACCTTGGGTGTATGACCATAGAAGGTTTTATTCATGTAAACAGAATAACAATTATTCTCTAACTTAAAGGAATAATCGTATTGCAATAAACATGATCCAATCTTGTTCATGCTCAACGCAAACACCAAATAACCTTTTTTAGGTTTAACACTAATCCCGAAAGTACATGGAGTGTCCGATGATGATCATATCAATATTGGAACTACTTCCAACACACATCGTCACCTCACCCTCAACTAGTCTCCGTTTATTCTGCAACTCCTGTTTCGAGTTATTAGTATTATCAACCGAACAGGTATCGAATACCCAGGGGCTAATATGAACAGTAGCGAGGCATACATCAATAATATGTATATCAAATATACCTTTGTTCACTTTGCCATCCTTCTTATCCGCCAAATATTTAGCGTAGTTCCGCTTTCAGTGACCATTTCCTTTGTAGTAGAAGCACTTAGTTTCAGGCTTGGTTCTAGCTTTTGTTTTCTTCTCAGGATTGACAACTTTCTTGCCATTCTTTTGAAGTTCCCTTTCTTTTTCTTTGCCCTTTTTATTGAAACTAGTGGTCTTGTTAACCATCAACAATTGATGCTCTTTCTTGATTTCTACCTTCGTTGATTTCAGCATCACGAAGAGCTCGGGAATTGTTTTCGGCATCCCTTGAATATTATAGTTCATCACGAAGTTCCTGTAACTTGGTGATAGTGACTAGAGAACTCTGTCAATCACTATCTTATCTGGAAGATTAACTCCCACTTGATTCAAGCAATTGTAGTACCCAGACATTCTGAGCACATGCTCACTAGTTGAGCTATTCTCATCCATCTTGTAGGCAAAGTACTTGTCAGAGGTCTCATACCTCTTGACGCGGGCATGAGTTTGAAATAATAATTTCAACTCTTGGAACATCTCATATGCTTCGTGGCGTTCAAAACGTTTTTGAAGTCCCGGTTCTAAGCCATGAAGCATGGCGCACTAAACTATCAATTAGTCATCATACCGGACTTGTCAAACGTTCATAACGTCTACATCTGCTCCTGCAATAGGTCTGTCACCTAGAGGTGCATCAAGGACATAATTCTTCTATGCAGCAATGAGGATAATCCGATCGCGAACCTAGTCCACATCATTGCTACTAACATCTTTCAACTTAACTTTCCCTAGGAACATATCAAAAAACAAAGGGGAGCTACAACGCGAGCTATTGATCTACAACATAATTTGTAAATACTATCAGGACTAAGTTCACGATAAATTAAAGATCAATTAATAATATTCCTAGAGAACTCCCACTTAGATAGACATCCCTCTAGTCATCTAAATGATCACGTGATCCAAATCAACTAAACCATGTGCAATCATCACGTGAGATGGAGTCATTTTCAATGGTGAACATCTTATGTTGATTATATCTACTATATGATTCATGCTCGACCTTTCGGTCTCCAGTGTTCCGAGGCCATGTCTGTACATGCTAGGCTTGTCAAGTTTAACCCGAGTATTCTACATGTGCAAAACTGTCTTACACCCGTTGTATGTGAATGTAGAGCTTAACACACCCGATCATCAGGTGGTGTCTCGGCACGACGAACTGTCGCAACGGTGCATACTCAGGGATAACACTTGTACCTTGAAATTTTATGCTACCGTCGTTCTAAGCAAAATAAGATGCATAATAAGATAAACATCACATGCAATCAAAATATGTGACATGATATGGCCATCATCATCTTGTGCTTTTGATATCCATCTCCAAAGCATCATCATGATCTCCATCGTCACCGGCTTGACACCATGATCTTCATCGTAGCATTGTGGTCATTTTTGCCAACTATTGATACTACTACTATCGCTAACTCATAGTGATAAAGTAAAGCAATTACATGGCTTTCGCAATTCATACAATAAAGAGACAACCATAAGGCTCCTACCGGTTGCCAATAATTTACAAAACATGATCATCTCATACAATAATGTGTAACTCATCACGTCTTGACCATATCACATCACAACATGCCCTGCAAAAACAAGTTAGACGTCCTCAATTTGTTGTTGCAAGTTTTACGTGGCCGCTACGGGCTTCTAGCAAGAACCGTTCTTACCTACGCATCAAAACCACAACGATTTTTTGTCAAGTGTGTTGTTTTAACCTTCAAGAAGGACCGGGCATAGTCACACTCGATTCAACTAAAGTTGGAGAAACTGACACCCGCCAACCCCCTATGTGCAAAGCACGTCGGTGGAACCAGTCTCATGAACGCGGTCATGTAATGTCGGTCCGGGCCGCTTCATCCAACAATACCGCCAATTCAAAGTATGACATGCTGGTAAGCCTTATGACTATTATCACCGACAACTCTTTGTGTTCTACTCGTGCATATCATCTACGCATAGACCTGTCTCTGATACCACTGTTGGGGAACGTAGTATTTCAAAAAAAAAATCCTACGATCACGCGAGATCTATCCAGGAGAAGCATAGCAACGAGCAGGGAGAATGTGTCTACGTACCCTCGTAGACCGAAAGCGGAAGCGTTTAGTAACGTGGTTGATGTAGTCGAACGTCTTCGTGATCCAACCGATCAAGTACCGAATGCACGGCACCTCCGCGATCTGCACACGTTTAGCTCGGTCACGTCCCTCGAACTCTTGATCCAGTTGAGGCCAAGGGAGAGTTTCGTTAGCATGACGGCGTGGTGACGGTGTTGATGAAGTTACCGACGCAGGGCTTCGCCTAAGCACTACGACAATATGACCGAGGTGTGAAACTGTGGAGGGAGGCACCGCACACGGCTAAGAAATAACTTGTGTGTCTTTGGGATGCCCCCCACATATATAAAGGGGGAAGGGAGGAGGAGGCCGGCCAAGGGGAAGAGGCATGCCATGGGGGGGGGGGGCAATCCTACTCCAAGTAGGATTCGCCTCCCCCCCTTTCCTATTCCAACAAGGAGAAAGGAGAAGGAGAGGAAGGAGAGAAGGAAAGGGGGGTCGGCCCCCTAGTCCAATTCAGTTTGGGCTAGGGGAGGCACGCGCCACACCTTGGCCTGCCTCCTCTCTTCCATTACTAGGCGCATGAGGCCCAATAACCCGCCGGGGGTTCCGGTAACTCCCCGACACTCCAAAAAATACCCGATACACCACGGAGCCATTCCAGTGTCCGAATATAACCTTCCAATATATCAATCTTCATGTCTCGACCATTTTGAGACTCCTCGTCATGTCCGTGATCTCATCCGGGACTCTGAACAACCTTTCGTACATCAAAACACATAAACTCATAATACCGATCGTCATCGAACGTTAAGCGTGCGGACCCTACGGGTTCGAGAACTATGTAGACATGACCGAGACACATCTCCGGTCAATAACCAATAGCGGAACCTGGATGTTCATATTGGATCCTACATATTCTACGAAGATCTTTATCGGTCAAACCGCATAACAACATACGTTGTTCCCTTTGTCATCGGTATGTTACTTGCCTGAGATTTGATCGTCGGTACTATCATACCTTGTTCAATCACGTTAAGGCAAGACTCTTCACTCGTTCCGTAATACATCGTCTCGTGACCAACTCATTAGTCATTTGCTTGCAAGGCTTATTATGATGTGTATTACCGAGAGGGCCCAGAGATACCTCTCCGACACTCGGAGTGACAAATCCTATTCTCAATCTATGCCAACTCAACAAAACACCTTCGGAGACACCTGTAGAGCTTCTTTATAATCACCCAGTTATGTTGAGACATTTGATAGCACACAAAGTGTTACTCTGGTATTCAGGAGTTGCATAATCTCATATTCAGAGGAACATGTATAAGTCATGAAGAAAGCAATAGCAATAAAACTGAACGATCATTATGCTAAGCTAACGAATGGGTCTTGTCCATCACATCATTCTCCTAATGATGTGATCCCTTTCATCAAATGACAACACATGTCTATGGTTAGGAAACTTAACCATCTTTTATTAACGAGCTAGTCTAGTAGAGGCATACTAGGGACACTCTGTTTTGTCTATGTATTCACTCATGTATCAAGTTTCCGGTTAACATAATTCTAGCATGAGAAATAAAAATTTATCATGATATAAGGAAATATAAATAACAACTTTATTATTGCCTCTAGGGCGTATTTCCTTAAACACCATCATCACCAACTAAGACTTTTATAGGAGTAGAGAAACATGTATAAATTGTAACATTTGGTTCAGCTCCTTGGCACAATCGATAGATAGAAATAACGATTGGAAACACTAGGGAGGTGCTTTTCCCGCTAGATAAGCAGGGTAGTAGCTTGGTTGGCGCATCGTTGGTTTGGTCACATGCGTTCCCACATGTGTAGTGGTATAAAGCCTACCAATGTGCGTTGACCGGGCGGCCGGAACGACAGTGTGGTATGTGACAGGTAAGGGACATGCTTCATGTATGTGTTCCAGTTTCTCATTTTGAACTTGCGAACGTGATAGGCGCGCTACACGAGTAGTTTTGAATTTATAAGTTCAGTAGTTTTTGAATTTACGAGTAGTTCGTAGGTCGGGTCAAGCATTGTACGTAAATTACAAAGTTGATGCAAAAGGTAACCACAACTTATAAGTTGATGGAGGGAGTACTAGTTACAAACTTTCATTGATGCATATATTGATGCCAAATGTGAGCAAAGGGATCACACATGTCTTTATCGACTAGAATGGGAATGCAATAGTACAATAAGAATTAAGGCCATGACGACACGATCGCAGTGGTGATTACAGGATGGAAGAAGAAAGATGCATCCATCAACAACCTCCTCCTCCTCCTCGACTCTATGCGCTGGGTCACCAACCGACGACTGAGGAGTGGCAGCTCTTGTGGCAAGGTCAAGGTGCTTCTCAACAAAGGCGTCCAAGGCTTCCATCCGGTTGACGAAGGCCAACGTCGTAGCGTCCTCAGCGGCCTTCTAGATGACTATGTACATGACTTCCTCATACACGTGGGTGTGTAGGTTGATGAATTCTTGCAGGGCGAGGCGCCTAGCGGCGAGAGCGACCTCGAGGTGGACATTCTTTGTTGGGTCGGCGGGCAGTCGCAAGGCCACCAGGGCTTCAAGGAGTTTATCACCGTGGAGGTCGATTAGGGTGGTAGGCAATGAAGAGCCTGGGCACATAGGCTGGAGGAGTACGACGATGTCATCCGTGAGCTTCTTCATGATGGTGAATTTGTTGATGGTGGCAGCGATCATCTTGTCCAACTAAGAGTCATAGCTGGTGTCGACGATGGCCATGAACCAGCCGGTCGCCAACACCGTCTGGAGACGATCCTCGGTGCCATGCCGCAGGCCAGCATCGTGGACCATCTAGCACAGCCGTTGGCCGCTCGCGCGCATCGCCGCCATGGGTTTGGAATGAGCACTTTTGCGCTTAGTGTAGGTGCTTAGGTTCGTACGATGTGGTAGATGCATTGGAATGGAGGGGCGCCTTTATATGAGTGCAAACTGCATTGCATTCACATTGTGCTGCCTCTTTTCCCCGTCCTCCTCCCATTACTTCCTCATGCATTCATCAACATGCTTCATTGGTCGTTCAACATTTCGGGAACCGCTACCCTCTCCCTCGTCTACATTAAAGCTGTATCAAGAACTGTCCTGGTGTACTGTAGCTGTCAAATTGAATAGTACTGCGCCTTCTGCTGCACGCCCGATTGAACATGCCTCCTCGCCTCCATCAAACGCCTCCATTAAACCCGCTTGGAAAATGAGAAACCTACTCCGGCCACACGTCCGTTCATGAGCGGGCCGAAATTTAATGCAACATCGGCCAAGCTCCTCCCGTCTGCCCTCAGTTTAAACGAGGCCAGACGCCGTCTAAGTTCCTACCATCTGCCCTCTATTTAAACGAGGCCAGACTACGAGCAAGAATCAAACCCCTCTGACTCTCCCCCTTCTCCTCTTTCACCGTTTTCTCCACTCTTCCGATGGCTTCCGAGGAGCCGTTCTCCGGCATACTACCCGGCTGGGTGGCCCGCCGAGCCCTCCGAACACGAGCGAGGATGCTCGGTGCTTCACCTACCTCACCTGGCCCAACGGAGCCAGTTGCCGCCCCAAGCCGGCGCATGGTTCAGCAACTCGCCGCTCCAATTAAGCTCGATGAGGAGTGGCGAGTTGCTCCACACTAGCATGGTGGCACGAACGTCGTCGCTGTCGCGTCGTACCTCGCCACCAGTCACTACAAAAAAAAAATAACTTCCATGATAATACTTGTTAGGTTACATTTTCTGTCATGCATGTACATCCATGACGATTTTATGACAGAATCAAGATAGTCATACATGTGCTGTCGTCGAAGTGTTCCATGACAATACCAAAATTATCATCACGGAAGTGTCCATTTCCATGACGATAAATAATGCATTGTGGAAGTGCTTTCGTCAAGGGTAACCGACACATGGCATCCACCGTAATGGTACGCTGTTAACCCTATCGAGTCCGATTTTGGATACGATAACCCGTTAACAGCCAGGACCAATGGGGATTTTCCACGTGTAAAATTCTCATTGGCCGAAGGGACCACGTGTCAGCTCCGCATTGGCACAGATGTCACTCTTCCAATGGGTGAGATACGCCTATGATATGTTGACACGTGGACCGACCCAAAAGCGGCCCATAAAGATTAAATGGGCCGGCCCAGCTAAAGGCCCACTAGATTTTGGAGACCATATTGGGTCGTCCCAGCTAAAGGCCCATAAGATTTAGCAAAACGTAATGGGCCGGCCCAGCTAAAGGCCACAAGATTTTGTAGACACTAGTGAGCCATCCCGTTAAGAGGCTGCCATGTTTTGGGCCAAATGCCAGTCCATATTTGATCCGGTCCATTAACAACCTGCCATGTTCTGGGCCTAATAAGGGCCCATAAGAGATCCAGCCCGTTAATATCCTACCATGTTCTGGGCCATATTACGACCCATATCAGATCCAACCCTTTTAAGAGCCTTTCAATCTTTGGGCTAAACTATGGCCCATATTAGATCAGGCCCGTCAACTGGACGCTATGCTTTTGGGCCCCCTTGAGGCCCGGTTAGGATTTATGTTTGCTAAAGGCCCATTTAATAGTACGACCTGATATTAGTTTCGGCCTGTTAAAGGCCGTTTAACATTTCGGGCCTATATTTATATCGGCCTGCTAAAAGCCGGTCATATAGTTGGGCCTAATTATGCCCGCTTTGCATCCCGCCTGCTCACAACCGATAATCTGATTGGGACAAACAAGGACCGAGAGAATTTTGGCATGTTAACGGCCCGTGATGTGATTGGCACAATCATGGGCCGTGTTCAATTTCAGCCTTCTGTCGGCCGGTGAGCTGTTCAACATGTTTCAGGCCCAATCGACTTTTCAGCCTACTAAAAGCCCATTGAATTTTCTGGCCAAAAGAGGGCCAGAGGTTTACTCGGCCTCTTAAAAGCCCCCAACTACTAGTGGGCCTCTTTACGTTTAGGCCTGTTAAAGGACCGAGATGACTAGGCCCACGATGTAGCCCATCATGCCGGACAGATTATGTACCGTAATTTTACGTTTTGGCCCGTTTACTTTAGAGCGAAGAAGGGATATATATATATACAGTAAAATAACTGCAGTATCGTAATAAGAAAAAACCTAGACTATAAAATAAAGAAAATACGACATATTACATCCACTGGGCATCAAAGTTCGCCACCAGTGATAATAAAGCACAAGCAGACAATAGATTACATACACTGGGCATCAAAGATCGCCACCAGTGCAAATAAACGCACCGACAAAATAATATACAAGACCGACATCACTTCAGTAGAGTTCAAGAAAGGTTAGCCCTGCTCGGGAGCTGCAGCGCAAGCAGCTGAGCAAGCTGATGAGACTGCGCTTGTTTCACGCTTATATCCTCCAACTCTTGCTTCATAGCATCATTGGACGCACTGGACTTCTCATTGATCTTCCATAGAGATTGGAGTTCAAGCAGGGGTTCAGCTGAACCATGTCTTGCTACTTGAAGTTGATACTGAAGAAGTTTTACAGATTCAGGTGGCGACTTCATCAAGCTTGTGTAAGTGCTATTAGCGAGTAACTTCAACGCTACATCAAGACATGACTTTGGAGTTGTATCGCTATCTCCAATACGTGTTGCCTTCTTCCCTGCAATATATGTTAGGGACATGCAATGGGTTCGTCTCACTATCATTGTGGCAGTTCCTCATGGGGTTAGAGGTCTCACTCTGAAAGAGAAACAAGCAGACAGACGAGAGGTTTTGCACATATAAGTATCAGTGCTGGCAATTCATCACATTTCTTATTAGCGAATAAAGAGACACAATTTAAAATAGCATTAACACAATATGGTATTGTTCAGGTTAAGACATGGCAGGAAATGATATTGTGAAGGAGTTGGCAGCTTCACGACACCAGTGGATTATAGATCAAGAACTCAAGCATACATGCGGTGCTAAAGAACACATAAGTATCAATGGTTAGTCTGTTGTCAATTTATCACATTTCAGATTGGCAAATAAAGAGACGGTTTAAATAATAGTAGAATAATATGACATTGTTCATAGTTAAGACATTGCATAATATGACATTGTGCTATAGTGGGTAATTTCACAACACCACTGGATTACTGATCAAGAATAGATGCATACATGCAGTGCAAAAGAAGATCACTTGCTCTGTATAGTTTAGTTTACATGCTATGAAGAAGGAACTTGGTTGTACAGCTGAAAACTTAAATTGAGAAGGACAAACTTATGATTATGAACTTCATAATAAACTTTAAACATGCAATTTGATGCAAACACCAAAAATAAACATCTGTTGCAGTTATGCCTAACCAAATATACACAACAAAGTTTGAAGGCTTCAGAAAAACAAACTTACATTAGTGGTGAAGACCGGCTCTATAAAGCCCTTGTCCATGCTGATGGTGGGGCAATTCAAGAAGTTTACCACAGAATCTTCTTCATAAGCACTTACTTTATTCTAAATTTTGTTAAGAGTAAATATAGATGTGATAATATAAGAAAAAATGGAGAACATTTACGATAAGATGAAGAGTGATGCTACATAACCAAATAGCTATAAATGTAAGTACGGTGATACAGGCAAAAGGTACTGCCAAGAGCAATGCAGAGCTAAACTTACCATTGTTTTATCCAACCTTATGGTAAGAATAAATATAGATCTGATGTGTAGAAAATGGAGGGCAAAGGAAAATAAGCTACAGAGTGATTGTACATGAACAACTAGCTGTCTATATAAGTAAACTGATAAAGGACAGCAGGTACTTAGAAGAACAGTTCGGAGCTAAACTATTTAATTGGCATTAGGTATATTCTACATTAATGCAATCATTAATACAGATGTGATAATTTCGATTGAACAATTGATAAGCAAGCTATCATGCATACTGCTGTCACAAAATGAACCAGGTATGAATGCAAGTACAGTTATACATGACAACAGGTACCAACAAGAGCAAAGTAGTGAGCAGCATATTTGTGATATCTTGTCATCCTTTTCAAACCGGAATTCTTTTTCGAGCAGATTTCCTGCAAAAAAAATCTGTAAGGCACATGCGGAAAAGTAGAAGTTCAAATTGTCTTGTGATATCATAGACAGTACCTCATCCTGGGAATGATACCAATGCATAAGAAGATTTTTCCATTCAATGTAGTGGCAGCCCGGCTCAGAGAAAGCCGGAACGCCCCGTATTCCAGCCCAGAGATCGAGGTGAAGTCTTCTGGAATACGACATTGCTTAGTATAGAACAAACTAGCTCTTTATTACAACCGAATATGAATACAAGGGTTCCGATATTACAATGAATAACTCTGGTGCGGTGACACTACGCCAACAATGGTTGCTCTATACAAGCAGCATAATGACTTAAAGCAGCGGAACAACTACTGGCAGCTGAACAACGAACGACGATGATGGACTCCAATCCACGGGGACTCTGGCTGGAACGTTTATCCTAGCTCGCGAACACGGGAACAACACCAAACAAGCAAGCAATCCAGGCACGACCTGCAAGCTGGCATGACACGCCAGGTCAGTACATTGAATGTACTTGCAAGCTCACAATAACCAGAAGCATTCAAGACAAACAACAGCATGGCAATTACAGGTTAATCAGGAATTATCATGAGATCATCAGGATAACATAGCATGAACAACATGAACATGATACAGTTAGACAATATGAGCATGGCATGAACATATAAATCTGATGATACTAGCATGCAACATGATGACACTACATGAACCATTTATTTTGTTCAGGTTACCTCGATACCATCACATGCATCACTAACCAACCTCGGATATTATACGATCATCTCAGGATCAAATCAAGCTTGGTATAAACAATACCGTAGTAATCATCAAATTACCACAAGGAGCTTGATCTTTACCCACTACTCTCGCACAACATCACGAATATCCAACAACTCGGTATCCTCAATACCACGGTGATCATTCCAGCGATCACAACCATGACCAACACTTGGTCTCAAATGGTGATCTTTCCGGCGGTCACAACCAACTTATCTCATCATCGAACCCGGGTTGTTATTAAGCACATTACTTTTATCACTGTTGACTCATAGTGTGACCAACTACGAACTGGGACCTTATCCGCGGGCGCGGCTATCGATAGATTTAATATACACTCTGCAGAGGTAGCGCACTGTACCCACACTACGGAACCCATGGCCTCGCACTCCCATTCGGGTGGACCAACGACGTTCCGACAAAACCGATCTACTGCCATGACACTCTCTCGGCCACTCCGACCAACTCCCCTTTGGGCTAAGTCCTAGGTGGCCCCGTGTCTACCAAAGTCACAACGACCACTGTCGTGGCCAAACATAAACGGTCCCAAACGGGGACCCGGATCCATAACAACAACAACGGGCACACAAGGTTATGTCTGCTTACCGGGCCAAGGTACTGCACGCCCATAACCTTCCCTTGTTGGAGGCACCGGCGAGAGGCATGACAATAGACCCAGTTAGGACCTTCCCATAAAGGTAAACGTGGTTGCACTGGTCAATTCGATATGGTGGCACCATGACTCAGCCAACAGTTGTTCCAGTTCAATTTAATCCAGTTAAACTTGAATGCAAACATGCCGAGCCATGATAAAATACATGATGCAATTACAATGCATGAGCATGAATATCAACATAATCATGAGAGAACCACATAACTATCCACCATATCAACAATGAATCATAAGCATGGCATACTGACTAGCATGAACATCATAAGTACATACTTCTCCAATACATAGCATGACTACTAACATCAACAATAAATATCATGCAAGAACATATCAATAATACAAACATACAAGCATTTAACTAGCTGGATGCAAAGGAACATGCATAACAACGGTACTCGGGGCAGACGGCAGTCATGCATCGATGGCCATCACCAACATCAACATGTACTACTAGCAAGCATAAACATATGAAACGAATACTAGCAACTAGCAGGGCATGATAACCAGGTGCAAAACAACATAGCAAGAAAATAAACAATAACCCTGAAGCATTACAGAAACAACGATAATCATATTTTAAACAAGCAAACATTTAATAAATATTCAAGTTGAAAACCATGGCTACAACATGACTATCATGCAAGTGGGTATTGTGGCTTGCCTGTGGTGAGGGAGACTCCGGGAAGAAGTGCGGTGAAGCCGCGGAAAGATTCGCTGGAAACAGGTCTCTCTCGAAGGGGGCTGTTTACGGGCAAGGGCAAAGTTGTCATTTTCACAGTGGGAACACTTAGTGAAAATGGTACCAACAGAAAGGCCTCGACGAGACGAAGACGTGAGCGTTGGTTTCACCTGATTCGGAGTTACGGTCGCAGAGATATGAGGTGTTGAAGGAGAGGGACCAATCTGTTAATATTTCTCACCAAACAGGTCCCTGAGTGGATAAGACAGAAGCGCAGAATGAGAAATACGCTTTCAGAACTTGGAAAATGTATTCGGCCCCGAAGCAGAACGAAAGTACGCTTTTGTTAAAAGAAAACGTACTTGCAAAAATACGTTTCCACTTGAATCCTCGTGGGCCCGGGGCACAGTCAACGCGTTTGGCTGACGAGCGGGACCCACGTGCAGGGGGCCCGATCGGGGGCGTCTTCTTCCTCGTGCTCGCTCTGCCCCGACAGGGAGCAGAGGATGCACGCGGCTGGCGGGGGCCCGGGCTGCTCCGGCTGGGCCTCGCCGAGCTGAGGCCACCCGCGGGGCCGGCGGGACCTGGCGCCTCCATGCCCGGGTAGCAGGAGCATCGGGGCGGCCTGAGAAGGTGGCGACGAATGGGGACAGGAGGAGGACAGAGAGCGACTGCGGCGAGGGGGCCGGCCAGCTCCGGCCGAGCGAAGCACGCTGGCGAGACCGCGGGGCCGGGCCGCACCCGTTTAGATGATCAGCTGGCGCTAGGGAGAAGTGGAGAGGATGGGAGGGACGGTGCCATGAGAGTCACAAAAAGCTTCGGGCGGGAGGTGCTCGGTGAAGCAGGGGCTCCGGCGAGGGGGCAAGGGGTTGGGGCGGCTCGGTGGGACGAGGGGAACTCGGTGGACAGCTCGGGAGGAGAGGGGAGGGGCTAGGCGCATCGGAAGTTCGGAACCATGCCGAGACCGAGGCGGCCATGGCGGTCTCCGGCGAAAAGAAGAGGAGCCCGAGGGCTCTGGTGGTCTAGGAGGAGCGAGGAGAGGCTGGTGAGCTTCGGAAAGGCTCGGGGGTCCTTATACAGGCGCGGAGGAGAGCTCTAGAGCTCACGAGCGAGCTGGAGCAGTGCGCTAATGGAGGACAAAGGCTGGGCATCGCAGGGACACTGTTGTGACGGCGCAACGCTGGTGAACCACGACGAGGCAGTGACGCAGAGCGATGCAGTTGAGCACGGGCGAGCTCCTGGACAAGGTTTCAGGTCGAGATGAGGAGGGAGGAGACGGGCACAGTGGCGGACCGATCCAGAGCGCGCGCTATGCCTAACGCAAGCGTGATCACCACACCCACTGGTGCGAGCGGCATGCTTTGGCGTGCCCAACCGTGTCCAGTAGATGGACCTTAGTGCCCTTAGTAAAGATGCAGAAAGAAATTGGTCCAGGGGCAAAGAAGAGATTTGTAGATGGCCCCAAAATAAATCAACGGGAAGGTGTTTGTAACTTCCTGTGTTTTAACCAGCTTGGTAACTCAGTAACTAAGTTGTCTGGCGATGATCTGACACTAAGATGATGTAGATCACCAAAAATCAGACTAATAGGAGGAGTTTAGATGGGGGTTGTTGTAGAAAGTGCAAAACTGGACAGATTAGGGGATTATGATGTTGCACTCACATACTTAAGTGTCATGAGCTAAAATTTGGTGGAGGGGGATTATTTAACCATATGGAGCTGCTGTAAAAACCTCATGCCATTTGGAGTTACCAAAGTGGCAGTTTCTTCACAATGCTCCATTCTGGACAGAGTCTTGGAGAATTTACTGAGGGTATGTGGATAATTGGATTGAGTCAAAACTTGGTGGAGTGAGTAGAGGTAGATTTAAGAATGGCCTGGTAAATTGCCAGCTCAAATGAAGCAAGGTAAAATAGGGTTGCTTCACAAAGTGAAAATTTTACCAGAAACCAAGATTTGAAGCTGAGCTCACATAGATGATCTGCATGAGCTCAAAGTTCGTGGAGATGCATGATTTGATCAAATGAAGGATGTGACCAAGTTTCATCTCATTTGGAAATGCCTAAAATATACTTCCTTCACAAAGTTCCTTTCTGGACAGAAACTTTGGAAAATCACTGAAAAATAATTACTAGGCAAATGCGTTTGAAATTTGGCACAAAGCAATGATACGGACACGAAAAGATGTCCACGAATTTTGGGGGCAATTGGGCAAAGATAAATAGCACTTGCTTCACAAAGTGCCATTTAGGGCAGAATAGGAAAATGATTATTGGAGGGTTATTTTTGAACATGTCAATGAAATGTTTTGCCACATCTGTGCAAGATATGACCCAAATTTTTTTTGAGAATTATTTGGAGATTTTTAGAATGACATAGATATAGGTTACTTCACAACCTAGGGCAAAAAAAATATTCCTTTAATAGAAAAGGAATATTCCTTGGAAAAAGAATATTGGTTGGGTCAAGGATGAAAATGACAGGGTCTTGGGATGATGATGAGGATGACAAGCCACTATAAAACCTAGGGAGACATGATCTTCCCAAGTTTCAGAACCACATAGCCACTGAAAAGCAAATAAAATCAAGGAATCCCAAAAAATCATCAGAAAAAGAAAAGGGCAAATATCCAGGCTGTTACAAATGTCTTCTAAATTTAACACAGGAGAATTCACCGAAAATTCATTTATAGACTTGCCATCACAGTGTGTTTTCCTCAGGCAACACCGATACTGCTGCAATGCTTCCTTGAAAAGCGCAAGAAACTTCGCTTGTCATGACTATGCAGATTGACCCTCGCCTACTTACAACAATGTAATGTAAATCATTGATGTGTTCAATCATCAGAAAACAGGAAAATAATCGCCATTAATAATAGCACTTACACATAAGTGGGACAAGAAGATGTGAAAATGGTGTTTGTCTTCACTATAATCTTCCCATGATGGGAATATATGCACGTAGTTCCTAACAACATTGAAAGCATTGTCTTTTAAACTGGGAATAACTGGAATGGGTTTCCAATCTGCTGAAATTGGCCATCTCTGCAGTTGGGATAGGTCTTCAGCCGGTGTACTTGCTGTACTTTTTGCTAGAGTGTGGATTTTTTCTGTGGTACGGCAGGTGCTATGGCAACTGAAATCGGCATACCTTTTGCTGGAGTGCAGATCATGTGTGGTGGGGCTAGTGGTGTGGCCAGTGAAGCATGGGTACACTGTGTTGGAGTCGGTCCTACGTTTTGTGTCACTGGTTGGAGAGCTAATATAAGTGGGGTGCTATCTGATATCTCCGGCGCCACCACGTTTTTCAAGGACTTTGCTCGTGCTCCTTCAGGTTCGGCAATCACCCTCTTCCTTTTTGATGCCTGATACACAAGAACAACATTTGAGTGGGAAAACATGGTATGATGACAGATGGAATATGTATTGATAATGGATGGGCATGGCATCTTGACATATATGATGACTAAACTAAGCATATGGCGGTGCAATGAAGTAGAAGAAATGCAAGACACCTTATGCATGGTACATGCAATCGATAAAACCTTATCAAATTAGAACATGCACCTTGAAGGGTGAACAGAATATGCCATCTGTCTTCGACTCCTCAAGGTTCGAATAGTCATTACGATCATATTCTGAACAAGAATCTACAGGTGGGGAGAGTATGAGATTCATTGCATCCGGAATGGAACTCAATGCCTTGGTGCCAAGTTTGTTAGTCATTGCACTGTTCCGTAATATTCTTTTGATGCATGCATTCTCATATTAATTGTGATTATGTACAATATCTGAGAAGCATGAAAACATAAATAGTAGTGAGATTATCTTTGTAATTAAGAGGATATTCTAATATAATAGGGGCTCCCTGTAAACCCTTGTGTGCTATCATTGGATTGTGATGGGAGAGCCCATGTGCGTTGTAAAATGGTGCGTGCATTAACATAATCTGGCACAACTACACAAAAAATAGGCTCCCTGTTGGGAGCTCCGGAAGTAAGGATAGTCGGCAAATTATAAGTTCATAATATACTTTATAGAAAGTTTATTGCCAAACCATGATAACAAGAGCACACAACAACTAGGCAGGTCGTAGTGTAGACAAAAAAAGTTACACTATACCCAGCATAAATAAATCGGGAAAGTGGATCTGGCTGGAAAATACGGTGTTGTATTGCCGCTACTAATTGAGAGCCTATCGATCACCTACATGCCAGCTCTATCAGTTGTTGACTGCAGATGTCCCTGCTCCCCTTCCTCACAAGGAACATATTGTACTTATGAAATAATGTATAACTAAAGAGGAACATGCTAAAGAACAGAAAAGGAATCATTTTATTGAGATTCTGCTTCTTTCTATACAATGTTGGTTGCCCAGCCATGATGAATCACAACGCCCAAAGAAATACAATTTCATGATGTCTCTCTATATGTAGCCACATGCATTTGGAAAATCAAGTAGGAGCACTAGCTGACCAATTAAATGTGTGTCTGTTAACTAATATCAGTATCATATCACAATTCGTATTTGAAGAAGTAAGCTTTGGACTTATCATTGGTGTGTTGTTTAACTTCAAGAGTGGACAGCTGCTAGTGCGACACAAAGCACCAACACAGATCATAATGTAGATATAACTGGAAAACCGTAAGCATCACAAGTAAAATCAGGAAAGTGGAACTTGCTGGAAAATATGGGCTACTATTGCCGGTACGACTTGAAAGGCTTCGGAAAACAGCTCTCTTCAACTGATGGTGCGGTACTGTTAATATCAGTGTAACTCTCAAAGGCAACACAACTCCTCACATTTTCTTGCTAATCTTATAAGATTCAAGTGGACATGCCACTACAATTCATGTTCCTATGTTTACAAAATCCTACGAATCAAAGAGGCCCGAAGAGTTGAAAGTGTCCATCCCAACCAACTGAATAGACCTGTACACTGCAAATGTCCTTGCTCATCTTCACAACAAGGAACATATTGTACTATACTATTATACTCCCTCTGGTCCAAAATATAAGTCTTTGTAGAGATTTACACTATGGATCACATACATATGTATACACATACTTTTTAGAGTGTAGATTCACTCATTTTTCTCCATATGTAGTCCATGGTGGAATCTATACAAAGACTTGTATTTAGGAACGGAGAGAGTACTTATTAAAGAAGAACAGAAGAGGAACATGCTAAAGAAGAGCAAGCAGATTAGGATAATAAAATGTTTCTTCAGCAGTGCCCACACATGATGAACTAGATTACATTAAGGCCCTGTTTGTTTCAGATTCTGGGAGCAGATTCAGCTTTGCCAGTGAAGCTAAATCTGGAATCTAAAACAAATAGCTATTTGAAATCAGCTTTGTCAGTGAAGCTGAATCTGGATTTGGGCTATTTTTAGTGCAATTTTCTGAAGCACCTGAAAGTGTACTTCGGTGGTGAAGCTGATTCGCAGAATTAGCTTCGCCACTGAAGCGAATCCATAGATGATTAAAATCTAAGCAAAGCTGAAACAAACAGGGCCTAAGAATGCAACTCCCTGCTGTCTCTCTATATGTGGCACACGTGCTTTTCTAAAGTAAAGTGGGAACATCAGCTTACCAATTAAACATTATTTGTTTTAGTAATATCAGCATCAAATCAGATTCGTATTTGAGCAACAAGTTTGGAATTATTAGTGGCACGTTGTTTAGCTTGATGGATTGAGGAGCAGTGGTAAGAAGCTAGGATGATGGTACTGAATATAAAGGAATGTCTGCATGCAAGTCGCGTTACTTTCGTCATTCGGATCAGTCGACCAGTTCAGGAGGTTGGATGAAGAACCTACGTCTCCTAACCCTTCTTCTTCCTCCCCTCTGATTCTTCCCTTACGGAACACAACACGGGCCGCCGGCCGAACCATCGGCCCCTACCCCTCGCCCTCCCCTGAATCGCCCCTACGCCGTTGTTTAGCTAGTGTGGAATATTAAAGGGGAAAACCATAAGCATTGCGAGTATAGAGTTGATCGTGCCATGTCGGATCTGAACGTGGAAACCGGACAAAGGCAACTTCGCCACTTCGCAACTAACAATTAAGATCCTAAGTGGTGGAAAATAAATCACAGTAAAGCAGCTGCGATAAATAAGTTGAGCAGATACGAAAGAGTACCCCCTCTGGTGCGGCACCGTGTATGCATCTGGTGAGAATTTGACGGTGATACGGTAGTGATGGCTGTCGGCGGCGTGGGAAATATCCCGGTGCAGTGGACGAGGCGGTCATAGGAGCGGCACCGACAAGGTGGACGACGGCAGGGGTGAAGCGAGAGGACGGGATGCAAGGATCCAGCTAGTCCGAAGCCGTGGATGAGAGAGGTCGATCTCTTGT
Source organism: Secale cereale (assembly GCA_902687465.1). Lineage (NCBI taxonomy): Eukaryota > Viridiplantae > Streptophyta > Magnoliopsida > Poales > Poaceae > Secale > Secale cereale. Next base: position 487,950,342 of record LR738714.1, on the reverse strand, counting down.
AATGGACGAAGGAGTTAGGGTTTTAGCTCCGACATGGTGGAGGAGGACGGCGTCAGATGGGGTGGCGGACGGAGGAGGCTGGGGTGGAGAGGGTGTTTTGGTGCCCACGGAGTACGAATGGGGAAATGGAGGGATAGAGGTACGGGAGCCATGTCTTTGGGACGCGCTTGTCTCAAATGTGGGGAAAATTACCAACTTATCCCCCATTTAAAATTTTAGACACCACAGGAATATTGGGCTGCTGGGGATAGGACGGTAATCTCGCATACACCAAAAATTTACCGCTAGAGATTTTGGCTGAGGAGAGTTTGTTTTGGCGCACACCGTGTATCATTCCGGGGAGGTGAGAGGCGGAGGCGGTTATGTCACGTTTGAGTGAAATTACAAACCTACCCCTATCAAAACCTATAGAAATCCAGCCGATAGACTTTGCGTGTCAGGGATAGGCAGTAATTTCCGTCTCGCACATTTTGGTTTCGGGCGGTTATTGCGAGTTTCCCCGCTTCGTTCAATTTTTTGCAGAAAAAGAGTGCACGTTTACCATGCCAACTCACTTCAAATCCATTTTATTTTCTTTTTTCGAGCAGGATCTAGTTTGTGTTCGAATACAAATCTATATATGTACATCATTTTTTTTATATATACTTTCAAAAGCACAACAAAGAATTCTGCTCCTTTATATATAAAATATGATTTACAAATGCAATGGTCTCAAAATCACAAGGTTGAATTCAAGTTTTTTTTAAACCAAATTATGTTCAACTTTGAATTTAAATTTTTGAAACCAGATTATGTTCGGCTCAAATCTATGGATTGGTAATATCAATATACTAAATAATATACGCACGAGCAAATTCAAATTAGTATGCATGTTTGATAGATAAATTTTGCTAAGAGTGTGAATTACATGTACCATCATCTGGAATTTGAATTTTTGAATCCCTTTCACGTTGACATCTTCTATACATACAACTAAATATTTGAATCTTGTTTCATGCACATCTATCTCTAGGTCTCTCTCGCATGATCCTTCATGTAGCTACCACTCTCCTTTCTCCATGTCACCCGCACGCTCAGTACATGCTTCACCCTTTTTGCAAACACGGTCTCTCACCGTGTCCCTCGAGAAGTGTTACACTTCTCTATCTTCCTAGATCACAGGATTTTCATTATCTATCACGTCTCTATCGTTCTCTGGTATCACTATAGCCACCTAAGCTTTCTTTTTCACCGCCACACACGCACTCTCACTCATCTTTCACTTTGTCTTTCTCTCTAGGGTTCTCTCACGCACCCTATCTATATCTATATTTATACTCTTCTAAAAACAGAGTTGGTGAAGATGGTGTGCCTGACATCCTACAATATATGTCATCCGATCCATTTGACGAATAGGAAGGAAACTATGACAATTTTGCAAAATAAAACCCGCACTCCTCTCCATCTTCGTTCCGTCTTCATCTCCGTTCCAAAACTAACATTATTCATTTGTTTACCGACCAGACAAACTCTCCCCCCCCTCTCTCTCTCACACACACTACTCCCGCTTTGGATCCCCCTACCGACTACCGTCTCTCTCTCACACACAAAACTCTCGCTTTCGCACCCCCGACTCGTATCTCTCTCACAAACATTGATTGACCAGCCTCTAGATAGGTTTATCCATCCAACACACATTTCCGCTCCTTGTGTTATTCCGTCCCTTCTTGAGACATGCCCTCTCGATAGTGCACATGCACACTATCGCCTCATTTTATGGTACTACCTCTCGCACTTCGTGTCTTTGTCACACACACAGTCATTCCTCTTCCTCTCTCCCTCCTTCTCTCACACACACATGGGTTTTTTGCAACAATGTCCCACTTCTCGAATATTGAAACCTATCACATTCCTTCCTTATCTCATAAAAAACAAAGGAATATATAGAAATATATTTTCTCCCTACTTTATCTATACATCTATATCTATATCTATCTATATATATGTACATATATATCTATATCTATATCTATATCTATACCAATATAAAAAGACCCAAAGGGGCAATTCCAATTAATCCCGGCCATCAAATCATGTCAATCCAACGACCTAAATTGCTTCAATTTCGAGCGCTCAACACGTTTAGCATGTAGTTAATTTAATGCCAAATATACTTCTAATCACATAATAACACGCAAATATTATCCTACTTAATATCCGCATGCACTTAATATACTTCCAAATTAACGTTGCACGTACACATTGACTAGTATCTCTACTCCTACAAAAGACTCATTTGATGATGATGATGTGTTTGCCATCCGTCATTTCTGACCATTAGATCTGCATCTAATGGTTGTGAGGTAAGTTGTGGCAGAAAACCCCTTATTATCTTGAAAGCAACCACATCCCTCCCTCACCTCATCAAAACAGCCTCAGAAAAATTCTTTTAATGAATTGTAATATATTTTTTTAGAGGTATATGTATATCAAAACAATAGTGTTTTCTTTCAAGTTTGTGAACAAGTACTATTCTACTTTGGATCCGTTGCAATGCACGGGCACATTGCTAGTATATACTCTTATAAAAGCGAGTTGGTGATGATGGTGTGCCTGCCAATTGCCATCCTGCAATATATATCTCTACCCTTGTAAAAAACAGAGTTGGTGATGATAGTGTGCCTGCCATCCTGCAATATAGGCCGTACGATCTATATCTAACGGATAGGAAGGAAAGTACGACAACTTTGCAAAAAGATACCCACACTCCTACCTAAATTCGCAGATAAGGCCTTCTCTCGTTCATCCTTATCTCCCACAAGATAAACTACTCATATAAGTGCATCTTGATGTTTCATGCAACGCACGGGCATCTTGCTAGTACCCAAACAAAAAAGGACCGGAGGGAGTGTTTCCTCTCACACGGATGCGACCTCCCACTGGCGCAGGCATTGAACCGGCGCGCCGGCCAACAGGGCCCCACTCGTTGCACGCCAGGCTAAACACGACTCCTCGCCGCATTCAACCGACTTCACACTTCCTCGCCTACCTCCATTGAATCCGCGTGTGCCCCGGGCTGAACGACAACACGTCCTTCCGCGAGCCGGCCGGTTGGCTCCTCTCGTCCGCCCGCTATTTAACCGAGGCCAGACACGTGGCAAGAACCGCACCACATGAGCAGGAGGACGAGTTCTAAGCCAGTTGGGTGTCCCGATGAGCCAGGCAACTTGTTGCCCCACCTCCCTCCCCGCCCCAGGCCGTCAGTACCATGGACATTATCTATGAACGTGCATATATCTTTGAGCATGAGTTTGATGTGGAAGTTGAACTTGGAATGTTGGGCTTGCGTGTGGACTATACCATGCTCAATGGTTCGTTTGTTATTGTTTGGAAAGTAATGGTTGTTTTATTACATGACCCAAAAAAATATTTTGTGCCACATCAGTAGATGGACGGACATCACAACAGACATGCTGACTGGATAAGCATTTGAACCTAGCTATTATGAATGAAAATTTGTATTGACAAGCATTTTAGATAGTAGGAGACGCCTAGCATGCTCTGCCTCCGCTAGCTTCTTTCTGGCTTCTTCCATCTCTTCTTTGGCTTGGGTAAAGAGAGCATCTGATTGCTCTTTTCGCTTCTTCAGGAACTCAGCTACATTCTCAAGGGTTGCAGCACACTTTCTTTCAGCCTTTACTAGAGCAACGAGGACACGAACACTTGATGACTCTACCTGGCTTGTGAGTAATCTAGCATCATCTGGGAATTTGCACCTTGTTTCTAATCCAACATCATTAGGGAACGGGAACCTTGTGTGTAATCTAGCCTCATTTTGGAAACATGATCTCGTGGTTGACCATACTTCCATCCTCGCAAGAACTGCATCCTGACATTTCAGAAACCATCAAGGACACACAAAACATCCACCACTGCTAGTCAAGTTCTCAATGTCAAAGTAATTAAAAGGCTATTACTTATCAAAGCTTGTTTTACAGGTTCGGTGAAGCTCCTCTTTAACTTGCGACGTTCCTTGAAGATGTCCCCAATATCCTGTGTTTGGTCTTCATTACTCCTCTGCATGTTCACATTCGTAGTTTTAAAATCTCAACATGGCAGGAAAAATATATTAATACTCACGCATCTTGTGGGCAACATTAAAGCACTCATCTAACATGTTAGAGCATCTCCAATAGTGGAGTTAAAAAAGATTTTACAGTGCCGGAGTAGCCAGTTTTTGCGCGCCGCGGAGTGCTGGTTCCAGCGGCCTCTGCAAAGAATTGCGTGTATACACATTCGACTCTGACTCGATAGTGGAATAGATAGATACATAGATACTATAGTTCTCAGCATGGCATATAGCTAGATAAAAAATAGATAGTTCAACTACTCCTCGTCATCCTCCGACTCCGCCTCGATTTTGTCCTCCTCTGACGTCTCAATGTAGGCATCAAGATACCTATCATCGTCGGAGTCCCAGGGAGTCACTGCTCCTAGCTTGATGTTGAATTGAGCGGCCGCCTTCCGTGTACGCTTGTTCTCGTGATAGGCGGCTCACTCCGCCCTCCTCTTCTGCCTCTCCACCCTCCTTTGCGCGTAGAACTCGCGCTCGTTGATGATGTCCTGTGGGAAGCGTTGGCGCCCAAGCGCCATGGATTCATCGTCCATCTCGTCCCGCCTCCGGTTGTCGCGACGATTCTCGTCGGTGATAAGCCTTGATGGAGGCGCGAGCTCCTGCGCCTGCTCCCGTGTCTGCACGTTGGGAAGTTCAGGTCCCTACGAGGCCGCTGGAGACGCCACGCCGATGTGTCGTACGTGCGAGCGGCAGAGTGGGCAGTGCCGAGGTGGAGGCACATCTCGTCGAACCGGATCTCGGCGGAGAAGGCATCGAAGGGGCGCGCGTGGACGCCGCGGTAGCCCCAAGTTTCCCGGCAACGCGGCGACATAGTGGCGCGGTGGCGGCGTGGCGAGAAAGAGTGGTCGCGAGGCACAGAGCGGTGGGAGGGCACGGGAGGGCATTGGATTTTATAACACGCGCCGAATTCTGCATGCCAAAACTAGCGAGCGCCTGGCCTCTGCCCCCCCCCCCCCCCCCCCCCCCCCCCCCCCCCCCCCCCGCGCGAACCATTCCCGACGTCCATGCTATTCTAAAAAACTTCCCATCATTTGCCACGCTACTGGTTGCAGATGAAGAACCTATGCAAGCATAGCGCAATACAGGAGCGACGCACAATTACAAGGTGATATTTTATTGGACAATGCAAGGTATAACCAATTACTTTTACCGGAACAATAGCAACCAGGAAATTTGAAGGGTAGGTATGAACAAAATTGGAAATACACATGTACTGCTAAGAGATTCTATATACACATTACCGGTCGAGGAGGAGTACGATGGTCGCGGCAGCGTCTGTGCATCATGGTCGGCAATGGGAGTCAGTTCATTGTCCACGCCAATGGTGTTTTTGTGCTTGGCGTCGGCTTCCGAGAAGCAGATCCGAGACCGTGGAAGACGATGCCGGGGAAGAGGCTCCGTGCATGACGACGACGCTGGACCAGCTCCAGTGCGGCGTACGAGGTCATTGGTGAGGCGGATGGGCTGCAGTGGACGAGTGCGCCGATGAAGAAGAGGAGGAGCACGAAGGGTGTGGTGCCATGGAGAAGTCTATTTTGCGTTGGGGATAGAAAATGGAGAGTATTCAGGTGTACTACTCTGGGTGCCGGGGTGGGGTTGGCTGGGTAGGGTGAACCTAAAGTTACGAAAATAGCCCCTTACCCATCAGTATCCGTAGGACTGTTACGAAGGGTATGATGGTAACTTCGCACTGCTCGAATCTGTGTCGCGGGAGATTTTACCGCCGACATGAAAAGTTTGTAACACTGTACTCCCCGTCTAGCGTGTTGAGTGATTCGGCTAAGCAACTAGCGAGTAGTACTATAAAAATGCTACAAAAATGTTTATGCATGTCACAAAAAATTATATCATTAAAAACTACATTCAAATACATATCCAACGGTATTTTTTTGTTGCCATGCATGAAAAAATTGTAACAGTTAAATTTACGGTCAAAATTTGGCACGGAATACAATGGGGACGAGGATGGAGGTAGTACTAGTACTCCCTCCATTTTTATTAACTCTCCATATTAGGTTTGACCGAAGTCAAACTTCCTAAAGTTTGACCAAGTTTATAGAAAAAATATAAACATTTAACCATAATTAATATGTATGATGTGAAAGTACATTCAATAATGAATCTAATGGTATTTATCTATTATTGTATATGTTAATATTTTTTGTTTATAAACTTTGTCAGAGTTTACAAAACTTTACTTTGACCAATGCTAATAAGCGGACTTAAATAAAAACGAAGGGTGTACACATTTGTTTTCTTAGTTTGTAGTGGAATTAATCATTTGTTGTAATCGTGAAATAAATATATTAAGCTACTGACTTCGAATGTAATGGTTTATACAATTATATAGTTAGAATCATTGTTGAATTCCAAGATGTATACCTGGTCTATAGTACTTCACAATATGCCCAGACTCACATAATCCCAATAAAATGAAAATATAAATGCATTTCATAGTTATTACGTTGTAGGATTCAACAAAACCAACCATAAATCTACATGGATGAGAAAGGAAGGATCTCGTGGGTTGAGGGATTGATAATTTTATACGGGAGAGAGAAGAGGGCAGGAGTCAGTCAGCAGTCGTCACATCATCCTACTTCAAAATGGCCCTGCATTCTCTAGTGCAGTCTAGTCGCCGTATTTGATCTTCTCGATGCCCTCTTTGAAGATTGAGGTAGTGTGCATGCTGGGGTGTAGAGAATTACAAGCGAGAGTGGTCAACGTATAACCTTGATGGGGATGGATTGTGTGCTCTTGGGAGGGGGACTGTGTGTGTGCATGTGTGTCAAATATTGAGAGAAATCGAACCTATAGAGAGAATTATGTGTATGTGACGGAAAGCTACATGCTAAATATGTTTTCACAAAGAGATTGTGTGTGCGAGATAGAGTTTGATGTGCGGGCCTTGAGGCGAGCAATGGACTGGTGAGGGTGTCAAAATGTGTGTGTTGATGCATGTGTTACATGCGATCGTGCGAGGGACGAACGAATCGAGAGAGATGGTTGTGTTGTGTTAGGGATGCTCCCCCCTCTCTCTCCCGCACACACACACAAGTACAAATAAAAGACCATTCTCCCATGTATACACTATGTCTCGACATCTCTCTATGTCTTTGTCTCACTCATGCCTGATCATGCACATTCACACCTCTCTATGTCTCTTTCACACGCACACCGTCTCCACATTGCCCTTCCACCACAACATGCATATAGACACATACACGCGTTCTCTTCCAGACACACACACATAATCAGTATTAAAAAATTCAAGGGGGCACCTGAAACGTCCAAATCCAAATAAGCACAAACTAACGCTAAATTCAAATGAATGGACATATTGTAGCATGAAGAACTTTTCGAGGAAAAAAAGTAGAGTAATATTCGGGAATTCTTTTCACACACACAACAAGGTTCGGTGGATGTCCTACGAGCGCGACATGGTGACACACCATTCAATCGACCGTGCAGCCGTGGTGCACGCGCTTGCACAGGATTCCATGTTGATGTTGTGCTAACTAATGTGGTAGTATAAGCGCTGCCTTAATCTAATGTTTACGTGTACTAGTACGATGTTCTTTTAAGTTTGACCAACCCTATATAAAACTAAACTAAGCTCCCATACACGCACTCATCAATATGCCACCGCCTCCATTGCGCCTGCCGGCGCCCACCTGTTCCGGCCGACTGCTACCTCTTGAGCTTGCGTTGTATTCCCTCGAAGAGGAAAGGGAGATGCAGCACAGTAGCGTAAGTAATTCCCTTAGTTTTTGAGAACCAAGGTATCAATCCAGTCGGAGACCACGCGCGAGTCCCTCGCACCTGCACAAACAAATAAGAACTTCGCAGCCAATGCGATAAGGGGTTGACAATCCCTTTACGGTCACTTACGAAAGTGAGATCTGATAGAGATGATAGTTGATATTTTCGGTATTTTTGGTTTAATAAAACAGCAAATAAAATCGGTAAAAGAAAAGTAGATGTAGATTGATATGTTGAGAATAGACCCGGGGGCCATAGTTTTCTCTAGTGGCTTCTCTCATGATAGCGATATTCTACGGCGGGTAAACAAATTACTGTCGAGCAATTGATAGAAAAGCAAATAATTATGAGACTATCTAGGCATGATCATTGTATATAGGCATCACGTCCGAGACAAGTAGACCGACTCCTGCCTGCATCTACTACTATTACTCCACACATCGACCGCTATCCAGCATGCATCTAGTGTATTGAGTTCAGAAGAACAGAGTAACGCCTTAAGCAAGATGACATGATGTAGAGGGATAAACTCAAGCAATATGGTGAAAACCCCATCTTTTTATCCTCGATGGCAACAATACAATACGTGCCTTGCTGCCCCTACTGTCACTGGGAAAGGACAACGCAAGATTGAACCCAAAGCCAAGCACTTCTCCCATTGCAAGAACTATAGATCTAGTAGGCCAAACCAAACCAATAATTCGAAGAGACTTGCATGGATATTATGAGCACACATAAAAAGTTCAGAGAAGAACCAAATATCTTTCATAGATAACCTTGATCATAAACTCACATTTCATCAGATCTCGACAAACACACCGCAAAAAGAGATTACATCGAATAGATCTCCTCGAAGACGGAGGAGAACTTTGTATTGAGATCCAGAGAGAGAGAAGAATCATCTAGATACTAGCTATGGACCCGAAGGTCTGTGGTAAACTACTCACATCTCATGGTGAGGGCGATGATGATGATGGTGAAGGCCTCCGTGATGGATCCCCCTTCGGTGGAGCTCCGGAATAGGCTCCAAGATGGGATCTCCATAGGAACAGAAGCTACGGCGGTGGAATTAGGGTTTTCTCTCTGCGTTTGGAGTTTCTGGGGTACGTGGATATATATAGGAAGAAGGAGGGCACCGGGGGCCACACGAGGAAGCCTCGAGGCAGGGGGCGCCCCTACCCTCGAGGGCAGCCCCTCTGTCCCCTGACTTGGTCCTGAAGTTTCTTGTGCGTTGTTTCCTCCAAAAATATCTCTCGTGAAGGTTTCATTCCGTTTGGACTCCGTTTGATATTCTTTTTCTGCAAAACCCTGAAATAGGCAAAAAGCAGCAATCTGGACTGGGCCTTTGGGTTAGTAGGTTAGTCCCAAAAATGATATAAAAGTGAATGATAAAGCCCATTAAACATCCAAGACTTCATAAATAATAGCATGGAACAATAAAAAATTATAGATACGTTGGAGACGTATCACCGACCATTTCTCACCCATCACCGCCGTGTCCCCGATATGCCTCTGACATGAAGCCGAAGGCTCGCCCGCTCACATCGTCTGCCGTCCCTCCTCACGATGCCGCCGTGCTGCCAAGCATGCGAGCAGGTGGAGCCGGGTCTATGCAGCGGCATACGAAGAAGAGGACGAGCGCGTACTCCAGCACACCAACGAGGAGGAGCTAGCGTATCATTGTCATCTCCGCCCGCACGAAGGAGGCACGCATGGTGGCTCTCGCGGCGGAAGCCCATCGCGCCCGTGCCGAGCCTGCAAACTAGGTGTGGACGTGGAATCTACCTTTGAGACCTTAAATGCCACGTCGATCCTGCAACTTGTGAGCCGTTGGATGCAACATGGACGGCCAGAAGGGCTTATTTAACCTCCGAAAATGATGGACCGTTCATCTTCTCTCTCAGGCATCGAGCCGCCAGGCCGCCACAAGCCTAATCGCCTGCCGCCGCCTCCCTGCCCTCCCCTGAACCTCCTGCCACCGCCATGCTCCCCCCAACGCCGCCATCCATTTAACCCTGGGCACGATCCATTTTTTCCGGCGAACTGCATTCCACACCCAACACTCATAAGATAGATCATGGGCACCCTGCCACCCTAATATTGATAGTAGGGTAGCTTCTCTACCATCTTCTTCCTTCGCTCCGTCGAACTTTCACCAATCAACTGACCCAAATTGTACTACTAGTACGTATTAAGTACAGTAGGAACGCGAAGATACGGGTGGTAGTACCAACCAAGAACAGTAGTAAGACATGCTAGTACTACTGTAGGTACTAAAGAGTTCAAACAATGAGAAAGAACATCACATAGTTCTGCTCGGGGCTCAGCACAACACACCCCTGAAATAAAACTAAGGAACTACTAGTAGTTCGCTTGACACTGGAGTAGAACTAGCATGAGCAATGGCACTGCCACCTCACTCGGAGACCGAGTCCACGTCCTCGACTTCGTGCTCGTCACTCTTCCGCTTCCTCTTCGCCGACACTTCTTTGCTTGAACCGAACACTGGGCTCTGCTTCTTCATCCAACCCTTTTAGATATTTAAACAAAGGTAGGCATTTGTTGCTGCGTACACGATGTGATCTTCATCTATTGTCTTTGACTCCCATGCACGATGAAACTCCGGGTGAGGTTTCCTCAGTTGAGCGTACGAAGGATCAATCATGGCTGCTGCCAGAGTCAGCATTGAAGGCCGAGAGGAGGACACCAGGCTTTCTTGCGGGAGATCAAAGGGCTGGCCTACAACGAGGCCTATCCGATCCAGGACTCTCCTGTCGTTTGTAAAGTCTACAGTAACAAATTTCACTCTTTTGTCCTTGAGGAAGAACTCAAAATCCTGACACCTAACGTCAGCATGGAATATGTGGTAGACCAAGCACACGTTATGTACGCAAACCTGAATCACGACGGGCTTATTCATCTCTGCCACCTTTAGAAGCTTCTCCCTTTCCAGGATTGTGGTGTACTCAACATCTAGCCCAGCGACTGACTCATCCTTTGAACTTTCGAACATGTGTAGGAAGCGACCAAGTCATGCTTCCACCGTCGCGGATCTACGGGTGTAGATGACGATGAACTCATCGCCGGTGATGGGTCTAACCATGTACTCACCGCCGATCATGGAGATTTAGGAGGCCATGGATTTTGGAGGCGGGTTAGGAGAAGTGGAACTGGTATAATGTGAAAGGGCGGGACGACTGGGAGCAAACTGTTGTAAGGTAGAAGACGGGGACGAGTAGGGTGTGCAAATGGCATGGGGTGGTGGCTTGCCCGATGGAGAAACGGCTGCATGCCCCGAAAGAGTTCTCGAGTACTATGCGGGACCTACTAGATGTCATGTCTACTAGACCCATATCATAGGCCTGACGGTATAGCTTCTGCGTGTTCGCAATGCCATGCCGGCTCGTGCATGTAACTTCACTTAATTCAGTCAACCGTCGCGCCTCCCACGACCTTCGCCTCCCTCGCGTGGCCGCGTCCTTTTTTACCTACTCCCCATGCATGATACTCCCCCTGGTCCTTTTTACTTCGTATGTTTTTAATGACTTGGGACTATACCTAGCCTGGCATGCAATGGTGAGTTCATTGCATGTAAGATGACTTATTATGCACTGTTCTCCATACCTGCAGGAAGCCCATTCGTATCCAAATCTTTTCCTCTCCATGTGTGAAAACAATGTGCCTGTTTGACTCTCCTTATCCCTCCAGCAGTCCCACGACTCCACCCCGTGTGGAAAAAATCTGCATGCATCACTCTTCTCCCCCCGTGCCCATCCAATCGGTTGTGACCAGCAATATTTCCACCCCTTCCCTGCTCTGTAATTTACTCCAACAAATATACCCACATAGCTGTTACGTTAATCACACAACATATCTTACGTAGGTGTGCCATTGTTCACTCTAAATAATGCGCCTCCCACGGCATTCAGAAGAACGCTCGCGTTCATCTCTATCTCCTCCCCCTTCCTCTCACGTCGACCACAATGGCATCGCCCCTCCCAAACCCTAGCCGCCTCTCGCTGCACCGTGCGGAGGGTCACGCATCGCCGTTTCGTTCGTCACCGCCACTAGTCGAGGAGGACACGTCGGTGTTCCGCTACACGCCGCGATGCGTCGAGGTGGATGCGTCGTTGTTCTGCTCGTCGCCGCGATGCATCGAGGTGGACGTGTCGGCATTCCCAGTCTCTCCAGCACGCGCGTCGGAGGATGTATCGGCTCCCCACTATGAGGAGAACGTCGCGCCGCCCGCCGAGCCCCCTAGCCTTGAGGAGCTTTGGAAAGAAATTGAGGTCGCGTAGTGGGAGGCTTTGCCTCCAGCAGAGCGCGCCAAAATAGAGGCGGAGAACAAGGCCGAGGAAGAGAAGCATGCCGCGAGGCATGTTTCCTGACAGGCCTATGTCGCGTCTGAGAGTGACAGGGAATTGGCTCTTTGGCAGAAGGCTCATGCGAGGGCCGTGAGAATGGCGGAGGAAGCCCGTGCCAAAGCCCTGACTCCAGTCGGGCCCAAGCCCTCAACTACGCTTGGCGGTACGTTGACCGGGTGCATGCTTCCAGCCAGGAGGAGTACCTGTTGGCATCGGATCACCACACCGGTGTGATCGCGCTCACCCGTCGGCATGCCGCCAATGAGCACCTCGCGAGTTGCTAGGCAGAGGAAGAGGCGTCGTATCGGCGCGCTGGGAAACGGCCGCGCACTAGGGCCCTCGTGGCGCGCTGCAAGCGCTTCTGCGAGCGTCGTGGCTTTTATTAGGAATAATTTAGTTTCGTAAGGCGATCTCATTAGTTTTGGGACGCAAATGATAAATCCCGAACATTCGGGAATTATTAGCTGCCGTAATTAAGTATGTAAAAGGAAAAGTTTGGAAACCTTGTGTATCCGTACGCATTTTGTAAGTACGTGCACAAACTTAACTATATATCGCACTACACATCTCTCCCTATATATGCTTGCAGACTATGGTACTACTATTACTTATGTACATGCATATGCACGTTTTAACATTACGATGCGGATTTTGTAAAAGTAGAAAGACTGCAATAGTCAAGCTTGTGAAACAATTCAATGCAAAAGAAATGCAAAAATGCTTGTTTGATTGTTTACTTTTAGCTTCCTTCTCTGTGGTTATTTCTCTATCGTACTTTGTATAGTATCTCACTGGTCAGGAAGGCATGCAAATTCCCAAACCGCTTCGTATACCCTGTATCAAATTTTTGGCCTAACAAGTTGTGCTGTGTAGTTGGAATTCCAAGTTGAGTACTACTACTAGGAGTACCAGGGGCCAGTTCTTCTAGGCTTCTAGATTAGTAATCCCATAACTACCACCTCCGTCCTAGTTTATTGGTCCCCATTGTAATCCGTGCCAAATTTAACTAATGAAATGTTTATGCATGTCACCGAAAATTATATCAGTTATCTGTTAAATCTTTGATCAAAATTTAACACAAATTACAATGGTGACTAATAAACCATGACGGAGGTAATACTCCCTATGTCACAGTTTAGAAGGCGTACATCAGAAATCTCTGGGACCAAGGTGTTTCATGATTGGATCTAGTTTCTTTTGCATGCAACTGAAAAATAGCAGCGTAGTTAATAGCATAGCGCCTAATTGCTTGAAAAATCAACGCGCAGTAACCCCCATGGCCACTAAATGAGCAGCCCTCACACATGCATTGGTGGAGACCGATTCCAGCGGGTGGATTCACACGGTCGCATGCATACAGTACTCGTAGAGCGGAGTATTAATTAGCTAGGAGTAATTGCATTGGCGCCTTAAATCTTGTCTATTTTGGAAACTCATGTAAATCTAACTGTGCCTTCTAAACCGTGTCGGAGGGAGTACTAGTTTAGAAGCCCAAATGAATGAGTGAGGCACCTTATGTTACTCTCCACTGTGACTACTCTTATGGTAAAAGTTGGGGAAGAGACGACTTATTTTTTAAGTCACCAAAAGAACTGGCCCTAGAAGTAGTAGCTGGGCTTTCCCAGCTTCATGTTTTTACACTATGATCAGCCGCAGGTTCTCATATCCAGATTCTTGGTGCGAAAACATTCGGCGCAACTTAGAGTTTGCAGAGTTGGAAGCTGGAGGACATCAGAACATGCCATAGGAGTAGTAGCTAGGGATTGAGTGTGCGAGATGAACCGGACAAAGTAAATGCAGAGAATTGAAATGCAAAAAAGACAGAGGGATGTGATGGTTGCTTGTCTGTTTATTTAACCAGGCTACTTATTACTCGGAGTGGTGGGGTTTTGTGATATGATGGCTTTACTGTCGCGCCACAAGCGGAGTGAGACTCCCGTGCAGCGCCGCCCCTACACTAGTACTACCTCCGTCGTGGTTTATTAGGCCTTCCACTACGTAGCCGGTGCCTGGCATGTTAAAATATACTCCCTCCATTCCTAAATAGTTGTCTTCCCAGACATTTCAAATGGAATACAACATACAGATGTATGTAGACATATTTTAGAGTGTAGATTCACTCATTTTGCTTCGTATTTAGTCACTTGTTCAAATATCTAGAAAGAAAAATATTTGGGAATGGAGGGAGTAGTTTACTGGGCATCGATGCCCTGGTAAATTTATTGGGCACTGGCCTCACACTATGCGGATGCAACCCGTATAAAGATGGGCCCCACATGTACATAGAAAATTCAAAGCAAGCCAACCTCTGGTCAATCCTTCAAGCAAGTACCTCTCGTCTACCTTCAGAAAAATGGGGCCTCAGAGGAGCAAGTACATATGGTAGTATATTTTATTGCAATGCTCAAATGGGGCTTCGGAGCAGGAACTTGCTTCGATTCTAAGAAATCTTTTTATGGCACCGCATTAGCTATGAAGGGCACCGGTGCCAAATAATGTAAAAGTGGATTTGGCACCTCTTTTGGCCTACATAGTGGAAGGCCCTAGTCCCCCATGTAGTTTGACTGAAGATTTAACTGACAAAATGCTAGTGCATGTCAACAAAAACTATATCGTTGGATTCGTATTTGAACATAGCTTTCAATCATATAATTTTTGGTGACATGGATGAGCATTTATCATACTATATATAATGTTAGTTAAATTTATGGTTGTACTATATATAGTAAGGTGCCCGTGTGTTGCACGGAACAGTGAAATGCATTAATCGGGGAGTTATTTATTTTGACAACCTATGTGGGGGTCATCTCATGTGTAACGAGTAATTATTATACATGTTGGCTATAGTTGACATGGCACTTTCTTATAGTCAATAGTTGGCTATACTATTAAGTATTAACCATGCTCTTATACACCTAGACGGATGGATTAATTCAGGATGACTTGGAAGGGGGAAGAGGAGATGTAAGAAATGGTTCATCATAAGTCTTTCACCATTACTGAAGTAAAAATTCTCAATTAATCTCATAAATGGCAGACTCTAATGGAGCAAAAGCATACATGGAAAATTCTAGACTAAACCATCAATGGATACACTTTTATTCAAGTGCGATACTCTAATAGAGCAAGATCATGCATGGAAGGTTTTATACTATATAAATAAGAAGTCTCCACATGCTTAGACAACGGATTACATTGAGAGAAGACTTGGGCGGAAAATGCATATGACTAGGTGAACCTCCTTGGATCCCCGTGCACCATCTTGGGCAGAAAATCATACCAGGAGTCTTCCATGTCCACATTGCCGGGAACGGAGTAGCTCAGCACAGTCCCAGTCAGCGTGATGGAGCTGGTGTGGCCACCCTCGTACCTCGGAGGAGCAGTACCAGTGAGCTCGCACCCGTACACCGGCCTCGTGTCAGCGCCAGCGGTGTCGCCCTTGACGCACACTACAGAGACGGGGTAGTGGCCTGTGCGGGCCTTACCGGTGCCCATTGCCAAGAGGAAGACGTTGTCATCCTGCTCCGCGACTAGCAGGCGGTGGTGATCCTCCAGCGACTCCGGCACGGCGAACGGGTAGCACGTCTCATACTTGATGTTGACCGCCGCGAGCCAATAGTGAGTGATGGACGGTGTAGTGAGGTGATGCACGAGGCTCGCCGGTGAGCCCTAAAACGGCGGCGTGCACTCATAGCAGTAGCAGAGTGCATACACGCATCTGGAACTATGCTCCGCCGGCGAGTGCTGGTCAGTGTACCTCTTGCAGTCGAAACTCTTGTAGATGTAGGGCACCATGCAGTCATCAACCAGGCCATCCATGAAACGGGAGTGGTTGTAGGGGGCGTTGCGCCCGTTGAATGGAGCGCGGGAGGGAGTGGATGTATGACGTTGCGCCCGCCGAATGGAGCGCGGGAGAAGCACACGAAGCAGTAGATGGTGTCCTTACTAGTACTCCCTCCGTTTCTCTACTCTCTACTTTCTCTACTTACTAGCAAGATACATTTATATGAGTAGTTTATCCTATGGGAGATAAGGATAAATGAGGGAAGGCCTTATCTGCAAATGTGGATAGAAGTGCGGGTATCTTTTTGCAAAATTGTCATAGTTTCCTTCCTATTCGTCAAATATAGATGGCGGGCACACCATCATCACCAACTCTGGTTTTTACAAGAAGTAGAGACTAGAGAGAGAGTAGAGAATAAGTGAGCATAGCTCAGCTGGCAAGGCATCATCGATCCCCATGCCTCCGCCCAGTCCGACCACCAGCTGCCAAGTTATAACCCTGGGTGTTTCAACCTTTTTTTAGTAATGCTATCTGGCGATTGTTTGCCACAAGCCCAATCCTAGCGAATCCCACATAACCATTAGATTTCGATCTGATGGTGGCCTGTTTTTAAGCCATGGTATTTGACAAAACGGCCATGTTCGGTACACGGGATATTTACAGGAATCTCGTCGGAAAGTTGTTCCTCAGGGAAATTTCTCTTCGCTGCTGTTCGGGACAACGGAAAGATGAACATTATTTTGCAGGAAAACTTCCTTTGGCGTGCAGATTTTGCCTGATTCCATAGGACAAAAAAATCTGCCATGAGCTAATGTTTGGCAGATGCCCGAGGCAAGCCGCTCCCTGCTATGTACGAACATAAATAAAATATTTGGCTAGAGAAGATGCTTGAGCCACAGACAAAACCAAATCACTGCTTAGCCAAATATAAAACTAATATTTTTCATGTACGTTTCCAATGGAGGCGAATGCTCCTTCCTCCTATTTCCTCTGTGGTTTTATGTGTTATCTCATCCTTGTGTTTTACAATGACATTCCTTTCCTATTGCTATATTTGTCTCCATTCCAACATTTTGCACACCTCTATTCCAAACAGGCCCGTACTGTAACTACGTCCCGGGCGTTTGCAACTGCCAGGTCTCCCAGCGAACGATTGCTGGGGATTGGAGTTAGCACTGATGGTGGTTCGTAGTCGTTCCACGCTCGGGGATTGAAGTTTGTAATAACTATTTTATAATATACTACTCCTCCGGTGCTAGTAGTAGAGCAGATTCCTACTCCACTACTCGAGCATAGTAGTAGGTACTGTAGTTTATTGTACTAGTATTGTGACCACTCAAGCAAGTTGTCTATCATCGATATGACCCTACGCTGCTGGGATGTGTCTCGTAAGTCAAGCGGCGTGCTGTTGTCATCATCACCTGTCCACTTCCCGCAGGACATATCTTCTTCTCCATCCTCGTCCGCACATAATCGACCAAATCTTCCATCCTCGCAAGGTGCCTCCCCCCTCTTCTGAAACCAAAGCACTAACAATGGCAGAACTGAGCAGCGTCCGCCGAAAGAGTGGCTAGAATTCGCTCCCCACAAAGGTAATCAAGCTCATTGTTTCACATGTGGACAATCTCAGTACCATGCCGCTCGCCGCGTGCTTGTTGGGGTTGTACTGTTTACTCAGAGCCCTCAGGCCGGAGCTTTTTAATCTAGCTCCCTGCTTGCTGATGCCGCCTGATCTTCAGAAACCGTGTGTCATGCAACATAGCGATCGTAGGGTGGCGAGCATCAACCCCCTCGACTGCGATCCGATCCCCTTCATCCTAAACAACATTAACGGTATGTACTGGGTCGGCATGAACATGTCTTGGATGGTGCTCGTCGATGGTCGTGGCAGCTGGATGCTCGTGGAGGTCTACACCCGGTGATTGATCTGCCTTCCTTCGATTAACACTGCACTGCTTTGGCACCGCGGCCCATAATACTCGGAACCTTACAGTAGCCAACATGATACCAAGTTTGATTTGCTCAAGGTTGTAATTTGCCAAGTGCCCACAAGATTTGCGAATTATAAAGACTTCAGGCTAATTGCATTCTTCAACCGCGGTCTCGCCTATCAGACAGGTCACTACGGTAAGTGGATAAATCTGCACGTCCATCGCATGATCGTACATTCTCCATGGTTCTCTGATGCCATTGAACACAAGGGCTACGTTGTGGACTCCTTCTATGGCTGGACGTATTGCCGGCCTACTCTAGTCATCGCTATAAACTGCCGTTACATCAGTATGTTACTTTCCTATGATATCATGATGGCTTGCTTATATTACTATCAACATTTACTGAAAAAATATTCATGCTCATAACATGTTATTCTTAACATTGACTACAGTACGAGCCCTTTTTTATTTGACTTCAACTTGATACGATGTTGTAGTCCGCCTGGTGTCCCTACCCTTTCTTTTCCTAGAACATTTCAAAGAAAAGCGGCATGGCAGTTGCAGGTGGTTCCTGGCTCGATCAGACGATCGATCATTCGCATGCACCGGACGTGTTGTTTCGCGGAATATAGTCACAGTCACTACAAGGTCTTTGAGCAGGATCCCAGCTTCTCTGGGCCTTCAGGAATTTTAGACTGGAGGCTGGTAAGTAGCCTTGATACACGCTCTCTGTTTCTCAGACTGAATTATCCGATTAACCATGACATAACAGACGGCAAGGATCATGATGGTAGCGCGGTTTCGTTCATCAGGCAAAACTGTGTGTACACAGCATACCATGCGTCTCTCCATGCACCATACCCTGATATGTGCCACCACGCTCTACATTCCAAAGTAGGAGAGATGGTCACAAGTATCATACTTCGACCTGCTGGCTGGAGTTTCCCCCGTCAGGCACCCATCTGGTTCAAGCCGTTAGCCAATCTTCACAACTTAATAAATAGTAACGTCTAACTGAGCCAGTTAGTTAGATGCGTACGCTTGGTGTACTAGGATCTTTATTTAGTTTGATGCATACACTTATTATTTTTTGGTAGCCCTTTTGTAATGATGGCTGATGTTTGGTTTGGAAGAGAGAGCTGCGTCTTTACTCTTCTGGTCTGCTTACTGCTTCTGTTGCACCCCCAGCCCTGGTTGTTGCTGCTGCTGTTTTCAATGTACAATCGGTTGTATATTTCGTCTGTTGGTTGAATAAATGTGTTGTTAGAACGACAAACACAATGTTTTGGAAATCGTTGCATGGTCTGATCCTTTAGTGCCCCGTCGTAGCGCATACTATTTTTCATACGGAACACATTTTCCACTTCTCGATAACATGCGGCCCACTGATGAAGGCCCAATAGAGGAGCCCATAATTAACTGGAAGGGAGGCACTCACATGAATCCGGCCCAGGTACATGCTGACGGTCCCCTAAACATAAATAAAAAATAAATAAATAAATAAAGCTAAATGCGCATGCACCAGTTCTTTAAATTTACGATTTGGAAAGTCGAATTTTAACAGGAGGGTATTATTTCCTACGAGAGTGTCGTTAAATTCAGTCGATGTTATTCTTAGGCAAAGTCGCAAAGATACCGACCGTTTTTTTCTCCCACCATTTTCTTCCTGCAACCAGCGGACCCATGCAAATCGTAGTCAACATCATAAATAGTTCCGGTCCATTATAATTTTTCGATAAGAATGCCCAACCCAGCCCAACACATTGACGACACCACTTTATCCCTGGGCTTGTGAATATGCTCGGGTTCGCACCTCAAGAAGAAAATTATCTCAAAAAAACCTCAGGAATAAAAAGGTGCTCCACAACATTTTACAATAAGTTTTAGCCATATAAAATTAATTATTATAATCCAGCATAATGAGTTTTTGGGTCTTACCGTTCCAGCCGCCAAAACCAAACCTGCGCCGACGGGAGCGCCTGTTCCCGCCTTCTACGATTGGTTGCGCTGCCGTGCACGCATCGCCGCCCTGTTGTACCCTGAAATGCTGGCCAGGCCATCCCTTTACTCCCCCGACATCCTATTGTTCTCCGGCGACGGCATCCTACCCCGCACCAGAACCAATGAACCTCGTACTCCCTTCCATCTACGGCCATACTGCTGCATGTTCCCTGGCTCCTATTCATTCCCATTCGAGGCCTCGCCATCGTCCTCCGCCTTAGTGTGCTCGCCCTGGCGCCGCCGTACGGCCCTGTCAACATAGTGAATCCGGAGAGGACTGTAGTTGTGAGTATGATAGTACGGCCCCACCATGTCCACTCCCGAACACAAGGAAGCCCCTCTTTTACTACTCAGATGCATCCCTCGTTTTTATTTACTCTAATCCACCCTGTTGATATCTAGGACCGACATCATTGTCAACGTATAGTCAATTAACGATAGAATTGCACAACTATTTTTTTGAGGCTTTGTTCAGAGGAGCAGGCTATAAACTGGGTTGTGCGGTATCTGTGGCCCGTCTAACAACATGACCAACATAAACAGGTAGCCCACTATTTCTTTTTGAAGAATACCCAAGATAGGCCTATTTTTTTTCTCCGACTTACTGGGCTACAAATCTTTCAAGACGAGGAGGGATGTGTTCCGGCCTAACCAAAGAGTATGGGCAGTATATCTTAAAAGTAATATGAATGGGGTTACAAATTCCAAAAACATATAACAAATGGGCAATTAGTTTTTTTTTGTTTTTGTTCTTCACTGATATTTTATATTTCATTGGATTTTAACATGACATAGTGCTGCTTTATTTTTTATTTTGTTTTACTATTGGTGCTAATTTTTGGATTAAGAATATTTTGTTCCACAGTAAAAAAAATGCGAATTTTTAAAATTTCGCATATTTTTTGGTTCAAATTTTTAACCCTGGCACTGACCAGAAAATGGGCAGCAATTCTAAAAATGGAAAATGGGCTACAAATAATTCCATATGATATAGCAAATGGGCTATAAATTATAAAAATAATAGCAAATGGGTTGTACACCCCACAGATTTCAAGGTTGACTTGTTTACGCAAGGCTTTGTCTGTCAATACACGGTTCCTCCCACTGACATCTGGGGCGCACCGGTTCGTAGGCTAACCCGTGGGCCTACTAAGTTGACGCGTACGCGGGGCTTTGTCAACTTAGTGAACAAACGATTGTAGCAGCTGTGACCATACGATGTCCATCTAACGACCATAGTGCTTCTTCAACATCTGGTCTTCTTGCTCCAGCCGCCCAAACCAGCGTCGGTCGTGTCGCGCGCTCCTGCCTCCCGTGGCCGGCTCTGCTGCCGCGCAGGCCTGCCCGTCCCAACCTCTGGCCACGCCATCCCTCTACTCACCCACAACCCCTGTTATTCTGCGGCCGATATCCTCACACCACAGCCGAACCAGTCAACCCTCGTGTCGGTGTACTAAGATAGGGGTACCATAGTACCCCAACTTGTGCACGGGCAGTAGCAGATTCCCGTGGCAGGGCTTACCACGTGCTCGCCAAGAACCGTTCTGGTCCCTATGAAGCCATTCAAGAACAAAGTATCCAAGTTAAGAAACAAGACCCCGGCAAGAGGAGCTTGCCGGGAAGGCCGCACCAGGCTCAAGGTTATCACTTTAGCACAAGACCCTGGCAAGAGGAGCTTGCCAGGAAGGCCAAGGAACACATACCTCAAGAGATGTCTCGGCGCATCATGCGCCCCGGCAGGACCCGGAGAGCGACAAGCTTCCGGGCCCGGCAAGATCACGACCCCGGCAAGGTGCTTGCCGGGGAAACCTACGTTGTATGCCCGCGCTCCAGCTCATCTGCCCACGCGTCGCCCTGGGGCCCTTCCAGGGACACGTGGCAGACGGTTGTGCAGCCCGGGGCACACAGTGGCAAGCCACGGTGACGAGGCTACCGCCGTGGCGAACGGAGAAGCATGGACAGACGCTTTTGGGGGCGACGGCGGCGGGCATTTAATGCCCTTGTCCCCCACTGTCAAAGTTAGGTGAAGACCACTGTTCATATACTGTTCATGCACTGTTGCAACTACCACCAAATTTACACTTTTACCCTCCTCTACGTTGACACCTGTCGGCGATCCCTTTGAGCTATAAAAGGAGGCCCATGCACAACGTAGAGGGGGTTCGAAACCTAGACAACTCTCTCGCTCGGTGTAGCTAGTACTGTATATCTTCAAGCTCCCGAGCTCAAGAACTCAATACAACCTAAGCAGGAGTAGGGTTTTACGCGTCCGCGCGGCCCGAACCTGGGTAAAACTGCCCGCGTGTGCTCCTCGATCTGCTCTCCGTGCTCCCTCCGCTCCCTTACCGCAACGTAGAAGGGGCTCCGGTCCCATAGGTGTTCGTGGGCAGACAGTTTCCCCCGACATCTTTGGCACGCCAGGTAGGGGTTTGTCGAGGTTGTGCGAACCTGATCCGGCGCTCACGCGGGCGCAACCTTCAGCAACTTCACCAGCTTCATCAACCTCATCGACAGCATCAACATGCCTCCGAAGAAGAAGGCTTCGGAGGTCGGAGGCCCGTCTGCGTCGATCCCGCCACCACCAGAACCAACGGTTGGTGGGGTAGACGCCGGCGGAAGGGTGACCGCCGGTGAGGAGACTCACGGCGCCACCAAGTCCAAGGACAAGACGGACGACCGGGAGAACTCCAAAGCCTCGGTGTCAGTACACGCCCCACATCCCTCCCAGGAGGTGCAAGACCAGCAGCGGCGTGGTACGGGAGGTACCATACGCTTGCTGGGGCGTGGCCAAGCCGGAGGATCGCGGGATGCTCAAGGCCAGCGTGCTGGTACGAGCAAGGCGCGGTCGCCAGGGCGAGAAACTGCTCCTTCTAACCCTGTTAGAAGTCCGAGCATATCTCGCTCCTCGCACCGCTCGCCGCCGCTCCCCTCCTCTCCAGCAGAAGCTCTAGCAAGAGCACAGCTGCTCCTCGACTTCCCTCCAGCGGCAGATAAAGCCGAAGACTGGAGGGCGACGATCCAGAGCCTTATCGCCTTCGCCAACAACGACACGCCGCAGCAGCCGGCAACGTCGCGGCCGCGGCAAGTCGACCAGACGAAGGCCGATGGAGACAAGACCGTCGGGGGTGCAACTACCATGCACTCCCCGCCGCGGAAGCAGAAATCGCCACCCCGCCGGATCAACGTCGACGACGACTCTACGGCGTCATCGGATCCGCGGGCTCGCCGCGATCAGCGCCAAGTCCTAGACGACAGGCGGCAAGAGGACGCTCGGACTCGCATCGAGCGTCGACGAGAAGCCCGAAGATAGTCAGATCAGTGCGCTGGGACCGCTGTCGACGCGCATGCGCCCGGTGAACCAGGCGACTTGCCGTACGCGGCAGGTTGCCCTGCGTTCACCCGTGAGCTGCGGCAAGTCTAGTGGCCCAGCATGAAGAATTTCAAGCCCGACGTACCCGAGAAGTACGACGGCAAGACACACCCCTCGGAGTTCCTCAGCATCTACACCATTGCGGTGCAGGCTGCCGGGGGACGCGACGAGAAGATCCTAGCCAACTACTTCCCGCTAGTGCTTAAGCCAAACGTCTGGTCTTGGCTTATGCACTTGCCGAAGAACTCCATCTCCTCATGGGTAGATCTGTGCCACCAGTTTGTTGGCGCCTTCACGGGCGGCCACAAACCCCACGGCCAGGAGAGCGATCTCCACATCCTCGCCCAGAAGGAGGGAGAGTCCCTGCGCAAATACATCCAAAGATTCAGCCGCGTCCAGCACAACATTCCCGACGTCCACCCTGCTGCGGTTATCAGCGCGTTTCACCAGAACATGCGTAACCGCCGGATGAGGGAGGAGATGGCCATGACCAAGATCCGGGATGTCAGCGAGCTCTACGCTCTGGCTGACAAGTGCGCGCGTGCTGAAGAGGGGAGGAGACTCCCCGGAGAGGATACTGGCGCAGGAGGAAGCGACAGCGAGGATGCCGCCCAGGCAAGGAAAAACCGGCGGCGGAATAACATAAAGAAGAAGAGCAAGGAGGTGCTGGTTGTCGAGCAGTCCGGCAAGGAGGCTCCCGCCAAGAAGGCATAGGCTGGCGGTTCCGGCAAGGAGCCCGCCCCTGTAGCGGCAGCCGACAAGCAGGACGGCTCCGACAAGCAGTACTGCAAGATCCACCGCACCAAGGGCCACGATCTCCAGAACTGCAAAAGAGTGGAGTACCTCGTAGAGCAGCAGAAGGCTGAATACGAGCGACGTGACAAGGAGAAGGCCCAAGGAGGCGGAGGAGAACCCAGCAAGAAGCGGCCGTTCAATGGCCGGGGAGGACGCCGCGGCAAGGCCAAGCAGCGGCAAGGTGACAGACCTCCCCGGGGCCGCGACAAGGATGAGGATGAAGACGACGATGATGACATGGAAGAAGGAGACAACAGCGAGCAGGAGTTCCAGAAGGCCACAGAGGTTCTGTGTGTCGACGGAGGTGCCTCTCTGCACACTTCCCACCGCCAGCTCAAGCAGTGGGTGCGAGAAGTGAATGCAGCTGAGCCGCCCGTCGAGTCACGCAGGCTGCTGAAGTGGTCCGGCATGCCCATCATCTTTGACCTTGAGGACCACCCTGACCGCACAACTGCGGTCGGGTGCTTGCCGATGTTGGTCTCACCAACTATCCGCAACCTCAAGGTCACCAAGATGTTGGTTGACGGCGGGGCCGGCCTGAACTTGATCTCCTCAGCTGTGATCAAGAAGCTACAGATCCCCGATAGCGAGCTCGAGGAAACCGGGTCGTTCCAAGGGATCAACCCGGGAAGGAGCAAGCCGAAGGGGAAGATTACGCTGCCAGTGACCTTTGGCGGGGAGCTCAACTTCAGGACGGAGAGGATCACGCTTGATGTTGCTGATATCCCATTACCATACAATGGGATACTTGGCCGTCCTGCCCTCGCCAAGTTCATGGCAGCTTCCCACTATGCATACAACATGCTCAAGATGCCGGGGCCGATAAGTGTCATCTCTGTCCCTGGCGACAAGAAGGACGCGCTTATCTACGCCGACAAGATCTACCGGGATGCAGCAGCCGCAGTAGAAAGCAACACACTTGCCGCTGAAGCTCCCGGGGGGAAGAACAAGACCAAGTCCGGCAAGAGCTCTGGAGCCCACTTCGGCAAACGCACCTCCTCGGAGTGCTGCGTTGCCGTCGAGGACACGCCATCGAGCTCCATCGGCAAGTGCAAGAAAGGAATGGCAGCTCCACCGGCAACCAAGAAGGTGTCCGCCAAGGAGGACGGCACTGGTGGTACCTTCACCATCAGTGCTACACTCGACCACAAATAGGAAAGCGCGCTCGTTGCCTTCCTGCGGGCGAATGTCGACGTGTTTGCATGGCAACCGTCTGACATCCCCGGCGTTCCCAGGAAGGTAATGGAGCACAAGCTTTCTGTTTGTCCTCACGCGCGGCCCGTCAAGCAGAAGGTCAGGAAGCAAGTCGTGGAGCGCCAAGAGTTCATAGCTGAAGAGATAAAGAAGTTAGAAGCAGCAGGCCTGGTTAGAGGCGTAATACATCCCACGTGGTTTGCCAATCCAGTTGTCGTGCGAAAGGCTAATGGAAAGTGGAGACTTTGTATAGACTTCACCGACGTGAACAAAGCTTGTCCCAAGGATCTCTTTCCCTTGCCGCGCATCGACCAAATTGTTGACTCCACAGCTGGATGTGAGTTGCTCTCATTCCTTGATGCATACTCAGGTTACCACCAGATATTCATGGCCAAGGAAGATGAAGAGAAGACTGCATTCATTACTCCATGCAGCACATATTGCTTCATACGCATGCCCTTTGGATTGAAGAATGCAGGCTTAACATTTGCGAGGGTGGTGCAAACTGCTTTTGAGCCACAGATCCACAGGAATATAGAAGCCTACATGGATGATATAGTGGTCAAGAGCAAGAGCAAAGATACCCTGATACAGGACTTAGAGGAAACCTTTGAGAATCTGCGCAAGATCCAACTCAAGATGAACCCCGAGAAGTGCGTCTTTGGAGTTCCCTCCGGCAAGCTTCTCGGGTTCTTTGTGTCCCAGAGGGGGATTGAAGCCAATCCCGACAAGATAAAAGCCATCGAGCAGATTGAAGCCCCGAAGCGCGTCAAGGACGTAAGAAGACTTGCTGGTTGTGTGGATGCCCTCAGCAGGTTCATTTCAAAGTCTACAGAGCGCGCCCTGCCTTTCTTCAAAATTTTGAAAAAGGCAGGTCCTATGAAATGGACTCCGGAAGCGGAGGCAGCGCTGCAAGACTTGAAAGGATACCTGTCCTCCACTCCGATACTTGTCGCACCTAGGCCACAAGAGAAGTTGCTGCTGTACCTAGCGGCAACCAATCAAGTGGTTAGTGCTGCGTTAGTAGCGGAGGGAGAGGCGAATGAGGAACCCACATCCCCGACAAGCGAATCCAGCGACAAGTAGGGGGCTTCCCCGACAAGCTCTGGCCCCGACAAGGACAAGTCTGCGCAGGAGCAAGGAGAAGTGCGAAGGAAGATGGTGCAGCGCCCAGTGTATTTCGTAAGTTCCCTTCTGCAGGGGGCTAGATCAAGATACTCTGGGGTGCAGAAGTTGCTTTTTGGCCTCCTCATGGCCTCAAGGAAGCTGCGCCATTACTTCCAAGCACACGAGATAACGGTGGTCACTCGCTTTCCGTTGAAGAGGATATTGCAGAATCCCGAAGCAACAGGCAGGATCGTCGAGTGGGCACTGGAGCTGTCAAGCTTTGGTCTCAAGTTTGAGAGTACTTCAACCATACAAAGCAGAGCTTTGGCAGAATTCATAGCAGAATGGACCCCAACACCAGATGAAGAAGTCCCAGAGACAAGCGTCCCCGTCCAAGAAGCGAGCAACGAGTGGATAATGTACTTTGATGGTGCTTTCTCGCTGCAAGGCGTCGGTGCCGGCGTGGTACTCATAGCGCCCACCGGAGAGCACCTCAAGTATGTTGTCCAGATGCACTTTCCCAAGGAGCAAGCGACAAACAATACTGCTGAGTATGAAGGTTTGCTTGCCGGCCTCAGAATTGCGGCCGAGCTTGGGATCAAGAAGTTGATTGTGCGGGGAGATTCACAGTTGGTGGTCCCACAAGTGAATAAGAGTTACGAGAGCCCTTTGATGGAAGCTTATGTTGATGAAGTGAGGAAGCTTGAAGAGCACTTTGAAGGTCTGCAAATGGAGCACGTCCCAAGAGCTCAGAATGATATTGCAGATGGCCTCTCAAAGTGTGCTGCAATGAAGTTACCTGTGGAACCAGGGACCTTCGTGCTCAAGTTAACTCAGCCATCCGTTACACCATCAGTTGGGCAAAACAAGAAGAGGAAGTTGGTCTCCGGCGACTACTTGCCGGCGGATCTTCCCGAAGCCGCCGCCAAGGTTCCCAAGATCAACAGTCAAGATGCTAAGGAACAGTTTGCTCCTGCAGATCCAAGGGTCTGTACAGTTGAAGCAGGCGTTCCCGACAAGCCTTGCCCCGGCAGGCTTGCCGGGGGACCATCAGCTCCGGCAGAGCCGCAGGTTCTTGCCGTAGAAGCTGAGGTTTCCGAAGCAGCCCTCATGCCTTTAGTCCTTGTTGTTGAGCCTCAGGCTCCAGCATGGGCACAACAAATCGTCCGCTTTCTGCAAACTGGAGAACTTCCCGACGAGCCAGAAGAGATAGAGAAAATAACCAGGCAGTCGAGTATGTACCAGTTCGTTGGCAATGAATTGTACAGAAGAAGACTCAATGGTGTCAGGTTGAAGTGCATTCCCAGGGAAGATGGACAGAAGCTGTTGGCAGAGATACATGGAGGCATATGTGGCCACCACATTGGCGCAAGGGCACTTGCCGGGAAGGCGTTCGGGCAAGGGTTCTTCTGGCCAGAAGCCCTCCAAGATGCAACTGCACAAGTAACCAAGTGTGAAGCGTGCCAGTTCCATGCCAAGCAAATTCACCAACCAGCTCAAGCTCTCCAGACGATCCCTTTGTCCTGGCCCTTCTCGGTCTGGGGGCTTGATATTCTCGGCCCCTTTCCCCACGCAGTCGGGGGCTTTGAGTACTTGTACGTAGCAATCGACAAGTTCACAAAGTGGCCAGAAGTGGAACCAGTGAGAAAGGTGATAGCACAGTCAGCAGTCAGGTTCTTCAGATCGATTGTTTGCCGTTTCGGAATCCCTAACAGGATCATCACCGACAACGGCGCACAGTTTACAAGTCGCACCTTCATGCAGTACGTCCAAGACCTTGGCGCCAAGGTCAGCTTCGCTTCTGTTGCTCACCCGAGGAGCAATGGTCAAGCGGAGAGGGCCAATGCTGAAGTGCTGCGCGGACTCAAGACAAGAACCTTCGACAGGCTGCACAAGTGCGGAAGAAACTGGATAGAGGAGTTGCCGGCGGCTCTTTGGTCAATCAGGACGACACCAAATCGAGCCACCGGACAGACACCCTTCGCTCTTGTCTATGGAGCAGAGGCAGTTCTCCCCATGGAACTCGTATACGGATCTCCTCGAGTGCTCGCTTATGATGAGCTCGAGCAAGAGCAACTGCGACAAGATGATGCATTGCTCCTTGAGGAGGAACGTCTCCAGGCTGCTGTATGAGCTGCTCGATACCAGCAAGCCTTGCGTCGCTATCATAGCCGCAAGGTCAGGGCCAGGAGTCTCGAGGAAGGCGACCTTGTTCTTCGGCATGTTCAGTCCGCCAAGAATTCCACCAAGTTGACGCCGAAGTGGGAAGGCCCTTATCGGGTGAGACAAGTCACAAGGCCCGGCGCTGTCCGCCTTGAGACAGAAGAAGGCTTACCGGTGAGCAACTCCTGGAACATAGAGCATCTTCGCAAGTTTCACCCGTAAGGCGCGGTTGCCGTGATCCGCTCCGGCAACCACCTTTTGTACAAGTCTTGCCGCTGTTGCATGTAAACCTTTGTACAAAGCCGGGCGCAGATCCCGTGCATCAGTAAAGCTTTTGTGCTTCGCACTATTTGTCATTTCCATGCTTTTCTTTGTTATTTGCATGCATCATCTGACACCTTGTGCAACGCACATCCCCGGTAAACACTAGCAAGCCATAAGGCCCTATACTTGTTTTTCCTCCTCTTTTTCTTTCCCTCTTAAGCAGAAGGAGTATTCCTCGCGCACAAGTTTGCCGGGGGGGAAGGAGATGGAGGCATGAACCAAGTATTGTTCAAGAAAGAGAAGCCTTGTCGGGGAGCAAACAATCTATGAAAGCTAAGTTACCAAAGTTTGAGTAATTCAAATTTTTCAAAAAATTTAGTTGTCTTCCTTGAACAACCACACTTTGTATGGAAAACCTGTGCGCGGAGGAACCTACCCGTGGCTAGCCGCACCCTTACTTTGTTTCGAGCACGCTCAACGACTTAAGTGAGCTGCGACAAGTGTCGCGCCCTTACTTTGTTTTCGAGTTCGCTCAGCAATCTAAGTGTGCTGCGACTAGCTGCGGCAAGGTTTCTTGCCGGCAAAGGTATTGCCAGCAGGCTGCTAAGAGTCCAGCACTCAGCGCTCGTGGCAAGGGTCCTTTGCCGGCAAGTTCCCTAAAAACGTAGGGTGGAATGCATACAAAGTGAAGGGACCAAAGCAAGGGAGATAACACTGCATTGGTTGCTCAAAATAAGATTGTATATTACAAAGATAACTTGCCGCAATACTAACAGATTCTTGTCCGTAACATGCTTTGCAGCGGCAAAGGAAGCAGAAAGAAAGGAATCTAAGCTACGCGGTCGCCTTCACGCCTCGTGATCTTGCCCACCTTGGCGACGATGTGGGCAACTTGCGCCTTCAACGCCTCCTGGTCAGCTTCGGGCGGCAAGGAGCGGAGGACATTGACGAGGTTGATGCCGGGGTTGCGGTAGACGATCTTTGATAAGACCCGCTCCATGGTGCCCATGCAGAGCCGACGCGCCTCGTCGGCCAGCTGCACGGGGATCTTCTCCCGCAGCCGCGCAAGCGCCGGCGCAATTCCCCTGAAGAATAGACTCAACTTGGCGCTGTGGGGGAGACTCTCGTCCGGGGAGTACACGAGATGCTCCGCCCTCAGCGCCACCATCTCCATGTCAATATTGGCAGCGGAGGTGACCAGCTCATCAGTCCACTGCTCCACTGCCCGGTTGAAGTTGTTCTGCGAGACGGCGGTGCTCTCCACCAAGGCCCTTTCCTTGCGGAGTTCGTCCTTCAGCTTCGTCTCGCGGGCCCGGGCGGCGTCGAGCGAGTCAGTCAAGGTGGAGACCTTCAGCTCTAAGTCAGCGATGGAGTTCCTGGCGTCAGTGAGCTCTTTGCCCTTCTCGGAGAGACGTAACTGCAGCTCAGAGTTGGTGTGGGCATCTTTCTCCCGCGCCACGTTGAGCGCAGTGACCCTCTCCTAGCTCGCCTTCAGGTACAGCTCCGTCTGCGCCACCTTGGCCTCCAGGTCCTTCTTGGCGGTCTCTGCGGCGGCTGCGGCGTTCCTCGCCTCCTTCAGAGCCCCGCCAATGGCCTGCTCCCGGGCGGCGAGGTCGTCCTCGTGGGCGTCGAGGTCGACCTTCCGCTGGTTGAGTACTCCTTCCCGCCGAGACAGCTCCTCGGCGGCCAATCGTTGCTGCTCCTCGGCCTCAGCTTTTTCAAGGATAAATGCTTGCTGCGCCCCGGCAAGCTCTTCACGCTCCTCCGCCAAGCTCCGGAGGGCCGCCTGATTGGCGGCGCGGAGCTCCGCGGCACGCTTCTCCAAGTCAGCTCCAGCCTTGGCGGCGAGAGCCTCCCGAGACTCGAACTTCGCCTGCCTGGCCCGGTACAAAGCCAGGAGCCGACGAAGGAGTCTCTCCTCTTCGGGCTCGTCGCTGCCGCCGGGCGTTTCAACAATCTTCAATCCGGCGGAGGCGAGGACCTCTCCGTCAAAGGTCTCTCCCTCCGCGGGTGCTCGAGACGAGGACGCCCACGGGACTTGAATAAAAACCCCGTTGGCGGCCTCCAAGTAGACACCCGACCGCTCCGCGGGGGCGGAAGGGTCGGCGGCCGGTGCAGCGTCCGGCGCTCCCGCAGCCTCCGGGCCAGCGGTACGGTCGCCGGTCCCTTCCCCAGCCGCAGCGTCGGCGGCCGGGGCAGTCTCCTCGACGGCTGGCTTGTCAGCTCCAGCTATCTCCTCGGCTGGAGTGGCATTGCCGCCGTCGCCATGCACGCCCTCCTCGACGGTGGTCTCCGTTTCCATCCGCTCCGGGGCGGGAAGATCTAGCGGAAGAAAAAGAAAAGAAAGATCGTCAAGCAAATATCCAAAAAAGACGAATTCGAGAAGAAGAAGTCACAAGGGTTACCTTCGCGGACTTCTTCGACGACGGGGTCCCTCGCCGGGGAATTCTCCCTTGGCGGCGGAGTAGTGGCCCCTGCTGGCGGAGGGCCGCCTGCGCCCTCCCTTGGCGGGGTGCTCACCCTTGTCGGGCTGCTCACCCTTGGCGGGGTACTCGCCCTTGGCGGAGTGCCCGTCCTTGGCGGAGCGTTCTCCCTTGCCGGGGAGTTCATCCTTGGCGGGGAGGGTGGAGCAAGTGGCTCGTCGGGGGCGACCTCCTAGCACTCCTGCGGCTGCAGCTCCACTTCTGCACAAGACAACAAGACATCAGCCAAGATGATAACCTCAAGCGCACCCGTCAAGCAGAAAGATAAATATCAGACTTACGCTGGGGGCTGCGCTGGGGGCTGCTCCTCTGAGCAGCAGGCTGATCCGGCAAGCTCGTCGCCGGCGCGTCGCCGGCGCGTCGCTTGTCGCCGCGACGGGCTCGTCGTCCTCGATATTGACCACAGGGATCTTGGCCCTCTTCGCCATCCGCTGGGTCAAGGTCCTGCGAAGCAAAAAAAAAGCAAGATCAGAACCAAGCAAGGAAAATCAAGACAAAATCAAAGAAACTAAAAGAATTGCAAGTACTTACTCCTCTTCCTCTTCGTCGGAGCTGAGGGCGGAGAAGTCAAACTCCGCCTGGTGTGCTCCCGTGCGAGGAGCTGGAGGAGAAGACTCCCTCGGGCGCTTGGCGGGCTCCGGGGCTGTGGGCTGTGAAGACCCGGCCCCCGTCGTCGCCGAGGACCGAGGGGCAGAAGGAGCACCCGTTCCGCTCCGGGAAGATCCCCCTCCGCTTGGCGCTCGAGCACGGGGCGCCTCCTTGACGACTTCACTCGTCTTGGTGGCGCGCGTCGCACGGCGCGTCGGCTGCTGTCGAAGCGCCTGTGGCCTCGCCGTCTCAGCTGCCTTGCGGAGGCGCTTCTTCGGTTGCTGCGGAGTGCTTGGCGGAGGCGGAGGGTTCTCCAAGGATGAGGAGGCATCGTCGTCAAGATTCAGAGATCCACCAGAGTCTTCATCGGAATCTCCAGACTCGGCGTCCTCCTCCTCCTCGGCAGGCCCGCTGGACTCAGTGCCATGCCCGGCGGCCTCGCTCCCCCCGGCAACCTCGCTCATCCCGGCAAGCTTCACGGAAGGCTCCCGGCAAACTCCTCGGGTGCAATCTTCAGCAGCTTGAGAATTTCCGCCTCCTCTGCTTGACTCACTGCGTCCGCGGCCTCTGCCTCGTCCATAGTGTATCCAAATTCGCCCGCAGCCGCAGCTGCGGCAGCCTCCTCCATCCTGGAGGCAATGTAAGCTACATCCCGGTCAGTAGTATCCCGGGTGAGGCCCTTCTTCTCCTCGGCGTTGCGGGGCTTCTCGACCAAGTTGTCGAAGAAGGTCTGCACGGTCTCCGTTGGAGGCTCCAGCCAAGTGGGTACGACGCCATGGGAGTCGCACTCGGGCATCATCGCACGTATGGAATCGCGGGCAGTGCTGTTTCACAGCGGCACCACTCCCCGGGAAGGTTTGAACCACTCCGGGTGGGTGGGGTCATGCTTGAAGAGCTCCCGGACCATCCCCTTCAACTCCAAGACGGTGAAATTGTGGTTCAATCCAGGGCGCAGCCTCATGCAATCTGCCGCATTGCCGAATTCCCAGGCGGGCCTCTTCCCTTCTTGTAGAGGGGCGATGCGGCGGCGGAGGAATTCTGCTCCAACTTCTCCAACAGTCAGATTGGCGGCCCGGAGACGAAGGACCGTAATGAGGGCAATCTGAAGCTTGCTGTCCTCCGGGCCAATTCACTCCAATCCTTGCCACGCACTATGGCAGTCTTGCGCGGCGAGGTAAGGGGCTCAGGCTTAGCTTCTAGCACCCAGCACCAATCGGCTCTCCACTCCTCCCACTTGCCGCGGAGCTCTCCCTTCAAGTACGCCTCCTTGTTCAGCCTGAAGATCCAGGATATGCCGCCGGAGAGGGGAGAACCGGACTCTACTCTAGGCGTGAAGAAGTGGCGGAAAAGAGCTACATTTGGATGAACCCCAACATAGTTTTCGCACAGATGTGCGAAAACGGCCATCGTAAGGATGGCGTTGGGGGTGAAATCTAGGAGGTGGAGGCCATACGTATTCATTACATCACAAAAGAACTCCGAGTACGGAGGGCACAGACCACAATGGAAGAATGCGGCAAAGTAAAAGTACCCGCCGGGGAACATGTCGGCGGCGACGGCGAGGAGGACTCTGGTGCGGGGATGAGCTTTGGTCTCCCTCGCCCAGAACAAATAGTATTTGTCCCGCAGCTCCCTCGCGCCAAGCCTCGGCGCGAAGACCACGCACTTCCTCCGCAGGGCTGCCAGCTTCGCCGCCTGCTCGGACTTCTCCTTCTTGGCCTTGTCACTCTTGGCCTAGTCACTCTTCGCCTTGTCGCTCTTCGGAGCCATGGCGGGGGCGGCGAGGAAAGAGGCGAGGAGGTCGACGGTGCCGCGGATGCGGGAGATGGCGGAGGAAGGGAGGGGCTGGGCTCTCTGTCGACCTTTGGGAGGCAGAGGGCGACAGGGGTTTCTGGAGAATCAAGGCGCAATGAAAACGATGGAGGGAACTACCCCCGCTTCCTCTCCTTTTAAGGGGGAAGTGGGGGACGTTCTGCATTTCCCATTAAAGAACAGGCCATGATCTCTCCCACGACGCCGCAATCGACGCGTGCCGTTAGGGAGGGATGCGGCGGATACGGAAGGGGATACGGCTTGCCGTGGGCCGCGTGTGCCCGTGCACTGTCTTGGGCCTGGCCCAACAGCGCTCGGCACCGTGTGTGGCCCAGGCCCGGGGGGTCCTGTCGGTGTACTAAGATAGGGGTACCTTAGTACCCCAACTTGTGCACGGGCAGTAGCAGCTTCCCGTGGCAGGGCTTACCACGTGCTCGCCAAGAACCGTTCTGGTCCCTATGAAGCCATTCAAGAACAAAGTATCCAAGTTAAGAAACAAGACCCCGGCAAGAGGAGCTTGCCGGGAAGGCCGCACCAGGCTCCAGGTTATCACTTTAGCACAAGACCCTGGCAAGAGGAGCTTGCCAGGAAGGCCAAGGAACACATACCTCAAGAGATGTCTCGGCGCATCATGCGCCCCGGCAGGACCCGGAGAGCGACAAGCTTCCGGGCCCGACAAGATCACGACCCCGGCAAGGTGCTTGCCGGGGAAACCTACGCTGTGTGCCCGCGCTCCAGCTCATCTGCCCACGCGTCGCCCTGGGGCCCTTCCAGGGGCACGTGGCAGACGGCTGTGCAGCCTGGGGCACACGATGGCAAGCCACGGTGACGAGGCTACCGCCGTGGCGAACGGAGAAGCATGGACGGACGCTTTTGGGGGCGACGGCGACGGGCATTTAATGCCCTTGTCCCCCACTGTCAAAGTTAGGTGAAGACCACTGTTCATATACTATTCATGCACTGTTGCAACTACCACCAAATTTACACTTTTACCCTCCTCTACGTTGACACCTGTCGGCGACCCCTTTGAGCTATAAAAGGAGGCCCATGCACAACGTAGAGGGGGTTCGAAACCTAGACAACTCTCTCGCTCGGTGTAGCTAGTACTGTAGATCTTCAAGCTCCCGAGCTCAAGAACTCAATACAACCTAAGCAGGAGTAGGGTTTTACGCGTCCGCGCGGCCCGAACCTGGGTAAAACTACCCGCGTGTGCTCCTCGATCTGTTCTCCGTGCTCCCTCCGCTCCCTTACCGCAACGTAGAAGGGGCTCCAGTCCCATAGGTGTTCGTGGGCGGACAGTTTCCCCCGACATCCTCGTACTCCTCTCCGCGTGGGCATCCACTGCCGTGTCTTCCACGGCCCCGCGTCGTCCCCTTCCTAGGCCTCGCCGTCGTCCACCGCCTTGGTGCTCTCGGCGTAGCATGGTCTATGTGGTCAAGGAACGACTTCCATCGAAAGAGTACCGTACGGGAAGAGGCTGACAGCCAGGTCCACGGCCGTAGCAAGGAAGTGCCTGCTTATTACGCGCAAAATAATGGTTCCTCCCCCTGACAGCAGGGACCCACCGGACGGGCCATCGTATTTCGCGAAAAAACGTCCCCATGACTACTGGGACCCACCAGCTACATCTTCTCATGCAAGGAAGTGCTTCCATATTACGGGCAATAAATGATTTTGCCCCTGACCGCTGGGACACACCATCGATATCTTCGCATGCAAGGAAGTGCCTCCTTACCTCCCTGACAGCTGGGACCCACTCGGTCGAACCGTACGTAGGGTTGTCTGTCTGGTCACAAACGTGTACATAAATACTGGTCGATCGGTTTGTCTGTAGGCTGTAGCGATGAACTATGGCGGAATAATGAAGGGCACGTGTCATAGTAGAGGCACGGACGTAGCATGTCACATAGTCCCGTCAATATCCTGTACACGTACGTACATCCAGGGTGCAAGAAAGTAAATACGGCCATGCACGCACATATGTGCGGGGTCTCGAATGCCTACTCGCGCATACGTACGGCCAGGGCTCGTGTACAAGGAGTGGCAGCGAAGAGCAGCGACTACGTCATGATCACCGGCACCCAACCGGCTGGGTCAGAACGGAGAAACTGCGTCGTGCTCATCGGGAGGCAACGTAATGCGTCCTGTTCATCGGGAGCCAACCGGGTTGGACGGAACAGACGGAACAGGGTCTGGCATACCACAAAACGGAGGAAAATAGTCTTCTGTTCGAGCGCGTACGGTCGAAACGGGGTTCTTTTCATCGGGAAGGATTTGGCGTACTGCAGAATGGAGGAAATGGACTTGTGTTCGAGCTCCTATGGTCGAAACAGGGTCCTGTTGATCGGGAGGGGTGTGGCGTGCTACCTCTTGAGCTTGCGTTGTATTCCCTCGAAGAGGAAAGGGAGATGCAGCACAGTAGCGTAAGTATTTCCCTCAGTTTTTGAGAACAAAGGTATCAATCCAGTAGGAGACCACGCGCCAGTCCCTCACACCTGCACAAACAAATAAGAACTTCGCAGCCAACGCGATAAGGGGTTGTCAATCCCTTTACGGTCACTTACGAGAGTGAGATCTGATTGAGATGATAGTTTATATTTTTGGTTTCATAAAACAACAAATAAAAGTGGTAAAAGTAAAGTAGATGTAGATTGATATGTTGAGAATAGACCCGGGGGGGCATAGTTTTCTCTAGTGGCTTCTCTCATGATAACGATATTCTACGGCGGGTAAACAAATTACTGTCGAGCAATTGATAGAAAAGCGAATAATTATGAGACTATCTAGGCATGATCATTGTATATAGGCATCACTTCCGAGACAAGTAGACCGACTCCTGCCTGCATCTACTACTATTACTCCACACATCGACCGCTATCCAGCATGCATCTAGTGTATTGAGTTCAGAAGAACAGAGTAACGCCTTTAGCAAGATGACATGATGTAGATGGATAAACTCAAGCAATATGATGAAAACCCCATCTTTTTATCCTCGATGGCAACAATACAGTATGTGCCTTGTTGCCCCTACTATCACTTGGAAAGGACACCGCAAGATTGAACCCAAAGCCAAGCACTTCTCCCATTGCAAGAACTATAGATCTAGTAGGCCAAACCAAACCAATAATTCGAAGAGACTTGCAAGGATATTATGAGCACACATAAAAAGTTCAGAGAAGAACCAAATATCTTTCATAGATAACCTTGATCATAAACCCACAATTCATCGGATCTCGACAAACACACCGCAAAAAGAGATTACATCGAATAGATGTCCTCGAAGACCGAGGAGAACTTTGTATTGAGATCCATAGAGAGAGAAGAAGCCATCTAGATACTAGCTATGGACCCGAAGGTCTCTGGTAAACTACTCACAACTCATGGTGAGGGCGATGATGATGATGATGAAGGCCTCCGTGATGGATCCCCCTCCCGGAGCAGGCTCCAAGATGGGATCTCCACGGGAACAGAAGCTACGGCGGTGGAATTAGGGTTTTCTCTCTGCGTATGGAGTTTCTGGGGTACGTGGATATATATAGGAAGAAGGAGGGCACCGGGGGCCACACGAGGGAGCCACGAGACAGGGGGCGCGCCCCCCACCCTCGAGGGCAGCCCCTCTGTCCCCTGACTTGGTCCTGAAGTTTCCTGTCCGTGATTTCCTCCAAAAATATCTCTCGCGAAGGTTTCATTCCGTTTGGACTCCGTTTGATATTCTTTTTCTGCAAAACCCTGAAATAGGCAAAAAACAGCAATCTGGACTGGGCCTTTGGGTTAGTTGGTTAGTCCCAAAAATGATATAAAAGTGAATGATAAATCCCATTAAACATCCAAGACTTCATAAATAATAGCATGGAACAATCAAAAATTATAGATACGTTGGAGACGTATCAAGCATCCCCAAGCTTAATTCCTGCTCGTCCTCGAGTAGGTAAATGATAAAGAAAGAATTTTTGACGTGGAATTCTAAGGAATATAGTTTTTGAATGTAATTTTCTTAACTGTGGCATGAATGTTCAAATCAGAAAGATTCAAGATAAGATTCTATATTGACATAAGAAATAACAATACTTCAAGCAATACTAACAAAGCAATCATGTCTTCTCAAAATACTATGGCTAAAGAAAGTTATCCCTACAAAATCATATAGTGTTGGCTATGCTCCCTCGTCATCACACAAAAATATTCATATCATGCATAACCCCGATTTCAGCCAAGCATTTGTTTTCATACTCTATCTTTTCAAACCTTTCAACTTTCACGCAATACATGAGCGTGAGCCATGGACATAGCACTATGGGTGGAATAGAGGTGGTTATGGAGAATACAAAAAGGAGGGAGATAGTCTCACATCGACTAGGCGTATCAACGGGCTATGGAGATGCCCATCAATAGATATCAATGTGAGTGAGTAGGGATTGCCATGCAACGGATGCACTAGAGCTAAATATGAATGAAAGCTCAACAAAAGAAACTAGTGGGTGTGCATCCAACTTGCTTGCTCACGAAGACCTAGGGAATTTGAGGAAGCCCATCGTTGTAATATACAAGCCAAGTTCTATAATGAAAATTCCCACTAGTACAAGAAAGTGACTAAACATGAGACTCTCTACAATGAAGAACATGGTGCTACTTTGAAGCACAAGTGTGGAAAAAGATAGTAGCAATTGTCCCTTTTTCTTTTTCTTTTTTTCTTTTTCTTTTCTCTTTTTTTCTTTTTTTTGGGCCTTTTTTTTTTTTCTTTGGCCTTTCCCTTTTTTCTTCTTTTTTTTTTCTTTTTTTTGCGGAGGGGCTTTATAGATTTAGCCTTTCCTCCCATGGGACAATGCTCTAATAATGATGATCATCACACTTTCATTACAACTCGATATTACAACTCGATACTACAACAAAGTATGACTCTATATGAATGCCTCCGGCGGTGTACCGGTATGTGCAATGAAACAAGAGTGACATTTCTAAAAATTATGCATGGTGGCCTTGCCACAAATACGATGTCAACTACATGATCATGCATGGAAATATGACAATATGATGCGTGTCATATAAACGGAACGGTGGAAAGCTGCATGGCAATATATCTCGGAATGGGTATGGAAATGCCATGATAGGTAGGTATGGTGGCTGTTTTGAGGAACAATATGGTGGCTGTTTTCAGGAAGGATATATAGTGGGTTTATGGTATCGGCGAAAGATGCGCGGTACAAGAGAGGCTAGCAATGGTGGAAGGGTGAGAGTGCGTATAATCCATGGACTCAACATTAGTCATAAGAACTCATATACTTATTGCAAAAAATCTACGAGTCATCAAGACAAAGCAATCAACGCATGCTCCTAGGGGGGAGGTTGGTAGGAGTTAACCATCGCGCGCCCCCGACCTCCACACAAAGGTTGGCACTCTACAAATACCTCATGCTCTAACTTCGTCACATACCGGTTCACCATACGTGCATGATACGGGAATCACTAACCTTAACACAAGTATTTCTCAATTTCATAATAACTCCACTAGCATGACCCTAATATCACTATCCTCATATCTCAAAACAATTATCAAGCATCCAACATCTCATTCTATTCAATGCACTTGGTGTGATTTTTTTTACTACATTGACATTGGATGTTTATCATGTGAAGACTAGTTTCTTTAGCCTAAA
This sequence comes from Secale cereale, assembly GCA_902687465.1. Classification (NCBI taxonomy): domain Eukaryota; kingdom Viridiplantae; phylum Streptophyta; class Magnoliopsida; order Poales; family Poaceae; genus Secale; species Secale cereale. The sequence goes on along the minus strand of LR738714.1, from coordinate 487,910,953 downwards.
CACATTACCATGATGTTTTAATAGACTCTCAAATAGATATAAGTGAAGCATGAGAGTTTAACTATTTCTACAAAATATTACCATCACCGTGCTCTAAAAGATATAAGTGAAGTGCTAGAGCAAAAACGATTCAACTCAAAAGATATAAGTGAAGCACATAGAGTATTCTAATAATTTCTAGGCCATATTTAACTCTCTCAAATAGGTGTGTCCAGAAAGGATGATTGTGGCAAACGAACAAGCAAAGACTCAAATTATACAAGACGCTCCAAGCAAAACACATATCATGTAGCGAATAAAAATATAGCTCCAAGTATAGTCACCGATGGATGAAGACGAAAGAGGGGATGCCTTCCCGGGGCATCCCCAAGCTTAGGATTTTGATTATCTTGAATTTACTTGGGGTTCCATGGGCATCCCCAAGCTTAGGACTTTGCTACTCCTTGTTTCATAGTCCATCAAAGCAATACTCAAAACTTGAAAACTTGACAACACAAAACTTAGACAAAAATTCTCGTGAGCTCCGTTAGTATGAGAAAGCAAACCACTACTCAAAGGTGCAGCAATGAATTAATTATTTGTTTATATTGGTGTTTAACCTACTGTACTCCAACTTCTTTATGGTTCATATCCTCCAATATTACTCATAGATGCATTGGAATAAGAAAACAACACACGAAAAACAGAATATGTCAAAGACAGAACAGTTTGTAGTAATCTGCAGGGTTCGCCTACTTCTGGAACTCCAAAGAATTCAAAATAAATTTGTAAATTTTCTCAATTTGTCTAACAATCAGCAGCAAAAAGAATCAACTAAAAAGCACGCTCCAGTAAAATCCCACGACTACTTTAGCAAGCGCTAACGATTCTGTTTTTCACAGCAAGATCATATAAACTTCACACAAGTCTTCCCAAAGGTTCTACTTGGCACAAACACTAAACAAAACATGAAATCACATCTAATCAGAGGCTAGATGCAATATTTATTCCCTAACAGCAACAAAAGCAAAAAACACAAAATTGGGTTGCCTTACAACAAGCGCTATCGTTTTACGCCCCTAGCTAGGCACGATACAAGATAGATCTAGGTATTGCCATCTTTGGAAGGCAATTCATAAGTGGCTCTCATGATAGATTCATATGTTAATTTTATTTTCTTTCTAGGAAATTGTTCCATGCCTTTCTTTCATGGAAATTGGAATCTAATATTTCCTTCCTTCATGTCAATAATTGCACCAATCGTTCTAAGGAAAGGTCTACCAAGAATAATAGGGCATGAAGGATTGCAATCTATATCAAGAGCAATGAAATCTACGGGCACATAATTCCTATTGGCAACAATAAGAACATCATTAATTCTTCCCATAGGTTTCTTAATAGTGGAATCCGCAAGATGCAAATTTAAAGAACAATCATCAAGCTCATGGAACCCTAGCAAATCACACAAAGTTTTTGGGATAGTGGAGACACTAGCACCCAAATCACACAAAGCGTAGCATTCATGATCTTTATTTTTATTTTTATAGTTGGTTCCCGCTCATCATAAAGCTTTCTAGGTATAGAAACTTCCAATTCAAGTTTTTCTTCATAAGATTGCATCAAAGCATCAAGTATATGTTTAGTGAAAGCTTTATTTTGACTATAAGCATGCGGAGAATTTAGCACAGATTGCAACAAGGAAATACAATCAATCAAAGAGCAATTATCATAATTGAATCCCTTGAAATCCAAAGTAGTGGGTTCATCACTATGCAAAGTTTTAATCTCTTCGTTCCCACTTTTAGCAATTTTAGCAACAAGATCTAAAAACTCCGAATCAAAGTAATGGAAATTCTCATGGCTTTGAGAGACTCATTGATATCATGCTTAGGTGGGATAGATCTAAGTTTCAAAGAATCAACATCAAGAGTAATTCTATCCACAATTCTAGCCAATTAATCAACCTTAAGCAGTTTCTCTTCAAGCAAATCATTGAAATTCTTTTGTGAGACCATAAACTCTTTAACACTAGTTTCAAATTCAGAAGGCATCTTTCCATAAGAGTTGTTGTAGGAATTACCATAATTATTAGAGGAATTACTAGGAAAAGGCCAGGGATTAAAATTACCTCTATAAGTATTGTTACCAAAATTATTCCTACCAACAAAATTCACATCCAAAGATTCATTGTTATTCTCAATCAATGTGGACAAAGGCATATCATTAGGATCAGAAGAAGCACTCTTAGCAGCAAACAATTTCATAAGTTCATCCATCTTTCCACTCAAAACACTAATTTCTTCGATAGCATGCACCTTTTTACTAGTAGATCTTTCGGTGTGCCATTGAGAATAATTAACCATAATATTATCTAGGAGTTTGGTAGCTTCTCCTAAGGTGGTTTCCATAAAAGTGCCTCCAGCAGCCGAATATAAAAGATTTCTAGAAGCAAAATTCAAGCCAGCATAAAAGTTCTGAATAATCATCCATAGATTCAAACCATGTGTAGGGCAATTACGTATCATCAATTTCGTTCTCTCCCAAGCTTGTGCAACATGCTCATGATCTAGTTGCTTAAAATTCATAATATTGTTTCTAAGAGAGATAATCTTAGCAGGAGGGAAATACTTAGAGATAAAAGCATCTTTGCACTTATTCCATGAATCAATACTATTTCTAGGCAAAGAGGAAAACGAAGTTTTAGCACGATCTTTAAGTGAAAACGGAAATAACTTCAATTTAACAAGATTGTTATCCGTATCCCTTTTCTTTTGCATATCACACAAATCAACAAGGTTGTTTAGATGGGTAGCGGCATCTTCACTAGGAAGGCCGGAGAATTGATCTTTCATGACAAGATTCAACAAATCAGCATTGATCTCACAAGATTCAGCACTGGTAATAGGAGCAATCGGAGTGCTAATAAAGTCATTGTTGCTGGTATTGGAGGAATCACACAATTTGGTATTGTTCTAAGCCATAGTGACAAGCAAGCAATCCAACACACACAAGCGAACAAGAAGCAAGCGAACGATAAACACAAGGCGGAAGAAGGGTGAATAAAATGGCAAGGGTGAAGTGGGGGAGAGGAAAACGAGAGGCAAATAAATGTAATGCAAAGGATAAGGGTTTGTGAAGGGTACTTGGTATATGACTTTTGCGTAAGCCTCCCCGGCAACGGTGCCAGAAATTCTTCTTGCTACCTCTTGATCTTGCATTGTATTCCCTCGAAGAGGAAAGGGAGATGCAGCACAGTAGCGTAAGTATTTCCCTCAGTTTTTGAGAACCAAGGTATCAATCCAGTAGGAGACCACGTGCCAGTCCCTCACACCTGCACAAACAAATAAGAACTTCGCAGCCAACGCGATAAGGGGTTGTCAATCCCTTTACGGTGACTTACGAGAGTGAGATCTGATAGAGATGATAGTTTATATTTTTGGTATTTTTGGTTTCATAAAACAACAAATAAAAGTGGTAAAAGTAAAGTAGATGTAGATTGATATGTTGAGAATAGACCCGGGGGCTATAGTTTTCTACATTGGCTTCTCTCATGATAGCGATATTCTACGGCGGGTAAACAAATTACTGTCGAGCAATTAATAGAAAAGCAAATGATTATGCGACTATCTAGGCATGATCATTGCATATAGGCATCACATCCGAGACAAGTAGACCGACTCCTGCCTGCATCTACTACTATTACTCCACACATCGACCGCTATCCAGCATGCATCTAGTGTATTGAGTTCATAAGAACAGAGTAACGCCTTAAGCAAGATGACATGGTGTAGAGGGATAAAATAAAGCAATATGATGAAAACCCCATATTTTTTCCTCGATGGCAACAATACAATACGTGCCTTGCTGCCCCTACTGTCACTGGGAAAGGTGTTGGGGATCGTTGCAGAAAATCAAAAAACTTCCTACGCATCACCAAGATCTATCTAAGGAGTCTATTAGCAACGAGAAGGGAGTGCATCTTCATACCCTTGAAGATCGTGATGCGGAAGCGTTACAAGAACGCGGTCGGTGGAGTCGTTCACGAAGCGATTCAGATCGCGGCCGAATCCGATCTAAGCACCGAACAACGGTACCTTCGCGTTCAACACACGTGTAGCCCGGTGACGTCTCCCGCGCCTTGATCCAGCAAGGAGAGAGGGAGTGGTTGGGGGAGACTCTGTCCAGCAGCAGCACGACGCCGTGGTGGCCATGGAGGAGCGTGGCAACCCTGCAGGGCTTCGCCAAGCACCGCGGAAGAGGAGGAGGACTTGGGAGGGGGGAGGGCTGTGCCAGAACTTGGGTGTGGCTGCCCTCCCTCCCCCCACATATATATAGGGGCAAGGGAGAGGGGGGCCGGCCCCCTCAGATACAATCTGAGGAGGGGGCGGCGGCCAGGGGGTGCCTTGCCCCCCAAGGCAAGGGGGGCGCCCCCCCTTAGGGTCCCCCCCCAAACCCTAGGCGCATTTGCCCTAGGGGGGAGGCGCCCAGCCCACTAAGGGGCTGGTCCCTCTCCACATACAGCCCATAGGGCCCTCCGGCGCAGGTGGACCCTCCCGGTGGACCCCCGGAACCCCTTCGGTGGTCCCGGTACAATACCGGCACCCCCCCCCCCGAATTATTCCGGTGACCGTATGATGACTTCCCATATATAAATCTTTACCTCCGGACCATTCCGGAACTCCTCCTGATGTCCGGGATCTCATTCGGGACTCCGAACAAAATTCGGTAACCACATATATCTATTCCACATAACCCTCGCGTCATCGAACCTTAAGTGTGTAGACCTACGGGTTCGGGAACCATGCAGACATGACCGAGACAACTCTCCGGCCAACAACCAATAGCGGGATCTGGATACCCGTGTTGGCTCCCACATGTTCCACGATGATCTCATCGGATGAACCACGATGTCAAGGATTCAATCAATCCCGTATACGATTCCCTTTGTCTATCGGTATAGTACTTGCCCAAGATTCGATCGTCGGTATACCGATACCTTGTTCAATCTCGTTATGGAAAGTCTCTTTACTCGTTCCATAACACATCATCCCGTGACTAACCCCTTAGTCACATTGAGCTCATTACGATGATGTATTATCGAGTGGGCCCAGAGATACCTCTCCGTCCTACGGAGTGACAAATCCTAGTCTCGGTTTGTGCCAACCCAACAGATGCTTTTGGAGATACCTATAGTGTACCTTTATAGCCACCTAGTTACGTTGTGACGTTTGGCACACCCAAAGTATTCCTACGGTATCCGGGAGTTGCACAACCTCATGGTCTAAGGAAAGGATACTTGACATTGGAAAAGCTTTAGCATACGAACTACACGATCTCGTGCTAGGCTTAGGATTGGGTCTTGTCCATCACATCATTCTCCTAATGATGTGATCCCGTTATCAATGACATCCAATGTCCATGGTCAGGAAACCGTGACCATCTGTTGATCAACGAGCTAGTCAACTAGAGGCTTACTAGGGACACGTTGTGGTCTATGTGTTCACACATGTATCACTATTTCCGAATAATACAATTAAAGCATGAACAATAGACAATTATCATGAACAAGGAAATATAATAATAACCATTTTATTATTGCCTCTAGGGCATATTTCCAATAGTCTCCCACTTGCACTAGAGTCAATAATCTAGTTACATTGTGATGAATCGAACACCCATAGAGTTCTGGTGTTGATCATGTTTTGCTCGTGGAAGAGGTTTAGTCAACGGATCTGCGACATTCAGATCCGTATGCACTTTACAAATATCTATGTCTCCATCTGGAATATAATTCCGGATGGAGTTGAAACGATGCTTGATGTGCTTGGTCTTCTTGTGAAACCTGGGCTCCTTGGCAATGTCAATAGCTCCAGTGTTGTCACAGAAGAGAGTCATCGGTCTCGACGCGCTTGGAATAACTTCTAGGTCGGTGATGAACTCCTTCATCCACACTCCTTCCTGCGCTGCTTCATAAGCTGGTATGTACTCCGCTTCACATGTAGATGCCGCCACGATGCTTTGCTTGCAACTGCACCAGCTGACTGCCCCACCATTCAAAATATACACGTATCCGGTTTGTGACTTGGAGTCATCCAGATCTGTGTCAAAGCTAGCATCGGCATAACCCTTTACGACGAGCTCTTCATCACCTCCATAAACGAGAAACATATCCTTAGTCCTTTTCAGGTACTTCAGGATGTTCTTGACCGCTGTCCAGTGTTCCAAACCGGGATCACTTTGGTAACTCCCTACCAAACTTATGGCAAGGTTCACATCAGGTCTGGTACACAGCATGGCATACATAATAGAACCTATGGCCGAGGCATAGGGGATGACACTCATCTTTTCTCTATCTTCAGCCGAGGTCGGGCATTGAGCTGTGCTCAATCTCATACCTTCCAATACAGGCAAGAACCCTTTCTTGGACTGATCCATATTGAACTTCTTCAATATCTTGTCAATGTATGTGCTTTGTGAAAGACCAATGAGGCGTCTCGATCTATCTCTATAGATTTTGATGCCTAATATGTAAGCAGCTTCTCCAAGGTCCTTCATTGAAAAACACTTATTCAAGTAGGACTTTATGCTTTCCAAGAGTTCTACATCATTTCCCATCAGCAATATATCATCCACATATAATATGAGAAATGCTACACAGCTCCCACTCACTTTCTTGTAAATACAGGCTTCTCCCCAAGTCTGTATAAACCCAAACGCTTTGATCCCCTCATCAAAGCGAATGTTCCAACTCCGAGATGCTTGCACAAGCCCATAGATTGAGCCTCGAGCTTGCATACCTTGTTAGCATTCTCAGGATCGACAAAACCCTCTGGCTGCATCATATACAGTTCTTCCTTGAGGAAGCCATTAAGGAATGCCGTTTTGACGTCCATTTGCCATATTTCATAATCATAGAATGCGGCAATTGCTAACATGATTCAGATGGACTTCGGCATCGCTACGGGGGAGAAAGTCTCGTCGTAGTCAATTCCTTGAACTTGTCGATAACCTTTAGCGACAAGCCGAGCCTTAGAGATGGTCACATTACCATCCGCGTCAGTCTTCTTCTTAAAGATCCATTTATTTTCTATGGCGTGCCGATCATCGGGCAAGTCCACCAAAGTCCATACTTTGTTATCATACATGGATCCTATCTCGGATTTCATGGCTTCAAGCCATTTGTTGGAATCCGGGCCTGCCATCGCTTCTTCATAGTTCGAAGGTTCACCGTTGTCTAACAACATGATTTCCATGACAGGGTTGCCGTACCACTCTGGTGCGGAACGTGTCCTGGTGGACCTACGAAATTTAGCAGTAACTTGATCTGAAGCTTCATGATCATTATCATTAACTTCCTCCCTAGTCAGTGCAGGCACCATAGGAACATCTTCCCGTGTTGCGCTACTTTCCGGTTCGGAAGGGGTGACTATCACATCATCAAGTTCCACTTTCCTCCCACTCACTTCTTTCGAGAGAAACTCTTTCTCCGGAAAGGATCCATTCTTGGCAACGAATACCTTGCCTTCGGATCTGAGGTAGAAGGTGTACCCAATAGTTTCCTTAGGGTATCCTATGAAGACGCATTTTTCCGATTTGGGTTCGAGCTTTTCAGGTTGAAGTTTCTTGACATAAGCATCGCATCCCCAAACTTTTAGAAATGACAACTTGGGTTTCTTGCCAAACCAAAGTTCATACGGTGTCGTCTAAACGGATTTAGACGGTTCCCTATTTAAAGTGAATGTGGCAGTCTCTAAAGCATAACCCCAAAAAGATAGCGATAAGTCGGTAAGAGACATCATAGATCGCACCATGTCCAACAGAGTACGATTACGAAGTTCGGACACACCATTACACTGAGGTGTTCTAGGCGGCATCAATTGTGAAACAATTCCACAATTCCTTAGGTGCGTGCCAAATTCGTGACTTAAATATTCTCCTCCACGATCTGATCGTAAGAACTTTATTTTTCTGTCACGTTGTTTCTCAACCTCATTCTGAAATTCCTTGAACTTTTCAAAGGTCTCAGACTTGTGTTTCATCAAGTAGACATACCCATATCTACTTAAGTCATCTGTGAGGGTGAGAACATAACGATAGCCACCGCGAGCTTCAACACTCATTGGACCGCACACATCAGTATGTATGATTTGCAATAAGTTGGTTGATCGCTCCATTGTTCCGGAGAACGGAGTCTTGGTCATCTTGCCCAAGAGGCATGGTTCACACGTGTCAAATGATTCATAATCAAGAGACTCCAAAAGTCCATCTGCATGGAGCTTCTTCATACGTTTGACACCAATAGGACCAAGGCGGCAGTGCCACAAGTATGTGGGACTATCATTATCAACCTTAGATCTTTTGGCATTCACACTATGAATATGTGTAACATCACATTCGAGATTCATTAAGAATAAACCATTGACCAACGGGGCATGACCATAAAACATTTCTCTCATATAAATAGAACAACCGTTATAATTGGATTTAAATGAGTAGCCATCTCGCATTAAACGTGATCCAGATACAATGTTCATGCTCAAAGCTGGTACTAAATGACAATTATTGAGGTTTAAAACTAATCCCGAAGGTAGATGCAGAGGTAGCGTGCCGATGGCGATCACATCGACCTTGGAACCATTCCCAACACGCATCATCACCTTGTCCTTCGCCAGTCACCACTTATTCCGTAGCTCCTGCTTTGAGTTACAAATGTGAGCAACTGCACTGGTGTCAAATACCCAGGAGCTACTATGAGTGCTGGTAAGGTACACATCAATAACATGTTTATCACATATAACTTTGACGTTGCCGGCCTTCTTATCTACTAAGTATTTGGGGCAGTTCCGCTTCCAGTGACCCGTTCCCTTGCAATAAAAGCACTCAGTCTCAAGCTTGGGTCCATTCTTTGGCTTCTTCCCGGAAACTGGCTTACCGGGTGCGGCAACTCCTTTGCCGTCCTTCTTGAAGTTCTTCTTACCCTTGCCTTTCTTGAACTTAGTGGTTTTATTCACCATCAACACTTGATGTTCTTTCTTGATCTCCACCTTCGCTGATTTTAGCATTGTATACACCTCAGGAATGGACTTCTCCATCCCTTGCATAAAGTTCATCACAAAGCTCTTGTAGCTAGGTAGGAGCGACTGGAGGATTCTGTCAACGACCGCGTCATCTGGGAGATTAATTGCCAACTGAGACAAGCGATTGTGCAACCCAGACATTTTGAGTATATGCTCGCTGACAGAACTATTCTCCTCCATCTTACAACTGTAGAACTTGTCGAAGACTTAATATCTCTCGACTCGGGCATGAGCTTGGAAAACCATTTTCAGCTCTTGGAACATCTCATATGCTCTGTGCTGCTCAAAACGCTTTTGGAGCCCCGATCCTAAGCTGTAAAGCATGCCGCACTGAACCAGGGAGTAATCATCACTACGCTACTGCCAGGCGTTCATAACGTCTTGAGCTGCTGGGAAAACGGGTGCATCACCTAGCAGTGCTTCAAGGACATATGCTTTCTTGGCAGCTATGAGGATGATCCTCAAGTTACGGACCCAATCCGTATAGTTGCTACCATCGTCTTTCAGCTTGGTTTTCTCTAGGAATGCGTTGAAGTTGAGGGCAACATTAGCGTGGGCCATTAGATCTACAATACATATTGTAAAGATTTTAGACTATATTCATGAAAATTAAGTTCATCTAAACAAATTTAATGAACTCCCACTCAGATAGACATCTCTCTAGTCATCTAAGCGATACATGATCCGAATAGACTAGGCCGTGTCCGATCATCACGTGAGACGGACTAGTCATCAACGGTGAACATCTATATGTTGATCGTATCTTCTATACGACTCATGTTCGACCTTTCGGTCTTCCGTGTTCCGAGGCCATGTCTGTACATGCTAGGCTCGTCAAGTGAACCCTAAGTGTATTGCGTGTGTAAATCTGGCTTACACCCGTTGTATGCGAACGTTAGAGCCTATCACACCCGATCATCACGTGGTGCTTCGGAACAACGAACCTTAGCAACGGTGCACAGTTAGGGGGAACACAATTCTTGAAATTTTAGTGAGAGATCATCTTATTCACTACCGTTGTTCTAAGCAAATAAGATGTAAAACATGATAAACATCACATGCAATCAAATAGTGACATGATATGGCCAATATCATTTTGCTCCTTTTGATCTTCATCTTCGGGGCTCCATGATCATCATCGTCACCAGCATGACACCATGATCTCCATAATCGTGCCTTCATGAAGTCGTCTTGTCAAACATTACTTCTACTACTATGACTAACGGTTAGCAATAAAGTAAAGTAATTACATGGCGTTTTCAGTGACACGCAGGTCATACAATAAAATAAGACAACTCCTATGGCTCATGCCGGTTATCATACTCATCGACATGCAAGTCGTGATTCCTATTACAAGAACATGATAAATCTCATACATCACATATATATCATTCATCACATCCTTTTGGCCATATCACATCACACAGCACATGCTGCAAGAACAAGTTAGACGTCCTCTAATTGTTGTTGCAAGTTTTTACGTGGCTGCTATATGTTTCTAGCAAGAACATTTCTTACCTACGCCAAAACCACAACGTGATATGCCAATTTCTATTTACCCTTCATAAGGACCCTTTTCATCGAATCCGATCCGACTAAAGTGGGAGAGAGAGAGACCCGCTAGCCACCTTATGCAACTAGTGCATGCCAGTCGGTGGAACCTGTCTCACGTAAGCGTACGTGTAAGGTCGGTCCGGGCAGCTTCATCCCATGATGCCACCGAATCAAGATAAGACTAGTAGCAGCAAGTAAATTGACATGATCTACGCCCACAACAATCTTGTGTTCTACTCATGCATAGTAACTACGCATAGACCAAGCTCATGATGCCACTGTTGGGGATCGTTGCAGAAAATCAAAAAATTTCCTACGCATCACCAAGATCTATCTAAGGAGTCTACTAGCAATGAGAGGGGAGTGCATCTTCATACCCTTGAAGATCTCGATGCGGAAGCGCTACAAGAACGCGGTCGGTGGAGTCGTTCACGAAGCGATTCAGATCGCGGCCGAATCCGATCTAAGCACCGGACAACAGTGCCTCCGCGTTCAACACACATGCAGCCCGGTGACGTCTCCCGCGCCTTGATCCAGCAAGGAGAGAGGGAGAGGTTGGGGAAGACTCCGTCCAGCAGTAGCACGACGGCGTGGTGGTGATGGAGGAGCGTGGCAATCATGCAGGGCTTCGCCAAGCACCGCGGAAGAGGAGGAGGACTTGGGAGAGGGGGAGGGCTACGCCAGAACTTGGGTCTGGCTGCCCTCCCTCCCCCCACATATATATAGGGGCAAGTGAGAGGGGGGCCGGCCCCCTCAGATCCAATCTGAGGAGGGGGCGGCGGCCAGGGGGTGCCTTGCTCCCCAAGGCAAGGGGGTGCCCCCCCTTAGGGTTCCCCCCAAACCCTAAGCGCATGGGCCCTAGGGGGGAGGCGCCCAGCCCACTAAGGGGCTGGTCCCTCTCCACATACAGCCCATAGGGCCCTCCGGGGCAGGTGGACCCTCCCGGTGGACCCTTGGAACCCCTTCGGTGGTCTCGGTACAATACCGGCACCCCCCCCCCCCGAATTATTCCGGTGATCGTATGATGACTTCCCATATATAAATCTTTACCTCCGGACCATTCCGGAACTCCTCGTGACGTTCGGGATCTCATCCGGTACTCCGAACAACATTCAGTAACCACGTATATCTATTCCTTATAACCCTCGCGTCATCCAACCTTAAGTGTGTAGACCCTACGGGTTCTGGAACCATGCAGACATGACCGAGACAACTCTCCGGCCAATAAACAACAACGGGATCTGGATACCCATGTTGGCTCCCACATGTTCCACGATGTTCTCATCGGCTTAACCACGATGTCAAGGATTCAATCAATTCCGTATATGATTCCCTTTGTCTATCGGTATAGTACTTGCCCGAGATTCGATCGTCGGTATACCGATACCTTGTTCAATATTGTTATGGCAAGTCTCTTTACTCGTTCCATAACACATCATACCGTGACTAACCCCTTAGTCACAATGATCTCATTACGATGATGTATTACCGAGTGGGCCCATAGATACCTCTCCGTCATACGGAGTGACAAATCCCAGTCTCGGTTTGTGCCAACCCAACAGATGCTTTCGGAGATACCCGTAGTGTACCTTTATAGCCACCCAGTTACGTTGTGCCGTTTGGCACACCCAAAGTATTCCTATGGTATCCGGGAGTTGTACAGCCTCATGGTCTAAGGAAAGGATACTTGACATTGGAAAAGCTTCGGCATACGAACTACATGATCTTGTGCTAGGCTTAGGATTGGGTCTTGTCCATCACATCATTCTCCTAATGATGTGATCCCGTTATCAATGACATCCAATGTCCATGATCAGGAAACCGTGACCATCTGTTTATCAATGAGCTAGTGAACTAGAGGCTTACTAGGGACACGTTGTGGTCTATGTGTTCACACATGTATCACTGTTTCCGTATAATACAATTAAAGCATGAACAATAGACAATTATCATGAACAAGGAAATATAATAATAACCATTTTATTATTGCCTCTAGGGCATATTTCCAACAAAAGTACACCGCAAGATTGAACCCAAAGCCAAGCACTTCTCCCATTGCAAGAACTATAGATCTAGTAGGCCAAACCAAACCAATAATTCGAAGAGACTTGCAAGGATATTATGAGCACTCATAAAAAGTTCAGAGAAGAACCAAATATCTTTCATAGATAACCTTGATCATAAACTCACAATTCATCGGATCTCATCAAACACACCGCAAAAAGAGATTACATCGAATAGATCTCCTCGAAGACCGAGGAGAACTTTGTATTGAGATCCAGAGAGAGAAAAGAAGCCATCTAGATACTAGCTATTGACCCGAAGGTCTGTGGTAAACTACTCACAACTCATGGTGAGGGCAATGATGATGATGAAGGCCTCCGTGATGAATCCCCCTCCCGGAACAGGCTCCAAGATGGGATCTCCACGAGAATAGAAGCTACGGCAGTGGAATTAGGGTTTTCTCTCTGCGTATGGAGTTTCTGGGGTACGTGGATATATATAGGAAGAAGGAGGGCACAGGGGGGCACACGAGGGAGCCTCGAGGCAGGGGCGCGCCCTGGGAAGGGGAGCGTGCCTCCCACCCTCGAGGGCAGCCCCTCTGTCCCCTGACTTGGTCCTGAAGTTTCCTGTGCGTGATTTCTTCTAAAAATATCTCTCGCGAAGGTTTCATTCCGTTTGGACTCCGTTTGATATTCTTTTTCTGCAAAACCCTGAAATAGGCAAAAAAAACAACAATCTGGACTGGGCCTTTGGGTTAGTAGGTTAGTCCCAAAAATGATATAAAAGTGAATGATAAAGCCCATTAAACATCCAAGACTTCATAAATAATAGCATGGAACAATCAAAAATTATAGATACGTTGGAGACGTATCATGGCGTACCGCAAAACGGAGGAAACGGACTTCTCTTCGACCTCCTACGATCGAAACAGGGGTCCTGTTCATCGGGAGGGGTGTGGCGTACCGCAAAACAGGACTCCATAGGGTATTGTTCATCCACCATCTGCTGCCTCGCTCCAGCCTCCACGGGCTACTGTTCATCCACCGTCGACCTCCTTTGGCCTCCACCTATGACTGTTCATCCATGGCATCTCCCTCCTGCCTCCACGAGCTCTTGTTCAACCACACCTCCACCGGCTATTGTTCATCCAGCCATCGACTGGCTACTATTCAACGAGCCCTCCATGGGGTCCTGTTCATCCGCCCCCAACCGGCTCGATCGGGGTCCTGTTCATCCAGCGGCAATGGCCTCTAGCTACTATCACGGGGTCCTATTCATCCAACCCCCAGCAATGTTCACTGTTCATCAAGAGGCCGTAGGTTCGATCGGCTTCAGTTAGTAGCAGTAGTGAAGGAATTGGTCGATCGGGTTCAGTTAACAGCCAGATCGATCGATCGCTCGGGTTCAGTAACGCGTAGCGTGCAGTGCAATCGCTCGGGTTTAGTTAGAGCCCAACGCCTCGCACATACATGCGATGTGTACGAGAGAAACACGCAAACCTCCATGCATCGCTCCGCCCCGACCACCCACCGTAACTGGGAAATTCTCCAAAATTTTCCTCGCCCTCGCTTCTACCACGTTTTTTCCGTCATGGACGGCCCAAAGAATGTCATGCAGGTGCGTCCCCGGCCCGCCCAAGACGAAAAGCCCATTTTTTGTTATGATTTTTTGTCATAGAAGTAGGAGCCCACCACATATATGATGATACGGGTTTTTGTCACAATTATCGTCATAGAAGTGTCATAAGCATGACAAAAAAAATCATTTGGCCTAAAATGTCACGGATGTGTCTTTTTTTATAGTGAGTGTCTTTACTGGTCGTGCCTCCCATGTCTGTGGGCTCGCCCCTGTGCCTACGGTAGCGCCATGCAGACAGAGACAGAAGCCGGGTGCACGGAGAGCGACGAGTCGGTGGCCAGCTTCTCCATGTCCGCCGCCATCATCGAGGAGAAGTAGAACACAGGAGGCCACCGCCGCTTGGGTCCCATGAAGGCCATCGATGAGACGACGACTGCGTATACAGGTGGTTTCTTGGCTACTTCGTCTCTTCGAGGACCTTCGTCGACCCCGCAAGTGTCTGCCGGACATGAGGAAGACGAAGGGATCCGCGGGCGGCCATTTAGATTAGGTATTAATTATACCAGGAGAGCCAGATTAGTGACGCTTAGATCATGTAAATGTAATGAAATCTATCATGTTTAAATGAAGATCCGGCTTTTTTATACAAAATTCTTCATGCTTATATGAAATCAATCTGTGTTTGCACGAATTTCCTCTGGTTGGTTAGAGTTGTGGAAATATATGTCGCTGGCGTTGGATGTCGTCCTCCGTGGAAGGAAGCGGCAGGAAATTTGCACCTGTTGCCGTTGGAGATGCTCTTATTCTCAAAATAATAGAGTCACATCCAATCCATTTGAGTTAATTGCGTGTATCCCCCTATAAAAAGTTAATTGCACGTACAGTGTACATGACTTGCAGGGTGGCTACAGATTCGTACAGAAAGTTAACAAGAAATAAATCCATCCTTACTCTTATTCTAAGTACTCTGTGGGTTCCATTGTTAGTACAGTAGTGAAAGAAGTATATATTTAAAAAATAATCTAAAGTTTAAGACAGAATTCGAAGTCAGGTCACCGTCTTGCGAGCATCCGGCGCTAACCAGTCCACCAGATGTTCGTTGTGGACGATGCAAGAGATATATATCTGCTCTTACTAGCAATGTGCCCGTGCATTGCAACGGATCCAAAGTAGAATAGTACTTGTTCACAAACTTGAAAGAAAACACTCTTGTTTTGATATACATATATACCACTAAAAATATATTACTTTTCACTCAAAATATATTTTTCAGGCTGTTTGATGAGGTGAGGGAGGGATGTGGTTGCTTATAAGATAATAAGGGGTTTTCTACAAATTGGAGCATAGAAGTGGGCTATTGCTGCAAAAATGCCACAACTTACCTCACTGCTATTAGATGTATATCTAATGGTCAGAAATGACGGATACAGACACACCATCATTACCAACTGAGCCTTTTATAGGAGTCTATATATATATATATATATATATATATATATATATATATATATATATATATATATATATATATATATATATATACTCTTATAAAAAACAGAGTTGGTGATGATGGTGTGCATGCAATCCTGCAATATAGGCCGTTCGATTTATATCTGATGGATAGGAAGGAAACTATGGCAATTTTCTAAAAAGATGCCCACACCCCTCTCCACATTTGCGAATAAGGCCTTCGCTCATTCATCCTTTCTTCTCACAAGATAAACTACTCATACAAATGCATCTTGATGTTCCGTGCAACGCACGGGCATCTTGCAAGTTTTTGTTTAAATAGTTACTGTGATAATTGGTTGAAGTGATATATTTTATGTCTGCCCCGAATGATCTCAAAATCACTAGTAGTAACAAAAAAAGGTTGCCTTGTTAGTTAACAGAAAACAGGGTGAAGACTATCACTTGAGGCCGGTAAAAAAAAGGCACACTGGGTCCATCGTCATCGTCACTACAGTTGTGTGCGCACAAGAAGTCTACAAATCGAGGGGGCTACAAAGAGAAAGACGTATCGAGTGAGTGTGAGCGAGGCACAAAGACACAGCTAGTGTGTGTGTGTGTGTGTGTGTGTGTGTGTGTGTGTGTGTGTTTGAGAGAGAAGCCAATTGATAGACTAAAATCAAGATCGAGTCCTCACCCTTCTGCGGTCATTGCTGGGGGTGGGGAGGGAAGAGGGAGGGAAA
>LR738714.1:487865203-487894336 GCA_902687465.1 Secale cereale | reverse complement strand
GTGGGAGGGAGAGAAAGACATATCGAGAGTGTGCACGTGGTAGGCACAACTAGCGAGTGTGTGTGTGTGTATGTGTGTGTGTGTGTGAGAGAGAGAGAGAGAGAGAGAAGCGAGTAGATAGATTAGTATCAAGATCGAGGTGTCACTCTACTCCTTAGGTGTCGGGATGTGTGTGTGTGTGTGAGAGAGAGAGGCCAGTAGATAGATCAGTATCAAGATCAAGGTCTCGCCCTAGTCCTTCGGTGTCGGGAAGTGTGTGTGTGGGGGGGGTGCGAGTGACACTTAGATACAGGGAAGAGTTTGTGTGATACATATCTATATTAAGGGATAGGTAGACAACATGTGTGCGAGGCATACTTAAAGCATCATGGAGATAAACAAGCGATGTGCATGCAAGTGCCGGAAAAATGAAGAGAGAAACAATGTCAGCGTGCGTGTGTGTGTTTGTGTGTGTGAGCGAAATCTCAAAACAAAAGGTGCTCTGCTGGAATCTCATTGTATGTTTTCATATGGTTCCGGGACTCGAGTTAACCTTATGCATATGCGTGCGAGACATAGTTATACTTTGAGACATTAGTGGCAATGGATGTGCGGAATTAAAGGGGTGGGTGTGTTCGACAGAGAGAGCGTGTGTGTTTTTGTGTGAGAGACTTGTAGCACGGGGTAGAAAGACGAATTCTAACCCTGGCGGGGGAGAGAAATACAAGAAGTGCGCGTGTGTGATTCCGATGCCCACGGAGAAATGATATATGTATGCATGTGAAAGAGAATGCACAATTCATTCACGTATCACTATCTAGCGACCGTGGACATGCATCGCTCGAACATAACTCAATATCTACTTCGTATTGTGGCCAAAGATACAATATCGATTCAACGCTATAAAGATTGGACACTCACATATCGCCTGTTTTTCCTTTCCAAAATTCATTTTCAATTGTGCATGCCAAAGTTAGAGTGATGTTTCTTCAAACAACCACTGTAGTTATCATGTACGTGCACCATTTAAGGTTCTATTATGAAGTAATATATGTAATATTCATATATGAATTCAACGGGTACGCGATTTATGAAATGGAGGCCATGTAATCATATGAGGTAACACTTTTAAGTAGCGGACTACAATATCCATTTCTTTTGTGGGACTACAATATCCATTTCTTTTTGCGCCTCTATATTAAAATTAACACGTTAATTCATTATGTTTATCCCCGCAAAAAAAAGCATTATGTTTAAAATAAATAACCAATGGCAATAAAATATTTACACGAGAAATACATTGGCTGAGCATTTGATCTGTTTGTTTGTGAACGCGCCTCTACGCCCGTATGATTGGTCGCGCCCATGTGAATGTCCAAGTTAGCGATGCATCATCCCGAGTTATCGTCTTTTTTGGGGTGTGGACTTCATTAAGTGATGATGTGTGCCCCATGTACAAACTCTCGCATGACCTTCCTGCTAGTACTGTCCAAAATTAGTTGAAACTGGATACGAACGATCCCGCGGATGGCAAAATCTCCCGCCTCCATCTAAAATTTCCGCCACCTAGTCTTTAGCATGTGAAATTCCCCTTCTGTCCTTGGTGCACGAAGAACCGTAATTACAATACGGCCCTCATTTACATAATAGGTCGGGGCTGCTTTGGTAACTTCCGATTCCCCCCACCACACAGCACCCCCATTTCCTCTTCCCCTCCTGCAAAAATGACTACTCCACAGCACCATATCATCTTACATCACATCGTCCGTACTTCATCGGCCTTTCTACCCCTCCCCTCTCGAAACCCTAGACTGCTCAACCACCGGCGTACCAGCGCCCACTCACTGCCAGCGGCATCCACCTCATTGGATCTGCTTCTATGGCCGCATCTACCCCTCCCACCTCCCATAGAAACAAGTAGACTACTCATCCACCACAGTACCACTGCCCATTCAGTGTCGGCCTTGTCCACGGCGCTGGATCTGCTTTGTTGGTACTCTCGTCAATCGTACTGCATCTGCAGCGGCTCTTTCGTACTCCCCACCGGAGACGCTTCGTCATCACCCCCGGAGCTGCCCCGCTGACGGCCTCTGATCCTCTTAGCTGAAACCTTCCTCAACCCTACCGGAGCCGCTTCACCGACACCATCCTCAACCCTACCAGAGCCGCTTCACTGCCACCATCCTCAACCCTACCGGATTAGCTTCGCCTATACCATTCTCAACCCTACCAGGGCTGCTCAGCCAACACCCAAGTCCACGGCCTCAGATCCGCTTCGTCGCACCCTCGTCCAACCTACAAGCGTTGACACCCCGTCCATGGCCACAGATCCACATCGTCGACACCATCCTGAACCCAACAACCGGAGCAGCTTCACCTATGCCCTCATCCATGGCCTCAGATCTGCTTCGCCCACACTATAGTCCACCCTACCATAGCTGCTCCACAAACACCCTACTCCACTGTTCTAGGTCTCCCTACCGGAGCCCTACAGCTAGCGTAGCGTCATCACCCTTGACGTTTCTAACCTGATTCCCACCGGCTAGCAAGATACCAAGCACCCGTCGCGGGGTATTTGTCACCTTTAAACCCGTCCAGCATCACCTGCCCGATGTACTTCAAATATACTAACAGGTCACTGTTACATGTTATGCAGCTAGCAAAAACTACAAGGACAATGTTTCTTATAGATCTAACAGCTTGGCCAACCAAGATCCTGGACTGAGGCATTGCTATGATCTTGTAAGTTTCTCTCTCTCTCTCTCTCTCTCTCTCTTGTATTGTTGTGTGCCCGCCAGCGTGCTTTGCTAGGATTTTCGACTAGTAATCCCTTTGGGCAGACAATGATTTGCACTACTGGCTGGTAAATTAGAGATGTAGATGTCATACATGATACTCCTCTGGTCCTAAATATAAATCTTTCTAGAGATTCCACTATAGACTACATACAGAGAAAAATGACTGAATTTGCACTCGAAAATGCATCTATATACATCTGTATGTGGTCCATACGGGAATCTCTACAAAGACATGTATTTAGGAACAGAGGTAGTACATTACACAAAATCATGGGTGGCATGTAGGAATTCTAGTGCACTACATTAGGCTCCCTTATAGTGCCTGCTAGTCCAGTACACAGAGTCATGGCTAGTTTATGCTACGCACACAATCATTAATTGGTGGTTTAAATATGCGCAAGGGATATGCAATGTATTATCATGTAGAGATATCTGAAATTAGCCGCAGATAGGGTTACGCAATGAAAAAGTACAAGATGTATGTGGCAATTTCACGGAACAACGCAAAAAAGGAGAGGCAGCGGGGAGCCTATACAGTGTGCTATGGTAGGTCACTCCCATTGCAATCACCGTGACATGTTATTTCTATGTCAGTGTTGTTGGCCAGGTTTCTTAGGGACAGTTATTTCGAGTTATCCTAAGAAAGTAAGCACCTTTGAAAGTGTGCTATGGCAGCTCATAGCAATTCATCATATAGCAGCAGCAGGAGCACCTTATAGCAACTCATCATATAGCAGCAGTAGCATCTCATAGTAATTCATCATATAGTAGCAGCAGCTCATAGCAATTCATCGTATAGCAGTATTAGGAACCCTAGCGCTACAGGCAGGGGATCGAGGTAGAGGGAAAGGGGAGAGGAGATGCAAGCGGGCAGGGCAATGAATGCTTGTGTGTTTGTTTTTACTTGAGGGTCAGGTGTGACGCGGGCATGCGCAGTGGCATTCTGAGTGTAATATAGGCAAACAACTGATTCATTTCGTTATTCTCCTTCCCTTGAATTTTTTGTGAGCTTCGACCCAAAGCCCCCCACCCCCCAAAGCGAAATAAGTTAAGCCCGAGCCCATAACTCAAAAACTGCTTCTTTACATCATTTATGGCTTATTTTGATGATAAGCTCTAAAAAGTCGGAATAGAACTGGCCCTTAACCTGCAATTCAATTGTGCGTGCAATGATGAATCACTCATGCCTGCTATAGTGTACATTTAGGCATCATACATGACATAACCTAATACATGTGCATTTCATTATAGAATCTGAAATATGCTATGTTTCTGTTAGTTCATACGTTACACATGATGTTTAAATGCTCGTTAAATCTGGTCAGACAATTGATGGTCTTTAAGCCTCCTTCTATGCTTATTTTCTTGATATGTAATTCAGTGTTGTGCAAGATTTGCTCACTGATACGTCTCAAACGTATCTACTTTTCCAAACACTTTTGATATTGTTTTGACCTCATTCTTGCATGATTTGAACTAAACTAACCCGGACTGACGCTGTTTTCAGCAGAGCTGCCTGTATGATTTTATTGTGTGCAGGAAAACGGATTTTTAAGCATCTCAGAAAAATCCACGAAAAATCACAGAAAATCCACGCACCCGAAGGAACCAGGAGCTAGAAGTGGGGCCAGAGGGGGGCCAGGGGGTGCCCAGGCGCCCTGTGGGTGCGCCCCCCTGGGCCGCGCCGGGGGGTCACCTGGGTGGGGCCCACACCCCCTGGTGCCCTACTTTGCCTCGTATTTTTACTCACGACGCGGAAACCCCAGATCAGAAGTTCTTTCGCAGTTTTCCGTCGCGGAGCCGCCGCCACCCTCTATTCTTCCTCGGGAGGGCTAATCTGGAGGCTGAATTGGCCTTCGGAGAGGGGAGATCGTCGCCATCGTCATCATCATCACCACTCCATCATCCCTCCATGACTTCTCCCTCCATGTGTGAGTAATTCCTCTGCTGTAGGCGAAGGGGATGGTAGGGATTGGATGAGTTAGATCATGTAATAGTTTGTCAGATCGTTGGGGGCATGTTGCCTATCATCTACTATGGTGTTTATCATCTTTTCTTCAACTTGTTATTCTTAATGCTTGACACTTAGGGACCGAGTGCCATGATCTCAGATCTGAACCATATGTGTTTGCATGAATATATTTGTGTTCGTGATCCTATCCATGAGTTGTTTGCACCTATTACAGTTCGGAACCGGCGATCCCAAAAGTGACAGCTTGGGACACCAAAGGGGATGGTCCGTAGTTTGAGGATTACATGTATCCATTGAGTTCATTGCTTTGTTCCGATGCTCTTTGATAGGAGCACCTTAATCTCCATAAGTTCCTTTTGGCCCCGTTCATAGCGGGATGGTAGGACAAAAGATGTTGTGCAAGTTCTTATTGCAAGCACGTACAACTACCTATGGGATACATGCCTAATGTTTGATATTTGCCTAGATGATCATTACTTTTCCGTGTGCCGTGCCCCAAGTTAGAATCTATCTCATCCATGCAGCGCCCAACCATCCATCTCCCTAGCCTACAGTGTTTTAAACCCTGCTTGTCACTAGTTGCTACTTTTGCCATTTACTTTCACTATTTACTTTTTGTTGTTTACTTTTACTATCACTATCATATCACTGTTACCACTTATCTTTTGTTGCAAGTAAGTATATTTCAGGTGCGGTTGAATTGACAACTCAACTGTCAAAGCTTATAAATACTCTTTGGCTCCCCGTGTGTCGAATCAATAAATTGGGTTATTCTTACCCGCGAAGACTATCTCGATCCCTTACGGTTGAGGGTTATCAAGTACCGTTTTCTGGCGCCGTTGCCGGGGAGCATAGCAATATTTACAAGTCTACTTGAGGTATCCTACTTGCTGCACTTTATCCACTATGGGTAAGAAAGGAGACCCCAAGGTTCCGATCTTACTATCCACTACAAGAAGAGGTACTGCTCTGAGCACTAGTGCTACACTTGATTCACCTTCCGTTATGAGTAAGTTTGCCTCACCACCACCACATGATGCTCCTACTGAATCTGTTACTATGTCTGATACTCTTGATGATGCTTCTACTACTTTTGATGATATTAGTTCGCTTAGTTATGCTCTTGAGAAACAAATTGCTGCTGCTGCTAAAAAGTCTGGAATTGAACTTCCTGTTACTCGCTACCCTATTGGTGAAACTTATGATTATCCTGATTTGAGTAAACTCAAAGAGAGGCTCCTTGATGATGATTACTATATGCTTGATGAAGATTTATGCAGGGAACTGACAGAGTTTTCTGGCTCTGACCCTGAAGTTATTAAGAAACTATTTGAAAAACACTCTTTGAAGAACAAAACCGTTCCTGATCCTGAATTTGCTACATCTCCTATATGCATTGATGATCCTGATTATGATTTCTCTGTTGATCTTTCACTTATACCTATGGTTGAAGCTGACCCCTTTTATGGCAGAGAAAATGATGATGCTATTGCACACCTGACTAAACTCGGCGAGTTAGGTGGCCTGTTTACCACAGATGAGAAGATACGATACTTTTATATCACCAAGCTTCTTCCTTTCTCCTTGAAGGAAGGTGCTAAAGCATGGTATGATTCGCTTCCATGCGGTTCCATTAAGAGTCCTCAAGACTTAGCTCACTCTTTTGTTGATAAGTACTTTCCTGCTCACATGCAACATGCTGCTTTACAAAGAATTTATAACTTTAAACAATTGCAGGATGAGTCCCTCCCTAAAGCTTGGGGGAGGTACTGCGGTCTGGTTTGGGCTAGACCAGGACATGAAATCTCTAAGAATGAATTAATCGATATATTCTATGCTGGTCTAACTGATGAATCCAGGTCCTATTTGGACAGTTGTGCTGGTTGTGTTTTCAGGAAAAGAACACCGGACGATGCGGAAGATTTGATGGGCAGGATTGCCAAAAACCATGAAGATTGGTCCGTCCCTGAACCACCTCCACCACCAAAGAAGAGGGGCATATTTGTTCTAAGCCCCGAAGATATGCAAGAAGCAAAGAAGTCTATTAAAGAGAAAGGTATTAAAGCTGAAGACGTGAAGAATCTACCCCCTATTGAGAAGCTGAGTGAGCCTACCACTCACCCTCCTATGGTAGAGGTACACTCTCTTTTAGATTTCAACGCAAGTGACATCCCTCATGGTAAGCCTCCTGATCAATGTTTAGATGAGTTTGATAATTTTATTATGAAACAAAATCATTTTAATGAGAGGATAGAAAGTCAAATGCATGATAATTCCCTTGCTATCAAAAGACTGCTTGATGTTTTAGATAGAACAGTTAATGATGTTCAATGTCTTGTGAATCATTTTCAAATGGTTCAAACTCAGCTTGACCAAATTTCTAAAGTGCAAAGAGATTTGCTTGCTAACAATGCCAAACAAGATAATTTGTAGGCTTTCGGGATTAAGACCCGAGGAGGAACTAGTACTCAAGATCCTCTCTATCCAGAGGGACATACGAAGAGAATCGAGCAGGATTCTCAAATGCAGGAAGAAGAAATTGTTGGCTCTCCAAAGAAAAAGAAGAAACATAAGGAGACTGACAATTCTAATGATCCTATTGCAGATGAAGAGCCAACTATTGATCCTAACAGCGTCTCTATCTCCGATGGTGAGACTGAAGACAGTGCTGAACCTGAAGGTAATAATAATGAGAAGAATGATCCGCCTGAAGTTCGAGAAGAAGAAGCACCTGACAAACGTAAGAGGTACACTAAAGAAGACTTCATCGCAAGAAAACATAGGAAGGAAAGAGATCCATGGGTACAGAAACCCATGCCCTTTCCAGGTAAGTCCATCAAATCTAAAGAAGAAGAGCATTATAATAAGTTTTGTGAGTGGATTAAACCTCTTTTTCTTCAAATCCCTTTGACTGATGCTATTAAGTTACTTCCTTATTCAAAATATATGAAAGATATTGTCACTAATAAAAGAAAAGTTCCTAATGATGCAATATCTACTATGCTTGCTAACTACTCTTTCAGTGGCAAGATTCCTGAGAAGCTCGGTGATCCAGGTATACCCACCATTCCTTGCTCCATAAAGAATAATTATGTCAAAACTGCTTTATGTGATCTTGGAGCAGGAGTGAGTGTTATGCCTCTCTCTCTTTACGAGAGGCTTTGTTTAGAGAAACTAATCCCTACAGATATCTCCCTTCAGATGGCTGACAAGTCAACCGCTGTTCCGATAGGTATTTGTGAGGATGTTCTCGTAGAGGTTGCTAATTGTTTAATTCTTACTGATTTTGTTGTGCTTGACATGCCCGAGGATGGGAGCATGTCCATTATTCTTGGTAGACCTTTCCTTAACACCGCAGGTGCTATTATTGATTGCAATAAAGGGAAGGTTACCTTCCATGTGAATGATAAAGAACACACGGTATATTTTCCGAAGAAGATCGACAGGAGGCATGCCCTCAACTCTATAGAGAATATCGAGACCGTGAAAATCGGAGAATGGGACTGTCCACTACATGTGCCTCACAAATACAAAACTATCATGGTAGGGACAATGTCCATCAAGGTAAAGGTTCAGTGATTACTTCGTGAGAGGTGAGACTTTTTGCTCTATATATCGCCTGTTTGTTGGTAAGACTTGATCAACCTTATTAGCAAATATGTTTTATATGGATAAAAAGTTGAGCTTGTTATATTTTCATTTGTTTTTAGTTTTTGTCCTACTTGCTGTACCAAGTATTTATGTTTTGAAGCTTCACAATACTACTCACTACTTCAAGTTTTCAGAGAGTTTCGCAGCTTTTTGTACTTCGAAAAAATTTCAACAGTGAAGTTTTTAGAAAAATTCCAAAAAAAATTAAATAAAAATTTCCACGTCGGGAAAGACCCAGAAAGTCCTGGGGCCAGCCACGGGGACCCACCAGTGGCCCAGGCGGCCAGCTGGCGCGGCCCAGCCCCTGGCCGCGCCCACAGGGCGCCTGGGGCCCACAGGGCCCCCCTCCAGGTATGTCTTCTTCCTCTCTCTCTCTTTTTCTCCAAAAACCCGAGTTCTGCACTTGTTCTTGTGTTCTTGCTATTCTTGGAGGCGATTCTTCGATCTCTCTCTACAGCCCATCATTTGAGCTGAAATTTTGAGCAAATACTCCCTGGTATGTGACTCCTCCACCCCTCCAATTAGATTTTTGATTGGTGGCTTCATTTGTGAGTATTTAGTAGTTCTTGGTGCTGTATAGATGAGCTTGCATGCATATGTAGAAAGTTATTTTTCAAGTTTTGATGCAAGTTTATGCCTTAGGCAAGTGAGTTGAGTAGTTTGCCTTAGCTCACTTTGTTTTAATCCTCGTTTTTGTAAATTGTAAAAAAATTCAGAAATGAGTTTGTTAGGAAGGGCAAAAGGGTGGCTTGAGAAGAGGAGGCCCGCACACTCCGATCGAGTTACTAGAGCCGCAGCTTCACCATCGACTGCTAGGGTGAGCTATAATGAAGATCATGTGCCCCTGGAGTTGTTGGAAGACACAAGTCCAGCACGTGCGATGACATTTCCATGTGATGAATTCATGGAAGCTGCGAGAATCAAGGATGCGTTTTATAATCTTTGTGCTAATGCAGGTTTGACACGACTCGTCACGAGCCGTGTTACTCAGTATCAAAAACTCACCTCCAGTTTCGTTAACAGTTTTAGATATAATCCTGATTCAGGTGCTATTGAGTTTAAAATTTACAATGATCTTATCACCATGACCTTGGGAATTTTTTGTGAAATAATAGGTGTGCCGAACATTGGGAGGACGGCTAGGATGGCCACTCAGCCCTCCGAGCTGAAAACCGTCATCAACTCTCTCTGCAGCATGGGTACGAGGGATATTCATCGGTCAAAGATCTCCAGCATCTTATTTCCTCACCTCGGGTATTTTGCATATTATATTGCCAGAGGGGTGTTAGCTCGTGACAACACGAGCATCATTTCTGCTCCGGATATTGCTATCCTGGCAGCAGCCCTCTCAAGGAGGTCTGATTATAATCTGGGTGCCTTAATTGCTCGATGCCTTGCTATGAACGGTAACAAGGGGGACTTATATGGTGGCGTTTATGCCACACTTATCTTAGAACATCTTGGAGGCACCCCACACCCTGATGATAATCCTTTTACTTATTTAAGCTTTGATCTTGTTGCTATGAAAAGGCATAAGTTTGTCACCATGGGTTCTGAGCTTGATAATCTTGTTTATATCTTGCGTTTCGGAATTACCGCGGAACGCGAGATCCGTCTACCTGCACCTCTTTTGTTTGATTTTTCTCGCAGGAACGGATGGTCCTTTGATGTTGTCCACTTCGACGAGTTCGTGGTCCAGCATCAGTTTCATAACCCCATGGAGGGGGTTGTGCCCGACGAGGAGAAGCACGATGAGTTACCACATTTTCAGGAAGAGACCGCCACCGAGTTTGGTGAAGGTTCTTCCTCTGTTTGGCGCTCGGAACCTTCCTCGTGGGAGACTCCGAGGAGTTCGGTGTACGTGCCAGCATCCTTCTACGACCCTTGGACTCACCACCATACCCCTGGAGCAGGAGGCTCCTGGGGGCAGTAGTTGCTACCAACTTAGGCCAAAAGCCTAAGCTTGGGGGAGTACGTGCCCTTCTTACTTTTCCGTTGTATTATCCGTTTTATTCACTTTGATCTTTTCGAAGTTTTTGCCCGTTCTTCTTTATTTCTCTCTTTGCAAAAACAACAAAAAGATTTTCTCTTTCTTTTGCTTTTATTCAACCTTTGAAAAATCCAAAAAGATTTCCTTTCTCTCTTTAGTTTGCTTTGTTTTCAGAGTTCAGCTCGAGTCCATGATGGCATTTAATTATATTTCCTACGTTCGATCGTGCAAGTGACAAGTAGTAATGACGAAGATCGACTGAAGGGAAGCAACAAGGAAGACCGGTATGAACTCTTTTTGTTTCTACTTTTGTACATATGCCTGTACTTATGATCTAGAGACCAGCTTGTAGCGACATAGTGCTATGTTTACAATGCTCTTTCGGTGGTTCATGCCTTCCTTGTGGCTAGTCTCGAATAACTAGAGTATATAATGTGTTATTGAAATGATCTACATGCATTGCACTGTTCATAGTCTGGTATACTAAGGTGGTATTTCCCTTTAGAGAATTTTTGGATTGACTTGGCACATGCTTACACATGTTTAAGACTAAAAAGTCTACTCTGCCTTGATGATCTTTGAGTTTCAGAATAGTTATATCACTTTCATGCCCGACTCAATGTTGCTTTGTCGCTCTGCGTGATTATGACCGTTATTGTTCTCTAGTTGGTCGCTTCCCAGTCTTTTGCTAAACTTCCACCTGTACTAAGCGGACTGACTGCTTGTGCATCCAAAATCCTTAAAACCAGTTATGCCATATGAGTCCACTATACCTTCCTATACATGGTATTTACCTGCCATTCCTAACGAAGACTTTCGTGTACCATCTCAAAATTAATCAAAAGCATTTCTCTTTTTTGTGCCTATATTTTAGCTCATGAGGAAGTAGTAGTTAATTCATAATCTTTTTAAGTTGGACAAGTTTCACCCCTGGATTGCATGTATAATGTGCAAACCCCTAATACGAAAAGGAACTGGCATTGAGTGCGCCCGGCTCAAAAAGATAATATAACAAACAAACCCTCCTTCACGCTTTGTTCATGAGAAATCAGAAAACTTTGGCAGTGATAAACAAAGGAGATTAAGAGGATGTAATCGTCCTCATGCGGGAGCCGTTCCTCGAAACTTGTCCAGCTCAAGAAGTGATTGAGTTATCTGCTAGCATTCGTTGACGAAATATGCACCTCTCAAAACGTTTTTATCTCTGTTTTTAAAACCAAGAGCTCTGGTACATGTTTAGTTTTTGTTTCCGACCACGGGTTTTCAACCTTGCCAATAAAAGCCACGGTTCGAGAGTCTCACCTTCTTTCTTCAAAGCACCAACTATGAGAGCATAATTGTCATTCTGAGTGTAACGTGCATTGTCCCAAAGTATTACATTGTCTTCTGCATACTTGTGATATGATTTATTCTGAAATTCTTAGTTCTAGTCTCTTTTGAAAACTCTGGAGGAGTCTCTGCATTTATGTTTTGCTTCACTCATGGAGGCTAGCGAGATACCACCTTAATATGCTCAAGCTATGTGCAATGTAATCTTGTCTTGATTTTCAGTAATATATTATTTACTTTTAAGTATTTGTGACTGGTCACTTGAAAGAAGGATTGCTCCTTGCATGGTCCTCATAAGTACTGTTTCAATACTTGCTAAACTCTTTTCGTAGTACATGCTTATATACATCTAATGAAGCAAAAGAGTTTGTCAAACTTTTCTTTGTCGCGTCCAGCTCGTTGAACTGAATTGCTTGAGGACAAGCAATATGCTAAGCTTGGGGGAGTTGATACGTCTCAAACGTATCTACTTTTCCAAACACTTTTGATATTGTTTTGACCTCATTCTTGCATGATTTGAACTAAACTAACCCGGACTGACGCTGTTTTCAGCAGAGCTGACTGTATGGTTTTATTGTGTGCAGGAAAACGGATTTTTAAGCATCTCAGAAAAATCCACGAAAAATCACAAAAAATCCACGCACCCGAAGGAACCAGGAGCCAGAAGTGGGGCCAGAGGGGGGCCAGGGGGTGCCCAGGCGCCCTGTGGGCGCCCCCCCCCCCCTGGGCCGCGCCGGGGGGTCGTCTGGGTGGGGCCCACACCCCCTGGTGCCCTACTTTGCCTCGTATTTTTACACACGACGCGGAAACCCCAGATCAGAAGTTCTTTCGCAGTTTTTCGTCGCAGAGCCGCCGCCACCCTCTGTTCTTCCTCGGGAGGGCTAATCTGGAGGCTGAATTGGCCTCCGGAGAGGGGTGATCGTCACCATCGTCATCATCATCACCACTCCATCATCCCTCCATGACTTCTCCCTCCCTGTGTGAGTAATTCCTCTGCTGTAGGCGAAGGGGATGGTAGGGATTGGATGAGTTAGATCATGTAATAGTTTGTCAGATCGTTGGGGGCATGTTGCCTATCATCTACTATGGTGTTTATCATCTTTGCTTCAACTTGTTATTCTTAATGCTTGACACTTAGGGCCCGAGTGCCATGATCTCAGATCTGAACCATATGTGTTTGCATGAATATATTTGTGTTCGTGATCCTATCCATGAGTTGTTTGCACCTATTATGGTTCGGAACCGGCGATCCCAAAAGTGACAGCTTGGGACACCAAAGGGGATGGTCCGTAGTTTGAGGATTACATGTATCCATTGAGTTCATTGCTTTGTTCCGGTGCTCTTTGACAGGAGCACCTTAATCTCCATAAGTTCCTTTTGGCCCCGTTCGTAGCGGGATGGTAGGACAAAAGATGTTGTGCAAGTTCTTATTGCAAGCACGTACAACTACCTATGGGATACATGCCTAATGTTTGATATTTGCCTAGATGATCATTATATTTCCGTGTGCCGTGCCCCAAGTTAGAATCTATCTCATCCATGCAGCGCCCAACCATCCATCTCCCTAGCCTACAGTGTTTTAAACCCTGCTTGTCACTAGTTGCTACTTTTGCCATTTACTTTGACTATTTACTTTTTGCTATTTACTTTTACTATCACTATTATCACTATCATATCACTGTTACCACTTATCTTTTGTTGCAAGTAAGTATATTTCAGGTGCGGTTGAATTGACAACTCAACTGTCAAAGCTTATAAATACTCTTTGGCTCCCCGTGTGTCGAATCAATAAATTGGGTTATTCTTACCCACGAAGACTATCTCGATCCCTTACGGTTGAGGGTTATCACTCACACATATGTTCAATTGCTTGTTTGTATGAGTTAGCCATACTAGGACTGTTTGCTTTGATTACTTGTTGTTCTTGACCTAACAGAGCTTGTCAACGATTTAAACACTAAGCCTGCTATAGTGGGGGCTTGTATAACTCATAGGTGACATAAATGTTTGGTTGTACACTAAAGTAGGCTCTCCGAGAGTACCTGGAGATCCAGTTTCAAGGTATGCCTAGTTTTGACACAGTGCACACATAGTAAATGCTCATTTCATTGTGTGCAAGAGATGTGGCATGTTTCATTATGTGTTGTTGTTTTGTTATAAACTCATCCTTTTGTGTTGTTCACAGACAGGAAACTATGCATATTTATCTTCCAAGGAGACCAGTAACTAGTTTGTGTCACCTTGCAGAGGGGGTGCAATGAAGATAAGATTGAGGATTTCCAAGTACAAGATGTTAGGAAGGATCCTTGCAAGAGAAGGAGGAGCATCGATGAGCATGTTCAACCAGTTATGGTGAGTCATTGTATTACAATTACCAGGACATCCTATTTGTCTGACATTGTGCTTGTGTAGGGTTCTTCGCCTATAACCAGTCATTTGGCCACTGATTAAAGAAACCTCCACTCACTACTATATGATGTTCTAACTTATTTGTAAATCAAATGTATGTAAGCACATTTTAATGTGTCTGTATACTCATTACGAATGTAGTTTACTTTTAAGTATCTAAAACATCTTATAGTAGTGAATGATGTCACTTAAAGCTACGTAGGTTTTCCCCAAAGAGGAAGGGATGATTCAGCACAGCGGCGGTAGGTATTTCCCTCATATGTGAAACCAAGGTTATCGAACCAATAGGAGAACCAAGCAACACAACATAAACAGCAGCTGCACACAAATAACAACACCTCGCAACCCGACGTGTTAAAGGGGTTGTCAATCCCTTTCGGGTAACGAACATGAGAGAGATATAAATATTGGTAGATTGGTTGATAAATAAGATAAATTGCAGCAAGGTATTTTTAGGTTTTTGGTTTAGTAGATCTGAAAATAAAAGCAAAGGCAAATAGATCACAAAGGCAAATATATGAGAAAGGAGACCCGGGGGCTGTAGGTTTCACTAGTGGCTTCTCTCGAGAAAATAGCAAACGATGGGTAACAAATTACTGTTGGGAAATTGATAGAACTTCAAATAATCATGATGATATCCAGGCAATGATCATTACATAGGCATCACGTCCAAGATTAGTAGACCGACTTCTTCCTGCATCTACCACTATTACTCCACACATCGACGGCTATCCAGCATGCATCTAGTGTATTAAGTTCATGGAAAACAGAGTAATGCATTAAGAACGATGACATGATGTAGACAAGATCCGTTTATCAATGGCATTAGATATGGATCTCATCATTTTATCCTTAGTGGCAACGATACATACGTGTCGGTTCCCCTTCTGTCACTGGGATCAAGCACCGTAAGATCGAACCCACTACCGGGCACCTCTTCCCATTGCAAGATAAAGAGATCAAGTTGTCCAAACAAAACCCAATATCGGAGAAGAAATACGAGGCTATAAGCAATCATGCATATAAGAGATCAAAGAAACTCAAATAACTTTCACGGATATAAAAAGATAGATCTGATCATAAACTCAAAGTTCATCGGATCCCAACAAACACACCGCAAAAAGAGTTACATCATATGGATCTCCAAGAGACCATTGTACTGAGAATCAAAAGAGAGAGAGGAAGCCATCTAGCTACTAACTACAGACCCGTAGGTCTAGAAGGAACTACTCATGCATCATCGGAGCGGCACCAATGGAGGTGGTGAACCCCATCCGAGATGGTGTCTAGATTGGATCTGGTGTTTCTGGACTCTGTGGTGGCTGGATGAATATTTTGTTGACTCCCTTAGGGTTTCTGGAATATTGGGGTATTTATAGAGCAATCAGGCAGTTCGGGGGGCACCCGAGGTGGGCACAACCCACCAGGGCACGCCTGGGCCTCCTAGCGCACCTTGGTGGGTTGTCCCCTCCTCGGAACTCCCTCCAGGTGCCACTTGGGCGCATAGTGTTCCTTCTGGCCCAAAAAAATTCTCCAAAAAGTTTCCCGGTGTTTGGGCTCTGTTTGATATTGATTTCCTGTGATGTAAAAACATGCAGAAAATAGCAACTGGCACTTGGCACTATGTCAATAGGTTAGTACCAAAAAATGATATAAAATGATTATAAAACATCCAAGAATGATAATATAACAACATGGAACAATCAAAATTATAGATACGTTGGAGACGTATCAGTGAACCGTGTGAAACTGCTTCCTGCTATGTTAGAGTTGTCGATGTCATAAATGTGATAACCAAACACATATTCACATCATTAGCATCCCTATCATTACTAGGGTTCTGATTACATACTAATCGAGATACTTCATAGGGGGGAAACAATATTACATTACTTGTTCATTTATATAGTAAATTTAGCTAGGCCATGTGTCGGGGATATACCCCGCGGCGTAACCCGACGGAAAGCATAACCCGGCCGGAATTGGCGTTTCATTAGTGAACCGCCAGACGATTGGCGACTTATGAGTCTGGCATTTCACTGGTCTGACGATTTATGAGCCTGGCGACTCATTGGTGATCCGGTGGGTGTTTTAGATGGATGACAAGGCCCAAGGCCTAGCTGGCTGGTTCATGTTATGGTGGGCCGGTTTATGAAGAAAGCGCAAGGAATATTCTCCTACAAAGGAAGCAAGACTAGGACTCCTTGTAATAGAGTAATCCTAATCCTACTAGGACTAGTCATGTAACCCGCCCCTTCAACATATATAAGGAGGGGCAGGGCTCCCCAAAGGGGGACAAGTTCTCACAAGTTAGAGGCGCCATATTATTTAGGGCTAGACACAACTAAAGGAGAGCCGGTTTACGGCGACTCCATGAGGATCATAATGAGATCTAGCCTCAAACAGCATGTAGGGGTATTACCGGATGATGTTTCCTAGGGCCCGAAGCTGTCTAAATTCTTGTCTTGTGTGTTGCCTCTCTCGATTCCGCTCAACCCCTCTCAAGCTACCACATAGATGCGTTGGCCTCGCGACTAAGTCCTAACCCTAGGACATCTGCCGTGAAAATTCCACGACACCATGGATATTATTAAGGCGTGCATGCATGCATACTGCCAACTCAACAGTTCGATTGCTTGTTTGTTTCAGGCATAGTTAAATTGCTCTTTTCAATTGCTTTATTTGTCCTCAGTTAATGAGATACCCAAACAATGATGCATGATGTTGGGTACTTGTATAACTATTAGTTTACAAAATTAAAGGCCTTACCATTTAATTACTCTAGCGAAGTGTGCCTGAAGGTTTGAAGTCTATTAACCAACTATTACTCCATGAGGCTCACAATCTAGTTTATATGAGGCTAATGATTAATTGCATAGTTTTGCTTGTTGTAGTAGGTTTGTATGAATCCCTCTGTTGTTCATTATGCTCCCTAAGACTTTAATTGAGCTACAGAATGGCCAACTGCTTGCTTACTTATTCGCCAGATATATCTATCTCTATCTCTACTCTCTAGTATTCTAAAAAACATAGTTGGTGATGATGGTGTTGGGGAACGTAGTATTTTAAAATTTTCCTACGATCACGCAAGATCTATCTACCAGATGCATAGCAACGAGAGGGAAGAGTGTGTCTACGTACCCTCGTAGACCGGGAGCGGAAGCGTCAAGTGACGCGGTTGATGTTGTCGAACTTCTTCGCGATCCAACCGATCAAGCACCGAACGTACGGCACCTCCGCGTTCAGCACACGTTCAGCTTGATGATGTCCCACGAGCTCTTGATCCAGTTGAGCTTCACAGGAGATTTTCGTCAGCACGACGGCGTGGTGACGGATATGATGTGTTCACCGGCGCAGGGCTTCGCCTAAGCTCCGCGACGGTATGACCGAGGTGTGATTCTGTGGAGGGGGGCACCGCACACGGCTAAAACAATTCAACTTGTGTGTCTTTGGGTGCCCCCCTGCCCCCGTATATAAAGGAGCAAGGGAGGAGGGCCGGCCAACCTCCTATGGTGCGGCTAGGCAAGGAATCCTACTAGGAATAGGATTGCAATCCTATTCCTAGTAGGATTCACCGAAAGGAAGAAGGGGGAAAGGAATAGGAGAGGTGGCGCCCCCCCCCCCCCCAATCCTAGTCCAACTAGGAACCCTAGGTGGGGGCGCCGGCCAGCCCTATGGGCTGCCTCTCTCTTTCCCTTTAGGCCCACTATGGACCATCCCCTCTCGTAGGGGGTTCCGGTAACCCCCTCCGGCATTCCCGATAAATCCGAAACTTTTCCGGTATACTTCCGGTGTCCGAATATAGCCATCCAATATATCAATCTTTATGTCTCGGACATTCCGAGACTCCTCGTCATGTCCGTGATCTCATCCGGGACTCCGAACTACCTTCGGTACATCAATACTCATAAACTCATAATACCGATCGTCATCAAACGTTAAGCGTGCGGACCCTACGGGTTCGAGAACTATGTAGACATGACCGAGACTCATCTCCGGTCAATAACCAATAGTGGAACCTGGATGTTCATATTGGCTCCTACATATTCTACGAAGATCTTTTATCGGTCAGAACCGCATAACAACATACGTTGTTCCTTTTGTCAAACGGTATGTTACTTGCCCGAGATTCGATCGTCGGTATCTCTATACCTAGTTCAATCTCGTTACCGGCAAGTCTCTTTACTCGTTCCGTAACACATCATCTCGTGACTAACTCATTAGTCTTTTGCTTGCAAGGCTTATTGTGATGTGTGTTACCGAGAGGGCCTAGAGATACCTCTCCGACACTCGGAGTGACAAATCCTAATCTTGATCTATGCCAACACCACGAATACTTTCGGAGACACATGTAGAGCATCTTTATGATCACCCAGTTACGTTGTGACGTTTGATAGCACACAAGGTCTTCCTACGGTATTCGGGAGTTGCATAATCTCATAGTCATAGGAACATGTATAAGTCATGAAGAAAGCAATAGCAGTTAAACTAAACGATCATAGTGCTATGCTAACGGATGGGTCTTGTCCATCACATCATTCTCCTAATGATGTGATCCCATTGATCAAATGACAACTCATGTCTATGGCCAGGAAACATAACCATCTTTGATCAATGAGCTAGTCAAGTAGAGGCATACTAGGGACACTCT
Source organism: Secale cereale (assembly GCA_902687465.1). Classification (NCBI taxonomy): domain Eukaryota; kingdom Viridiplantae; phylum Streptophyta; class Magnoliopsida; order Poales; family Poaceae; genus Secale; species Secale cereale. The sequence continues at coordinate 487,875,557 of LR738714.1, read as the reverse complement.
GTTTTGTCTATGTATTCACACATGTACTAAGTTTCCGGTTAATACAATTCTAGCATGAATAATAAACATTTATCATGATATAAGGAAATATAAATAACAACTTTATTATTGCCTCTAGGGCATATTTCCTTCAGTCTCCCACTTGCACTAGAGTCAATAATCTAGCTCACATCGCCATGTGATTTAATACCGATAGTTCACATCGTTATGTGAATAACACCTATAGTTCATATCACCATGTGACCAACACCCAAAGGGTTTACTAGAGTCAATAATCTAGTTCACATCGATATGTTATTAATACCCAAGAGTAATAAGGTGTGATCATGTTTTGCTTGTGAGAGAAGTTTTAGTCAATGGGTCTGTCATATACAGATCCCTATGTATTTCGCAAATTTCTATGTCTACAATGCTCTGCATGGAGCTACTCTAGCTAATTGCTCCCACTTTCAATACGCATCCAGATTGATACTTAGAGTCATCTGGATTTAGTGTCAAAGCTTGCATCGGCGTAACCCTTTACGACGAACTCTTTATCACCTCCATAATCGAGAAATATTTCCTTAGTCATCCAATTACTAAGGATAATTTTGACCGCTGTACAGTGATCTATTCCTGGATCACTATTGTACCCCCTTGACAAACTCATGGCAAGGTACACAACATGTTTGGTACACAGCATGGCATACTTTATAGAACCTATGGCTGAGGCATAAGGAATGACTTTCATTCTCTCTATATTTTTCTGCAGTGGTCGGGCATTGAGTCTTACTCAACTTCATACCTTGTAAAACAGGCAAGAACCCTTTCTTTGACTGATCCATTTTGAACTTCTTCAAAATCTTATCAAGGTATGTGCTTTGTGAAAGTCCAATTAAGCGTCTTGATCTATCTTATAGATTTTAATGCCTAATATGTAAGCAGCTTTACCAAGGTGTTTCTTTGAAAAATTCCTTTCAAATACTCCTTTATGCTTTCCAGAAAATTCTACATCATTTCCGATCGACAATATGTCATTCACATATACTTATCAGAAAGGTTGTAGTGCTCCCACTCACTTATTGTAAATACAGGCTTCACCGTAAGTCTGTATAAATCTATATGCTTTGATCAACTTATCAAAGCGTATATTCCAACTCCGAGATGCTTGCACCACTCCATAGATGGATCGCTGGAGCTTGCATAATTTGCTAGCACCTTTAGGATTGACAAAACCTTCTGGTTGCATCATATACAACTCTTCTTTAATAATTCCATTAAAGAACGCAGTTTCGTTATCCATTTGCCAGATTTCATAAAAATGTGGCAATTGCTAACATGATTTGGACAGACTTAAGCATCGCTACAGGTGAGAAAGTCTCATCGTAGTCAACTCCTTGAACTTGTCGAAAACCTTTCGCAACAAGTCGAGCTTTGTAAACAGTAATATTACCGTCTGCGTCGGTCTTCCTCTTGAAGATCCATTTATTTTCGATGGCTTGCCGATCATCGGGCAAGTCAACCAAAGTCCAAACTTTGTTCTCATACATGGATCCCATCTCAGATTTCATGGCTTCAAGCCATTTTGCGGAATCTGGGCTCATCATCGCTTCCTCATAGTTCGTAGGTTCATCATGGTCTAATAACATGATTTCCAGAACTGGGTTGCCGTACCACTCTGGTGCGGAACGTACTCTGGTTGATCTACGACGTTCAGCAGAAACTTGATCCGAAGTTTCATGATCATTATCATTAACTTCCTCACTAATTGGTGTAGGAATCACTGGAACAATTTCCTGTGATGTACTACTCTCCAATCCGGGAGAAGGTACAATTACCTCATCAAGTTCTACTTTCCTCCCACTCACTTCTTTCGAGAGAAACTCTTTTTCTAGAAAGGATCCGTTCTTAGCAACGAATATTTTGCCTTCGGATCTGTGATAGAAGGTGTACCCAACAGTCTCTTTTGGGTATCCTATGAAGATTTACTTCTCTGATTTGGGTTCGAGCTTATCATGTTGAAACTTTTTCACATAAGCATCGCAGTCCCAAACTTAAAGAAATGACAACTTTGGTTTCTTGCTAAACCAAAGTTCATAAGGTGTCGTATCAACGGATTTAGATGGTGCCCTATTTAACGTGAATGCAGCTGTCTCTAATGCATGACCCAAAACGATAGTGGTAAATCGGTAAGAAACATCATAGATCGCACCATATCCAATAAAGTACGGTTACGACGTTCGGATACACCATTATGCTGTGGTGTTCCGGGTGGCGTGAGTTGTGAAACTATTCCACATTGTTTCAAATGAAGACCAAACTCGTAACTCAAATATTCTCCTCCACGATCAGATCGTAGAAACTTTATTTTCTTGTTACGATGATTCTCTACTTCACTCTGAAATTCTTTGAACTTTTCAAATGTTTCAGACTTGTGTTTCATTAAGTGGATATACCCATATCTGCTCAAATCATCAGTGAAGGTTAGAAAATAACGATACCCGCCGCGAGCATCAACACTCATTGGTCCACATACATCAGTATGTATGATTTCCAACAAATCTGTTGCTCGCTCCATGGTTCCGGAGAACGGAGTTTTGGTCATCTTGCCCATGAGGCATGGTTCGCAAGCACCAAGTGATTCATAATCAAGTGATTCCAAAAGTCCATCATTATGGAGTTTCTTCATGCGTTTTACACCAATATGACCTAAACGGCAGTGCCACAAATAAGTTGCACTATCATTATTAACCTTGCATCTTTTGGTTTCAATATTATGAATATGTGTATCACTACAATCGAGATCCAACAAACCATTTTCATTGGGTGTATGACCATAGAAGGTTTTATTCATGTAAACAGAACAACAATTATTCTCTAACTTACATGAATAACCGTATTGCAATAAACATGATCAAATCATATTCATGCTCAACACAAACACCAAATAACACTTATTTAGGTTCAACACTAATCCCGAAAGTATAGGGAGTGTGCGATGATGATCATATCAATCTTGGAACTATTTCCAATACACATCGTCACGTCATCCTTTAACTAGTTTCTGTTCATTATGCAACTCCTATTTCGAGTTACTACTTTTTAGCAACTGAACCAATATCAAATACCGAGGGGTTGCTATGAACACTAGTAAAATACATATCAATAATCTGTATATCAAATATACCTTTGTTCACTTTGCCATCCTTCTTATCCGCCAAATATCTAGGGCAGTTCCACTTCTAGTGATCATTTCCTTTGCAGTAGAAGCACTTAGTTTCAGGCTTGAGTTTAGCTTTGGGTTTCTTCACGGGAGTGACAACTTGCTTGTCATTCTTCTTGAAGTTCCCCTTCTATCCCTTTGCCCTTTACTTGAAACAAGTGGTCTGGTTAACCATCAACATTTGATGCTCTTTCTTGATTTCTACCTTTGCCGATTTCAGCATCGTGAAGAGCTCGGGAATTACTTTCGTCATCCCTTGCATATTATAGTTCATCACGAAGTTCTACTAACTTGGTGATAGTGACTAGAGAACTTGGTCAATTACTATTTTATCTGGAAGTATAACTCCCACTTGATTCAAGTAATTGTAGTACCCAGACAATCTGAGCACATGCTCACTGGTTGAGCTATTCTCCTCCATCTTGTAGGCAAAGTACTGTCAGAGGTCTTATACCTCTTGACGCGGGCATGAGTATGAAATACTAATTTCAACTCTTAGAACATCTTATATGCTCCATGGCGTTCAAAACATTTTTGAAGTCCCGGTTCTAAGCCGTAAAGCATGGTGCACTTAAACTATCAAGTAGTCATCATATCGAGCTTTTGTCAAAACGTTCATAACGTCTACATCTGCTCCTGCAATAGGTCTGTCACCTAGCGGTGCATCAAGGACATAATTCTTCTGTGCAGCAATGAGGATAATCCTCAGATCACGGAACAATTCCGCACCATTGCTACTAACATCTTTCAACTTGGTTTTCTCTAGGAACATATGAAAAATAAACGGGGAGCAACATCGCGAGCTATTGATCTACAACATAGATATGCTAATACTACTAGGACTAAGTTCATGATAAATTAAAGTTCAATTTAATCATATTAAAATAAAGAACTCCCACTTAGATAGACATCCCTCTGGTCATCTAAATGATCACGTGATCCAAATCAACTAAACCATGTCCGATCATCACGTGAGATGGAGTAGTTTCAATGGTGAACATCTTATGTTGATCACATCTACTATATGATTCACGCTCGACCTTTCGGTCTCCAGTGTTCCGAGGCCATATCTGTATATGCTAGGCTCGTCAAGTTTAACCCGAGTATTCTGCGTGTGCAAAACTGGCTTACACCCGTTGTATTTGAACGTAGAGCTTATCACACCCGATCATCACGTGGTGTCTCGGCACGACGAACTTTCGCAACGGTGCATACTCAGGGAGAACACTTATACCTTGAAATTTAGTAAGGGATCATCTTATAATGCTACCGTCGTACTAAGCAAAATAAGAAGCATAATAAGATAAACATCACATGCAATCAAAATATGTGACATGATATGGCCATCATCATCTTGTGCTTTTGATCTCCATCTCCAAAGCACCGTCATGATCACCTTCGTCACCGGCTTGACACCTTGATCTTCATCGTAGTATCGTTGTCGTCTCGCCAACTTTTGCTTCCACGACTATCGCTACCGCTTAGTGATAAAGTAAAGCAATTACATGGCGTTTGCATTTCATACAATAAAGCGACAACCATATGGCTCCTGCCAGTTGCCGATAACTTTACAAAACATGATCATCTCATACAAAACCGTATAACTCATCATGTCTTGACCATATCACATCACAACATGCCCTGCAAAAACAAGTTAGACGTCCTCTACTTTGTTTGTTGCAAGTTTTACGTGGCTGCTACGGGCTTAGCAAGAACCGTTCTTACCTACGCATACAAAACCACAACGATGTTTCGTCAAGTATGTGCTGTTTTAACCTTCACAAGGACCGGGCGTAGCCACACTTGATTCTGCTAAAGTGAGAGAGACAGACACCCGCCAGTCACCTTTAAGCAACGAGTGCTCGTAACGGTGAAACCAGTCTCGCGTAAGCGTACGCGTAATGTCGGTCCGGGCCGCTTCATCTCACAATACCGCCGAAGCAAAGTATGACATGCTGGTAAGCAGTATGACTAGTATCGTCCACAATCTCATTGTGTTCTACTCGTGCATATCATCTACGCATAGACCTGGCTCATGATGCCACTGTTGGGGAACGTAGTATTTTAAAATTTTCCTACGATCACGCAAGATCTATCTACCAGATGCATAGCAACGAGAGGGAAGAGTGTGTCTACGTACCCTTGTAGACCGGGAGCGGAAGCGTCAAGTGACGCGGTTGATGTTGTCGTACTTCTTCGCGATCCAACCGATCAAGCACCGAACGTACGGCACCTCCGCGTTCAGCACACGTTCAGCTTGATGACGTCCCACGAGCTCTTGATCCAGTTGAGCTTCACGGGAGAGTTTCGTCAGCACGACGGCGTGGTGACGGATATGATGTGTTCACCGGCGCAGGGCTTCGCCTAAGCTCCGCGACGGTATGACCGAGGTGTGATTCTGTGGAGGGGGGCACCGCACACGGCTAAAACAATTCAACTTGTGTGTCTTTGGGTGCCCCCCTGCCCCCGTATATAAAGGAGCAAGGGAGGAGGGCCGGCCAACCTCCTATGGTGCGGCTAGGCAAGGAATCCTACTAGGAATAGGATTGCAATCCTATTCCTAGTAGGATTCACCGAAAGGAAGAAGGGGGAAAGGAATAGGAGAGGTGGCGCCCCCCCAATCCTAGTCCAACTAGGAACCCTAGGTGGGGGCGCCGGCCAGCCCTATGGGCTGCCTCTCTCTTTCCCTTTAGGCCCACTATGGACCATCCCCTCTCGTAGGGGGTTCCGGTAACCCCCTCCGGCATTCCAGATAAATCCGAAACTTTTCCGGTATACTTCCGGTGTCCGAATATAGCCGTCCAATATATCAATCTTTATGTCTCGGACATTCCGAGACTCCTCGTCATGTCCGTGATCTCATCCGGGACTCCGAACTACCTTCGGTACATCAATACTCATAAACTCATAATACCGATCGTCATCAAACGTTAAGCGTGCGGACCCTACGGGTTCGAGAACTATGTAGACATGACCGAGACTCATCTCCGGTCAATAACCAATAGTGGAACCTGGATGTTCATATTGGCTCCTACATATTCTACGAAGATCTTTTATCGGCCAGAACCGCATAACAACATACGTTGTTCCTTTTGTCAAACGGTATGTTACTTGCCCGAGATTCGATCGTCGGTATCTCTATACCTAGTTCAATCTCGTTACCGGCAAGTCTCTTTACTCGTTCCATAACACATCATCTCGTGACTAACTCATTAGTCTTTTGCTTGCAAGGCTTATTGTGATGTGTGTTACCGAGAGGGCCCAGAGATACCTCTCCGACACTCGGAGTGACAAATCCTAATCTTGATCTATGCCAACACCACGAATTCTTTCGGAGACACCTGTAGAGCATCTTTATGATCACCCAGTTACGTTGTGACGTTTGATAGCACACAAGGTGTTCCTACGGTATTCGGGAGTTGCATAATCTCATAGTCATAGGAACATGTATAAGTCATGAAGAAAGCAATAGCAGTTAAACTAAACGATCATAGTGCTATGCTAACGGATGGGTCTTGTCCATCACATCATTCTCCTAATGATGTGATCCCGTTGATCAAATGACAACTCATGTCTATGGCCAGGAAACATAACCATCTTTGATCAATGAGCTAGTCAAGTAGAGGCATACTAGGGACACTCTGTTTTGTCTATGTATTCACACATGTACTAAGTTTCCGGTTAATACAATTCTAGCATGAATAATAAACATTTATCATGATATAAGGAAATATAAATAACAACTTTATTATTGCCTCTAGGTCATTTTTCCTTCAGATGGTGTGTGTGCCATCCTGCATTATAGGCCGTTCGATTTATATCTTACGGATAGGAATGAAACTTTGTCAATTTTGCAAAAATATACCCACACCCCTCTCCACATTTGCAAATAAGGCCTTCCCTCGTTCATCATTTTCTATCACAAGATAAACTACTCATACAAATGCATCATGATGTTCCGTGCAACGCACGGGCATCTTGCTAGTGTAAATATATAGCACGGCTTTCCTATCAACACTATCTCACATGCAACAGTTCCGGCAAGGCTATGGAGTAGGTTTTGTTGCTTTGCTATCTTGGAAAGGTTCCATCCATGGCCTCCTTTTTTAGCAAAATGGCCGGCCATCATCTGCCTCCATTCCTTATGGTTCGGAACATTTTATTGGGCCTTGTGAAAGTCTCGTTGTTTGAGCCTGAAAATTGTCATACGTTGCAACCAAACTGGATACGGCGATGCAATCCTTCCATTACGGGCAATAAACTCTTCCACGTGCATTACATAGATTTCAACACTTTTTATCTTGCCCACGAAAAACTAGGAGTTTGAGTTTGAGCCTGGAAGCAATCATCTAATGCAACCAAAAAAGAGATCTCTAATAAATCTGCCACATTTTGGACAAGCAAACCTGCCAGCTTCAAGTTCCATTACACGCCATGGTTTCAACTAGTTTCTTTGTTCATTTAGTATGAAAAGTTAAAGCAGGAAAGCCGCGTGCAATGGAACCCAACGTGTTGGTAGTTAACCATGCATTCATACAATCCGTTCATTCTGAGCCTGGAGAACTTGATGAATCGTCAACTTACTGTGAAGTGCAACCTTTAATTTCTAACTTTTACTCACCGTGACAAAAGCACAATCAAATGCAGTCCAAAAATGCTTCTGTACTGAATACCTTGATCTATATTACATGGAAGCTATTGTTTTTACAGCACCATTTTATTGCAGCATAGCTTCAATCCGCCCTATATAGTGATGCATCTCATCTACAAGTTTGAGCAAAGTACAATTGCTTCAATGGGAGGTTTGGTTTGGGACGTGAAAGTAGTTCGAGGGGGAGTTCCTCAAAGAGTATTATGAAGGTTGAGGACCATTTTTCTTGGATCATCGAACGACCCTGTGATGTTCTTGCTGCAGAAAACATTTCTGTCAACCAGTCCAGTGAGATGCAGGTATGGATTTTTATTGTGATTTCGTGATACACCTGCGCCTAGTGTACTACTTAAATTTCTTGGCTGATTTTTTATACACATAGCAGCTTGCTCCCCCCAACAACCTTCTTTCTCTAGCAGTAAAACAAGTCTCAATGCTCGTTCCTGCCAGGCAATACGAGGTGATCTATCCCTCCATGGGATTCCAGTCAGTACAGTAGAAGACTACAGTATATATTATTCACATATGCTTTAAGATTATACTGCAATATAAAAATTCTGACGGTTGTTTAGTCACGTCTCATTTGAGTTATGTGGAATCGACATGACTTGACGATGATCCACCACAGTAAGAAAGACAAAAATTGAAGTCAGTCCAGAGATTCAAAGAGGACAAGTAGAAAGGCTACCGAAAACAGATCACTTTGGTGGTCGACGAATTCCTCGCCGTGCGCTCCGTGGTCATTCTTCTGGGCACTGGTGAAGGAGAAGCTTGTCTCTCTCTTCGGTGCGAGCTTCTCCTGTAAGAAAACGTTTTGGTCACGGGTACTGTTGACGTACTGCAACATCGTGTGTCTTTTTCTCTACCATGACCTGCCAATGCATGTTTGGACCATGGTCACGGGTGTGCCATATTCCTTTCTGTTCACAAGTTGGTCAAATGGATTTGACTGTCTTGATGTTCAAAATAAACTTAGCATCTAGCGCATGACCTAATGGTTTAAGTCTGTCTAGATAATTTACAAAGTGTCTACATACTCCCCCTGTCCCAAAATTCTTGTCTTAGATTTGTCTAAATACGGATGTATCAAGTCACATTTTAGTATTAGATACATCCGTATTTAGACAAATCTAAGACAAGAATTTTGGGACGGAAGGAGTACCAAGATAGAAATTGATATAGGGATGTAGCGAGAATGATGATGGAGATATGATAAACCACGAATACTCTTTTTATTTTCTGTTTTTATCAAGTACTTCTTTCTTATCAACATTGTAATGAAAATGTGGGTGAGTATAGTGCACATCAAAAATGCAAGTATAAACTAATTTCAACCTCTAAAATGTATATATTACGGTGATCCCGTTGATAGGCATCGTGTTAAGAGAACCAGCACGCAGCCGCCGCCTCCCCCCAAAGCCTATTATTTCTGGTGCTCATTTTACTACCATGATTAAAATGAATATATTAAAAGTTTTCCTGCAAACAAAAAGATAGGCGTCGTGTTCATGTTGTTCCAATTAGGAGCTTTCAACATTGATTTCACTCGCGCATGAACATGACATCCGGTGCATATTTGGTTGAAACTAGTACATCAAACTTGATTCAAAATATCTCACATAAAAAGTTTAGATGCTTACTCGAGATTTATAAAGTAAAGCATACTCTCTTCGTTCAGAAATACTTGTCGGACAAATGGACGTATCTAGATGCATTTTACCCATTTTTACCCATTTCTCCGACAAGTATTTTCGGACAAAGGGAGTAAGAAATTACAAAACCGCTAACATGGGATCTAGCTCTCATTACATCACCAGCACCGCCGGAGCATGCTTATTTGCCATCGCTATCGACGCGCTCCAGGTATAGGCGGCAGATCTCTCCAGTGCTCCCTCGCCGCCATAATGGCCGGATCTAGCTCCCCGTACATGCTCCCCAATATTCATATACTCCAGTCCTCCCTCTCTCTCTTCCTCTCTCTTATTGTACGAATTATAAGTAAATCTAGGCACCAAGATCATTGTACCCATCGGGCACATAGTCCAGACACCTCTCTCTCTCTCTCTCTTCTTGTGTGTTTGTGTGTTTTGTCCTAGGGATAGACGAACTATAATTCAATCTACTTACCAATCTTTGACGTGGTAAAACTCACTCAAAACGTAAGTTTACAGAGTTGGCATAGGAGAAAACAAAAGTTATGAACAAACAATTGTGAGTGAAACATGCAACTTATACCCCTCACGTCAGTCTAGTATCCCCGTATCATCATAACGGCACATGAATCTTCAATTTCCATTGCCCAAACCTTAAACAATCATATGTGTGCACTCTTTTTATTGGACCGAGCACCTTTTATACCATGAGCGTTGTACCCATCGGAGCACCACCCTGGTATAGAAGGTCCCTTTGACGATCCGCTAGTGCTCCCAACAATCGACACTCTCTCTCTCTCTCTCTCTCTGTGTGTGTGTGTGTGTTTGTGTGTGTGTGTGTGTGTGTGT
>LR738714.1:487707326-487864118 GCA_902687465.1 Secale cereale | reverse complement strand
TGTGTGTGTGTGTGTGTGTGTGTGTATGTGTGTTTAATCCTAGGGATAGACATACTATAATTCAATCTAGGCACTAACCCTTCATTTTCCATTACCCAAACTTTTATACCATGAGCGTTCTACCCATCGGAGCACTGATACGTCTCCAACGTATCTATAATTTTTTATTGTTCCATGCTATTATTTATGAAGTCTTGGATGTTTAATGCGCTTTATCATTCACTTTTATATCATTTTTGGGACTAACCTACTAACCCAAAGGCCCAGTCCAGATTGCTGTTTTTTGCCTATTTCAGGGTTTCGCAGAAAAAGAATATCAAACGGAGTCCAAACGGAATGAAACCTTCACGAGAGATATTTTTGGAGAAAATCACGCCAGAGGAACTTGAGAACCACGTCAGAGGATCGAGGAGGTGCCCTCGAGGGTGGGGGCGCGCCCCCCTTCCCAGGGCACGCCCCTGCCTCGAAGCCCCCTCGAGTGGCCCCTGGTGCCCTCATTCTTCCTATATAAGTCCACGTACCCCAGAAACTCTGTGAATAGAGAGAAAACCCTAATTCCACCGTCGTAGCTTCTATTCCCGTGAAGATCCCATCTTGGAGCCTGTTCTGGAGCTCCACCGGAGGGGGATCCATCACGGAGACCTTCATCATCATCATCATCATCATCGCCCTCACCATGAGTTGTGAGTAGTTTACCACAGACCTTTGGGTCCATAGCTAGTATCTAGATGGCTTCTTCTCTCTCTCTTGATCTCAATAGAAAGTTCTCCTCGGTCTTCGAGGAGATCTATTCGATGTAATCTCTTTTTGCGGTGTGTTTGTCGAGATCCGATGAATTGTGAGTTTATGGTCAAGGTTATCTATGAAAGATATTTGGTTCTTCTCTGAACTTTTTATATGTTCTCATAATATCCTTGCAAGTCTCTTCGAATTATTGCTTTGGTTTGGCATACTGGATCTATAGTTCATGCAATGGGAGAAGTGCTTGGCTTTGGGTTCAATCTTGCGTGTCCTTTCCCAGTGATAGTAGGGGCAGCAAGGCACGTATTGTATTGTTGCCATCAAGGATAAAAAGATGGGGTTTATATCATATTGCTTGAGTTTATCCCTCTACATCATGTCATCTTGCTTAAGGTGTTACTCTGTTCTTATGAACTTAATACACTAGATGCATGTTGGATAGCAGTCGATGTGTGGAGTAATAGTAGTAGATGCAGGCAGGAGTTAGTATACTTGTCTCGGACATGATGCCTATATACAATGATCATGCCTAGATAGTCTCATAATTATTCGCTTTTCTATCAATTGCTCGACAGTAATTTGTTTACCCGCCGTAGAATATCGCTATCATGAGAGAAGCCACTGGAGAAAACTATGGCCCCCGGGTCTATTCTCAACATATCAATCTACATCTACTTTACTTTTACTGCTTTTATTTGCTGTTTTATCAAACTAAAAATACCAAAAATATCAACTATCATCTCTATCAGATCTCACTCTCGTAAGTGACCGTAAAGGGATTAACAACCCCTTATCGCGTTGGCTGCGAAGTTCTTATTTGTTTGTGCAGGTGCGAGGGACTGGCGCATGGTCTCCTATTGGATTGATACCTTGGTTCTCAAAAACTGAGGGAAATACTTACACTACTGTTGTCAGGACCCCGATCCTAAGTCACATCGATCTAGCTTGTAACACGTCATATCACTTTGCGGCCTCACGCACGGTATCCCCATGGGTGCCACCTTACCTGGCCCGGGACCGTATGCGCATTTTGGCACACGTATATGAAAGTGTCGCTAGCATCCATATGACACAGAACCCAGGCCGACATGGCTAGTTATAAACCAAAAGTGGCACTAAATTACAGAGACATGCATTCATGACCCAGCAACGAACGTGTCGGTCATCAATGTATGAACCCAAGTCGTAGCAAGCTACATGGACTTAAAGGAACAACGCCTGACATTTCCCCTAAGGGACAGACACAGGAACGAACAAGGACACATGCCGGCCAGCCTACGTGTTCCGAGCAGTAGCAAGCAACCAAGGGTCATTGGAAACACTAGGAGGCATTTCCCTGTAAGATAGGCTACCAAAGGAAAACAACTAGGTGTCGGATCCCACACATACCAAGCATTTCAATCATACACACAATATGCTCAATATGTGCAAATACAACATTGCATCACAACAGAACTCTATGACTCAAAGTACTTTATTTAAAAGGCTCCAAAGAGCCATACATAACATATTCATACAGGTAGGGGTCACATGACCCAACACTCAAGTCATACAGTCATACAAGCACAAGCGGAAGCTACATGTCTGAGTACAGACAACTTAGAAAATAAAACAGGCTTGGTGTAGCCTGACTATCTACAAGGCCCTTCACAAGCTCCAGATCTCCGTCTGGGTAGCAAGCTACTCGTCGACGTCAACGTCTATGTAGAACCCATCAGAAGGGGCAGGGTTCTCCTCTGCAACAGTTATTAAGCAAACATGAGTACAAAGGTACTCAGCAAGTCTTACAACAGAACCTATCATACATGCAACATTATCAATAGGGGGTAGTGGAGTTCATAGCCGAAAGCCAGCTTTGACTCTTGGCTAACCTATACTACAACTCTCAACAGATTGCAAGATATTACTACGTACACGGGTCCTCTACTCACCAGAACAATACACCACCGAGGATCCTCTTCCGTCATCCTACGAAAGGGCCATCCACGGAACTCACACTTGTCTTGAGGCTTTTAGTAGTATCCATCAACTTGTCTATGAACTGTAAGAGTAACCAAGTAGTCCGTATCGCGAACAACGGCTATTTGAATAGATTGATAACCGTGCAGGGGTGTACTTCTTCACACACGCTTCCACCACTTATCGTTGTTTACTCGACATGTACTCGGCAACCTTCAAGCGGAAGCCCAGCGAGGGTGCCGGCCACGACCTGACTAACTACACAAGTCTCTCGTCCAGGTTTATCGCCTATTTGGGTTCCATCCATGGGGAGATCCGGCCGGGGTGTCGCTCACGTCCCCAAACGATGTGTACAGGGTTCCTGAGTCACCAAACAGGCAACCGGTACACCGTGCCACGTACCTGTCGCATCACAGCCCACCCCGAGGGCCAGCGCTGTGCACGACCACCAGTAAACTACAAACACCAGAAACTAGTTGCAACTCCTGGACAGAGATCAAGGGTAATTAATAAGTCGAGAGGGTCAATTAAGGATCCCAATGTGTGGTAGTAGCTGAAACTTGAACCACACATACAGATCTCGGGTCCTATGGACGGTTCCAATGAAACAACCCACCACGTACTCCTACATGGCCTTTCATCGATACCTTTACCAAACATGTTCCACACTTCCTTCTCTTTACTAGTATTATCATTTCACTCTGATCCATCACCCAGATGAATCAGACCTGACACAACTCTAAGCATAGCAGGCAACTTAAACAAATAGCATGGTGGATCACACATCACATGGCTCAATCAACTCCTACTCATGCTAGTGGGTTTCAACTATTTACTGTGGCAATGACAGGTCATGGAAGGGAATAGGGTTCAACTACCGCAGCAAGTAGCAGTTCACACGCTGTTGCCTTAATGCAGCAAAAGAGAGCAAGAGCGAGAAGATGGGTTTGTATCGGAATGATCAATGATTGCTTGCCTGACAGAGTGGTTGTCGGGTACTGCTCTTCAGCTGGATACGCAGAAGTATCCTCGGGAGCAGGACCTAACACGGAGAATATCGGCGATACAATCAATAAGCAAACAAATGCAAGAATATGATGCATGCTCATGATATTGCAAGATGCATGTGTTTTGGGCTAATGCAACTATAATCAGAAGGGTTTGAGCCCATTTGAATCAAAGATTCAAATTGAAACTCAAACTATTATTTATTTAAGTGCATTATCATATTTTAGAGTATACAGCAAGGTTAACTTGCTCAAACATGCATGAAACAAGTGCCATTGGAAATATTGGATTTTTCTGATCAATTTTCATATATAAATCTTTTCCATCTGAGCCACTGTTGAATTTATATGATTTTTTGAAGTTTAAAGCATTTTCTGGAATTTCCTGAATTGTTTTTAAATCAAATAGTCCCAGAAACTCCTTTACTGCGTCAGCATGACATCATGCTGACGTCAGCAAGTCAACAGACCTGATCCAGGTCAAACCTGACTGGTGGGTCCCTCATGTCAGTGTCTCTGGAGCTAATTCCGGTCAAAACTAGAGTTGACTGGGTTTGACTAAGCGATGGGGCCCATTGTCAGTGACTGTGGTGGTTAATCTAATTACTGTTAGCTCCTAATTAACAGGCCACGTCAGCCCGCCGGAGTTTGGCCGGCGGCGACCATTTCGCACGGCGGTGACTCGTCGGAATCCTTGTTCCGGCGACCATTTGTCGCGTGGATGGGCTCTTTGTGCTCCTGGTGATGCACCGCATCCAACGGTGCCACTGGTTGGTCGATTGGTCGCCGGAGTCGACGGCGACAAGCTCGTCCGCGGCGGCGCTCGCACGGAGTTGGTCGGGACGGTGTTGTGGTGCACGGTAGGAGGAGTTAGAGCTGGCATTAGCTTGCTGGTGATCTACTGATCCTAATGGCGTGCTCAGCTGCGAGGCACAGTGCCTGTGGCCACGGCGGCGAGTTGGCCGGTGGCGGTGAGCTACGGTCAGCAAGGGGGCGGCGGCTACCAGGCGTATTCGAGCCCGTAGAGAGAGGGTTCGAAGCGTGAGCTCACATCGCTCGCAGAGGGCGTCGAAGCGAGCTCGGGGGAGGTCGAACGGCGACGTACGGGCGGCTGTGATCTCCGGTGCCGAAGGTTGAAGACGACGGCGGGGAGGGCGTTGCAGGGCTTCTGGCGTCGTGTGCGTCGGTGAGGAGCTTCGGGGCGATGCGGCGAGCTAATGGTGCGTCGGGGAGGCGAGGGAGTGGCGTAGGGCGCGGTGGCAGTGATAGACGGCGACGAGCTCGCTTGGTGGAGCTCGGCGGTGGGGATAGAGGAGGGGAAAGACACAAGGGAGAGGGGAGCGGTCGAGGGGGTCTGCGTGGCGTCGTCCAGGTCCATCCAGGGCGTCGAAGGGGCCAGCCAGGCAGGCAGGAGGTGGCCGGCGCGTCGGCGGCGCTCGCCACCGAGCTGCTTCGTGCGCTGGCACGGCGAAGAAGATGGGGATGCCCCTGGTGGGCTGGGCCGTCTGGGCCAGCAGGTAAGTGGGCTCAGGTAAGTCTGCTTCTTCCTATTTTTTTCTATTTACTTTGTGTTTCATTTCTTTTGCAACTTTGTTGAATTAATAAAAAATGCCAGAACATTTTTATAACTCATAGAACTAGTCATGCCCACTGTATATAATATGAACAGTATGGAACATTTTAGTTTATGATTATTTGGGCACATAGAATATTTTATAGCATTTAAATGCCCAAATGCAAATACCATATGAATTAATCCAGAGACCTTGGGTGTCCTAGAAAATTGTGCACCATTTTTGGCAGAGGTTTAAGAC
Organism: Secale cereale; assembly: GCA_902687465.1. NCBI lineage: Eukaryota > Viridiplantae > Streptophyta > Magnoliopsida > Poales > Poaceae > Secale > Secale cereale. The sequence goes on along the minus strand of LR738714.1, from coordinate 487,858,597 downwards.
CAAGGCAGAAATGATGAACATTTTTGAAGGGCATTTTGGGTACATTGCAAAAAAAATATTAAACCCTAGTTGTTAGAAGAGGGGTGCTGGGGTTTCTGTCATTCCCATTTCAAGTTTCTTTGGAAAGTAAACATGATGCACACTCTAGCTAGTCCTAATGCAAGCACTGACTAGGGATGTGACAACTCACCCCCACTCAAAAGAATCGCGTCTCGAGATTCGGGTTCCTCCGGAAAGAGGGTGGGGTACTCAAGTCGAAGACGATCCTCCCTTTCCCAGGTAGCTTCACTCTCGGAATGATGTGACCATTGAACCTTGAGAAACTTGATATTGTGACGTCGAGTGGTGCGCTCCCCGTCGAGTGGTCAGCAAGGGGGCGGCGGCTACCAGGCGTAATCAAGCCCGTAGAGATAGGGGTTCGAAGCGTGAGCTCACAGCGGTCGCAGAGGGCGTCGAAGCGAGCTCGGGGGAGGTCGGACGGCGACGTACAGGTGGCGGCGATCTCTGGTGCCGAAGGTTGAAGACGACGGCGGGGAGGGCGTTGCAGAGCTTCTGGCGTCGTGTGCGTGGGTGGGGAGCTTCGGGGCGATGCGGCGGAGCTAATGGTGCGTCGGGGAGGCGAGGGAGTGGCGTAGGGCGCGGTGGCAGCGATCGACGGTGACGAGCTCGCTCGGTGGAGCTCGGCGGAGGGGAGAGAGGAGGAGAGAGACACAGGGGAGAAGGGAGACACTAGGGATGTGACAAATCAAAATAGTGCACCATTTCTGGCAGAGGTTTAAGACCAAGGCAGAAATGATGAACATTTTTGAAGGGCATTTTGGGTACATTGGAAAAGATTTTATTAAACCCTAGTTGTTAGAAGAGGGGTGCTGGGGTTTCTGTCATTCCCATTTCAAGTTTCTTTGGAAAGTAAACATGATGCACACTCTAGCTAGTCCTAATGCAAGCACTGACTAGGGATGTGACAACTATGCTGCATCTCCCTTTCCTCTTCGAGGGAATACAACGCAAGCTCAAGAGGTAGCAAGAAAAATTTCTGGCGCCGTTGCCGAGGAGGCTTACGCAAAAGTCATATACCAAGTACCTATCACAAACCCTTATCCTTCGCATTACATTTATTTGCCTCTTGTTTTCCACTCCCCCACTTCACCCTTGCCGTTTTATTTGCCCTTCTTCTACCGTGTGTTTTTCGTTCTCCTACTTCTTGTTTGCTTGTGTGTGTTGCCTGTTTGCTTGCCCTCATGTCTGAGATGGGAGACGATTTTATCGAGAAGGGTAGCAATGTTGAGGGCAACGTTCATGTCGACCCCCCGGATGAAGCTACCACTTTACATATTAAGAAGTTCCGGGTTGGTAGTGGTAATATTATTAGAAAAGGGGTTCTTCAAGACTTCTTTACTTGTCCCGGTGCTTTGCCCACTATGGGTGGCTCTATTCTTCGTAGAACTAGTAGCCTTGCGGATGCTGTATCTATGCTCATAGTAGAAATTGAAAGGCAATTTATCCATATGCATCCCTGTAATCAGAGAATATTTTTGGAGTTCTCCAATATTTAGCATTCTTCCTTTAAGCGTGCAGCTACTATATTTTTGGCTCATGAATTTAGATATATAATGAAAGAGGCCAGAGAAATATTTGCTCATTACGGAGTAGATGCCGGTTGACCTCCCATAGAGGCTATCTTGTTCAAGCAAGAAGACCTTATGCGGTTGCGATCTCCTGATCATGTTGCTTTTAATGAAAACCTTAGAAAAAAGATTCATGTTGAGATCTTGATTGAATAAATTTCAGAGATTAACAATGACTTTGTTGTTCAAAATAATGGGTTAAGCTTCTCCTTGAACGAAGGCTTATGACCTTCTGCCAAAAGAATGCCTATAATGATGAATTGGTCATCCACTACAAAGGGCCAAAGGAGGAACCTGTTCCTCCCGAGATTGATGTAGGGGACTTTTGTCCCATTAAATTTAGCTCTTTTAATTACTTTTGCTTGCCACAAAGGAAGCTTGCTGCTGAACGTAGAGAATATGAGATGAGCTTTCACGACATATCGTACCACTATGGCTATCCCTAGATCTATATTGTATCGTGCCTAGCTAGGGGCGTAAAACGATAGCGCTTGTTGGGAGGCAACCAATTTTATGTTTTCGTTTTTGTTGATGTTAGGGAATAAATATTGCATCTAGCCTCTGATTAGATATGGTTTCATGTTTTGTTTAGTGTTTGTGCCAAGTAGAACCTTTGGAAAGACTTGTGTGAAGTTTATGTGATCTTGCTGTGAAAAACAGAATCGTTAGCGCTTGCTAAAGTAGTCATGGGATTTTACTGGAGCATGTTTTTTAGTTGATTCTCTTTGCAGCTGATTGGTAGATAAATTGCGCAAATTTAAAAATCTAGTTTGAATTTTTTTGGAGTTCCAGAAGTAGGCGAAACCTGCAGATTACTACAGACTGTTCCGTCTTTGACAGATTCTGTTTTTCATGTGTTGTTTGCTTATTCCGATGCATCTATGAGTAGTATTGGGGGATATGAACCATAGAGAAGTTGGAGTACAGTAGGTTTAACACCAATATAAACAAAGAATGAATTCATTGCTGCACCTTTGAGTAGTGATTTGCTTTCTTATACTAACGGAGCTCACGAGAATTTTTGTCTAAGTTTTGTGTTGTGAAGTTTTGAAGTTTTGAGTATTGCTTTGATGGACTATGGAACAAGGAATAGAAAAGGCCTAAGCTTGGGGATGCCCATGGCACCCCAAGTAAATTCAAGATAATCAAAAGCCTAAGCTTGGGGATGCCCCGGGAAGGCATCCCCTCTTTCGTCTTCATCCATCGGTAACTATACTTGGAGCTATATTTTTATTCACAACATGTTATGTGTTTTGCTTGGAGCGTCTTGTATAATTTGATTATTTTCTTGTTAGTTTTCCACAATCATCCTTGATGGACACACCTATTTGAGAGAGTTAAATATGGCCTAGAAATTGTTAGAACACGCTATGTGCTTCACTTATATCTTTTGAGTTGAATAGCTTTTGCTCTAGTGCTTCACTTACATCTTTTAGAGCATGGTGGTGGTAATATTTTGTAGAAATTGTTGAACTCTCATGCTTCACTTATATCCATTTGAGAGTATATTAAAATATCATGGTAATGTTTTTAGGCTAAAGAAACTAGTCTTCACATGATAGACATCCAATGTCAATGTAGTAAAAACTTTCACACCAAGTGCATTGAAAAGAAAGAGATGTTGGATGCTTGATAATTGTTTTGAGATATGAGGATAGTGATATTAGAGTCATGCTAGTGGAGTTATTATGAAATTGAGAAATACTTGTGGTAAGGTTAGTGATTCCCGTAGCATGCACGTATGGTGAACCGTTGTGTGAGTAAGTTAGAGCATGAGGTATAGTGCCAACCTTTGTGTGGAGGTCGGGGGCGCGCGATGGTTAACTCCTACCAACCTCCCCCCTAGGAGCATGCGTTCATTGCTTTGTTTTGATGACTCGTAGATTTTTTCAATAAGTATATGAGTTCTTATGACTAATGTTGAGTCCATGGATTATACGCACTCTCACCCTTCCACCATTGCTTGCCTCTCTTGTACCGCGCAATTTTGCCGGTACCATAAACCCACTATATATCCTTCCTCAAAACAGCCACCATATTGTTCCTCAAAACATCCACCATACCTACCCATCATGGCATTTCCATAGCCATTCCGAGATATATTGCCATGCAACCTTCCACCGTTCCGTTCATATGACACGCATCATATTGTCATATTGCCATTGCCACAACTACGATGTCAACTACATGATCATGCATGGCAATATGACAATACGATGCGTGGGCATGGCAATATGACAATATGATGTGTGTCATATGAACGGAACAGTGGAAAGTTGCATGGCAATATATCTCGGAATGTCTATGGAAATGCCATGATAGGTAGGTATGGTGGCTGTTTTGAGGAACAATATGGTGGCTGTTTTGAGGAACAATATGGTGGCTGTTTTGAGGAAGGATATATAGTGGGTTTATGGCACCGGCGAAAGTTGCGCGGTACAAGAGAGGCTAGCAATGGTGGAAGGGTGAGAGTGCGTATAATACATGGACTCAACATTAGTCATAAGAACTCATATACTTATTGCAAAAATCTACGAGTCATCAAAACAAAGCAATCAGCGCATGCTCCTAGGGGGGGAGGTTGGTAGGAGTTAACCATCGCGCGCCCCCGACCTCCACACAAAGGTTGGCACTTCTACAAATACCTCATGCTCTAACTTCGTCACATAGCGGTTCACCATACGTGCATGATATGGGAATCACTGAACTTAACACAAGTATTTCTTAATTTCATAATAACTCTACTAGCATGACTCTAATATCACTATCCTCATGACTCAAAACAATTATCAAGCATCCAACATCTCATTCTATTCAATGCACTTAGTGTGATTTTTTTTTACTACATTGACATTGGATGTTTATCATGTGAAGACTAGTTTCTTTAGCCTAAACACATTAACATGATGTTTCAATAAACTCTCAAAAGGATAAAAGTGAAGCATGAGAGTTCAACAATTTCTACAAAATATTACCACCGCCGTGCTCTAAAAGATATAAGTGAAGCACTAGAGCAAAAACTATTCAACTCAAAAAATATAAGTGAAGCACATAGAGTGTTCTAACAATTTCTAGGCCATATTTAACTCTTTCAAATAGGTGTGTCCTGCAAGGATGATTGTGGAAAACTAACAAACAAAGACTCAAATTATACAAGACGCTCCAAGCAAAACACATATCATGTTGCGAATAAAAATATAGCTCCAAGTATAGTTACCGATGGATGAAGACGAAAGAGGGGATGCCTTCACGGGGCAACCCCAAGCTTAGGCTTTTGATTATCTTGAATTTACTTGGGGTTCCATGGGCATCCCCAAGCTTAGGCCTTTGATACTCCTTGTTCCATAGTCCATCAAAGAAATACTCAAAACTTGAAAACTTCACAACACAAAACTTAGACCAAAATTCTCGTGAGCTCCGTTAGTATAAGAAAGCAAACCACTACTCAAAAGTGCAGCAATGAATTCATTCTTTGTTTATATTGGTGTTAACCCTACTGTATTCCAACTTATATATGGTTCATATCCTCCAATACTACTCATAGATGCATCGGAATAAGCAAACAACACACGAAAAACAGAATCTGTCAAAAACAGAATAGTCTATAGTAATCTTCAGGTTTCGCCTACTTCTGGAACTCCAAAAACTTCAAACTAAATTGGTAAATTTGCGGAATTTGTCTACCAATCCTCTTCAAAAGGAATCAACTAAAAATCACTCTCCAGTAAAATCTGAAGACCACTTTAGCCAGCGCTAACGATTCTGTTTTTCACAGCAAGATCACATAAACTTCACACAAGTCTTCCCAAAGCTTCTACTTGGCACAAACACTAAACAAAACATGAAACCACATCTAATAAGAGGCTAGATGCAATATTTATTCCCTAAAAGCAGCAAAGACAAAAAAATGTAATTGTGTTGCCTCCCAACAAACGCTATCGTTTTACACCCCTAGCTAGGCAGGATAATTTAATGATGCTCGCATAAAGGACAAATGATTGAAGCACAAGGAGAGCATCATAAGACATGTGACAAACACATATAAGTCTAACATACTTCCTATGCATAGGCATCTTATAGGAAGACAAATTACCAAGACAAGCAAGATCTATCATATGCAAGGAAGGAGAAAGAAACAATAGCAATCTCAACATAACGAGAGGTGATTTAGTAACATGAAAATTTCTACAACCATATTTGCTTCTCTCATAATAAAGTCATGTAGGATCATGATCAAATTCAACAAAATAGCTATCACATAACATATTCTCAACACGATCCACACGCATGCAAAGTTGACACTCTTCCAAAATAGTGGGATTAACATTAACTAAAGTCATGACCTCTCCAAACCCACTTTTATCAAAAGTTTTATAAGACTGAACATTCTCCAAGTATGTGGGATCTAAAGTTGACACTCTTCCAAACCCACTTTCAATATTGATGCAAACATTATTATCAATCTTATAATCATCATGGGGATTAAATAAATTTTCAAGATCATAAGAAGAATCACCCCAATCATGATCATTGTAACAAGTAGTAGATATAGCAAAACTAGCATCCCCAAGCTTAGGGTTTTGCATATTATTAGCATAATTGATATTAATAGAATTTATAGTAACATCATTGCAATCATGCTTTTTATTTAAGGAGCTAACATGAATCGCTTTTTCTTTTAACAATTCCTCACAATTTTTAGATTCATAAATTTCAAGCAAAGCCCCATAAAGATAATCTAGTGCACGCAGCTCACTAGCAATGGGTTCAACATAATTGGATCTCTTAAAGAGATTAGAAAGTGGATGCAAGCTAAATGAGGGCACATAGCAACACAAGCAAACAAGAGACACGCGAACAGTAAACACACGGCAGAAGAAGGACAACTTAAACGGCAAGGGTGAAGTGGGGGAGAGGAAAACGAGAGGCAAAAATGTAATGCGAAGGATAAGGGTTTGTGATAGGTACTTGGTATATGACTTTTGCGTAAGCCTCCCCAGCAACGGTGCCAGAAATTCTTCTTGCTACTTCTTGAGCTTGCGTTGTATTCCCTCGAAGAGGAAAGGGAGATGCAGCACATTAGCATAAGTATTTCCCTCAGTTTTTGAGAACCAAGGTATCAATCCAGTAGGAGACCATGCGCGAGTCCCTCGCACCTGCACAGACAAATAAGAACTTCGCAGCCAACGTGATAAGGGGTTGTCAATCCCTTTACGGTCACCTACGAAAGTGAGATCTGATAGAGATGATAGTTTATATTTTTGGTTTTTTTGGTTTTTAAGAACAACAAATAAAAGCAATAAAAGTAAAGTAGATCTAGATTAAAATGTTTAGAATAGACCCGGTGGCCATAGTTTTCTCTAGTGGCTTCTCTCATGATAGTTATATTCTACGGCGGGTAAACAAATTACTGTCGAGCAATTGATAGAAAAGCGAATAATTATGAGACTATCTAGGCATGATCATTGTATATAGGCATCTCGTCCGAGACAAGTAGACCGACTCCTGCCTGCATCTACTACTATTACTCCACACATCGACCGCTATCCAGCATGCATCTAGTGTATTGAGTTCATAAGAACAGAGTAATGCCTTAAGCAAGATGACATGATGTAGAGGGACAAACTCAAGCAATATGATATAAACCCCATCTTTTTATCCTCGATGGCAACAATACAATATGTGCCTTGCTGCCCCTACTATCACTGGGAAAGGACACCGCAAGATTGAACCCAAAGCCAAGCACTTCTCCCATTGCAAGAACTATAGATCTAGTAGGCCAAACCAAACCAATAATTCGAAGAGACTTGCAAGGATATTATGAGCACACATAAAAAGTTCAAAGAAGAACCAAATATCTTTCATAGATAACCTTGATCATAAACTCACAATTCATCGGATCTCGACTAACACACCGCAGAAAGAGATTACATCGAATAGATCTCCTCAAAGACCGAGGAGAACTTTGTATTGAAATCCAGAGAGAGAGAATAAGCCATCTAGATACTAGCTATGGACTAGAAGGTCTGTGGTAAACTACTCACAACTCATGGTGAGGGCGATGATGATGATGATGATGAACTTCGTGATGGATCCCCCTCCGGTGGAGCTCCGGAACAGGCTCCAAGATGGGATCTTCACGAGAACAGAAGGTACGACGGTGCAATTAGGGTTTTCTCTCTGTTCATGGAGGTTTTGGGGTACGTAGACTTATATAGGAAGAAGGAGGGCTCCGGGGGACGCTCGAGGGGGCCACAAGGCAAGGGGCGTGCCATGGGAAGGGGGCGCACCCCCCCTCCCTCGTGGGCCACCCTTTGGCCCCCTGACGTGGTTCTCAAGCTCCGCGTGCGTGATTTTCTCCAAAAATATCTCTCGCGAAGGTTTTATTCCGTTTGGACTCCGTTTGATATTCTTTTTCTACAAAACCCTGAAACAGGCAAAAAACAGCAATCTGGACTGGGCCTTTGGGTTAGTAGGTTAGTCCCAAAGATGATATAAAAGTGAATGATAAAGCCCATTAAACATCCAAGACTTCATAAATAATAGCATGGAACAATCAAAAATTATAGATACGTTGGAGACGTATCACCTCTCTCTCTCTCTCTCCCCCCCCCCCTCTCCCTCTCCCTTTGTGTGTTTGTGTGTGTTTTGTCCTATGGATAGACAAACTATAATTAAATCTAGGCACTAATCCTTGACATGGTAAAACTCACCCAAAACATAAGTTTATAGAGTTGGCATAGGAGGAAACACAAATTATGAACAAACAATTATGAGTGAAAAATGCAACATATACCCGTCATGTTAGTCTAGTATCCTCGTATCATGATAATGACATGGGAACCTTCATTTTCCATTGCTCAAACCTTACACAATCGTATGTGTGCACTCTTTCTATTGGATCGGGCACCTTTTATACCATGGGTGTTGTACCCATCGAAGCACCACCCTCACATAGAAGGTCCCTTTGACGGTCCGCCGGCTCTCCCGACAATCCAAACTCCCAACCCCCTCTCACTTTCTCTCTCTCTCTCTCTCTCTCTCTCTCTCTCTCTCTCTCTCTCTCTGTGTGTGTGTGTGTGTGTGTGTGTGTGTGTGTCTAGGCCCCGACAATTGACGTAGTTAAGCTCACTTAAGAGGAAATAACAATAATGAACGGAAAATCGGAATTGAAAGATGCAGGTTACAACCCTTGTGGTGGTCTTGTGTCGTCATAATGGCAGATGAACCTTCATTTCCACTACAGAAACCTTGCACAATAGTATCTGTGCACTCTTTTCATTGGACTAGACACCTTTTACCATGAACATTATACCCATCAGGCACCACCCTTTTTGAAGGCCCGTCGCTGCTCCCGATAATTCATATATTCCCGTCCTCTATGTGTGTGGGCGTGTGGGTGTGCGTGCGCGTGCGCGCGTGCGTGCGTGCGTGCGTGCGCGTGTGTGTGTGTGTGTGTGCGTGCGTGGGCGTGCGCGTGGGTGCGTGCGTGTGTTCTTTGTGTATGTGTGTGTGTGTGTGTGTGTGTGTGTGTGTGTGTGTGTGTGTTCTTTGTGTGTGTCTAGGTGCCAACACTTGAATGAATGAACAATCGCAATTGAAACCCGCAAGTTACACCCAATATTGTGGTCTTGTATCGTCATAATGACACAGGAACCTTCATTTTCCACTTCACGAACTTTGCACAATATTATGTGTGCACTTTTTTCATTCAACCAAACATCTTTTACCATGAACATTATACCCATCGGGGCACCACCCTTCTTGAGCCGCTCCTTGAAAGTCCGTGACAGCTCCCAACAATTTATATCGTGTGTACAAACGAGAATACAATTGTTGCGTGAACCGAGGGGGGGACTAGCAGGGTTGCGCTGGCAGACGGTCCGTGACAACAACTAAAATGTCTTGATGGCTTGTGAGGTCTTAGAGGAACTCAAGGAAATCTCAGAGCTCCCTTTCTATTGTACCAGGCATGTGTGTATGCTTTTTGAGGAAACATGCATGCATTTTGTCGAGTGGACTCGGTGATGCAAAGAGAAAGGATACATTGACCAGTTGAATTTGGACGTGGTTCGCAACCTTGGTTTGATGGTCTTGATCCAAACATAATGCATGATTAGCACTGGAAAAACAACATGGTAAACTGAGGCTGAATGCATTGTTTTGTCGCGCCTAAAATATAGTGTTGAATGTTAAATGCATTGTTTGGCCATCTACAGTCATATTTTTTAGGGGGTCTACAGTCATATAGATGGATGCATGTGTACCATAGCATATTAGGCCATGCCCACCCTTGCCCATCCTGGCCCCACATATATCGCCATTCCTGATGAACCCTAGACTGTGGTCAAACCACACTCTTTGTCTCGCCACTCCACTCTTAGTCTCCTCCTCGCCTCGTCCCCTCCCTTTCCGATCTATTGTGAACGACAACGGCATCGTAGCATCCGGTGGCGGATCCGACACCGACGATGGTGTGGAGGGGCTTCCCCTCCGCATCATGTTGCGCTGGTCGCGTTTGGACCGGGGTGGCAGCGAAAACTCTGGAGGCACACCATCCTTGCGTCCACGCAACTCTATGTGCTCTGCGCGTCAGTCCATCCACCGACCTATGCACACATATCCGCCACCTCACCCTACTCCGGACAGACTTCCCGACCACCACTGGGTACTCGTGCCTGTGCCGGTGCTAGCGAGGATGTGGACACCCGAATCAAAGGAATGGGTTGCACGCCACCGAGCGGCAGTAGGAAAAAGAGGTGGTAGCGGTGGGAGATGCATTGGCCGCACGCCGGGACCGTACGTGCGCGCCTGTGGATCTAGAGGACAAGCTCCTCACCATGGTCCTCCTCCTCTCCCTCACATCGGTGAATACTGACATGCGGCGGCTCCGCCGCAAAAACATCAAAGCCCTCCGGCTCGCCATTGAGCAGTCAAAGCGCAACGCTAGGGCAGAGGAGGCGACGAAAGCATTGGCAACCCGGATGGCCAAGGCGTAGATGCGCGCCGCCCGGAGGATGACTGGTGTCATCTCCTCCAATGAGGAGTTCGACCTCTCCGATGGTTCCAGCTCCTACGATGATGTTCCTTTCATCGTCGACGCCAACACAGAGGGGTACAACCGCATCGATGACCGCAAGGGGAAGTGGCCGGCGAGGAAATGGTAATTTCCTCGGATCATCTCGATCCCTGTTTAGTTATTTTAGTTTAGATCCTAGATTGCCCGGCGATAAACTATGTGTATTTTGGTCCGATGAACTGCGATGTATATATTCCCCTATGCAATTTCGTTTATCTATGTTGGTTTTTTGCTTTGTTTCATTTATCTATGTAGTTTCGTTCATCACGTTGCATGGATATCATGAATTTGGGATACCAAAATTGAGGTATCCAACTGTGGACGCGTACATTTGAAGGGTGACCGGGCACGTCGCCTTATAGGGATCAAGACTTGCTATATCCGGCAGCATGCTCTTATAGTATAAAAAAATTCAAACAACATAACTACTCCCTCTGTCCCATAATGTAAGCTATTTTTTGTGTAGTGTCAAAAAACGTGTTACATTATGGGACAGATGGAGTACATAATTGTGAAGTGTAACCAGGGGCAAAACTAAACTCCAAAAAGTATTCGCTTTGGTACAAGTAGTAGTGTTCATATAGCCAAAGAACTCGCCATCGGAAGCTCCAGCCGACAGCTAAATAGTGACTTGCAAGTTATTTAAATCAAGTTTGTAATTAAAAATGACTTGCAAAATGATGTACTCCCTCCGTTCCTAAATGTAAGTCTTTGTAAAGATTTCACTATGACTACATACGGAGGCGGAGGAAAATGAGTGAATCTACATTCTAAAATATATTTATATACATCTGTATGTGGTTCATAATGAAATCTCTACAGACTTGTATTTAGGAACAGATAAAGTACAATAAGAATTCTCACGGACAGAGGACAGAAAAATGAAGTCTCCAAGCGCTACAGCCGCATGGTATGTCCCTCAACCTGCAACAACAACAACAAAAAACAAATTCGTCCAGAGACTAACCAGCATGCCAGCACTAACCGAGGAACCGACCAAACTAAATGCAACGGAAGTTCAAAAAATCACGTAATCTAGAAGTGCAAAAAATGGTGAGCAAGATTAACCGAGGAACCGATCAATTTGAGAAGAAGGAGGAAGCCATGTTTGCCAAGGTGTCCATGACTCATGAGGAAGATTTTTCGGGAAGTAACTCGGAGCAATTCTGACGACTGACCCGTATGGATCAGAGCGTTGTCATCGTAGGAAAACGCCAGACCAACAGGCAGAAGCAAAGCAGAAGAATGGCATGGAGTGGCAGCTGACCCGTGGTAGCCCTAACACTAGACGAAGTGGGGTGTCTCATACCCCATTGTTTTTTATGCTTGCTTCTTGTCATTTTTGGGTCTGCTATTCTCACAACTCGCTACCCCATGTTTTGATTTTGCCTTGCCACTATTCGGCGTGGAGTGTTGACCTGCCTTACCACACTACCTGTATCTTGGAACGTTGCTATCATGGTTTGCAAAAGCTAGCTGCTATTGATGACAGTTTGATGTATTTACTCTCGCTCTGGACGAAAGTTTGCAGCAGCCGGTCCAGTTTACAGGTTGATGCATCATCTCGATCCCTGTTTCTATGCCTTAGTCTCTTTATTGTATAAGTGCGTTTTTTTAGAGACGATGGTATAGAGTAGGATAATTCTTTGTATATGGTATACCATTGAAACAGGGGCCAACATGCCAAAACGTTACCTGGACCCCGTCCAAACGAACAAACATGTAAGTCAAATTGGACCTTAATTGGGCTGGTCAACTTAATTTAGTGGATCCCAAATGATGGGGCCCACCATAACAACGGCTCTTAGCAGGCCATTAACATGCCGAAATCTCGATAGGGCTGTATAAACGAAAATGGCCCGCGGGCCCTAGCAGGTCGTTAACAGGCCAAAAGCTCGATGTGGCCGTATAAATGGAAATGCCCCACGGGCCCTAGCAGGCCGAAATAAATGGCAAGTTTGTCTTGGCCCTTTTACTTGACGGGCTAGTAAGAGGCCGAAAGTGTTTTGGGCCAGAAGAGGCCCAATTTGCAAACTAGGCTTCTAACAGGCTGAAAGTCGCGTCAGGCTGAAATTTTGCCCTGCTGATCGTGGGTTGCTAATGGACCCAAAATCAGGTTGCACCGTCATAGGCCCAACTGTTGTGCGGGCCGTTAACTGGCTGAAAGACAAAATGGGCTAGAAATTAGCCCGTTTACCTAATGGGCCGAGGAAAGGTTGAAAGTCACAACGGGCTAGAAGTTGGCCCAACTGTAGAATGGGCTGAGAAAAGGCTGAAAGACGTACCGGGACGTTCACGGGCTAGAACTAACGATGGGTTGCTAACAGGCCGAAAAAAGGTCGGGCCGTAATTGGGCCTAAAGACGTAGCGGGGCATAAACGGGCTGGAACTGACGATGGGCTGGAATTATCAAAACTAGAATGGGCCTTTGGTGGTCTGATTCTCTGTAACTTGTATGGGTCGTACTTGTGTATGGGACTGACTCAAGTAGGCCGCTAATGGGCCGGCCTGCTTATTTTCACAGGCCCGGCCTTTTAACCTAAAAGGGTCACTGTTGGGCTGAGCCACGTGTCGGCGTACAATAGGCTCGTCCCCTCCACTCGCTTGATGACAGTTGTCCCAACCCGGAGCCGACAAGTGGATACTAGGGCGAATCAGAATTTTACACGCGGAAAATCCCCATTGGTCCGGGCGGTTAACGGGTTATCGAATCCAAACCGGAACTCGATAGCTTAACCGCGACCCGTTACTGTGCATGCCACGTGTCGGTTACCCTTAACAAAAGCACTTCCATGACATGCTATTTATCGTCATGGAAGTGGACACTTCCGTGATGATAATTTTGGTATTGTCATGGAACACTTCTACGACGGCACAGGTATGACCATCTTGATTTAGTCATAAAATCGTTATGGATGTATGATACGTCTCCAACGTATCTATAATTTTTGATTGTTCCATGCTATTATATTATCTATTTTGGATGTTTTATATGCATTAATATGCTATTTTATATTATTTTTTGGACTAACCTACTAACCTAGAGCCCAGTGCCAGTTTACGTTTTTCCTTGTTTTCGAGCTTCGCGAAAAAGGAATACTAAACAGAGTCCAAATGGAATAAAACTTCACGATGATTTTTCTTATACCAGAAGATATCCAGGAGACTTGGAGTTCAAGTCAGAAGACCCGCGAGGTGGCGACAAGGGTGTAGGGCGCACCCCCTACCTTGGGGGCCCCTCGCGACTCCTCTTACCTAGTTCTGCCTCCTATATATTCTCAAATATTCCAGAAACCTCGGAGCAATCCACGAAAACACTTTTCCACCATCGTAGGTCTCTAACCTTGTGAGATCCCATCTGGAGGCCTTTTTCGGTACTCTGTCGGAGGGGGATTCGACCACAGAGGGCTTCTACATCAACACCATTGAACTTCCGAGGAAGCGTGAGTAGTTTACCACAGACCTACGGGTCCATAGCTAGTAGCTAGATGGCTTATTCTCTCTCTTTGATTCTCAATACAATGTTCTCCTCAATGTTCTTGGAGATCTATCCCATGTAATCTTCTTTTGTGGTGTATTTGTCGAGATTCGATGAATTGTGGATTTATGATCAACTTATCTATGAATATTATTTGAATCTCCTCTAAATTCTTATATGCATGATTTGGTGTCTTTGTATTTCTATTCGAATTATCAATTTGGTTTGGCTAACTAGATTGGTTTTTCTTGCAATGGGAGAGGTGCTTAGCTTTGGGTTCAATCTTGCGGTGTCCTCACCCAGTGACAAAGTAGAGGTAGTGAGGCACGTATAGCATTGTTGCCATCAAGGATAAAAAGATGGGTTTTTCATCAAATTGCTTGAGTTAATTCCTCTACATCATGTCATCTTATTTAATGCGTTACTATGTTCTTCATGAACTTAATACTCTAGATGCATGCATGAGTCGGTTGATGTGTGGAATAATAGTAGTAGATGCAGACAGGAGTTGGTCTACTTGATACGAACGTGATGCCTATTTTGCATAATCATTGCCTTGGATATCATCATAACTTTGCGCTTTTCTATCAATTGCTCGACAGTAATTTGTTCACCCACCGTATTATTTGCCTTCAAGAGAGAAGCCTCTAGTGAAACCTATGGCCCCCGGGTCTATTTTCCATCATATTAGTTTCCGATCTAGTATTTTGCAATCTTGTATTTTCAAATCTATAAACCAAAAAAACCAGAAAATAGTTTATCTTTTGTTTATCTATCTCTATCACATCTCACTTTTGCAAGTGACCGTGAAGGGATTGACAACCCCTTTATCGCGTTGGGTGCAAGTTGTTTGATTGTTTGTGCAGGTATTGGTGATTTGTGCGTTCTTCTCCTATTGGATTGATACCTTGGTTCTAAAACTGAGGGAAATACTTGTCTCTACTTTGCTGCATCACCCTTTCCTATTCAAGGGAAAAACCAACGCAAACTCAAGAAGTAGCAGGAAGAATTTCTGGCTCCGTAGCCGGGGAGATCTACGCCAAGTCAAGATCTACATCAAGCCTACCAAGTACCCATCATAAACACTCATCTCTTGCATTACATTATTCGTCACTCGCCTCTCGTTTTCCTCTCCCCTACTTCTAAAATGTTTTCAGAAAAATAAGAAAAGATTTGCCTTTTTATTTGCCTTCTTTCCGTTCGTCTGTATGTCTTACTTGGTTTGTTTGCACATTTGCTTGGCATAATTGTGTTTATTGAAATTCAGAAGCAAAAAAGAACTATGGATCCTCATCCGCTTGCTAATCTTTTTAGAAGATCCAATTATGTTGAACCAATTACTAGTGAGTTGAGTGCACTAGATTATCTTTATGAGATTTTGCTTGAAATTAGTGAATCTAAAAATGGTGAGGAAGTGTTGAAAGAAGAAAAATATACAATGATTCACAATAGCTCCTTGAATGAAAACCATGATTGCAATGATGTTATTATAAATTCTATTAATGTCAGTTGTGTTACTAATATGCAAAAGCCTAAGCTTGGGGATGCTAGTTTTGTTATGTCTACTACTTGTTGCAATGATCATGATTGGGGTGATTCTTCTTATTTTCTTGAAAATTTATTTAAGCCCCATGATGAATATGATATTGGTAATAATGTTTGCAATAATATTGAAAGTGGATTTGGAAGAGTGTCAAGTTTAGATCCCACATATTTGGAGAATGTTCAATCTTGTGAATTTTTTGATGAAAGTGGGTTTGGAAAGGTCATGCCTTTAATTGATGATAATCCCACTATTTTGGAAGAGTGTCAACTTTGCATGCATGTGGATCATTTAGAGAATATGTTTTGTGATATCTATATTGTTGAATTTGAATATCACCATCATGTAATTATTATAAGAGAGGAAAATATGGTTGTAGAAATTTTCATGTTACTAAATTACCTCTCTTTATGTTGAGATTGCTATTGCTTCTTTCTTCTTCTTTGCATATGCTAGTCTTTGCTTGCCTTGACAATTTGTTTTCTTATAAAATGCTTATGCATAGGAATTATGTTAGACTTAAACTCATTTTTCACATGCCATATGCTACCTCTTGAGCTTGCGTTGTATTACCTCAAAGAGGAAAGGGAGATGCAGCACAGTAGCATAAGTATTTCCCTCGGTTTTTGAGAACCAAGGTATCAATCCAGTAGGAGAGCACGCGCCAGTCCCGCGCACCTGCACAAAAAAATAAGAACTTCGCAACCAACGCGATAAGGGGTTGTCAATCCCTTTACGGTCACTTACGATAGTGAGATGTGATAGAGATGATAGTTTATATTTTTGGTATTTTTGGTATAGAAACAGAAAGTAAAGAAAACAAATAAACAACGGCGATAGAAATTGGTTAGTTGACAGAAAAGTAACATGATAAAGATAGACCCGGGGGCCATTGTTTTCTCTAGTGGCTTCTCTCACGATAGCGATATTCTACGGCAGGTAAACAAATTACTGTCGAGCAATTGATAGAAAAGCGAATAATTATGAGACTATCTAGGCATGATCATTGTATATACATCACATCCGAGACAAGTAGACCGACTCCTGCCTGCATCTACTACTATTACTCCACACATCGACCGCTATCCAGCATGCATCTAGTGTATTGAGTTCATACGAACAGAGTAACGCCTTAAGCAAGATGACATGATGTAGAGGGATAAACTCAAGCAATATGATGAAAACCCCATCTTTTTATCCTCGATGGCAACAATACAATACGTGCCTTGCTGCCCCTACTATCACTGGGAAAGCACACCGCAAGATTTAACCCAAAGCCAAGCACTTCTCCCATTGCAAGAACTATAGATCTAGTAGGCCAAACCAAACCAATAATTCGAAGAGACTTGCAAGGATATTATGAGCACACATAAAAAGTTCAGAGAAGAACCAAATATCTTTCATAGATAACCTTGATCATAAACTCACAATTCATCGGATCTCGATAAACACACCGCAAAAAAAGATTACATCGAATAGATCTCCTCGAAGACCGAGGAGAACTTTGTATTGAGATCCGTAGAGAGAGAAGAAGCCATCTAGATACTAGCTATGGACCCGAAGGTCTGTGGTAAACTACTCACAACTCATGGTGAGGGCGATGATGATGATGATGAAGGCCTCCATGATGGATCCCCCTCCCGGAACAGGCTCCAAGATGGGACCTCCACGGGAACAGCAGCTACGGTGGTGGAATTAGGGTTTTCTCTCTGCGTACGGAGTTTCTGGGGTACGTAGGTATATATAGGAAGAAGAGGGGCACCAGGGGCCACAGGGGTTGCCCTCGAGGCAGGGGCGCGCCCCCCACCCTCAAGGGTGGGCCCCTGTCCTCTGGCTTGGCCCCGAAGTTTATCTTGCGCGATTCCTCCAAAAATATCTCCTGCGAAGGTTTCATTCCGTTTGGACTCCGTTTGATATTCCTTTTCTGCAAAACCCTGAAATAGGCAAAAAAACAGCAATCTGGACTGGGCCTTTGGATTAGTAGGTTAGTCCCAAAAATGATATAAGAGTGAATGATTAAGCCCATTAAACATCTACAACTTCATAAATAATAGCATGGAACAATCAAAAATTATAGATACGTTGGAGACGTATCAAGCATCCCCAAGCTTAATTCCTGCTCGTCGTCGAGTAGGTAAATGATAAAGAAAGAATTTTTGATGTGGAATGCTAACCAATATAGTTTTTCAATGTAATTCTCTTAATTGTGGCATGAATGTTCAGATCTGAAAGATTCAAGATAAAAGTCTATATTGACATAAGAAATAACAATACTTCAAGCAATACTAACAAAGCAATCACGTCTTCTCAAAATACTATGGCTAAAGAAACTTATCCCTACAAAATCATATAGTGTTGGCTATGCTCCCTTGCTATCACACAAAATATTCATATCATGCACAACCCCGATTTCAGCCAAGCATTTGTTTTCATGCTCTATCTTTTCAAACCTTTCAACTTTCACGCAATACATGAGCGTGAGCCATGGACATAGCACTATGGGTGGAATAGAGGTGGTTGTGGAGAAGACAAAAAGAGGGAGATAGTCTCACATCGACTAGGCGTATCAACGGGCTATGGAGATGCCCATCAATAGATATCAATGTGAGTGAGTAGGGATTGCCATGCAACGGATGCACTAGAGCTAAATATGAATGAAAGCTCAACAAAAGAAACTAGTGCGTGTGCATCCAACTTGCTTGCTCACGAAGACCTAGGGCAATTGAGGAAGCCCATCGTTGGAATATACAAGCCAAGTTCTATAACGAAAATTCCCACTAGTATATGAAAGTGACTAAACATGAGACTCTCTACAATGAAGAACATGGTGCTACTTTGAAGCACAAGTGTGGAAAAAGATAGTAGCAATTGTCCCATTTTTTTCTTTGTTTTTCTTTTTCTTTTTCTTTTTCTTTTTTGGGGGCCTTTCTTTTTTTATTTGGCCTTTCTTCTTTTTTTTCTTTTTTTGCGGAGGGGCTTTATAGATTCAGCCTTTCCTCCCATGGGACAATGCTCTATAAATGATGATCATCACACTTTCATTACAACACAAGATTACAACTCGATACTACAACAACAAAGTATGACTCTATATGAATGCCTCCGGCGGTGTACCGGTATGTGCAATGAAACAAGAGTGACATGCATGAAAATTATGCATGGTGGCCTTGCCACAAATACGATGTCAACTACATGATCATGCAATGGCAATATGACAATATGATGCGTGTCATATAAATGGAATGGTGGAAAGTTGCATGGCAATATATCTCGGAATGGATATGGAAATGCCATGATAGGTAGGTATGGTGGCTGTTTTGAGGAACAATATGGTGGCTGTTTTGAGGAAGGATATATAGTGGGTTTATGGCACCGGCGAAAGTTGCGCGGTACAAGAGAGGCTAGCAATGGTGGAAGGGTGAGAGTGCGTATAATCCATGGACTCAATATTAGTCATAATAACTCATATACTTATTGCAAAAATATACGAGTCATCAAAACAAAGCAATCAACGCATGCCCCTAGGGGGGAGGTTGGTAGGAGTTAACCATCGCGCGCCCCCGACCTCCACACAAAGGTTGACACTCTACAAATACCTCATGCTTTAACTTAGTCACACAACGGTTCACCATACGTGCATGCTACGAGAATCACCAACCTTAACACAAATATTTCTCAATTTCATAATTACTCCACTATCATGACTTTAATATCACTATCATCATGCCTCAAAACAATTATCAAGCATGCAACATATCTTTCTACTCAATGCACTTGATGTGATTTTTTTTACTACATTGACATTGGATATTTATCATGTGAAGACTAGTTTCTCTAGCCTAAACACTTTACCATGATGTTTTAATAGACTCTCAAATAGATCTAAGTGAAGCATGAGAGTTCTATAATTTCTACAA
Organism: Secale cereale; assembly: GCA_902687465.1. Taxonomy (NCBI): domain Eukaryota; kingdom Viridiplantae; phylum Streptophyta; class Magnoliopsida; order Poales; family Poaceae; genus Secale; species Secale cereale. The sequence continues at coordinate 487,838,952 of LR738714.1, read as the reverse complement.
AATATTACCACCACCATGCTCTAAAAGATATAAGTGAAGCACTAGAGCAAAAACTATTCAACTCAAAAGATATAAGTGAAGCACATAGAGTGTTCTAACAATTTCTAGGGCATATTTAACTCTCTAAAATAGGTGTGTCCAGCAAGGATGATTGTGTAAATCTAAAAAGCAAAGACTCAAATTATACAAGACGCTCCAAGCAAAACACATAACATGTTGCGAATAAAAATATAGCTCCAAGTATAGTTACCGATGGATGAAGACGAAAGAGGGGATGCCTTCCCGGGGCATCCCCAAGCTTAGGCTTTTGATTATATTGAATTTACTTGGGATGCGATGGGCATCCCCAAGCTTAGGCCTTTGCTACTCCTTGTTCCATAGTCCATCAAAGCAATACTCAAAACATGAAAACTTCACAACACAAAACTTAGACAAAAATTCTCGTGAGCTCCGTTAGTAAGAGAAAGCAAACCACCACTCAAAGGTACAGCAAGGAATTCATTCATTGTTTATATTGGTGTTAAACATACTGTACTCCAAGTTCTCTATGGTTCATATCCTCCAATATTACTCATAGATGCATCGGAATAAGCAAACAACACACGAAAAACAGAATATGTCAAAACCAGAACAGTCTGTAGTAATCTGCTGGGTTCGCCTACTTCTGGAACTTCAAAAAATTCAAACTAAATTGGTAAATTTTCGCAATTTGTCTACCAATCATCAGCAAAAATAGTCAACTAAAAAGCACGCTCCAGTAAAATCTGAAGACTACTTTAGCGAGCGCTAACGATTCTGTTTTTCACAGCAAGATCAAATAAACTTCACACAAGTCTTACCAAAGGTTCTACTTGGCACAAACACTAAACAAGACATGAAAACATATCTAATCAGAGGCTAGATGCAATATGTATTCCCTAACAGCAACAAAAGCAAAAAAACATAAAATTGGGTTGCCTCCCAACAAGCGCTATCATTTTACGCCCCTAGCTAGGCACGATACAAGATAGATCTAGGTATTGCCATCTTTGGAAGGCAATTCTTTGATTAAGCACTTATGATTCTTGGGCACTTCTTTGTCCCTATGAATAATCAAACTCTTGGGCAAGAAATCAGGAAATTCTAAAGTGTCAAAAGGGTCTCTTGCAAAAGTAAGAAAATTAGGGTGAACACTTATGGATTTGAGATCCGCAAGTCTAGATGTTTCACCCTTGTCTTTAGGGACATACATGAACTTAGATAATTTAGTGGAGGTATTTGGAGTAGCTTTTATAGCAGAAAGAGCGGAACCCACATTAGTGATAACATCCTCAAGCTTATTGATTCTAGTGGAATCCTGATCTAGCTTTTCTTTAACCATGGGTTCTTTTTCCTTAAGATTTTTCAGAACAACTCCTACCTTGGATCCATATTGGGTAATTTCATTGTGAATTTTTCTATCCAAGCTCTCTAACAATTCAACCGTAGCAACTTTGTTCTCAATAATTTCTAACCTTTGCATAACATGCTCCAAAGTTAAAACGGTCCCATTAACCGTAAGAGGTGGTGAGCCAAATAATTCAGTCATAGCTTTATAAGAATCAATTGTGTGGCTTCCCAAGAAATTCCCTCCGGTAATGGTATCTAAGATAAATCTATTCCACGGTGTTATGCCAACATAAAAATTGCGAAGAAGAACGGAAGTGGAAAGCTTCCTATTAGACCTATCTTAAGCATTGCAAATTCTATACCAGGCATCTTTTAAGTTTTCTAGCTCCCTTTGCTTGAAGTGAAGTACTTCAAACTCGAGAGACGAAGGAGCGGATAAGGGGCTAGCCATAATGACAAGCAAGCAATCCAACACACACAAGCAAATAAAAAGCAAGCGAACGAGAAACACACGGCGGAAGAAGGGCGAATAAAACGGCAAAGGTGAAGTGGGGGAGAGGAAAACAAGAGGCAAATAAATGTAATGCGAAGGATAAGGGTTTGTGATAGGTACTTGGTATATGACTTTTGCGTAAGCCTCCCTAACAACGGAGCCAGAAATTCTTCTTGATACCTCTTGAGCTTGCATTGTATTCCCTCGAAGAGGAAAGGGAGATGCAGCACAGTAGCATAAGTATTTCCCTCAGTTTTTGATAACCAAGGTATCAATCCAGTAGGAGACCACGCGCAAGTCCCTCGCAACTACACAAACAAATAAGAACTTCGCAGCCAACACGATAAGGGGTTGTCAATCCCTTTACGGTCACTTACGATAGTGAGATCTGATAGAGATGATAGTTTATATTTTTGGTATAGAAACAGAAAGTAAAGAAAACAAATAAACAACGGCGATAGAAATTGGCTAGTTGATGGGAAATTAATATGATAAAGATAGACACCAGGGCCATAGTTTTCTCTAGTGGCTTCTCTCACGATAGCGATATTCTACGGCGGGTAAACAAATTACTGTCGAGCAATTGATAGAAAAGCGAATAATTATGAGACTATCTAGGCATGATCATTGTATATAGGCATCACGTCCGAGACAAGTAGACTGACTCCTGCCTGCATCTACTAATGTTACTCCACACATCGACCGCTATCCAGCATGCATCTAGTGTATTGAGTTCATACGAACAGAGTAACGCCTTAAGCAAGATGACATGATGTAGAGGGATAAACTCAAGCAATATGATGAAAACCCCATCTTTTTATCCTTTATGGCAACAATACAATACGTGCCTTGCTGCCCCTACTGTCACTGGGAAAGGACACCGCAAGATTGAACCCAAAGCCAGGCACTTCTCCCATTGCAAGAACTATAGATCTAGTAGGCCAAACCAAACCAATAATTCGAAGAGACTTGCAAGGATATTATGAGCACACATAAAAAGTTCATAGAAGAACCAAATATCTTTCATAGATAACCTTGATCATAAACTCACAATTCATCGGATCTCGACAAACACACCGCAAAAAGAGATTACATCGAATAGATCTCCTCGAAGACCGAGGAGAACTTTGTATTGAGATCCGGAGAGAGAGAAGAAGCCATCTAGATACTAGCTATGGACCCGAAGGTCTGTGGTAAACTACTCACAACTCATGGTGAGGGCGATGATGATGATGAAGAAGGCCTCCGTGATGGATCCCCCTCCCGGAACAGGCTCCAAGATAGGATCCCCACGGGAACAGCAACTACGGTGGTGGAATTAGGGTTTTCTCTCTGTGTACGGAGTTTCTGGGGTACGTAGGTATATATAGGAGGAAGAGGGGCACTAGGGGCCACAGGGGTTCCCTCGAGGCAGGGGGCGCGCCCTGGGAAGGGGGGCGCGCCCCCCACCCTCGAGGGTGGGACCCTGTCCTCTGGCTTGGCCCCGAAGTTTATCTTGTGTGATTTCCTCCAAAAATATCTCCTGCGAAGATTTCATTCCATTTGGACTCCGTTTGATATTCAATTTCTGCAAAACCCTGAAATAGGCAAAAACAGCAATCTGGACTGGGCCTTTGGGTTAGTAGGTTAGTCCCAAAAATGATATAAAAGTGAATGATAAAGCCCATTAAACATCTAAGACTTCATAAATAATAGCATGGAACAATCAAAAATTATAGTACGTTGGAGACGTATCACTATATGATGCTCTCTTTGTGCTTCAATTCTTATCTTTCATGTGAGCATCATTGAAGTCTCAATGCCTAGCTAAAAGGCTTTAAAGAAAAGCGCTTGTTGGGAGACAACCCAATATTTTCCCTCGATGTTTTTCAATAAGTTTTTCATCTAGCCTCTGGTTAGAGAAGTTTTTAAAGTTTTTATTTGAGTTTATGCAAAGTAAGACCTTTGGGATGATTTGGAAGATAGTAGATTGATTTTGCTGAAAAACAGAAACTTTTGCGCCAGTGTTAGGATTTTTTCTGATTATTGGAACGCGATAAATTCTTGATTTTTTTGCAATTCTCTGAAATACAATTTTCCCACTTTGTCCTAATTTTTCAAAAAAAATTGACATGCACAAGTTTTACATCAATTCACATCTTTAGAAACTGTTCTGTTTTTGACAGATTCTGTTTTCTTTGCGTTGTTTGCTTATTTTGGTGCATCTTTGGCTAGTATAGGGGGGTATGAACCATGGAGAAATTGGAATATAGTAGATATTAAAAAATATAAAATAAGAATTAGTTCACAATAGTACCTACTTGTAGGGATTGGATTTTGTTTTACTAACGGATCTCACGAGTTTTTTTGTTGAGTTTTGTGTTGTGAAGTTTTCAAGTTTTGGCTAAACATTTGATGGACTGTGGAATAAGGAGCGACTAGAGCCTAAGCTTGGGGATTCCCAAGGCACCCGAAAGTAATATTCAAGGACAACCAAGAGCCTAAGCTTGGGGATGCCCCAGAAGGCATCCCCTCTTTCATCTTCATCCATCGGTAACTTTACTTGAGGCTATATTTCATTCACCACATAATATGTGTTTTGCTTGGAGCGTCTTGTATGATATGATTCTTTGCTTTTTATTTTGCCACAATCATCCTCGCTGGATACATATTTTTGAGAGACGCGCATGAATCGTGATTTATTAGAATACTCTGTGTGCTTCACTTGTATCTTCTGAGCTAGGAAATTTTGCTCTAGTACTTCACTTATATTTTTGTAGAGCACGACGGTGGCCTTATTTTATATAAATTGATGAACTCTCTTGCTTCACTTATATTATTTCGAGAGTCTCTAAACAGCATGGTAATTTTCTTAGGTTATGAATTTAGTCCTAATATGATGGGCATCCTAGGGAGATATAATAAAAACTTTCATATATAGAGCATTGAATACTATGAGAAGTTTGATTCCTTATGATTGTTTTGAGATATGAAGATGGTGATATTAGAGTCATGCTAGCAGTAAATTGTGGAGTTAAATAAATAATTGTGTTAAGGTTTGTGATTCCCGTAGATGCACCTATGGTCTCCCTAACTATGTAACCAAATTGAAGTGCATTGTGTCTTGATTGTTTATCTTTGCGTGGAGCGCGCGATGGTTAACTCCTACCAACCTCTTCCCTAGTAGCATGCGTAGTAGTACTTTGCTTAAAGGGCTAATAGACTTTTTGCAATAAGAATGTGAGTTCTTTATGACTAATGTTGGGTACATGGATTATACGCACTCTCACCCTTCCACCTTGCTAGCTACTCTAGTACCGTGCAACTTTTATCGGTGCATCAAACCATCTTATATCCTTCCTCAAAACAACCACTATACCTACCTATTATGGCATTTTCATAGCCATTCCGGGATAAATTGCCATGTAACTCCACCGTTCCGTTTATTATGACACGCACCATCATTGTCATATTGCTTTGTATGATCGTAAAATAGCTAGCATGATGTTTTCATGGCATGTCCATTTTTGATGGCATTGCTACGCTAGATCATTGCACATCCCGGTACACCGCCGGAGGCATTCATACAGAGTCATATTTTTGTTCTAGTATCGAGTTGTAAGTAAATTAAAGTGTGATGATCATCATTATTAGAACATTGTCCCATGTGAGGTTATGAATAAAGAGGCTAAGGAGTCTCTAGAATAAAGAGGCTAAGGAGTCTCTAGAATAAAGAGGCCAAAAGAGTCTCCAAAAAATGAGAGAAAAAGAGAGAAGGGACAATGTTACTATCCTTTTCCACACTTGTGCTTCAAAGTAGCACCATGTTCTTCATTATAGAGAGTCTCCTATTTTGTCACCTTCATATATTACTAGTGGGAATTTTCGTTATATAACTTGGCTTGTATATTCCAACGATGGGCTTCCTCAAATGCCCTAGGTCTTCATGAGCAAGCAAGTTGGTGCACACCCACTAGTTTTTTTTGGAGCTTTCATACACTTATATCTCTAGTGCATCTGTTACATGGAAATCCATACTCACTCACATTGATATCAATTGATGGACATATCCATAGTTCATTGATTTTCCTAGTTGATGTGACACTTTCTCCCTACTTTTGTCTATTACCACCTTCTATTCCACCCATAGTGCTATGTCCATGGCTCATGCTCATGTATTGCATGAAGAGTTGAAAAAGTTTAAGAATGTAAAAGTATGAATACAATTGCTTGGCTGACACCGGGGTGGGCATGATTTATACTTTCTGTTGATAAGAGGGAGCATAACAAGACTATATGATTTTGTAGAGATAACTTTCTTTAGCCATGTTATTTTGAAGCTTAATGGTTTGCTTTCTTGTATGCTTGAAGTATAATTATTTTTGTGCCAATATGAACTTCTATTTTGAATCATACGGATCTGAATATTCATGCCAAATAAAATTGATTACATTGATAAATATGTTAGGTAGCATTCCACATCAAAAATTCTATTTTTATCATTTACCTACTCAAGGATGAGCAGGAATTAAGCTTGGGACTAACCAAAAAAATTTATTCTTCCATGCTATTATATTATTTGTTTTGGATGTTTTATATGCACTAATATGCTATTTTATATTATTTTTGGACTAACCTATTAACGTAGAGACCAATGCAAGTTTCTGTTTTTCCTTGTTTTTGAGCTTCGCGGAAAAGGAATACTAAACGGAGTCCAAACAGAATAAAACTTCATGATGATTTTTCTTGGACCAGAAGACACCTAGGAGACTTGGAGTTCAAGTAAGAAGAGCCGCGAGGCGGCGACAAGGGTGTAGGGCGCGCCCCCTACCTTGTGGGCCCCTCGCGACTCCCTGGACCTAGTCCTGCCTCCAATATATTCTCAAATATTCCAGAAACCTCAGAGCAATCCACCAAAACACTTTTCCGCCACCACATGTATGTGACCTCCTAAGATCCCATCTGGAGGCATTTTCCGGTACTCTATCGGAGGGGGATTGGACCACGGAGGGCTTCTACATCAACACCATCGCCCTTCCGATGAAGCGTGAGTATTTTACCATAAACCTACGGGTCCATAGGTAGTAGCTAGATGGCTTCTTCTCTCTCTTTGATTCTCAATACCATGTTCTCCTCGATGTTCTTGGAGATCTATCCGATGTAATCTTCTTTTGCGGTGTGTTTGTCTTGATCCGATGAATTTTAGATTTATGATCAACTTATCTATGAATATTATTTGAATCTCTTCTGAATTCTTATATGCATGATTTGGTATCTTTGTATTTCTCTTCGAATTATCGGTTTGGTTTGGCCAACTAGATTGGTTTTTCTTGCAATGGGAGAGGTGCTTAGCTTTGGGTTCAATCTTGGGGTGTCCTCACCCAGTGACATAGTAGGGGTAGCGAGGCACGTATAGCATTGTTGCCATCGAGGATAAGAAGATGGGGTTTTCATCATATTGCTTGAGTTAATTTATCTACATTATGTCATCTTAGTAAATGTGTTACTCTGTTCTTCATGAACTTAATACTCTAGATGTAGGCAGGAGTCGGTCGATGTGTGGAGTAATACTAATAGATGCAGACCGGAGTCAGTCTACTTGATACGGACGTGATGCCTATATTGCATAATCATTGCCTTGGATATCGTCATAATTTTGCGCTTTTCTATCAATTGCTCGACAGTAATTTGTTCACCCAGCGTATTATTTTCCTTCAAGAGAGAAGCCTCTAGTGAAACCTATGGCCCCTGGGTCTATTTTCCATCATATTAGTTTCCGATCTACTATTTTGCAATCTTTTACTTTTAGATCTATAAACCAAAAAATCCAAAAAATATTTTATCTTTTGTTTATCTATCTCTATCACATCACACTTTTTGCAAGTGACCGTGAAGGGATTGACAACCCCTTTATCGCGTTAGGTGCAAGTTGTTTGATTGTTTGTGCAGGTATTGGTGATTTATGCGTTCTTCTCTTACTGGATTGATACCATGGTTCTCAAACTGAGGGAAATACTTGTCTCTACTTTGTTGCATCACCCTTTCCTCTTCAAGGGAAAAACCAACGTAAGCTCAAGAATTAGCAATGTACATGCATGACAGAAAATGTGACCTACTGTGACAATCACGTATTATCACGGAACTGGGTTCTTTTGTAGTATCATGTACATGGTTAGGAAACCTTAATCATCTTTGATCAACGAGCTAGTCTAGTAGAGGCTCACTAGGGACACTGCATGTATTTAAGTTTCCGGTCGATACAATTCTAGCATGAATAATAAATCGTTATCATGATTAAGGAAATATAATAATAACCATTTTATTATTGCCTCAAGGGCGTATTTCCATCAGTACCCAGCGTCATGAGGCTCTAGATGACGTGAGCCATGACGACCAAGGCCGGGCGGGCGCCAGCGGGCCCAGAGAAGGACAACTTCCTCTTTGGTGCTAAGGAGGCAAGGACAGGCGCAGGTTCCCGAGGAAGGCCCCAAAGGTTTCCATTCCGGTGCAACGAGACCAAGACAATGAGCTCGGCAGGACGGATGTCATCACCGAGCCCACCGTTGCGTCATGGCCAGAAGCTTTGCAGGTGAAGACCGCCTTTCATCAGGATAAGATGTACCTCTTGTCCCCTTCAAAATTGGCCGTTGTGGGATCCCTTCCAGCCTGAACGGAGAGGGAAGAGGACCAATGCCACTATAAATATAGACTAGCCACCATCGTAGAAGAGGATCGATCCATCCTCCCCAACAGAGCCCTCGCGAGGCTGCTCATCCACTATACTAGTTCATGCTCAACCTCCTCGTGAGGCCAATCCACCAAAGGCAGGAGTAGGGTTTTACACTACAAGGTGGCCCGAACCTGCGTAAATCTATGTGTTCTTCCTTCCCCTTTGATCATCCTACATGGCGAGGTTGATCCTTGGGTATAGCGGACATAGCATCCCTGTGAAGCGAGATCCTTCGTACACACCCCAGAGTTCGAACCTCATTGGGTTTGTGGAGCCCTGATTTTGACATTTGGCACGCCAGGTAGGGGCGTGTCAAAGATCTGTCGCTTCATCAACCATGCTCCATCCTCGCTCCTCCACACCCGTGGATAAAGCTCGCCAAGCTCGCGCTGAGTTGTGGGCCACTCGTGCCGCCACCGGCTTTGCTGCTCGTCGGTAGCAAGACCCATCACTGCCACCCACCGTGCGGCGCGGCGGCCGCACCGCCGCGCATTCCTTCAACCATGCCACAGCGTCATCCCCCGTACGTATCGAGGGCTGACTAACGTGCAAGCTGCACTCCTCGTGGCACATGAGTTGTTGCGTTATCGTCCTGCCAACGGTGATTATGGCGCCTTGCTTGGCCGGGTTGCCGAGCTACTCGATGCCGCCTGCGGGGGCGCAAAGCCTTTTTCCCCTCCGCCTGCGTCACGGCCCCTTCCCTGGATCCATGCTTGCCCTTGTTGCATCTACTCGTCCTTCTAGAGAGGTCCTGGAGGGCCCAACAATGGCGAGGTAGCGAGCAGGATTTCACCTCCAGCCCAGGCGTTGCCTCCCAGGGTTTCGGCCTGGTTAGGCGCCCCCCAGCGGCGGACGAACTCCAAGCTAGCATCATCCGGTGGTGGCAACAGAGGTCAATAGGACAGAGGGACCGGGGGCTGACATCAGGCGGTGGCTACCGCTGCCTCTATGCCGCCATCATCAAGTTCACTGCATGGGAAGAGGTGGGGAACGCATGTGCCACCCCCGCCAGCTTGGCCGTCAAGATCGTCAAGGTCTCGCGAGGCCAGGGCCCCTCATGAGCTGACACTGCACCCCGACTACTTCGTCAACAACAATGACCCTCCGTTATAATCAGTCTCTCCAGAACATACCGCGCTAACCTTGGAACGCAGGTAGATCATGCTTCGGTGACGCGCCCGTAGAGCAACAGCCAAACCAAACGCGTCAGCGTGGATCCCTTAGGATCTCCGAGGCCAAGGGGTTTAGGGGGGACCTGGAAGCTCGCGGTGGGGGTTACCCAGGAAAGTCTGGCGCCGACCAAGTCTATGGAGCCGCGGTGCCTCGCCTGCCCCAGATCAAGGTCGCTCCCCACGGACCTTGGCCCGACGAGGCGTGCTAGGATGCCGCGGGGGGGGGGGGCAACCTTGCGCTCGGCAGGAGAACCCAGTCGCCGGGCCTTCCCAACACTATGAGGCGTTGCAGGCTGCCATGGCAGTGGCATGTGCCTCCAGATCATCGAGGTTAGAACCCACGTCCTGGAGCAGGCCCTCCCCATAAAGGGCATCATGGGATCTCGCCCATGAAGTAGGGCCTGCACAAATTCGTCCACGCCACCAGGCCTGCCGTCGCATGCGTGGGGACGAGGGACGGGGTCCTCATCCAGGAGGCGCGGAGCACCTTGCATCTCCGCGAGTTCTACCCATGACACTCTCACGTAATAATGAGTGGGGATGTACACGCCCCGGATTCTCCCGTTGCGCCGCTCCTCGGCCCCGCGGGGGCTCCCACCCACGCCCAAGTGGAAGCCCCACGCTCCGCGCTGGCGGACAACACAGTCTTATAGCGACTATGCCCACGCCTAGTGGAGGCCCCATGCTCTGCGCTGGTGGGAAGACTAGTATAGGCGCTGGACGCGGCTGTTTTTTGCCCTCTCTTGTAACTGAATTTGCCATTTCATGGAATGAAGTTTCTCGCATATTTATTCAAAAAGGGGTGGGAATTTTTTCTCCTTGCTGTGTTTTATGTCTTGAGTTTCGTATTTAAGAGGTTGGTAGCTGCCAGCTCTCTAGCGTGTGCGCCCCGCGAGTGGTGGCTGGGCATGGTGTGTACGCTCGAGCGAGCCCCAGAGGCGTTGAGCCCCCCCCCCACCCCGAGAGCCCAGGTCACAACAATCGCGGGCCTGCCCGTGTGCACACCTCGCCAAGGCTTTGCAGTCTGAGTCCTCGTGTGATGCTCTCGAGTGAGCTAGCGGGCGTATGCGTCCCAAGGTCATTGGCAAACATCCGCCGCTAGACCTTGGCCGGGCATCGCGACCCAGTATAACGGTAACGATCCAGCCCTACCCAGGGGCTGCGGATGCACAAAGCAAAGAGAAGACAACCTGAGGGAGTGAAATGTTACTTGATACATCATAAGGGAGTTTCTTCCATAGTACTTTAACATACCCACAGGTTCATATTCAAAATCTTGACAGGCAAACAGGAAAAAGGCAACCTGGGGAGACGCATTATCGCCATCGCTGTTGTCGCTGTCTCCACCTTCAACCTCACACCCTTTGACCACGGGCTGACCCTCGCCTTCAACAAGGGTAAACTCCGGGATCAGGTCATCCACATGATCCTCTACCCAGTCCCCCAGGACACCTTGAATCACCTTGGTCACGGGGGTTGTCATGGCCTCGAAGTCGAAGTCGGGGTCGAAGCGAAGAAGGTGGTTGAAGACACGTGAAGACGCCCACGCGAGAAGGTCACAGCTCTTCTCTTAGACGAGCTGGCATACCTTCTATGCGCCCCCTTCAAGACACTCCACAATCCTGGTGAAGAAGCCAAGATAGCCGGCTTCGACAGAAACGAGCGGACTGGAGATGCTCTCATTGCAGATGCTGCTCAGGGCCTGGCGGGCCCTCCCCTCAGGGGTCTGGAACATCTGGGAGCATGTGTGTTGCAGCCCCCGAGCTCGGTTCGCCTTGTCAGAAGCCTTCTCCATGAGGGAAGTAACATCCTCCACTTGCTTGTAGAGGAAAGACAGCTCGGCCTCGGCCATGGCCTAGGCGTCCATCAGGGCTTTCTCGCGTTGCTCCGTTGCAACTAACTTCTTGAGGCCAAAAGCCTCGCCTTTCAGCTCGTCGCGCCGTTTGCAGAAACGGGACTCCTGAAGCTTCAGCTTTTAGTGGTAGTCCTTGGCGAGAGCCCTGTGGACCCCTGCTACCCTCTTGTTGACCAAGATCACGAGCTCGGCAGGACGAATGTCATTGCCGAGCCTACCGCTGCTTCATGGCCAGAAGCTTTGCACAAGAAGATCACCTTTTGTCAAGATAATATGTACCTCTTGTCCCCTTCAAAATTGGCCGTTGTGGGATCCCTTCCCACCTAAAAATGAGGAAAGAGTACCAAGGCCACTATAAATATAGACTAGACACCACCGTAGAAGGGGATCAATCCATCCTCCCCAACAGAGCCCTCACGAGGCTTCTCATCCACTATACTAGTTCATCCTCAAACTCCTAGTGAGGCTAATCCACCAAAGGCAGGAGTAGGGTTGAACCTTGGGTATACAGGACAGAGCGTCCATGTGAAGCGACATCCTTCGTACATGCCCCAGAGTTCGAACCCCATTGGGTCCATGGAGCCCTGATTCTGACATAGGGTGGACTTGCAACTGGGGCAAACAAAATTCAGCCCAATTGCGAGTCGAGGGTCAACTCTCAACTGAGGCGAAAAAAGGGCCAAGCCTAGTTACGAGTTGGTGGTAGACTTGCAACTGGGACAAAAAAAGTGTGAGCCCAATTGCGAGTCGAGAGTGGACATGCAATGAGGCAAAGATAGATCGAGCTAAGTTGTTGGTGGACTTGGAATTGAGGAGAAAAAGGGTTGGCCCGGTTGCAAGTAGAGGATGACATTACAACAAAAATAAAAAGAAAGGTCATGCCGAGATTGAGCCTAGTTGTGAGTGGATGGTGGACTTGCAACTGGCAAAAAAAAAATTGGGCCCAGTTGCTAGTCAAGGGTGGTCTTCCAACTAGGACAAAAGAACTTCAAGCCCAATTGCAAAATCAAGGGTTGACATGCAACTGAGGAAGAAAAAAAAATATAGTTGAGGTCATGGTGGACTTTGAACTTAGGCGAAAAAAGGTTGGCCCATCTGCAAGTCGATGATGACTTTGCAATAAGGAAAGAGGGTCAACCCCGGATTGAGCCCAATTGCGAGTCGATGGTGGACTTTAAAATTGGGTAAAAAACTTTGGGCCCAGTTGCAGGTTGGGGGTGGTATGGAAACTAGGACATAAAAAAACTTTGGGCCCAGTTGCAAATCGAGGGTTGACTTGCAATTGTGTAAGAAAAAAGATGGGGCTGAGTTGTTGGTGGACTTGTAAAAAAGTTGGACCAAATGCAAGTTTAGGGTGACTTTGCAATAACACAAAAAAGGGTCGGGCACAGATCGAGCCTAGTTGTGAGTTGGTGGAATTGCAATTGGAAAATTAAACTTCCTGTCCAGTTGCGAGTTGAGGATGGACTTGTAACTAAAGCAAAAAAAAATTGGGATCAATTGCAAGTTGTTTTAGACTTGTAAATGAGGAAAATAAATCGGTCCCAATTACAAGATGAGGGTGGCTTTGCAATGTGTAATTGCACATTAGAGGAAGACATGCAACTAATTGTGCTCGTGAGATTTTTTAATGATATATGAAAAACATAGTACACACATCAACTAACCACATTATATATCAGTTTAGACATGCTAAATATAAATATGCATCCATAGGCCACAACCTACACAAGCATGAAAACCCATAGCCTAACAAGGATGAAAACGAAAAGAAAAAATGCTCAAAAAACTAACTGAAAAGGGACATGCAAATATAGTGATACAACAGAGACACACATGACATACAACCCCAGCGCACGACATGAAAAACAGGCCGACATAGAACATAATGACGCGTGACACGTTGATCAAACAATTTGCATGAATATTTTAAAAATTGATCGTGTAGTGAAAAATTTGTATGTGGTGTAGATAAATATAAATAAAACACAAAAAATAATGACTTATAAAGTTGTAATTTAATAAAAATGGTGAAATAGAAATAAGAAAAAGGAAAAAAATCACAAAAGAAAAGAACTTAGCAGCCCATATGAAAATAGAAAAAAAGACTACAACCCATAAGAAGACATGAAAAGTGACCACAACCCATAGCCCCATACGAGCCCATAAAAAGGGTTAAACTCAGTTGCAAAGTCAATGGTGGTCTCGCAATTGGGCAAGAAAACATCGAGCACCATTTTGAATCAATGGTGGACTTGCAACTGACACACAAAAAGGATCAAGGGCCCACTTGCATGTCAATGGTGGACTTGCAACTCGGACGAAACAAAGGATCGTGTATAGTTGCGAGCCGTTTGTTCATATGCAACAGCGAAAAAAATCGAAGAGCTCTGTTAGGAATCAATTTAAATGTCTTTTTGTCATTTCCTTGCATGTACGCGATGCAACGCTCGCGAGCATGCTTCATGGGCTCAGTTTTACTCGTGTCTTTTTCCTAGCGTTGTCGATCTTCAAGGGCGTGTTTGATTCACATCTCTGTTTTAGGGCACTTTGCATACTTGTCCCAATCGGGCCTGGTTGGGCAAATGCAGGCTAAAACCAACATCTGCATGTAGTTTGGTTGCCTGCATTAGGCTTTCTGCAAGAGGGAATCAACTAGTCAGCATGTTGTTTGGTTGCCTGTGTCGCTGTTGTTAAACAACCAACACTTTGTTTGGTTGCAAACGGCTAAATCACCATTTCTCACAAGTGGTGTCGGTGTACTAAGGTAGGGGTACCTTAGTACCCCAACTTGTGCACGGGCAGTAGCAGCTTCCCGTGGCAGGGTCTACCACGCGCTTGCCGGAAACCTTTCCGGTCCTTATTAAGACATTCAAGAACAAAGTATACAAGTCAGAAGATCAAGGCCCCGGCAAGTGGAGCTTGCCGAGAAGGCCGCCCTAGGCTCAAGATTATTACATTAACGCAAGACCCTGGCAAGAGGAGCTTGCCAGGAAGACCAGAAGACTGCATCTCAGAAGACATGCCTCGGCGCACCCTGCGCCCCGGCAGGACCCGGGGAGCGACAAGCTTCCGGGCCCGGCAAGATCAAGACCCCGGCAAGGTGCTTGCCGGGGGAAGCCTGCGCTGTGTGCCCGCGCTCCAGCTCATCTGCCCACGCGTCGCCCTGGGGCCCTTCCAGGGACGCGTGGCAGACGGCTGTGCAGCCTAGGGCACACGGTGGCAACCCGCGGTGACGAGGCTACCGCCGTGGCGAAAGGAGACGCGTGGACGGGTGCTTTTGGGGTCGACGGTGACGGGCATTTAATGCCCTTGTCCCCCACTGTCAAAGTAGGTGAAGACCACTGTTCACGCATTGTTCCCGCACTATTACAACTACCACCAAAGTTACATTTTTGCCCTCCTCTACGTTGACACCTGTCGGTGACCCCTTTAGCTATAAAAGGAGGCCCATGCACAACGTAGAAAGGGTTCGGAACCTAGACAGCTCTCTTGCTCGGTGTAGCTAGCTCTTCAAGCTCCCATGCCCAAGAACTCGATACAATCCAAGCAGGAGTAGGGTTTTACGCGCCCGCGCGGCCCGAACCTGGGTAAACTGCTCGTGTGCTCTCCTCGATCTGCTCTTCGTGCTCCCTCCGCAACCTTACCGCAACATAGAAGGGGCTCCGGTCCCATAGGTGCTCGTGGGAGGACAGTTTCCCCCGACATCTTTGGCGCGCCAGGTAGGGGGCGTCGAGGTTGTGCGAACCTGATCCGGCGCTCACGAGGGCGCATTCTTCATCAACCTCTCCAGCTTCACCAACTTCACCAGCAGCAGCATGGCTCCGAAGAAGAAGGCTTCGGAGGTCGGAGGCCCGTCTGTGTCTGTTCCACCGCCACCAGAACCAACGGTGGGTGGAGGAGACGCCAGCGGAAGGGTGGTTGCCGGTGAGGAAACTCGCGGCACCACCAAATCCAAGGACAAGACGGACGACCGAGCCTCGGTGTCCATAGACGCGCCACGTCCATCTCAGCAGACGACTGGCCAGCAGCGCCGTGGTACGGGAGGTACCATCCGCTTGCTGGGCCAAGGACAAACCGGAGGATCGCGGGACGCTCAAGGCCATCGCCCTGGCACGAGCAAGGCGCGGTCGCCGGGGCGAGAGACTGCTCCTTCTAACCCCGTTAGAAGTCCGAGCATATCTCGCTCCTCGCACCGCTCGCCGCCGCTCCCCTCCTCTCCAGCAGAAGCTCTCGCAAGAGCGCAACTGCTCCTCGATTTCCCTCCAGCGGCAGATAAGGCCGACGACTAGAGGGCAACGATTCAAAGCCTCATCGCCTTCGCCAACAACGACACGCCGCAGCAGCCGGCGACATCGCGGCCACGGCAAGTCGAGCAGGCGAAGGCCGACGGCGACAAGACCGCCGGGGGTGCGACCACCGTGCACTCCCCGCCGCGGAAGCAGAAGACGCCACCCCGCCGGATTAACGTCGACGACGACTCCACGGCGTCGTCGGATCCGCGGGCTCGTCGGGACCAGCGCCAAGTCCTCGACGACTGGCGGCAAGAAGACGCTCGGACGACAATCGAGCGCCGACGAGAAGCCCGGCGACAGTTAGATCAGCGCGCTGGGACCGCTGTCGACACGCACGCGCCCGGTGAGCCAGGCGACTTGCCGTACGCGGCAGGTTGCCTTGCGTTTACCCGTGAGCTGCGGCGTGTCCAGTGGCCCAGCATGAAAAACTTCAAGCCCGACGTACCCGAGAAGTACGACGGCAAGACGCACCCCTCGGAGTTCCTCAGCATCTACACCATCGCGGTGCAGGCTGCCGGGGGACGCGACGAGAAGATACTAGCTAACTACTTCCCGCTAGTGCTTAAGCCGAACGTCCGTTCTTGGCTTATGCACTTGCCGGAAGGCTCCATTTCTTCGTGGGCAGACCTGTGCCACCAATTTGTTGGCGCCTTCACAGGCGGCCACAAACCCCACGGCCAGGAGAGTGATCTCCACATTTTGGCCCAGAAGGAAGGAGAGCCCCTGCGCAAGTACATTCAACGATTCAGCCGCGTGCAGCACAACATTCCCGACGTCCACCCTACTGCGGTTATCAGCGCGTTCCACCAGAACGTGCGTAACCGCCGCATGCGAGAAGAGATGGCCATGACCAAGATACGGGACGTCAGCGAGCTCTACGCTCTGGCTGACAAGTGCGCGCGCGCCGAAGAGGGGAGGAGACTCCCCGGAGAAGATACTGGCGTAGGGGGGAGCGACAGTGAGGACGCCGCCCCGGCAAAGAAGAGCCGGCGGCGGAACAACAGAAGAAAGAAGAGCAAGGAAGTGCTGGTTGTCGAGCAGTCCGGCAAGGAGGCTCCCGCCAAGAAAGCACAGGCTGGCGGCTCCGGCAAGGAGCCTGCCCCTGTAGCGGCAGCCGACAAGCAGGACGGCTCCGACAAGCAATACTGCAAGATCCACCGCACCAAGGGCCACGACCTTTCAAACTGCAAGCGAGTCGAGTACCTCGTAGAACAGCAGAAGGCTGAATACGAGCGTCGCGACAAGGAGAAGGCCCAAGGTGGCGGAGGAGAGCCAAGCAAGAAGCGGCCATTCAATGGCCGGGGAGGACGCCGCGGCAAGGCCAAGCAGCGGCAAGGTCATCGACCTCCCCGGGGCCGCGACAAGGATGAGGAGGAAGACGACGACGACGACATGGAGGAAGGTGATAACAGCGAGCAGGAGTTCCAGAAGGCCACAGAAGTTCTGTGTGTCGACGGAGGCGCCTCTCTGCATACTTCCCACCGCCAACTCAAGCAGTGGGTGCGGGAAGTAAATGCAGCTGATCCGCCCGTTGAGTCACGCAGGCTCCTGAAGTGGTCCAGCACGCCCATCATTTTTGATCTTGAGGATCACCTTGACCGCACCACTGCGGTCGGGTGCTTGCCGATGTTGGTCTCACCAACCATCCGCAACCTCAAGGTCACCAAAATGCTGGTTGACGGCGGGGCCGGCTTGAACTTGATCTCCTCGGCTGTGATCAAGAAACTCCAGATCCCAGACGGCGAGCTCGAAGAAACCGGTTCGTTCCAAGGAATAAACCCGGGAAGGAGCAAGCCCAAGGGGAAGATCACTCTGCCAGTGACCTTTGGCGGGGAGCTTAACTTCAGGATGGAGATGATAACCTTTGATGTTGCCGATATCCCATTGCCATACAATGGGATACTTGGACGTCCTGCCCTCGCCAAGTTCATGGCAGCTTCCCACTATGCCTACAACGTACTCAAGATGCCGGGGCCGATAAGCGTCATCTCTGTCCCTGGCGACAAGAAGGACGCGCTTATCTGCGCTGACAAGATATACCGGGATGCAGCAGCCGCAGCGGAGAGCAATACACTTGCCGCTGAAGCTCCCGGGGGGAAGAAGACCAAGACCAAGTCCGGCAAGTGCTCTGGGGCCCACTCCGGCAAACGCACCTCTTCGGAGTGCTGCGCTGCCGTCGAGGACGCTCCATCGAGCTCCACCGGCAAGTGTAAGAACGGAATGGCCGCTCCACCGGCAACCAAGAAGGTGTCCGCCAAGGAGGATGGCACTGGTGGTACCTTCACCATCAGTGCTACACTCGACAACAAATAGGAAAGCGCGCTCGTTGCCTTCCTGCGGGCGAATGTCGATGTGTTTGCATGGCAACCATCTGACATCCCCGGCGTTCCCAGGAAGGTAATTGAGCACAAGCTTGCTGTTTGTCCTCATGCGCGGCCCGTCAAGCAGAAGGTCAGGAAGCAAGCCGTGGAGCGCCAAGAATTCATCGCCGAAGAGATCAAGAAGCTAGAAGCAGCAGGCCTGGTTAGAGGCGTCATCCATCCAACGTGGTTGGCCAATCCAGTTGTCGTACGCAAGGCCAATGGGAAATGGAGACTCTGTATAGACTTCACCGATGTGAATAAAGCATGTCCTAAGGATCCATTTCCCTTGCCGCGTATTGACCAGATTGTTGACTCCACCGCCGGATGTGAGCTGCTTTCCTTCCTTGATGCATACTCAGGTTACCACCAGATTTTCATGGCCAAGGAAGATGAAGAGAAGACTGCATTCATTACTCCATGTGGCACATATTGCTTCATACGCATGCCCATTGGATTGAAGAATGCAGGCTCAATGTTTGCAAGGGTGGTGCACACTACTTTTGAGCCACGGATCCACAGAAATGTAGAGGCTTACATGGATGACATAGTGGTCAAGAGCAAGAGCAAAGATACCCTGATACAAGACCTGGAAGAAACATTTGAGAATCTGCGCAAGATCCAGCTTAAGTTGAACCCCGAGAAGTGCGTCTTTGGAGTCCCCTCCGGCAAGCTTCTCGGGTTCTTCGTGTCCCAGAGGGGGATTGAAGCCAATCCCGACAAGATAAAAGCCATTGAGCAGATCGAAGCCCCGAAGCGCGTCAAGGACGTAAGGAGACTTGTAGGTTGTGTAGCTGCCCTCAGTAGGTTCATTTCAAAGTCTGCAGAACGCGCCCTACCTTTCTTCAAAATCTTGAAGAAGGCAGGTCCTATGAAATGGACTCCGGAAGCGGAGGCGGCGCTGCAAGACTTGAAAGGATACCTATCCTCCACTCCAATACTTGCCGCACCTAAGCCACAAGAAAAGTTGCTGCTATACCTAGTAGCGACCAATCAAGTGGTTAGTGCTGCGTTAGTAGCGGAGAGGGAGGCCGACGAGGAGTCTACACCACCGGCAAGTGAAACCAGCGACAAGCAGGGGGCTTCCCCGACAAGCTCTGGCCCCGACAAGGACAAGTCTGCGCAGGAACAAGGAGAAGTGCGAAGGAAGATGGTGCAGCGCCCAGTGTATTTTGTGAGTTCCCTTCTTCAGGGGGCTAGATCAAGATACTCTGGGGTGCAGAAGTTGCTTTTCGGCCTCTTCATGGTCTCGAGAAAGCTGCGCCATTACTTCCAAGCACATGAGATAACAGTGGTCACTCGCTTTCCGTTGAAGAGGATATTGCAGAATCCAGAAGCAACAGGCAGGATCGTCGAGTGGGCACTGGAGCTGTCAAGCTTTGGTCTCAGGTTTGAGAGTACTTCAACTATACAGAGCCGAGCTTTGGCAGAATTCATAGCTGAATGGACTCCAACGCCCGATGAAGAAGTTCCAGAGACAAGCGTCCCCGTACAAGAAGCAAACAGTGAATGGGTAATGTACTTTGATGGTGCCTTCTCGCTCCAAGGCGCCGGTGCCGGCGTATTACTCATAGCACCCACCGGGGAGCACCTCAAGTATGTTGTCCAGATGCACTTTCCCAAGGAACAAGCGACAAACAATACTGCTGAGTATGAAGGTTTGCTTGCCGGCCTCAGAATTGCAGCTGAACTTGGGATCAAGAAATTGATTGTGCGGGGAGATTCTCAGTTGGTGGTCCGACAAGTTAACAAGAGTTACCAGAGCCCTTTGATGGAAGCCTATGTTGATGAAGTGAGGAAGCTTGAAGAACACTTTGAAGGTCTGCAAATGGAGCACGTTCCAAGAGCTTAGAATGATATTGCAGATGGCCTTTCAAAGTGCGCTGCGATGAAGTTAACTGTGGAACCAGGGACCTTCTTGCTCAAGCTAACTCAACCATCCGTTACACCATCAGTTGGGCAAAGTAAGAAAAGAAAGTTGGTCTCCGGCGACTACTTGCCGGCGGATCTTCCAGAAGCCGCCGCCAAGGTCCCCAAGAACAACAAACAAAATGCTGAGGAACAGATTGCTCCTGCAGATCCTAGGATCTGTACAGTTGAAGCAAACGTTCCCGACAAGCCTTGCCCCGGCAGGCTTGCCGGGGGGCCATCAGCTCCGGCGGAACCGCAGGTTCTTGCCGTAGAAGCTGAGGTTCCCGCAACAGCCTTCATGCCTTTAGTCCTTGCTGTTGAGCCTCGGGCTCCAGCATGGGCGCAGCAGATCGTTCGTTTTCTGCAAACTGGAGAACTTCCCGACGACCCAGAAGAGATAGAGAAAATAACCAGGCAGTCAAGTATGTACCAGTTCGTCGACAATGAACTGTACAGAAGAAGACTCAATGGTGTCAGGTTGAAGTGCATTTCCAGAGAAGATGGACAGAAGCTGTTGGCAGAGATACATGGAGGCATATGTGGCCACCACATTGGCGCAAGGGCACTTGCCGGAAAGGCGTTCCGGCAAGGGTTCTTCTGGCCAGAAGCCCTCCAGGATGCAACTGCACAAGTAACCAAGTGTGAAGCGTGCCAGTTCCATGCCAAGCAAATTCATCAGCCAGCTCAAGCTCTCCAAACGATCCCTTTGTCCTGGCCCTTCTCGGTCTGGGGGCTCGATATCCTCGGCCCCTTTCCCCGTGCTGTCGGGGGCTTTGAGTACTTGTACGTTGCAATCGACAAGTTCACAAAGTGGCCGGAAGTGGAACCGGTGAGAAAGGTGACAGCACAGTCAGCAGTCAGGTTCTTCAGGTCGATTGTTTGCCGTTTCGGGATCCCTAACAGGATCATCACCGACAATGGTACACAATTTACAAGTCGCACCTTCATGCAGTACGTCCAAGACCTTGGCGCCAAGGTCTGTTTCGCTTCTGTTGCTCACCCGAGGAGCAATGGTCAAGCGGAGAGGGCCAATGCAGAAGTGTTGCACGGACTCAAGACGAGAACCTTCGACAGGCTGCACAAGTGCGGAAGAAACTGGATAGAGGAGCTGCCGGTGGCTCTTTGGTCAATCAGAACGACACCAAGTCGAGCCACCGGACAGACACCCTTTGCCCTTGTCTATGGGGCAGAGGCAGTTCTCCCCACGGAACTCGTATACGGATCTCCTCGAGTGCTCACTTATGATGAGCTCGAGCAAGAGCAACTGCGGCAAGATGACGCATTGCTCCTCGAGGAGGAACGTCTCCAGGCTGCTGTACGAGCTGCTCGATACCAGCAAGCCTTGCGTCGCTATCATAGCCGCAAGGTCAAGGCCAGGAGTCTCGAGGAAGGCGACCTTGTTCTTCGGCGTGTTCAGTCCGCCAAGAATTCCAACAAGTTGACGCCGAAGTGGGAAGGCCCTTATCGGGTGAGACAAGTCACAAGGCCCGGCGTTGTCCGCCTTGAGACCGAAGAAGGCTTACCGATGAGCAACTCCTGGAACATAGAGCATCTTCGCAAGTTTCACCCATAAGGCGCGGTTGCCGTGATCCGCTCCGGCAACCACCTTTTGTACGAGTCTTGCCGCTGTTGCATGTAAACCTTTGTACAAAGCCGGGCGCAGATCCCGTGCATCAGTAAAGTTTTTGTGCTTCGCACTATTTGCCATTTCCATGCTTTTCTTTCGTTATTTGCATGCATTATTTGGCATTTTGTGCAACGCACATCCCCGGTAAGCACTAGCAAGCCGTAAGGCTATATACTTGTTTTTCCCTCCTCTTTTTCTTTCCCTCTTAAGCAGAAGGAACATTCCTCGCGCACAAGTTTGCCGGGGGGGAAGGAGGTGGAGGATGAACCAAGTGCTGTTCAAGAAAGAGGAGCCTTGTCGGGGAACAAGCAATATATGAAAACTAAGTTACCAGAGTTTGAGCAGTTCAAATTTTTAAATTTTAGTTATCTTCCTTGAACAACCACACTTTGTATGGAAAACCTGTGCGCGGAGGAACCTACCCATGACTAGCCGAACCCTTACTTTGTTTTCGAGTACGCTCAACGACTTAAGTGAGCTGCGACAAGTGTCGCGCCCTTGCTTCGTTTTCGAGTTCGCTCAGCAAGCTAAGTGCGTTGCGACTAGCCGCGGCAAGGTTGCTTGCCGGTAAGCCCTTTGCCAGCAGGCTGCTAAGAGTCCAGCACTCAGCGCTCGCGGCAAGGGCCCCTTGCCGGCAAGTCCCCTGGAAGCGTAGGGTTAAAAGCATACAAAGTGGAGGACCAAAAGCAAGGGAGATAACACCGCATTGATTTCTCAGAAATAAGATAATATATTACAAAAATAATTTGTCGCAATGACTAATAGATTCATGTTCATGACACACTTTGCAGCAGCAAAGGAAATAGAAAGAAAGAGGCCTAATCTACGCGATCGCCTTCACGCCTGGAGATCTTGTTCACCTTGGCGATGATGTGGGCGACCTGCGCCTTCAGCGCCTCCAGATCTGCGTCGGCCGGCAAGCTGCGGAGGACGTTGACGAGATTGATGCCAGGGTTGCGGTAGACAATCTTCGTCAAGACGCGCTCCAAAGTGCCCACGCAGAGCTGGCGCGACTCCTCGGCTAGCTGCGCGGGGAGCTTCTCCTGCAGACGTGCGAGCGCCGGCGCAACTCCCCTGAAGAAAAGACTTAGCTTGGCGCTGTGGGGGAGATTCGGGTCCGGAGAGTACACGAGGTGCTCCACCCTCAGCGCCATCAGCTCCTTGTCGATGTTGGCAGCAGAAGCGACCAGCTCGTCGGTCCACTGCTCCACAGCCCGGCTGAAGTTGTTCGCTGAAGTGGCGGCGCTCTCCACCAGGCCTCGTTCCTTGCGGAGCTCGTCCTTCAGCTTCGTTTCACGATCCCGGGCAGCGTCAAGTGAACCACTTAAAGTGGAGACCTTCAACTCCAAGTCAGCGATTGAATCTTTGGCGGCGGTAAGCTCGTCGCCCTTCTTGGAGAGGCGTACCTGAAGGTCGGAGTTGGTGTGGGCGTCCTTCTCGCGCTCTACGTTGAGCGCGGTGACCCTATCCTCACTCGCCTTCAGGTACCGCTCCAATTGATCAACTTTGAGCTCCAGGTCCCTCTTGGCGGTTTCCGCGGCGACTGCGGCTTCCTTCGCCTCCTTCATGGCCTGCTCCCGGGCAGTGAGCTCGTCATCATGGGCGTCTAGCTCAACCTTCCGCTGGTTGAGCGCCCCCTCCCGACGAGACAGTTCCTCGGCGGCCAGCCGCTGTCGCTCTTCTGCTTCCGCCTTCTCCAGGAGGAAGGCTTGCTGCTCTTCGGCGAGTGGTTCCCGCTCCTCCACCAAGTTGCGGAGGGCGGCCTGGTTGGCGGCGCGAAGCTCTGCGGCCCGCTTCTCCAAGTCCACTCCAGCCTTGGCGGCAAGAGCTTCTCGAGAGTCCAGCTTCGCCTGCCTGGCCCGGTAAAGGGCCAAGAGCCGGCGAAGCAGCTTCTCCTCTTCGGGCTCGTCGCTCCCGCCAGGCGCTTCGACAATCTTCAACCCCGCGGAGGCGAGGACCTCTCCATCAAAGGTCTCTCCCTCCACGGGGGCTCGCGACGAGGACCCCCAAGGGACTTGTATGAAGACGCCATTGGGGGCCTCGAGATAGATGCCCGGCTGCTCCTTAGCGGCGAAGGGGTCGGCGGCCGGTCCAGCGCTCGACGCTCCTGCTGCCTCCAGGCCAGCAGTGTGGTCGCCGCCCCCCTCCCCTACCGCGGCGTCTGCGGCCGGGGCAGTCTCCTCAGCGGCAGGCTCGTCGGCTCCTGCCATGCCCTCAGCGGCAATGGCGTTGCCGCCGTCGCCTTGCGCGCCCTCCTCGCCGGTGGCCTCAGTCTCCATCTGCTCCGGCACAGGAGGATCTAGCAGAAGAAGAAGAAACGAAAAGATCAAGCAAATATCCAAAAAGACAAGTTCAAGAAGATAAAGCTGCAAGACTCACCTTCGCGAACTTCGTCGACGACAAGCTCCCTCGCAGTGGAGTCCTCCCTTGGCGGTGGAGCAGTGGCCCCTGCTGGCGGAGGGCCGCCCGTGCCCTCCCTTGGCGGGGTGGCCACCCTTGTCGGGCTGCTCGCCCTTGGCGGGGTGCCCGCCCTCGGCGGGGTGCCCATCCTTGTCGGAGCATTCTCCCTCGCCGGGGAGTTCGCCCTTGGCGGGGAGGGTGGAATCTGTGGCTCGTCGGAGGTAGTCTCCGGGCGCTCCTGCGGCTGCAGCTCCACTTCTGCACAAGACAAACAAGACAAACAAGGCAACAAGATATTAGTACAAAGCAAAAACCTCAAGCGCGCCTGGCGAGCAAGAAGCTCAGGACCAGACTTACGCTGGGGGCTGCGCTGGGGGCTGCTCCTCGGAGCAGCGGGTTGATCCGGCAAGTTCGTCGCCGGCGCGTCTCCTGTCGCCGCGACGGGCGAGTCGTCTTCGACCTCAACCACGGGGATCTTGGCCCTCTTCGCCATCCGCTGGGTCAGGGTCCTGAAAGCAAAGCAAGAACAAGATCAGAATCACCAAGAAAGACCAAGACAGAATCGAAGAAATTACAAATTACAAGTGCTTACTCCTCTTCCTCGTCGTCGTCGGAGCTGAGGGCGGAGAAATCGAACTCCACCTGAGGTGCTCCCGCGCGAGGGGCGGGAGGAGAGGGCTCCCTCGGGCGCTTGGCGGTCTCCGGGGCTGGGGGCTGCGAAGACCCCGCCTCCGTTGACGCCGAGGCCCGAGGAGCAGGCGGAGCGGCCGCTTCGCTCCGGGAGGATCCCCCTCCGCTTGGCGCTGGTGCGCGGGGCGCCTCCGCCACGGCTGGTGGGCGGGGCGCCTCCGCCGCGGCTGGTGCGCGGGGCGCCTCCGTCGCGGCTTGGCACGCCCTGGTGGCTCGCGTCGCCCGGCGAGTAGGCTGCTGTCGGGGCGCCTGCGTCCTCGTCGCTGTAGCCGCCTTGCGGAGGCGTTTCCCCGGCGCTTGCTTGGGACTTGCCGGAGGTGGGGAGTTCTCCGACGACAAGGAGGCGTCGTCGTCGAGTTCTAGAAATCCGCCGGTGTCTTCATCGGCCTCGACGTCTTCCTCCTCCTCCCCAGCAGGCCCGCTGGGTCCAGCATCCTGCCCTGCGGCCTCGCTCCCTCTGGCACCTCTGCTCCCTCCGGAAACCTCGCCTCCTGCGGCGGCGGCCTCGCTCACAATCCCGGGAATCCCGGCATGCCTCAGGGAAGGAACCCCGGCAAGCTCGTCGGGCGGAAGCTTGAGCAGTCTGCGGATCTCTGCCTCCTCTGCTTGGCACACCTCGTCCGCGGCCTGCGCCTCGTCGACGGTGAACCCGAAGTCTCCCGCCGCTGCAGCTGCGGCGGCCTCTTCCATCCGGGAAGCAATATAGGCTATATCCCGCTCTGTGGTGGCCCGAGTGAGACCCTTGTTCTCCTCGGTGTTCTTGGGCACCTCGACCAGATTATCGAAGAAATTCAGAATTGCGTCTGGCGGAGGCTCTATCCAGGTGGGGTCGACGCCGTGAGAGTCACACGCGGGCATCATCGCGCGCAAGGAGTCCCGGGCAGTGCTGTTGCACAGCGGCACCACTCCCCGGGGAGATCTAAACCACTCCGGGTGGGCCGGGTCGTGCTTGAAAAGCTCCCGGACCATCCCCTTCAGCTCCAAAGCCGTGAAGTTGAAGTTCAATCCCGGGCGCAGCCTCATAATATCCGCCGCATTGCCAAACTCCCATGCTAGCCTTTTCCTTTCTTGTAAAGGGACAATGCGGCGGCGGAGGAAATCTGCCCCTACCTCTCCGATGGTCAGTTTAGCTACCCGGAGACGAAGTATCCTGATAAGGGCAATATTGAGCTTGCCGTCCTCCGGGGCCAATTCGCTCCAGTCTCTGCCGCGCACTATGGCTGTTGTGCGCGGCGCAGTGAAAGGCTCCGGCTGGTCCTCCACTACCCAACACCAATCTGCGCGCCATTCTTCCCACTTGCCGCGGAGTTCTCCTTTCAAATATGAATCTTTCTTGTTCAACCGGAAGATCCAGGAGATACCTCCGGAGAGGGGAGCGCCAGCCTCTACTCTAGGCATAAAGAAATGACGAAAGAGCGCTACATCGGGATGGATCCCCACATAGTTTTCTCACAGATGTGCGAAAACCGCCATCGTAAGGATGGCGTTGGGGGTAAAGTCTAGGAGGTGGAGGCCGTATGTGTTCATAATGTCACAGAAAAACTCCGAGAACGGAGGGCACAATCCACAATGGAAGAAGACAGCAAAGAAGAAATACCCGCCGGGAAACAGATCTCTGGCGACGGCGGGGTAGACTCTGGTGCGGGGATGAGCTTTGGTCTCCTTGGACCAGGAGAGGTAGTACTTGTTCCACAGCTCCCTCGCGCTGAGCCTCGGCGCAAAGACCACATTCCTCTTCCGCAGGGCGGCAAGCTTCGCCGCCTGCTCGGACTTCTCCCTCTTGGCCTTCTCCGCTTTCGCCTTCTCGCTCTTCGGAGCCATGGCGGAGGCGGCGGGGGAAGGGGCGAGGAGCTCGACGGCGCCGCGGATGCGGAAGACGGCAGAGGAGGGGGTGGAGGCAAAGAGCAGCGGAGGTTTTCTGGAGGATGAAGGCGAAATGAAGACGAAGGAGGGAAACTGCCCCTGCTTCCTCTGCTTTTAAGGGGGGAGGTGGGGGACGCTCCGCATTTCCCATTAAAGAACGAGGCCATGATCTCTCCCACGACGCCGCAATCGACGCGTGCCGTTAGGGAGGGGCGCGGCGGATGCGGAAGGGAATCTACGGCTTGCCGTGGGCCGCGCGTGCCCGTGCACTGTTTTGGGCCTGGCCCAACAGCGCTCGGCACCGTGTGTGGCCCAGGCCCGGGGGCTCCTGTCGGTGTACTAAGGTAGGGGTACCTTAGTACCCCAACTTGTGCACGGGCAGTAGCAGCTTCCCGTGGCAGGGTCTACCACGCGCTTGCCAGAAACCTTTCCGGTCCTTATTAAGCCATTCAAGAACAAAGTATACAAGTCAGAAGATCAAGGCCCCGGCAAGTGGAGCTTGCCGGGAAGGCCGCCCCAGGCTCAAGATTATTACATTAACGCAAGACCCTGGCAAGAGGAGCTTGCCAAGAAGACCAGAAGACTGCATCTCAGAAGACATGCCTCGGCGCACCTTGCGCCCCGGCAGGACCCGGGGAGCGACAAGCTTCCGGGCCCGGCAAGATCAAGACCCCGGCAAGGTGCTTGCCGGGGGAAGCCTGCGCTGTGTGCCCGCGCTCCAGCTCATCTGCCCACGCGTCGCCCTGGGGCCCTTCCAGGGACGCGTGGCAGACGGCTGTGCAGCCTGGGGCACACGGTGGCAACCCGCGGTGACGAGGCTACCGCCGTGGCGAAAGGAGACGCATGGACGGGTGCTTTTGGGGTCCATGGTGACGGGCATTTAATGCCCTTGTCCCCCACTGTCAAAGTAGGTGAAGACCACTGTTCACGCACTGTTCCCGCACTATTACAACTACCACCAAAGTTACATTTTTGCCCTCCTCTACGTTGACACCTGTCGGTGACCCCTTTAGCTATAAAAGGAGGCCCATGCACAACGTAGAAAGGGTTCGGAACCTAGACAGCTCTCTTGCTCGGTGTAGCTAGCTCTTCAAGCTCCCGAGCCCAAGAACTCAATACAATCCAAGCAGGAGTAGGGTTTTACGCGTCCGCGCGGCCCGAACCTGGGTAAACTGCCCGCGTGCTCTCCTCGATCTGCTCTTCGTGCTCCCTCCGCTCCCTTACCGCAACATAGAAGGGGCTCCGGTCCCATAGGTGCTCGTGGGAGGACAGTTTCCCCCGACAAGTGGTGATCTTACCATACACACTGAACATTGTTTTGCCCTAGCTAGGAAACAAATGGCAGTTTGTCCTAGCTACTAGCAAATGACATTACAAGTTATTAAGAGCCAGCATGGCTGAATAAGGATAGTTCAATGATGCTAACTAGGTGCTTCCTCTTCATGTGTTGCTTCCACTTCCTCGCTTCTGTTGCTGCCTCTTTCTTCTTCTTCCTCTTGTTCTTCAGCTTCAGATCCTTGTCTGACCTCTGTTATCCCACATTGCATGAGCCCACTCTAACCTTTTGTTCTTCCATGCTTCCTTGCCGAACGCCTCCACACCATGGCCGGAGCTGATCACCTCATCAGGAATCACACTTTCCTCCTTCGGCACTAATTCATCAACTCACTATTGCAGGATCCAATTGTGAATGATGCAACATGCAAGAACAAGCTTCACCTTGGTAGGGTAAGGGTGGAATGGCTTTTGATCCAGGATCTTAAACCTGTTCTTTAGAGCTCCAAAGGCCCTCATAATAGTCACTCTAAGGTTGGAGTGTTTGAGGTTGAACAGTTCCTAAGGAGTCCTAGGATAGTTCCTACCAGCATACTCATTTAGATGGTACCTGGTTTTCCTGAAGTGTGGAAGAACACCTGGCCGACATGCATAGCCAGCATCTCCAAGGTAAAATTTGCCATCGGGGATGTTGATGCCATCATGACGACTCATGATGTCACTAAGAATGTTACCATCATGTGATGAACCTTCCCAGCCAGCCATCACATATGTGAACTTCATATCAAAGTCAACATCAGCTAGCACATTCTGGATTGTGTAGTGCTTCCTCCCTATATATGATGTAGCATGTGACCTCGGCACTTTGGCAGTGACATGAGTGCCATCTATTGGTCCAATGCAATCTTATAATGGCATTACAATATGTTGTTAGTCTACAGAAGAACAATAACAACATATCAAGGCATGAACTGCATAGTGTATAGGCGCTCACCTTGAAGTATGGGTACCATCTTGGGCTAGTGCAAATCTTGGTAGGAGTCCCGACGGTTGGTAACCTGATCATCTCTCCTCTGACCTCCCCAACAACATACAACACTTGCTTGAAGTACCTGGATATGGTCTTCATTTATCTCCAGAAGGTGTTGTGTACAACCCTGAACCTCTGGTTATTACCAACAACATGGAGGAACATGGCCACTTGCTCATTCACACTCGTGTTGATGCTATCTTGTAGCAGCCCCTGCTCCTAAACATCTGCACAAGTCTATTGAAAGGAGCTATTTCCATTCTAAGCATCCATAGAGCCTCTATGTCTTTGAAGTTGTAGATGTAGTTCAGATTGGCTATGCTCTCCTGATCCCGGATTACCATCGGACCATACCGGATGAGAGGCGATGGCGGCAGTGACTCAAATCTGACCTGCAGCGGCAACACCACTCCCCGGCAGGGGCAACTGCTTCTCCCCTTCTTTCTCGACTCCGTCCGGGCATCCTCATCTCCGCCATGTCTCCATCGACACTGAAGCTAGTAAGCTACCCCTCCAGGTTCTCAGTTCTGTGATAGGTCGTTCGATAGGAGCATTTAGGGTCGATAGTGCCTGCCCTGACAGCACCGTGGATGTGGCTTAGATTGTGGGTGAACGGACGAAGCTTCTAGTTCTTACAGCATCGTTGATAGCTGTGGTTCACGCCTGGATCTTATTGGTCCATAAGAGAGCTGTTTGTTGGAAGGAGAATAGCCACATATCTAAGTCTCTGCTGCCGTCGGTGCCAACAACAAAGCAGGGTTTGTCCTAAAGATATAGGTGAGCGAGTAAATGGGGTGGTGAGGGTATATTTGGCACCACCCCGCCTCGTCCAATTTTCCTCTCCCACCATCACCGCCCGCTCCCCCCTACACCGCGCCCTACGCCTCTTATTCATTTTCTGCCCGACTCAGCTTGGCTCGCTGGAAATGGGATTCGAGTGTTCCCAGCGAGCTAGGCTATAGGGTGCTTTAAGTTCCGTGCAGATGCGAGCCAGGCCAGCCTGTAGGCAACCAAACGGCCCATTTTCATCCCGCCCGGGCCAGGTTAGGCTGTATGCAGGCAAACAAACACGTCCCAATTAACTCTTGCGTTGAGCTCTGCTACACGGGGAACGGGCTAGCCTATTTGTTTATCTCTCCTCCAGAAAATCCCAAAAAGGCTTGTTCTAAACAAAGTTGGCTATAGGTTATTTATTTTATGAAACAAGAAAATGCTCAGAAATTTAAATAAAGTTCACTAATTTAAAACTGTACGTGAATTTGAAAAGGTTAACAAATTATAAACGAATACATGGATTTTTAAAACAAAACATGAATTTTTAAAAACTTCATACATTTGAAAAACATCATGCATATGAAAAGAGTACTCATATTTAAAAATGCTCACAAATTTAGAAAATATTCATGAATTTGAGAAATGTTAATGTTTTCGAAAAAAAATCCACATATTTGAACCAAGTTCGCGGATTTGAAAAATGTTCACGAGTTTATAAAAAGTTTAGGGATTCGAAAATGTTCATGAATTTGTTTAAAGAATGATGAATTTGAAAAAAAATCGAGTATTTTAAAATGTTCAAGAAATAATATGAATTTTAAAATTGTTTGTGGTTTCAAAAAAGTGAAACTTAAAAGAAAAAACAAACCAAAAAGGAAAGAAAGAGGAAACAAAAAAACACGGTGAAGACGAAAGCCAAAGAAAACCAAACAGAAGAGAGAACCATTCCAAAAAGTGTGGAAGCTTCTTGAAACGAATGCAAAAGAGGACCTGACGCGGGTTGACCCATCAAACAACAAGGACATCTCATGTGGGTGCTCGCTATTAAATACGTAGTAATGGGCGCATTAAACACTGAATAGGAAGCAACATGTTGACTGTCATTCGAAATGCATGCATGCATTCGTGGCCTCCTAGCAATAGGGACGGGACGAGTGGGGAAGCTGCATGGCCAACCCGGTGACATCTAATTCTTTTCAAGGACTAGGGAGGGTAAAAAGGGTCAGGCTCGGTTAAAAGTTGTTGGTGGACTTGTATTTGCGACAAAAATAAAAAGGTTGGGCCCAATTGCAAGTTAAGGACTTTGCAACTAAATCATAAAAAGTACTAGGCCTAGATCAAACCGAGATGTGAGTGGATGGTGAATTTGCAACCGAGACAACAAAAATACTTTGGGACCAGTTACAAGTTGAGGGTGACTTGCAACTAAGACACGGAAAGGGCTCGATTTGAGTTGCAACTTATTGGTAGACTTGCAATTGTAGCGAAAAAAGTTGGGCCCAATTGCAAGTGGAGCGTGACTTTCCAACTAAGGAAAAAAGGGCTGAACCTAGTTGTGAGTCGATGGTGGACATGCAACCGGGTAAAACCATCCGGGCCCAAATGCAAGTCTAGGGTGAACTTGCAACCGGGGCAAACAAAATTCAGGCCCAGTTACGAGTCGAGGGTCAACTTGCAACTGAGCCGAAAAAGGGTCGGGTGGTACACTTGCAACTAGGACAAAAAAGTTTGAGCCTAGTTGCAAGTCGATGTTGGACATGACAAAGACAGATCAGGTTGAGTTGTTGGTGGACTTGGAACTGAGACGAAAAGGGATTGGCCCAGTTACAAGTAGAGAGGACTTTACAACAAAAATAAAAAATGGTCAGGCCGAGATTGAGCCTAGTTGCGAGTCGATGATGGACTTGCAAATGGCAAAAAAAAACTTTAGGCACAGTTGCAAGTCGAGAGTGGTCTTGCAACTAGGACAAAAGAACTTGAAGCCCAATTGCAAAATCGGGGGTTGACTTGCAATTGAGGAAGAAAAAATATCGGGTTGAGTTCTTGGTGGACTTTGAACTTAGGCTAAAAAAGGTTGGCCCAGTTGCAAGTTGATGATTACTTTGCAATAAGAAAAAAGGGTCAGGCCCGGATTGAGCCAATTTGCGAGTCGATTGTGGACTTGCAATTGGTTAAAAACCTTTGGGCCAAGTTGCAAGTCGGGGGTGCTCTGGAAATTAGTACATAAAAAATTTTGGGCCCAGTTGCGAATTGAGGCTTGACTTGCAACTGAGTAAGAAAAAAGAATGGGCTGAGTTTTTAGTGGACTTGGAGATTGTGGCGTAAAAAAGTTGGACCAGATGCAAGTTCAGGGTGACTTTGCAACAAGGTAAAAAAGGATGGGGCATAGATCGAGCCCAGTTGCGAGTTGGTGGACTTGCAATTGGAAAAATAAACTTCCGGTCGAGTTGCGAGTTGAGGATGGACTAGCAACTGAAGCAAAAAAAAGTTTTGGCTCAATTGCAAGTTGTTGTAGACTTGTAACCGAAGAAAATAAATTGGACCCAATTGTAAGATGAGGGTGACTTTGCAACGTGTAGTTGCGCATTATAGGAAGACATGCAACTAATTGTGATCGTGTGATTTTTCTTAAATGATATATAAAAAACACAGGACATACATCAACTGACCACATTATATATCAGTTTAGACATGCTAAAAATACAGATGCATCCATAGGCCACAACCTACACAAGCATGAAAACCCACAGCCTAACAAGGATGAAAACGGAAAGAAATGCTCAAAAAACCTAACTGAAAAGGGACATGCAGATATAGTGATGCAACAGAGACACACATGACATACACCCCGAGTGCATAACGTGAAAAACAGGCCGATGCAGAGCACAATGATGGGGACACATCGATCAAACAATTTGCACCAATATTTTAAAAATTGATAATGTAGTGGAAAATTTGAATGTGGCGTAGCTAAATATAAATATAACACAAAAAATGAATTAAAAAGTTCATAATTTATAACAAGTAGTGAAATAGAAAGAAGAAAAAGAAAAGGAAAAAGGAAAAATGACAAAAGAAAAGAACTCAGCAGCCCATATGAAAACAGAAAAAGACTACAACCCATAAGAAGACATGAAAAATGACCACAACCCATAGCCCCATACGAGCCCATAAAAGAGGTTAAGCCCAGTTGCAAAGTCAATGGTGGTCTTGCAATTGGGTAAAAAAACATCAGGCCCCATTCCGAATCAATGGTGAACTTGCAACTCGCACACAAAAAAGGATCAAGGGCCCACTTGCATGTCAATGGTGGACTTGCAAATGGGATGAAAAAAGGACCATGTATAGTTGAGAGCCATTGGTTCACATGCAACAGCGGCAAAAAAATCAAAAAAAAACTCGGTTATGAATCGATAGTTGTCTTTCAACTGGAATAAAAAGTGTGGGACCAGTTATGAGTTGATGGTTGACTTGCAACCGCAACAAAAAAGGTCAACCCCTAGTTACCAGTCGATAGTGGACTTACAACTGAGGTGAAAAAACTAAGGCCCGGTTGCACATTGAGGATGAAGTTGCAACTACTACATGGCCTAGTTGTGATACAAAAGAAACATCGAGTCCTGTTGCGATACAAAAGAAAATATTGGGGCCAGTTGTGAGTCAAGGATGGGCTTGCAACCAGGACAAAAAGGATCAAGGACCCAGTTGCATGTCTATGATGGACTTGCAAATGGAACGGAAAGAAAAGTTCAGCTTAATGGTATGTCTTGTTGACCCACAACTATAGCCAAAAAAAGAGAAACAACCCAGTTGTGAGTTGATATTTGTCTTGCAACTTGGATATAAAATGATGGACCCCGTTACGAGTCAATGGTTGGCTTGGAATTGGTAGAAAAATAGTAAGCCCCTAGCTGCGAGTCAATGATAGACTTGCAACCAAGGCGGAAAAAACGTCTCGCCTAGTTGCAAATTGAGGGTGTACTTGCAAGTAATGATAAAAAAGAGTTGGTACGAGTTGCGATACAAAAGAAACATTTGATCCCAGTTGCAAGTTGAAGTTTGGACTTGCAATTGAAAAAAAAATGATTGGACCCGGTTGCAAGTTAATACTGGACTTTCAACTGAGGCAAAAGAATGGTTGATCCAGTGGCAAATTGACAATGGAGTTACAACTAGGGGCAAACAAAGGGTGACAAAAAACTTTTCGCTCTAGTGGAAAATCAAAGGGAAAATAAATAGAGGAGGAATGAGAAATGAGGAGGAATGGAACGGCTAAATAAAGGAGGTGATAAAAGCAGAGACTAGATCACAATGTCTCTTCCGCTCCTACAAAACACACCAGTATCAAATGACAAAAAAGACCATAAAATGGCCAGGAAAATAAAACAGAGGCCGGACGAAAAAAGGATGTAACGAAAACGAGTCGACAAATAGAACTGTCAGGACCCCGATCCTAAGTCACACCGATCTAGCTGTAACACGTCATATCACTTTGCGGCCTCACGCACGGTAACCCCACGGGTGCCACCTTACCTGGCCCGGGACCGTTTGCGCATTTTGGCACACGTATATGACAGTGTCGCTAGCATCCATATGACAGAGAACCCGGGCCGACATGGCTAGTTATAAACCAAAAGTGGCACTAGATTACAGAGACAGGCATCCATGACCCAGCAACGAACGTGTCGGTCATCAACGTATGAACCCAAGTCGTAGCAAGCTACATGGACTAAAAGGAACAACGCGTGACATTTCCCCTAAGGGACAGACACATGAACGAAGAAGGACACATGCCGGCCAGCCTACGTGTTCCGAGCAGTAGCAAGCTACCAAGGCTCATTGGAATCACTAGGAGGCATTTCCCTGTAAGGTAGGCTACCAAAGGAAAACAACTAGTTGTCGGATCCCACACATACCAAGCATTTCAACCATACACACAATATGCTCAATATGTGCAAATACAACATTGCATCACAACAGAACTCTATGACTCAAAGTACTTTATTTAAGAGGCTCCAAGAGCCATACATAACATATCCATACAGGTAGGGGTCACATGACCCAACACTCAAGTCATACAGTCATACAAGCACAAGCGGAAGGTACATGTCTGAGTACAGACAACTTAGAAAATAAAACAGGCTTGGTGTAGCCTGACTATCTACAAGGCCCTTCACAAGCTCCAGATCTTCGTCTGGGTGTCAAGCTACTCGTCGACGTTAACGTCTATGTAGAACCCATCAGCAGGGGCAGGGTTCTCCTCTGCAACAGTTATTAAGCAAACATGAGTACAAAGGTACTCAGCAAGTCTTACCACAGAACCTATCATACATGCAACATTATCAAGGGGGTAGTGGAGTTCATAGCAGAAAGCCAGCTTTGACTCTTGGCTAACCTATACTACAACTCTCAACGGATTGCAAGATGTTATTACGAACACGAGTCCTCTACTCACCACAACAATACACCACCGAGGATCCTCTTCCGTCATCCTACGAAAGGGCCATCCACGGTACTCACACTTATCTTGAGGCTTTTAGTAGTATCCATCAACTTGTCTATGAACTGTAAGAGTAACCAAGTAGTCCGTACCGCGAACAACGGCTATTCGAATAGATTGATAACCCTGCAGGGGTGTACCTCTTCACACACGCTTTCACCACTTATCGCTGTTTACTCGACATGTACTCGGCAACCTTCAAGCGGAAGCCCAGCGAGGGTGTCGGCCACGACCTGGCTAACTACTCAAGTCTCTCGTCCAGGTTTATCGCCTATTTGGGTTCCATCCGTGGGGAGATCCGGCCGAGGTGTCGCTCACGGCCCCAAACGATGTGTACAGGGTTCCCGAGTCACCAAACGGGCAACCGGTACACCGTGCCACGTACCTATCGCATCACAACCCACCCCGAGGGTCAGCGCTGTGCACGACCTCCAGTAAACTATAAACACCAGAAACTAGTTGCAACTCCTGGACAGAGATCGAGGGTAATTAATAAGCCGAGAGGGTCCATTGGTTTCGGGCCCAATGCATGGTAGTAACTGGAACTTGAACCACACATACAGATCTCGGGTCCTATGTACGGTTCCAATGAAACAACCCACCACGTACTCCTACAAGGCCTTTCATCGATACCTTAACCAAACGTGTTCCACACTTCTTTCTCTTTATCAAAATGATTGTTTCACTCTGATCCATCACCCAGATGAAGCAGACCAGACACAACTCTAAGCATAGCAGGCAACATAAGCAAATAGCATGGTGGATCACACATCACATGGCTCAATCAACTCCTACACATGCTAGTGGGTTTCAACTATTTACTGTGGCAATGACAGGTCATGCAAGGGAATAGGGTTCAACTACCGCAGCAAGTAGCAGTTCACACGCTGTTGCCTTAATGCAGTAAAAGAGAGCAGGAGCGAGAAGATTGGGTTTGTATCGGAATGATCAATGTTTGCTTGCCTGACAAAGTGGTTGTCGGGTACTGCTCTTCAACTAGATACGCAGCAGTATCCTCGGGAGCAGGACCTAACACAGAGAATACCGGCGATACAATCATTAAACAAACAAATGCAAAAATATGATGCATGCTCATGACATGGCAAGATGCATGTGTGTTGGGCTAATGCAACTATAACCAGAAGGGTTTGAGCCTATTTGAATCAAAGATTCAAATTGGCACTTTAGCTATTATTTAATTAAGTGCATTATCATGTTTTA
This sequence comes from Secale cereale, assembly GCA_902687465.1. Lineage (NCBI taxonomy): Eukaryota > Viridiplantae > Streptophyta > Magnoliopsida > Poales > Poaceae > Secale > Secale cereale. Next base: position 487,802,409 of record LR738714.1, on the reverse strand, counting down.
AAGTATACAGCAAGGTTAACTTGCTCAAACATGCATGAAACCAGTGCCATTGGAAAGATTGGATTTTTCTGATCAAATTTCATATATAAATCTTTTCCATCTGAGCTACTGTTGAATTTATATGATTTTTTGAAGTTTAGGCATTTTCTGAAATTTCCTGAATTATTTTTAAATCTAAAAATCCCAGAAAATCCTTTACTGCATCAGCATGACATCATGCTGACGTCAGTCAGTCAACAGGGCGGCCCAAGTCAAACCTGACCAGTGGGACCCACTGGTCAGTGTCGCAGTTAACTAATTAACTAATTAGAATTAAATTAACACCTAAACTAGGTTTGACTAGCAGGCAGGACCCACATGTCAGTGACCCAGGGGGGTCAAACCCGTGGTCAAACAGGCCCAACTCGCCGGCGTTTAGCCGCCGGCGAGGCCAAACACGGCGGTGAGGTGCGGGTTTTGTGCTCCGGCTGCCAAAACGACGGCGGAGCACACCTACGGGTAGCTGGAGGCAAACCGCATCGAATGGAGGTGGTGGCTGGCCTCGGGGTCGCCGAGGATGACGCTGGCGACGAGTCCAGCGGCTGCCGGAGTTCGGCGAAGTCGAAAACGACGGTGCGGTGCTCGTAGAGGAGCGTGGAGTGGTCCTACAGCACCTACGCGTGACGGTGAAGCTGATAGGCACGGTGGCTGGACCATTGGATGGCTGGAGCCTCGTCGCCGACGAGCTCCGCTGCGGTGCGTGCAGGTGAGCTTCGTGCGGTGCGTTCCAGGGTAGTAGAGAGCCAACGGAGAGGGGGAGGACGAAGCTGGGCTCACAGAGGTTGCATCAGACGCCGGAGCGAGCTTGGGGGCGGTCGGAGCTGAGCGGGACGGCGAGGGGGATCTCCGCGGCCGGAGTTGGGGAAGAAGGGGTCGGGGCGTCTCCAGGGCGGGCGAGTGCTCGGGGCTCGGCCTGCTCGAAGTAGTTGAGGACGTCGGAGACGACGGACACGGAGACGAGGCTCAGGGACGACGGTGGGCGCGGCTACTACGATGGTGCGAGCACGGCGGCGTCGGCCATGGTGCGGGGAGGGCGAAGGACAGGAGCTGGGGAGAGTGGAGAGTGTCTGTGGGGTCGGGGGCGAGGTGGACGTTCGATCCAGGCCTCCAGGGCGGCGAGGGGAGGAAGCAGGGCGGCGGACAGCTGCGTGGCGCGCGTTGCAGCCGCCGTCGAGCACCTGCCTGCCTGCCTGGCCGAGCCAAGCAGCTCGCTGGAGCGGCAGCTGGGCTGGGCCGGCAGGTGGGCCGGGTGGGGCATCACGTAACCTTTCTCTCTCTCCCTTTTCCTATTTCTTTTTCTGTTTCATTTCTTTTGCAACTTTGTTTAATTAATAAAAATGCCAGAACATTTTTATAACTCATAAAACTTGTCATGCCCACTGTATATAATATGAACAGCATGGAACATTATAGTTTATGATTATTTGAGCATTTAAAATATTTTATAGCATTTAAATGCCCAAATGCAAATACCATATGATTTAATCCAGAGACATTGGATGTCCTAGAAAATTGTGCACCATTTTTGGCAGAGGTTTAAGACCAAGGCAGAAATGATGGACAATTTTGAAGGGCATTTTGGGTACATTGGAAAAGATTTTATCAAACCCTAGTTGTTAGAAGAGGGGTGCTGGGGTTTCTGTCATTCCCATTTCAAGTTTCTTTGATAAGTAAACATGATGCACACTCTAGCTAGTCCTAATGCAAGTGCTAACTAGGGATGTGACAACTCACCCCCACTTAAAAGAATCGCGTCCTGAGATTCGGGTTCCTCCGGAAAGAGGGTGGGGTACTCAAGTCGAAGACGATCCTCCCTTTCTCAAGTAGCTTCACTCTCAGAATGATGTGACCATTGAACCTTGAGAAACTTGATATTGTGGCGTCGAGTGGTGCGCTCGGTTTGATCAAGAATACGAACGGGGTATTCTCGATATGTGAGATTGTCCTGGAGATCAAGCGTTTCGTGGTCCACTCCGCGGATAGGATCCGAGAAGCAACGCCTGAGTTGAGAAACGTGGAACACGTCATGAACTCTGGATAGGTGCGGAGGTAGTTCCAATTGGTAGGCAACTTCTCCTCGTTTGGCAAGAATGCGAAAAGGACCGATGTAACGAGGGGCCAATTTTCCTTTGATACCGAAGCGATGGGTTCCATTAAGAGGGGTAACCCGAAGGTAAGCCTTATCGCCGACTTCAAAAGTCATAGCCTTATGATGACTATCATATTGGCTCTTCTGGCGAGACTGGGTTGTTTTCAATTTCTCACGAACAATGCGAACTTGCTCTTCTGCTTCCTGGATCATATCCAGGCCAAAGAATTGTCTTTCCCCGGTTTCTGACCAGTTAAGAGGTGTTCGACACCTTCTTCCATATAGAACTTCGAAGGGGGCTTTACCCAGGTTGGCTTGATAACTATTGTTATAAGCGAATTCGGCAAATGGAAGACACTTCTCCCAATCTATACCGAAAGACATGACAGAGGCTCGAAGCATGTCTTCCAGAATTTGATTGACTCGTTCCACTTGACCACTTGACTGGGGATGGAAGGCAATACTGAAAGAGAGATGAGTTCCCATAGCATTCTGGAAACTTTCCCAAAATCGTGAAGTGAAAAGACTTCCACGGTCTGAGTTAATCTCCAACGGCACACCATGAAGTGATACTATCCGAGAGACATACAAGTATGCTAGCTGGCTAGCGGTAATACTCTCTCGAACAGGCAGGAAATGAGCTACTTTAGAGAGGCGGTCGATAACGACGAAGATAGCATTATTCCCTTTCCTGGTCCTGGGAAACCCGGTAATGAAGTCCATACCGACTTTGTCCCATTTCCATTCAGGAATAGCTAAAGAGTGAAGGGTGCCAGCAGGCCGTTGATGCTCTGCTTTGACTCGACGACAAACGTCGCGGTTAGCAATGAATTGAGCGATTTCTATCTTCATCCTAGTCCACCAGAATCTCTGACGTAGGTCCTGATACATTTTGGTACTACCGGGATGAATTGTGAGAGGAGATTCATGAGCCTCCTTAAGGATCAAACGTCTCAGGCTTCGTACTTTAGGAACCACTAAACGGTTGCCAAAGAGTACGACTCCTTGATCATTAATTGAGAAACATCCCGCAACTCCTTTCTTGATGTTCCTCTTAATACGGGAAATTCCCGGGTCAACCTTCTGCGCTTTGATGACCTGATCCGTAAGGGTAGGTTCCGCCACCAAGGTGGAAAGGAATCCTCGAGGAACAATGTGAAGGTTAAGCTTACGAAATTCCTCGTGGAGAAGTGGTTGTACTTGTTGTAACATCAAGTGGTTACAATAAGATTTACGACTTAGTGCATCAGCCATGACATTGGCCTTTCCAGGGGTGTAAGTGATTCCTAAGTCGTAATCTGTGAGCAACTCGACCCAACGTCTTTGCCTGAGATTTAGATCCGGTTGGGTGAAGATATACTTCAAACTTTGATGATCAGTGAAGATTTCACAGTGATTACCAAGGAGGCAATGTCGCCATGTTTTGAGTGCATGGACTACAGCTGCAAGCTCTAAATCATGAGTAGGATAGTTATCCTCATGTGGACGCAACTGTCGAGATGCGTATGCAATCACTTGATGATCTTGCATGAGTATGCAACCTAGTCCTTGTCGCGAGGCGTCGCAGTAGATTATAAAATCCTTGGAAAAGTTTGGTGGTACCAGTACAGGTGCAGATGTCAGGCATCTTTTCAGTTCCTGAAAACTGGACTCGCACTGTGGGGTCCACTCAAACTTTTTATCCTTTTTGAGGAGCTCAGTTAGAGGTTTAGCAACCTTGGAGAAATTTTCGACGAAGCGTCGGCAATAGCTCGCTAAGCCAAGAAAACTCCTAACTTGCTTGACCGATTCAGGGGGAGTCCAATCAAGGACGGCTTGAACTTGCTCGGGATTGACAGCAATACCCTTGCCAGAGATCACATGACCTAGATAGGTTACTTCCGGCAACCAAAATTCACATTTAGAGAATTTGGCATAAAGGCAGTGCTCTCGAAGTTTCGTCAATACCAGCCTTAAATGCTCGGCATGATCTTCCTTGTTCTTGGAATAGATAAGTATATCATCGAGGTATACCACGACGAATTTATCTAAGTACTCCATGAATATAGAATTCATTAACCGGGAAAAGGTAGCTGGGGCATTGGTTAACCCGAAGGACATGACGGTGTACTCATATTGGCCATAACGAGTAACAAAAGCTGTTTTAGGAATGTCCCCGTTCTTGATTTTGATTTGATGGTAACCCAACCTCAAGTCCATCTTAGAGAAGACTGAGGATCCAGCGAGCTGATCATACAGGTCGTTGATCCTGGGAAGCGGATACTTGTTCTTTATGGTGACCAGATTGACAGGTCGGTAATCTAAAACCATTCGCTCCGTTCCATCCTTCTTCTTGACGAAGAGGACGGGGCAAGCCCAAGGGGAAGAACTAGGTCGGATGAAACCTTTTTGCAAGGACTCGTCGAGTTGTTTCTTAAGCTCGGCTAATTCAAGGGGTGCCATCTTATAAGGTCTCCTAGAGATTGGGACAGTTCCAGGGATAAGATCTATCACGAACTCGACATCTCTGTCAGGTGGAATTCCTGGCAGTTCTTCTGGAAAAACATCCGGAAAGTCACGGACTACCGGGATATCTTCGAGTTCTGGTAGCGGGCTGGCATTAAGAGAGTAGAGCTGACCTCAGCCATTCGGGTCAAGACATTGACTATCTTGCCAGATGGGTGTGTAAGTTGAATGGTCCTAGTATAGCAATCAATCTTGGCGTAATGAGTTGTCATCCAATCCATACCCAAAATGATGTTTATGTCCGAGGACTTGAGAGCGATTAGTGATGCTAGGAAAACAAGTCTATTGACAAGGATCTCATTTCCATGGCTTACCCTAGAGGTTTGCCACTTTGAACCAGGAGTTTGAATAACCATGGAAGTAGGCATGTCACAAAAAGTCATGTTGTGCATTCGAGCATAGCTCTCAGATATGAACGAATGGGATGCTCCAATATCGAAAAGAACAGATGCCGGATGGCAGTTAACGAGAAGCGTACCAAGGAGGACGTTAGGATCCTCATAAGCTTTCTCAGCAGAGACATAGTTGACATGACCACGTGCAGTGGGGATTGGCTTGACATAATTCACCTTGTCGGTTGGCTTACCACGGCCAACGGGTTTTCCTGGTTGGTTCTGAGGACACTCACGCATGTAGTGTCCCGGTTCTCCACACTTGAAGCAAGTCACAGTGCTAGTGCGTGGAGCAAAGTTGGAAGGTGGTCCTACATAGGTCTTAGCAGGTGCATACTGTTGAGTTGGGCGAGGCGCCTCATAGGATGGCCTCGGTGTGTACTTGGGCGGCAGAGCAGTGTTAGGAACCCACACACGGCGCTTGTGAGAGCCAGAGCTGGATGAGGAACCAAAGTCTCGAGTATGCTTGCGTGTGGCCTCGAAGTCGGTCTGGCCCGTTTCAGCACTGATAGCCTTGTTTACCAACTTCTGGAAGGAAGTGCACTCGTGCAGACGTAGGTCTCAGCGGAGTTCAGGGCTGAGTCCCTTGCGGAACCTCGCCTATTTCTTGGCATTGGTGGATACTTCCTCAGGTGCATAGCATGCCAAGTTGCCAAACTCGCGACTATAGCCATCTACAGTTAACCGGCCCTGGGTGAAATTGCAGAATTCCTCCCGCTTGCGATCCATGAGACCTTCCGGAATGTGATGTTCACGGAATGCCTCACTGAACTCAACCCAAGTAGTGATTTGGCCAGCAGGACGCATAGCTTCAAAGTTTTCCCACCAAAGACTGGCAGGGCCCTCAAGATGGTAGGCGGCGTAGGTAACCTTGTCAGCTTCGGCCACACGGGCAGAGTGTAGCTTGTGGGTGATACTACGTAGCCAGTCATCCGCATCCAGAGGTTTAGTGGAGTGATGGAACTTCGGTGGGCACATCTTGATAAAGTCATTGATTGACACCACGTCATTCCTCTGACGGAACCCAGTGTTCTGCTCTATGCGTTCCAGCAGACGGTTGGTCTCTCTCTTGTTCCGTTCTGCCTCGATCATAACTTCCGCCAAGGAGGGTGGCTGGGGCAGATTCCCATCTCTAGCCCCACTAGCCTCACCCTGCTCCTGGGCAGCAGGAGTGTTGCGAGTGTTGACCATCCTAAGAAAACAAAACAACGGTTTAGACAAGGATGGCAATAAAATTGACATAGGAGTGCAGAATGTAATGGATGACACGGAATGCAGAGATGTTCATCCGTACGACATGGTAATATAGAAACTGCTATATATACACCAGTGGTCATACACACCATACATAGTTTAGTACAAGCCAAGGCTAAAGTACAACTGCGGTGAAAGACGATACATCCCATCAGAGGCATTCCAAGCTCCTATACATTATTTAACTACACCTCCGGAACTCAGTACACACTAAGTCATATTCCACAAGACGCGCAGGACTGTGGGAATACAACTACTACAATACTACTACTACCATGGTCTAGCTCAGACATTCCCGTAGTAATCTTCGTAAAGATTACCACCGTAGTCTGGAAGTGGAACAGACGGATCTTGAAACTCGCGAGCACTCGAAGGCTGTGGACCATAAGGACATGGATGTGGCCTCGGTCCCGGTGCTGGTGGTAACCGACGCCCACGTGGAGGTGTAATACCCCCAACGTCACGCCAATCCATGCGATCAGGCAGACGAGTCCGCACGGGGTACAAATCCCGCATGTCCAGATATCCGGCATGCACAGCAGGTGCAAGCCGTGTCAAAGTAGTCCAGTGGGTGGCTCGAGTGTTATACAGCTCCATTCGGAGGGCACGGACCTCACGGTCCCTATCCTCCAGCATCTGAACAGTAGTCTGAAGCAGTGCCTCTTCATGAGCAGCATCAGTATACAGACCAGTGTAGTAGCCTTCCTCTCCGGGAAGTGATGCTGGCATGTAACAGAACTCAGTGTTCAGCAACACGGCATGCCTAGCCCGGAGAATGGTCATCATCGAATAGGCGGCATCCTGCACTGCCATCTCGATGGTAACCCCAAGTCCATAAGACCAATGGATAGGGTCGTTAGCTCCGGGATATGAGGGGTATATCCGGACTGTGCAGAAATACTGACTCTGATTGAAATCCCGGTACTGTTCCTCCACGGTGTACTCAGGATACCAGCGATAACCGGTCTCAGTCAGCACACGGACTAGCATGGCCATGTGTCCGGGCACATTAATGCACCGAGTGAAACGAACCACTTGGTGAGGGGTGCGGCCAGACATCTGAAACACGAGGTAATGCAAAGGCATTAGTGTTTCTGGAAGAAATCGGGCAGCATAACAACTGTAAATGCTCAAACAAAGATTTGAGACATCATACAAATGATAGCATAGCCACTCAACAATTCCATATCAAGGTTCCGGGTCCAACAATCATCATACTAAAAGGATAAAAACTGAACTGAGGCTTGAAACCAACAATCCTAAGAGTCTACGGATTAGTAACACGTGAACCTAGTAAGGATAAGAGGCCTATTCCTAAATCCCCGTAGAAAGAATAGACTGACTCATATCTGAAGGGCATAAGGTAAAGGAGTAAAAAGAGCCTTACGTTCCCTTCCACAATCAATTCCCCTACATATAACTAAGAATTTTTCTAGACTCAACATCGACCAGTTTGGCTTGAGAAACCTACAGGCAGTCCAGCTCTGATGCCAACGCTGTCAGGACCCCGATCCTAAGTCACACCGATCTAGCTGTAACATGTCATATCACTTTGCGGCCTCACGCACGGTAACCCCACGGGTGCCACCTTACCTGGCCCGGGACCGTTTACGCATTTTGGCACACGTATATGACAGTGTCGCTAGCATCCATATGACAGAGAACCCTGGCCGACATAGCTAGTTATAAACCAAAAGTGGCACTAGATTACAGAGACAGGCATCCATGACCCAGCAACGAATGTGTCGGTCATCAACGTATGAACCCAAGTCGTAGCAAGCTACATGGACTTAAAGGAACAACGCGTGACATTTCCCCTAAGGTACAGACACAGGAACGAAGAAGGACACATGCCGGCCAGCCTACGTGTTCCGAGCAGTAGCAAGCTACCAAGGCTCATTGGAATCACTAGGAGCCATTTCCCTGTAAGGTAGGCTACCAAAGGAAAACAACTAGGTGTCGGATCCCACACATACCAAGCATTTCAACCATACACACAATATGCTCAATATGTGCAAATACAACATTGCATCACAACAGAACTCTATGACTCAAAGTACTTTATTTAAGAGGCTCCAAGAGCCATACATAACATATCCATACAGGTAGGGGTCACATGACCCAACACTCAAGTCATACAGTCATACAAGCACAAGCGGAAGCTACATGTCTGAGTACAGACAACTTAGAAAATAAAACAGGCTTGGTGTAGCCTGACTATCTACACGGCCCTTCACAAGCTCCAGATCTCCGTCTGGGTGTCAAGCTACTCGTCGACGTCAACGTCTATGTAGAACCCATCAGCAGGGGCAGGGTTCTCCTCTGCAACAGTTATTAAGCAAACATGAGTACAAAGGTACTCAGCAAGTCTTACCACAGAACCTATCATACATGCAACATTATCAAGGGGGTAGTGGAGTTCATAGCAGAAAGCCAGCTTTGACTCTTGGCTAACCTATACTACAACTCTCAACGGATTGCAAGATGTTATTACGAACACGAGTCCTCTACTCACTGTTGGGGAACGTAGTATTTTAAAATTTTCCTACGATCACGCAAGATCTATCTACCAGATGCATAGCAACGAGAGGGGAGAGTGTGTCTACGTACCCTCGTAGACCGGGAGCGGAAGCATCAAGTGACGCGGTTGATGTTGTCGAACTTCTTCACGATCCAACCGATCAAGCACCGAACGTACGGCACCTACGCGTTCAGCACACGTTCAGCTTGATGACGTCCCACGAGCTCTTGATCCAGTTGAGCTTCACGGGAGAGTTTCGTCAGCACGACGGCGTGGTGACGGATATGATGTGATCACCGGCGTAGGGCTTCTCCTAAGCTCCGCGACGGTACGACCGAGGTGTGATTCTGTGGAGGGGGGCACCGCACACGGCTAAAACAAATCAACTTGTGTGTCTTTGGGTGCCCCCCTGCCCCCGTATATAAAGGAGCAAGGGAGGAGGGGCCGGCCACCTCCTATGGTGCGGCTAGGGAGGGGACTCCTACTAGGAATAGGATTGCAATCCTATTCCTAGTAGGATTCACCGGAAGGAAGAAGGGGGAAGGGATTAGGAGAGGTGGCGCCCCCCCCAATCCTTGTCCAACTAGGATTGCTAGGTGGGGGCGCCGGCCAGCCCTATTGGGCTGCCTCTCTCTCACCCTTTAGGCCCACTATGGACCATTCCCTCTCGTAGGGGGTTCCGGTAACCCCCTCCGGCATTCCTGATAAATCCGAAACTTTTCCGGTATACTTCCGATGTCCGAATATAGCCTTCCAATATATCAATCTTTATGTCTCGGACATTCCGAGACTCCTCGTCATGTCCGTGATCTCATCCGGGACTCCGAACTACCTTCGGTACATCAATACTCAAAAACTCATAATACCGATCGTCATCAAACGTTAAGCGTGCGGACCCTACGGGTTCGAGAACTATGTAGACATGACCGAGACTCATCTCTGGTCAATAACCAATAGCGGAACCTGGATGTTCATATTGGCTCCTACATATTCTACGAAGATCTTTTATCGGTCAGAACCGCATAACAACATACGTTGTTCCTTTTGTCAAACGGTATGTTACTTGCCCGAGATTCGATCGTCGGTATCTTTATACCTAGTTCAATCTCGTTGCCGGCAAGTCTCTTTACTCGTTCCGTAACACATCATCTCGTGACTAACTCATTAGTCTTTTGCTTGCAAGGCTTATTATGATGTGTGTTACCGAGAGGGCCCAGAGATACCTCTCCGACACTCGGAGTGACAAATCCTAATCTTGATCTATGCCAACACCACGAATACCTTCGGAGACACCTGTAGAGCATCTTTATGATCACCCAGTTACGTTGTGACGTTTGATAGCACACAAGGTGTTCCTACGGTATTCGGGAGTTGCATAATCTCATAGTCATAGGAACATGTATAAGTCATGAAGAAAGCAATAGCAGTTAAACTAAACGATCATAGTGCTATGCTAACGGATGGGTCTTGTCCATCACATCATTCTCCTAATGATGTGATCCCGTTGATCAAATGACAACTCATGTCTATGGCTAGGAAACATAACCATCTTTGATCAATGAGCTAGTCTAGTAGAGGCATACTAGGGACATACTGTTTTGTCTATGTATCCACACATGTACTAAGTTTCCGGTTAATACAATTCTAGCATGAATAAAAGACTTTTATCATGATATAAGGAAATACAAATAACATATTTATTATTGCCTCTAGGGCATATTTCCTTCAGTCTCCCACTTGAACTAGAGTCAATAATCTAGATTACAAAGTGATGATCCTCACACCCATGGAGTCTTGGTGCTGATCATGTTTTGCCCGTGGAAGAGGCTTAGTCAACGGGTCTGCAACATTCAGATCCGTGTGTATTTTGCAAATCTCTATGTCTCCCTCCTTGACTAGATCGCGGATGGAATTGAAGCGTCTTTTGATGTGCTTTGTTCTTTTGTGAAACCTGGACTCCTTCGCCAAGGCTATGGCTCCAGTGTTGTCACAAAAGATTTTCATTGGACCCGATGCACTAGGTACTACACCTAGATCGGATATGAACTCCTTCATCCAGACTCCTTCATTTGCTGCTTCTGAAGCAGCTATGTATTCCGCTTCACACGTAGATCCCGCCACGACGCTCTGCTTGGAACTGCACCAGCTGACAGCTCCACCGTTCAATAAAAATACATATCCGGTTTGTGACTTTGAGTCATCCGGATCAGTGTCAAAGCTAGAGTTGACGTAACCGTTTACGACGAGCTCTTTGTCACCTCCATAAACGAGAAACATATCCTTTATTCTTTTCAGATACTTTAGGATGTTTTTGACCGCTGTCCAGTGATCCACTCCTGGATTACTTTGGTACCTCCCTGCTAGACTTATAGCAAGGCACACATCAGGTCTGGTACACAGCATTGCATACATGATAGATCCTATGGCTGAGGCATAGGGAATGACTTTCATTTTCTCTCTATCTTCTGCAGTGGTCGGGCATTGAGTCTTACTCAACTTCATACCTTGTAAAACAGGCAAGAACCCTTTCTTTGACTGATCCATTTTGAACCTTTTCAAAATCTTAACAAGGTATGTGCTTTGTGAAAGTCCAATTAAGCGTCTTGATCTATCTCTATAGATCTTGATGCCTAATATGTAAGCAGCTTCTCCGAGGTCTTTCATTGAAAAACTTTTATTCAAATATCCTTTTATGCTATTCAAAAAATCTATATCATTTCCAATTAACAATATGTCATCTACATATAATATTAGAAATGCTACAGAGCTCCCACTCACTTTCTTGTAAATACAGGCTTCTCCAAAAGTCTGTATAAAACCATATGCTTTGATCACCTCATCAAAGCGTATATTCCAACTCCGAGATGCTTGCACCAGTCCATAGATGGATCGCTGGAGTTTGCATACTTTGTTAGCACCTTTTGGATCGACAAAACCTTCTGGTTGCATCATATACAACTCTTCTTTGAGATATCCATTTAGGAAAGCAGTTTTGACATCCATTTGCCAGATTTCATAATCATAAAATGCGGCAATTGCTAACATGATTCGGACAGACTTAAGCATCGCTACAGGTGAGAAAGTCTCATCGTAGTCAACTCCTTGAACTTGTCGAAAACCTTTCGCAACAAGTCGAGCTTTGTAAACAGTAATATTACCGTCTGCGTCGGTCTTCCTCTTGAAGATCCATTTATTTTCGATGGCCTGCCGATCATCGGGCAAGTCAACCAAAGTCCATACTTTGTTCTCATAGATGGATCCCATCTCAGATTTCATGGCTTCAAGCCATTTTGCGGAATCTGGGCTCATCATCGCTTCCTCATAGTTCGTAGGTTCATCATGGTCTAGTAACATGATTTCCAGAAATGGGTTGCCGTACCACTCTGGTGCGGAACGTACTCTGGTTGATCTACGATGTTCAGTAGAAACTTGATCCGAAGTTTCATGATCATTATCATCAACTTCCTCACTAATTGGTGTAGGAATCACTGGAACAATTTCCTGTGATGTACTACTTTCCAATATGGGAGAAGGTACAATTACCTCATCAAGTTCTACTTTCCTCCCACTCACTTCTTTCGAGAGAAACTCTTTTTCTAGAAAGGATCCGTTCTTAGCAACGAATATTTTGCCTTCGGATCTGTGATAGAAGGTGTACCCAACAGTCTCTTTTGGGTATCCTATGAAGACACATTTTTCCGACTTGGGATCGAGCTTATCAGGTTGAAGTGTTTTCACATAAGCATCGCAGCCCCAAATTTTAAGAAACGACAACTTTGGTTTCTTGCCAAACCATAGTTCATAAGGCGTCGTATCAACGGATTTAGATGGTGCCCTATTTAACGTGAATGCAGCTGTCCCTAAAGCATAACCCCAAAACGATAGTGGTAAATCGGTAAGAGACATCATAGATCGCACCATATCTAATAAAGTACGGTTACGACGTTCGGACACACCATTACGTTGTGGTGTTCCAGGTGGCGTGAGTTGTGAAACTATTCCACATTGTTTCAAATGAAGACCAAACTCGTAACTCAAATATTCTCCTCCACGATCAGATCGTAGGAATTTTATCTTCTTGTTACGATGATTCTCTACTTCACTCTGAAATTCTTTGAACTTTTCAAATGTTTCAGACTTGTGTTTCATTAAGTAGATATACCCATATCTGCTCAAATCATCAGTGAAGGTCATAAAATAACGATACCCGCCGCGAGCATCAACGCTCATTGGTCCACATACATCAGTATGTATGATTTCCAACAAATCTGTTGCTCGTTCCATAGTTCCGGAGAACGGAGTTTTAGTCATCTTGCCCATGAGGCACGGTTCGCAAGCACCAAGTGATTCATAATCAAGTGATTCCAAAAGTCCATCTTTATGGAGTTTCTTCATGCGTTTTACACCAATATGACCCAAACGGCAGTGCCGCAAATAAGTTGCACTATCATTATTAACCTTGCATCTTTTGGTTTCAATATTATGAATATGTGTATCACTACAATCAAGATCCAGTAAGAATAGACCACTCTTTAAGGGTGCATGACCATAAAAGATATTATTCATAAAAATGGAACAACCATTATTCTCTGATTTAAATGAATAACCGTCTCGCAATAAACAAGATCCAGATATAATGTTCATGCTCAACGCTGGCACCAAATAACAATTATTTAGGTCTAAAACTAATCCCGAAGGTAGATGTAGAGGTAGCGTGCCGACGGCGATCACATCGACTTTGGAACCGTTTCCCACGCGCATCGTCACCTCGTCCTTAGCTAATCTTCGTTTAATCCGTAGTCCCTGTTTCGAGTTACAAATATTAGCAACCGAACCGGTATCAAATACCCAGGTACTACTACGAGCATTAGTAAGGTACACATCAATAACATGTATATCATATATACCTTTGTTCATCTTGCCATCCTTCTTATCCGCCAAATACTTGGGGCAGTTCCGCTTCCAGTGTCCAGTTCCCTTGCAGTAGAAGCACTCAGTTTCAGGCTTGGCTCCAGATTTGGGTTTCTTCGTTGAAGTAGCAACTGATTTGCTATTCTTTTTGAAGTTCCCTTTCTTTCCCTTGCCCTTTTTCTTGAAACCAGTGGTCTTATTAACCATCAACACTTGATGCTCCTTTTTTATTTCTACCTCCGCAGCTTTGAGCATAGCGAAGAGCTCGGGAATTGTCTTTTGCATCCCTTGCATGTTATAGTTCATCACAAAGCCTTTATAGCTTGGTGGCAGTGATTGAAGAACTCTATCAATGACACTATCTTCGTCAACATTGCAACCAAGTTGAGTCATATGACTGTAGTACCCAGACATTCTGAGCAAGTGTTCACTGATAGAACTGTTCTCCTCCATTTTGCAGCTGTAGAACTTATTGGAAATCTCATATTTCTCAATTCGGGCATTTGCTTGAAATATTAACTTCAACTCCTGGAACATCTCATATGCTCCATGACGTTCAAAACGTCGTTGAAGTCCCGGTTCTAAGTCGTAAAGCATGGCACACTGAACTATCGTGTAGTCATCAGACCGCGACTGCCAGACGTTCACAGCGTCTGCATCAGCGGAAGGGGGCTTGTCACCTAGCGGTGCTTCAAGGACATAATTCTTCTGTGCAGCAATGAGGATAATTCTCAGGTTACGGACCCAGTCCGTGTAATTGCTACCATCATCTTTCAACTTAGCTTTCTCTAGGAATGCATTAAAATTCAAAGGAACGGTAGCACGGGCCATTGATCTACAACGACATAGATATGCAAAAAAAACTATCAGGACTAAGTTCATGATAAATTAAAGTTCAATTTAATCATATTAATTTAAAGAACTCCCACTTAGATAGACATCCCTCTGGTCATCTAAATGATCACGTGATCCAAATCAACTAAACCATGTCCGATCATCACGTGAGATGGAGTAGTTTTCAATGGTGAACATCTTATGTTGATCATATCTACTATATGATTCACGCTCGACCTTTCGGTCTCCAGTGTTCCGAGGCCATATCTGTATATGCTAGGCTCGTCCAGTTTAACCCGAGTATTCTGCGTGTGCAAAACTGGCTTACACCCGTTGTATTTGAACGTAGAGCTTATCACACCCGATCATCACGTGGTGTCTCGGCACGACGAACTTTCGCAATGGTGCATACTCAGGGAGAACACTTATACCTTGAAATTTAGTAAGGGATCATCTTATAATGCTACCGTCGTTCTGAGCAAAATAAGAAGCATAATAAGATAAACATCACATGCAATCAAAATATGTGACATGATATGGCCATCATCATCTTGTGCTTTTGATCTCCATCTCCAAAGCACCGTCATGATCACCTTCGTCACCGGCTTGACACATTGATCTCCATCGTAGCATCGTTGTCGTCTCGCCAACTATTGCTTCTATGACTATCGCTACCGCTTAGTGATAAAGTAAAGCAATTACATGGCGATTGCATTTCATACAATAAAGCGACAACCATATGGCTCCTGCCAGTTGCCGATAACTTTACAAAACATGATCATCTCATACAAAACAGTATAATTCATCACGTCTTGACCATATCACATCACAACATGCCCTGCAAAAACAAGTTAGACGTCCTCTACTTTGTTTGTTGCAAGTTTTACGTGGCTGCTACGGGCTTTAGCAAGAACCGTTCTTACCTACGCATACAAAACCACAACGATGTTTCGTCAAGTATGTGCTGTTTTAACCTTCACAAGGACCGGGCGTAGCCACACTTGATTCAGCTAAAGTGAGAGAGACAGACACCCGCCAGTCACCTTTAAGCAACAAGTGCTCGTAACGGTGAAACCAGTCTCGCGTAAGCGTACGCGTAATGTCGGTCCGGGCCGCTTCATCTCACAATACCGCCGAAGCAAAGTATGACATGCTGGTAAGCAGTATGACTAGTATCGTCCACAATCTTATTGTGTTCTACTCGTGCATATCATCTATGCATAGACCTGGCTCATGATGCCACTGTTGGGGAACGTAGTATTTTAAAATTTTCCTACGATCACGCAAGATCTATCTACCAGATGCATAGCAACGAGAGGGGAGAGTGTGTCTACGTACCCTCGTAGACCGGGAGCGGAAGCGTCAAGTGACGCGGTTGATGTTGTCGAACTTCTTCACGATCCAACCGATCAAGCACCGAACGTACTGCACCTCCGCGTTCAGCACACGTTCAGCTTGATGACGTCCCACGAGCTCTTGATCCAGTTGAGCTTCACGGGAGAGTTTCGTCAGCACGACGGCGTGGTGACGGATATGATGTGATCACCGGCGTAGGGCTTCTCCTAAGCTCCGCGACGGTACGACCGAGGTGTGATTCTGTGGAGGGGGGCACCGCACACGGCTAAAACAAATCAACTTGTGTGTCTTTGGGTGCCCCCCTGCCCCCGTATATAAAGGAGCAAGGGAGGAGGGGCCGGCCACCTCCTATGGTGCGGCTAGGGAGGGGACTCCTACTAGGAATAGGATTGCAATCCTATTCCTAGTAGGATTCACCGGAAGGAAGAAGGGGGAAGGGATCAGGAGAGGTGGCGCCCCCCCAATCCTAGTCCAACTAGGATTGCTAGGTGGGGGCGCCGGCCAGCCCTATTGGGCTGCCTCTCTCTCACCCTTTAGGCCCACTATGGACCATTCCCTCTCGTAGGGGGTTCCGGTAACCCCCTCCGGCATTCCCGATAAATCCGAAACTTTTCCGGTATACTTCCGGTGTCCGAATATAGCCTTCCAATATATCAATCTTTATGTCTCGGACATTCCGAGACTCCTCGTCATGTCCGTGATCTCATCCGGGACTCCGAACTACCTTCGGTACATCAATACTCAAAAACTCATAATACCGATCGTCATCAAACGTTAAGCGTGCGGACCCTACGGGTTCGAGAACTATGTAGACATGACCGAGACTCATCTCTGGTCAATAACCAATAGCGGAACCTGGATGTTCATATTGGCTCCTACATATTCTACGAAGATCTTTTATCGGTCAGAACCGCATAACAACATACGTTGTTCCTTTTGTCAAACGGTATGTTACTTGCCCGAGATTCGATCGTCGGTATCTTTATACCTAGTTCAATCTCGTTGCCGGCAAGTCTCTTTACTCGTTCCGTAACACATCATCTCGTGACTAACTCATTAGTCTTTTGCTTGCAAGGCTTATTATGATGTGTGTTACCGAGAGGGCCCAGAGATACCTCTCCGACACTCGGAGTGACAAATCCCAATCTTGATCTATGCCAACACCACGAATACTTTCGGAGACACCTGTAGAGCATCTTTATGATCACCCAGTTACGTTTTGACGTTTGATAGCACACAAGGTGTTCCTACGGTATTCGGGAGTTGCATAATCTCATAGTCATAGGAACATGTATAAGTCATGAAGAAAGCAATAGCAGTTAAACTAAACGATCATAGTGCTATGCTAACGGATGGGTCTTGTCCATCACATCATTCTCCTAATGATGTGATCCCGTTGATCAAATGACAACTCATGTCTATGGCTAGGAAACATAACCATCTTTGATCAATGAGCTAGTCTAGTAGAGGCATACTAGGGACATACTGTTTTGTCTATGTATCCACACATGTACTAAGTTTCCGGTTAATACAATTCTAGCATGAATAAAAGACTTTTATCATGATATAAGGAAATACAAATAACATATTTATTATTGCCTCTAGGGCATATTTCCTTCACTCACCACAACAATACACCACCGAGGATCCTCTTCCGTCATCCTACGAAAGGGCCATCCACGGTACTCACACTTATCTTGAGGCTTTTAGTAGTATCCATCAACTTGTCTATGAACTGTAAGAGTAACCAAGTAGTCCGTACCGCGAACAACGGCTATTCGAATAGATTGATAACCCTGCAGGGGTGTACCTCTTCACACACGCTTTCACCACTTATCGTCGTTTACTCGACATGTACTCGGCAACCTTCAAGCGGAAGCCCAGCGAGGGTGTCGGCCACGACCTGACTAACTACTCAAGTCTCTCGTCCAGGTTTATCGCCTATTTGGGTTCCATCCGTGGGGAGATCCGGCCGGGGTGTCGCTCACGGCCCCAAACGATGTGTACAGGGTTCTCGAGTCACCAAACGGGCAACCGGTACACCGTGCCACGTACCTGTCGCATCACAACCCACCCCGAGGGTCAGCGCTGTGCACGACCTCCAGTAAACTATAAACACCAGAAACTAGTTGCAACTTCTGGACAGAGATCGAGGGTAATTAATAAGCCGAGAGGGTCCATTGGTTTCGGGCCCAATGCATGGTGGTAACTGGAACTTGAACCACACATACAGATCTCGGGTCCTATGTACGGTTCCAATGAAACAACCCACCACGTACTCCTACATGGCCTTTCATCGATACCTTAACCAAACGTGTTCCACACTTCTTTCACTTTACCGAAATGATTGTTTCACTCTGATCCATCACCCAGATGAACCAGACCAGACACAACTCTAAGCATAGCAGGCAACATAAGCAAATAGCATGGTGGATCACACATCACATGGCTCAATCAACTCCTACACATGCTAGTGGGTTTCAACTATTTACTGTGGCAATGACAGGTCATGCAAGGGAATAGGGTTCAACTACCGCAGCAAGTAGCAGTTCACACGCTGTTGCCTTAATGCAGTAAAAGAGAGCAGGAGCGAGAAGATTGGGTTTGTATCGGAATGATCAATGATTGCTTGCCTGACAAAGTGGTTGTCGGGTACTGCTCTTCAACTCGATACGCAGCAGTATCCTCGGGAGCAGGACCTAACATAGAGAATACCGGCGATACAATCATTAAACAAACAAATGCAACAATATGATGCATGCTCATGACATGGCAAGATGCATGTGTGTTGGGCTAATGCAACTATAACCAGAAGGGTTTGAGCCTATTTGAATCAAAGATTCAAATTGGCACTTTAGCTATTATTTAATTAAGTGCATTATCATGTTTTAAAGTATACAGCAAGGTTAACTTGCTCAAACATGCATGAAACCAGTTCCATTGGAAAGATTGGATTTTTCTGATCAATTTTCATATATAAATCTTTTCCATCTGAGCTACTGTTGAATTTATATGATTTTTTGAAGTTTAGGCATTTTCTGGAATTTCCTGAATTATTTTTAAATCTAAAAATCCCAGATAATCCTTTACTGCGTCAGCATGACATCATGCTGACGTCAGTCAGTCAACAGGGTGGCCCAAGTCAAACCTGACCAGTGGGACCCACTGGTCAGTATCACAGTTAACTAATTAACTAATTAGAAAAACACCTAAACTAGGTTTGACTAGCAGGCAGGGCCCACATGTCAGTGACCCAGGGGGGTCAAACCCGTGGTCAAACAGGCCTAACTCGCCGGTGTTTAGCCGCCGGCGAGGCCAAACACGGCGGTGAGGTGCGGGTTTTGTGCTCCGGCTGCCAAAACGACGGCGGAGCACACCTACGGGTAGCTGGAGGCAAACCGCATCGAATGGAGGTGGTGGCTGGCCTCGGGGTCGCCGGGGATGACGCCGGCGATGAGTCCAGCGGCTGCCGGAGTTCGGCGGAGTCAAAAACGACGGTGCGGTGCTCGTAGAGGAGCGTGGAGTGGTCCTACAGCACCAACGCGTGACGGTGAAGCTGATAGGCACGGTGGCCGGACCATTGGATGGCCGGAGCCTCGTCGGCGACGAGCTCCGCGGCGGTGCGTGCAGGTGAGCTTCGTGCGGTGCGTTCCAGGGTAGTAGAGAGCCAACGGAGAGGGGGAGGACGAAGTTGGGCTCACAGAGGTTGCAGCAGACGCCGGAGCGAGCTTGGGGGCGGTCGGAACTGAGCGGGACGGCGAGGGGGATCTCCGCGGCCGGAGTTGGGGAAGAAGGGGTCGGGGGCGTCTCCAGGGCGGGCGAGCGCTCGGGGCTCGGCCTGCTCAAAGTAGTCGAGGACGGCGGAGACGACGGACACGGCGACGGGGCTCACGGACGACGGTGGGCGCGGCTACTACGACGGTGCGAGCACGGCAGCGTCGGCCATGGTGCGGGGAGGGCGAAGGAGAGGAGCTGGGGAGAGTGGAGAGTGTCTGCGGGGTCGGGGGCGAGGTGGAAGTTCGATCCAGGCCTCCAGGGCGGCGAGGGGAGGAAGCAGGGCGGCGGACAGCTGCGTGGCGCGCGCTGCGGCCGCCGTCGAGCACCTGCCTGCCTGCCTGGCCGAGCCAAGCAGCTCGCTGGAGCGGCAGCTGGGTGGGCCGGCAGGTGGGCCGGGTGGGGCGTCAGGTAACCTTTCTCTCTCTCCCTTTTCCTATTTCTTTTTCTGTTTCATTTCTTTTGCAACTTTGTTTAATTAATAAAAATGCCAGAACATTTTTATAACTCATAAAACTTGTCATGCCCACTGTATATAATATGAACAGCATGGAACATTATAGTTTATGATTATTTGAGCATTTAAAATAGTTTATAGCATTTAAATGCCCAAATGCAAATACCATATGATTTAATCCAGAGACCTTAGATGTCCTAGAAAATTGTGCACCATTTTTGGCAGAGGTTTAAGACCAAGGCAGAAATGATGGACAATTTTGAAGGGCATTTTGGGTACATTGGAAAAGATTTTATCAAACCCTAGTTGTTAGAAGAGGGGTGCTGGGGTTTCTGTCATTCCCATTTCAAGTTTCTTTGATAAGTAAACATTATGCACACTCTAGCTAGTCCTAATGCAAGTGCTAACTAGGGATGTGACAAGAACATCACGAAGACACAAGAAGCACCACCATGGGACGCCCTGATAAAAATCAAGAGGGATAAAAAATGGACAAAACATTACAACAAATAGATCATATATAACACAACTTAGATGAGACATTGTTACATTGTTCAACCAATTTAAAATATGTTCATGATTTTTTTAACACAAACTCATAAAGTTATTTAAAGTTTAGAATCTGTTAATTTTAATAAGTATTTGCATGCTTCAAAAGTGTTCACGTACTAATATCAGCAATTGGAATTATGAAGAAAAAAATGAAAAACAGAAGAAATTGTATTTAAAAAGTTAGTATAATTTATAATTAAAGAAATAAAAACATGAGCTCTTAATTTTGTTTTTACAAAAATAAAGTATACTATAGAAAAAAGAAAATTGTTGCCTGACTGATGATTCACACATCTTTTACATCTCTCCATCAAGCATTGACTAAAATAACATACACAACCAAAAAAATGATCTAGATGATAATTAGCAAATCTATGAAAAAGATAAACTATGTAGCACAAAAAACGGTGACAAGCAGTGTGTTTTCCTAGGTGATTAGTGGAGTTATTTGAGAACAAATGATCGTCGGTTCGAATGCCGAGTCCCCCACACATGTTTTTGCCAGCTTAACTAAAAAAACTAAATAGACCAGTCCATCACGGAGTGTCGGTGTACTAAAGTAGGGGTACCCTTAGTATCCCAAACTTGTGCACGGGCAGTCGCAGCGTCCCGCAGCAAGGCTTGTCGGGTGATCGGCAAGGTCCTCCGTGGCTCCTTTGGAGCCATTCAAGAACAAAGTATCCAAGCTAAGAAGACAAGGCCCCGGCAAGAGGAGCTTGCCGGGAAGGCCACTCAAGGCACAAGGCCACTCAAGGCGCAAGACCCTGGCAAGAGGAGCTTGCCGGGAAGGCCAACCAAGGCACCTCAAGAAACTTGCCGCGACGCGCCACGCGTCCCGGCAAGGCCCGGTGAGCGACAAGCTCCCGGAAGCGACAAGATAGCGACCGCGGCAAGGCGCTTGCCGCGGCAAGCTTCCACTCAGTACCCTCGCTCCAGCACATCCACCCACGTGTCGCTCTGGGATCCTCCCAGGCACACGTGGTGGAAGGCTGTGCAGCCAGGGGTACGCGGTGGCAAGCGGCGATGACAAGGATGCCATCGTGGCGAACGGTGGCGCCCCTAACGGCCACTTTTTGCACTGTTTGGGCGACGGCGATGGGCATTTAATGCTCTTGTCCCCTGCCGTCAGGGTTAGGTATGGAACACTGTTCCAACTACCACGCTGTTTACATTTTTACCCTCAACTGCGCTGCCACCTGTCGGGGACCCCTTGAGCATATAAAAGGAGGCCCATGCGCACGTAGAGGGGGGTTAGACACTCG
This sequence comes from Secale cereale, assembly GCA_902687465.1. NCBI lineage: Eukaryota > Viridiplantae > Streptophyta > Magnoliopsida > Poales > Poaceae > Secale > Secale cereale. Next base: position 487,780,463 of record LR738714.1, on the reverse strand, counting down.
AACGCTCTCACGCTCGGTCCTGTTAGCTGCCGAAGTGTACTGTAGCTTCCAGCGCTCCCGAACCAAGAACTCAATACAAATCAAAGCAGGAGTAGGGTTTTACGCATCCGTGCGGCCCGAACCTGGGTAAACTGCTCGTGTGCCTCGTCTCGATCCGCTCTTTGTGCAATATTCGCCCCCTTGCCATACCGAAAAGGGGCTCCGTCCCCATAGGTGTTCGTGGGTGGATCAGTTTCCCCGACATCTTTGGCGCGCCAGGTAGGGGGGTGCGTCGAGGTTGTGTGAACCCGATCCAGCGTCCACACGAGCTAGATCTTGATCGTCTTCATCAACATGCCGCCGAAGAAGAAGGCTTCGGAGGCAGCCGGCCCGTCCGCGTCGATCCCACCACTGCCGGAGCCAGCGGCTGGTGGGGTAGACGCCGGCGGAAGAACAGACGTCGACGAGGGAACTCACGGTGCTGCCAAGTCCAAGGGCAAGGCTGGCGTAGCCGGCTCCCACGACGACCGGGCGCACTCCAAAACCTCGGCGTCCGTGCATGCACCGCGCACTTCTCAGGAGGCGCGGGACCGGCAGCGTCCTGGTACTCACGGTACCATTCGCTTGCTGGGCCAAGTTCAAGCTGGTGGGTCCCGGAATGCTCAGGACCAGCATGCGCGCCAACATGCTGGCACGAGCAAGGCACGGTCGCCTGGACGGGATGCTGCTCCTTCTAACGTAGTTAGAAGTCCGAGCATATCTCGATCCTCGCACCGTTCGCCACCGCTGCCCGCCACTCCAGCAGAAGCTCTGGCGCGAGCTCAACTGCTTCTAGACTTCCCTCCAGCGGCAGACAAAGCCGACGACTGGAGGGCCACCATTCAGAGTCTCATCGCCTTCGCCAACGGCGACACCCCGCGGCAACCGAGCACATCGCAGCCGCGGCAAGTCAGCCAGGCGTGGGCCGATGGCGACAAGACCGGTGGGGGTGCAACCACCATGCACACTTCGCCCCGGAGGCCAAAATCGCCGACTCGCCGGATCAACATTGACGACGGCTCCACCGCGTCATCGGATCCACGAGTTCATCGCGATCAGCGCCAAGTTCTTCAAGATCGACAACAAGAAGACGCTCGTACCCGCATCGAGCGCCGGAGAGAAGCGCGGCGTCAATCAGACCAGCGCGTTGGGCCCGCTGTTGACATGCATGCGCCAGGGGGACCAGGCGACTTGCCGTACGCAGTAGGCTGTCATGCGTTCACTCGTGAGCTGCGGCAAGTCCAGTGGCCCAGCATGACAAACTTCAAGCCAGACGTACCGGAGAAGTACGACGGCAAGACGCACCGGTCGGAGTTCCTCAGCATCTACACCATCGCGGTGCAAGCTGCTGGGGGGCGGGACGACAAGATCCTTGCCAACTACTTTCCCCTGGTACTCAAACCCAACGTCAGGTCCTGGCTCATGCACTTGCCAGACAACTCCATTTCTTCTTGGGCAGATCTCTGCCATCAGTTTGTCGGCGCCTTTACGGGCGGCCACAAACCCCATGGCCAAGAGAGTGACCTTCACCTGCTCGCTCAGAAGGAAGGAGAACCCCTGCGCAAATACATCCAGAGATTCAGCCGTGTTCAACACAACATCCCAGACGTCCACCCTGCCGCGGTTATCAGCGCGTTCCATCAGAACGTGCGTAACCGCAGGATGAGGGAGGAGATGGCGATGTGCAAGATACGAGACGTCAGTGAGCTTTATGCCCTGGCCGACAAGTGTGCACGCGCTGAGGAGGGGAGGAAACTCCCCGGAGAGGGTACAGGCGCAGGGGGATCTGACAGTGAGGATGCCGCCCCGGCAAAGAAAAACCGACGGCGGAACAACAGGAAGAAGAAGAACAAAGAAGTGCTAGTCGTTGAGCAGTCCGGCAACGGAGGTGGCGCCAACAAGGCCAAAGTTGGTAGCTCCGGCAAGGAGACTGCCGCATGCACAAACTGTCAGGCCGTGGCGGCCGCCGACAAGCAGGACGGCACCGACAAGCAGTATTGCAAGATCCACCGCACCAAGGGCCACGACCTCCAGAATTGCAAGAGGGTCGAGCAACTTGTTGAGCAGCAGAAGGCTGAATACGAGTGGCGCGACAAGGAGAAGGCCCAAGGAGGTGATGGAGGATTCGGCCAGAAGCGGCCCTTCAACGGCCGGGGAGGACGCCGCGGCAAGGACAAGCAGCGGCAAGGTGACAGACCTCCCCGCGGCTGCGACAAGGATGAAGACGATGAAGATGACGAAGACATGGATGATGTTGAGAACAGTGAGCAGGAGTTCCAGAAAGCCATAGAAGTACTGTGCGTTGACGGCGGTGCCTCTCTGCATACTTCTCACCGCCAACTTAAACAGTGGGTGCGGGAAGTTAATGCAGCAGAACCACCTGTCGAATCGCGCAGGCTTCTGAAATGGTCCAGCACGCCTATCACCTTTGATATTGAGGACCACCCTGATCGCACAACTGCGGTCGGGTGCTTGCCGATGTTGGTTTCACCAACTATCCGCAACCTCAAGGTCACTAAGATGTTAGTTGACGGCGGGGCCGGCTTGAACTTGATCTCCTCCATGGTACTCCATAAACTCCAGATCCCTGACAGCGAGCTCGAAGAGACCGGCACATTCCAAGGAATAAACCCGGGAAGGAGCAAGCCGAAGGGGAAGATCACGCTGCCAGTGACATTTGGTAGGGAGCTGAACTTCAGAACTGAGAAAGTCACTTTTGACGTTGCCGATTTTCCATTGCCTTACAATGGAATACTTGGCCGTCCAACGCTCGCCAAGTTCATGGCGGCCTCTCACTATGCATACAATATGTTGAAGATGCCCGGCCCGATAAGCGTCATCTTTGTCCTTGGCGATAAGAAAGATGCCCTTATCTGCGCCGACAAGATCTACCGGGAAGCAGCAGCCGCAACAGATAGCAAGACACTTGCCGCTGAAGCTCCCGGGGGGAAGAAGAAGACCAAGTCCGGCGAGAGCTCTTGGGGCCACTCCGGCAAGCGCACCTCTTCGGAGTGCTGCGCTGCCGTCGAGGACGCACCATCGAGCTCCACCGGCAAGTGTAAGAAGACGATGGCAGCTCCGCCAGAGACTAAGAAGGTGCCCGCCAAGGAGGACGGCACTGGTGGTACTTTCACCATCAGTGCCATGCTTGACCTTAAATAGGAAAGCGCGCTCGTTGCTTTCCTGCGGGCGAACGTCGACGTGTTTGCATGACAACCGTCTGACATCCCCGGTGTTCCCAGGAAAGTAATTGAGCACAAGCTTGCCGTCTGTCCTCACGCGCGGCTCGTCAAGCAAAAAGTCAGGAAACAAGCAGTGGAGCGCCAAGAATTCATAGCAGAAGAGATCAAGAAGTTGGAAGCAGCAGGCCTTGTCAGAGGAGTGCTCCATCCAACGTGGTTGGCCAATCCAGTAGTCGTGCGTAACGCAAATGGGAAATGGAGGCTTTGTATTGACTTCACCGATGTGAATAAAGCTTGTCCCAAAGACCCATTTCCTTTGCCGCGCATTGACCAGATTGTTGACTCCACGGCCGGATGTGATTTGCTTTCATTTCTTGATGCATACTCAGGATATCATCAAATCTTCATGGCGGAAGAGGATGAGGAGAAGACCGCGTTCATCACTCCATGTGGCACATACTGTTTCATACGGATGCCTTTTGGTTTGAAGAATGCTGGTTCAACATTTTCAAGGGTGGTCCATACAGCTTTTGAGCCACAAATTCACAGAAATGTAGAAGCATACATGGATGACATAGTGGTCAAAAGCAAGGATAGAGCAACCCTGATACAAGATTTAGAAGAGACCTTTGCGAATCTGCGCAGGATCCAGCTCAAGCTCAACCCCGAGAAGTGTGTGTTTGGAGTCCCTTCCGGCAAACTTCTCGGGTTCTTCGTGTCTCAGAGGGGGATTGAAGCCAATCCCGACAAGATCAAGGCCATCGAGCAAATTGAAGCACCGAAGCGCGTCAAGGATGTACGAAGACTCGCCGGTTGCGTGGCTGCTCTCAGCAGGTTTATCTCTAAGTCAGCTGAGCGCGCCCTGCCGTTTTTCAAAATTTTGAAAAAGGCGGGTCCAATGAAGTGGACTCCGGAAGCGGAGGCCGCGCTGCAAGACTTGAAGAGATACCTGTCCTCCACTCCAATACTTGTCGCACCTAAACCACAAGAGAAGTTGCTGCTGTACCTAGCGGCAACCAATCAAGTGGTTAGTGTTGCGTTAGTAGCGGAGAGGGAGACAGATGATGAGCCAGCAACCGCGGCAAGCACGTCCAGCGACAAGCAGGGGGCTTCCCCGACAAGCTCTGGTCCTGACAAGGATAGGTCGGCACAGACGCAAGAGGAGATGCGGAAGAAGATGGTGCAGCGCCCAGTTTACTTTGTTAGCTCCCTTCTGCAGGGGGCTAGGTCAAGGTACTCTGGTGTGTAGAAGTTGCTTTTCGGCCTCCTCATGGCCTCGAGAAAGCTGCGCCATTACTTCCAGGCACATGAGATAACAGTTGTCACTCGCTTTCCGCTGAAGAGGATACTGCAGAATCCAGAAGCAACAGGCAGGATTGTTGAGTGGGCACTGGAACTGTCAAGCTTTGGCCTCAAGTTTGAAAGCACTTCAACTATCCAGAGCAGAGCATTGGCAGAATTCATAGCAGAGTGGACACCAACACCAGATGAACAGATTCCAGAAACGAGCATCCCCGTCAAGGAAGCAAGTAAAGAGTGGCTGATGTACTTTGATGGTGCATTTTTGCTGCAAGGCGCCGGTGCCGGCGTGCTGCTTGTCGCACCCACCGGAGAGCACCTCAAGTACGTAGTCCAGATGCACTTTCCCAAGGAGCAAGCAACAAATAATACTGCAGAGTATGAAGGTTTGCTTGCCGGTCTCAGGATCGCGGCAGACCTTGGGATCAAGAAGTTGATTGTCAGGGGTGACTCGCAGCTTGTCGTCCGCCAAGTGAACAAGAATTACCAGAGCCCATTGATGGAAGCTTACGTTGATGAAGTGAGAAAGCTTGCAGAACACTTTGACGGCCTACAGATGGAGCACGTTCCAAGAGCTCAGAACAACATCGCAGATGGCCTATCAAAGTGCACCGCACTTAAGTTGCCTGTGGAACCAGGGATCTTTGTGCTCAAGCTGACTCAACCATCCGTAACACCATCAACTGGACAGAGCAAGAAGAGGAAGCTGATTTCTGGTGACTATCTTCCGCCAGAGCTTCCCGAAGCCGCCGCCAACAAGGTCCCCAAGATCAACACCAAGAATGCTGAGGAGCAGTCCGCTCCGGCAAGCCCTAGGGTTTGTTCCGTTGAAGCAGACGCTCCCGACAAGTTTTGCTCCGGCAAGCTTGCCGGGGAATGTCAAGCTCTGGCTGAGCCGCAGGTTCTTGCCGTAGAAGCGGATGTTCCCGCAGCAGCAGATGTGCCTTTAGTCTTTGTTGTCGAGCCACAGGCTCCAGCATGGGCACAGCAGATTGTCCGTTTCCTTTAGACAAGAGAACTTTCCAAAGAACAAGAAGAAGCTGAAAGAGTAGCCCGGCAGTCAAGTATGTACCAGTTTGTCGACAACACACTGTACAGAAGAAGACTCAACGGTGTGAAATTGAAGTGTATTCCCCGGGAAGATGGACAAAAGCTGTTGGCAGAGATACACGGAGGCATATGTGGTCACCACATTGGCGCAAGAGCACTTGCCGGCAAAGCATTCCGACAAGGTTTCCTTTGGCCAGAAGCCCTACAGGATGCGACTGCACAAGTAACCAAATGTGAAGCGTGCCAGTTCCATTCCAAGCAGATACACCAGCCAGCTCAAGCTCTCCAGACGATCCCTTTATCCTGGCCATTTTTGGTCTGGGGGCTCGACATCCTCGGCCCCTTTCCCCGCGCAGCCGGGGGCTTTGAGTACTTGTACGTTGCCATCGACAAGTTCACAAAGTGGCCAGAAGTGGAACCTGTGAGAAAGGTGACCGCACAGTTAGCAGTCAAGTTCTTCAGGTCGATTGTTTGCCGTTTCGGGATCCCTAACAGGATCATCACCGACAACGGTACGCAATTCACGAGCCGCACCTTCATGCAGTACGTCCAAGATCTTGACGCCAAGGTCTGCTTCGCTTCTGTTGCTCACCCGAGAAGCAACGGTCAAGCGGAGAGGGCAAATGCTGAAGTGTTGCATGGCCTCAAGACCAGAACTTTCGACAGGCTGCACAAATGCGGAAGGAACTGGATCGAGGAGCTGCCGGTGGTTCTTTGGTCGATCAGGACGACGCCAAATCGAGCCACTGGACAGACACCTTTCGCTCTAGTCTATGGAGCAGAGGAAGTTCTCCCCACGGAACTCGTATACGGGTCACCTCGAGTGCTCGCTTACGATGAGCTCGAGCAAGAGCAGCTGCGACAAGATGACGCGCTGCTCCTTGAGGAAGACCGTCTTCAGGCTGCTGTACGAGCTGCTCGATACCAGCAAGCTTTGCGCCGCTACCATAGCCATAAAGTTAACGCCAGAAGTCTCGAGGAAGGCGGCGTTGTTCTTCGGCGCGTTCAGTCCGCCAAGAATTCCAACAAGTTGACGCCAAAGTGGGAAGGCCCTTATCGGGTGAAACGAGTCACTAGGCCCGGCGCTGTCCGCCTTGAGACCGAAGATGGCTTTCTGGTGAGCAACTCCTGGAACATTGAGCATCTTCGTAAGTTTTACCCTTAAGGCGCGGTTGCCGTGACCCGCTCCGGCAACCACCTTTTGTACAAGTCTTGCCGTTGTTGCATGTAATCCTTTGTACAAAGCCGGGCGCAGACCCCGTGCATCAGTAAAGCTCATGTGCATCGCACATCTTGTCATTTCATGCTCTTTACTTTATGCATGTATTATCTGACACCTCGTGCAGCGCCTACTCCCGGTAAGCAATAACGAGCCCAAAGGCTCCATATCTGTATTTTCTCTCCTTTCTTTTTTCCAAGCAAAAGAAGTTTCCCTCGCACACAAGTTTGCCGGGGGGAGGAGAAGATAGTGGTATGGACCAAGTGCCATTCAAGAAAGTTTCACCTTGCCGGGAAGCAGACGACAGAAAAGCTAAGTTGCCAAAGTTTGAGCAATCAGATTTTTAAATTTTTAAGTTATCTTCCTTGAACGACCGTGCTTTGTATGGAAAACCTGTGCGCGGAGGAACCTACTCGTAGCTAGTTGCGCCCTTACTTTGTTTCGAGTCCGCTCAACGACTTAATGTGCTGCGACTAGTGTAGCGCCCTTACTTTGTTTTCGAGCAGGCTCAACAACTTAAGTGCGTTGCAACTAGTTGCGACAAGGTTTCTTGTCGGTAGCAACACCGCCAGCAGGCTGTTCACGTTCCGCACTCAACGCTCGCGGCTAAGGTGCCTGCACCGGCAAGTTCCCTAAAAGCGTAGGGCAAAAACATACAAAGCAAAAGAATCAAGTAGAGGAAATAACAGTGCAATCACTACCAAAAATAAAGTTATATTACAAGATAGCTTGTCGCAGCCCTAACAGATTGTTCTCCTAACATGATTGGCAGCGACAGGAAAAGAAGAAAATGGGCAAGCCTAATCCGCGAGGTCGCCCTCGACCCTCTTGATGCCGCTCACTTTGTCCACAATGGGTGCGACAAGGGCCTTGAGCGCCTCCATATCAACGTCCGACGGCAAGCTCCAAAGGACGTTGGTGAGGTTGAGGCCTGGATTGCGAAAAGCCACCTTCATCAGCACCTTTTGAAGGGCGCCCGCGCAGAGCTTGCGCGACTCGTCTGCCAGCTGCTTGGGGATCCTTTCCCGGAGTTGCTGTAGGGCCGTCGCCACGCCTCTGAAGAACAGAGTGAGCTTGGCGCTGGGGTGGAGGTTCTCGTCGGTGGAGTACCCGAGATACTCCGCCCCCAGCTGCGCCAGCTCCTTGTCGATGTCTGCGGCGGCGTTCACAAGACCCTCTGTCCAATGCTCGACGGTCACCCTGAAGTTGTTCTGGGTAATGGCAGCACTCTCCAGCAGCGCCTTCTCAGCCCTGACCTCCTCCTTCAGGGCCGTCTCCCGCTTCTTGGCGCCGTCCAGCGTCTGGGTCAGGGTGGTCAGCTTCAACTCCAGATCGGCGTTGGAATCCTTGGCGGCAGCGAGCTCCTTGCCCTTCTCGGCGAGGCGGACCTGCAGCTCTGAATGGCTGTGGGCGTCCTTCTCACGCTCGAGCTTGAGCGCGGCGATCTCTTCGCCTCTTGCCTTGAGGTCGGCCTCCAGCTGCGTCACCTTCTGCTCCAACTCCTCCTTGGCGTTCTCAGTAGCCGCGGCAGCATCTTTTGCTTCCTGAAGAGCTCCGCCAAGAGATTGCTCGCGCGCGGCAAGCTCCTCCTCGTGGCTGTAGAGGTTGACTTTCCGCTGCGCCAGCTCGCCTTCCAGCGTAGATAGCTTCTCGGCGGCAAGACGTTGCTGCTCTTCGACTTCGGCCTTCTCAAGGAAGAAGGCCGTCCGCTCTTCGGCAAGCTGCTCCCGCTCCTCCGCCAAGGACCGGAGAGCAGCTTGGTGAAAACCACAGAGCTCCTCTGCGCGTTTCTCCATATCAGCTCCTGCCTTGGCGGCCAGCGCTTCGCGGGACTCCAGCTTGGCCTGCCGGGCTCGGTAGAGCGACAGCAACTTGCGCAGCAGCCGCTCCTCCTCGGGCTCGCCGCTGCTGCTGCTCGGCGCGTCGACAAGCTTCAGCCCGGCGGAGGCAAGTACTTCCCCGTCAAAGGCTTCTCCCTCGACCGGCGCCCTGGACATGGACGCCCATGGGAGGCTGATGAAGACGCCGTTACCGGCCTCCAAGTAGGCACCTGGCTCGGGCTCTTCGGAGCTTGGAGCTGCGGCAGCGACGGAGGGGTCGGCGGTCGACGTAGCGCCTGTCGCTCCTGCGGCCTCAGGGTCGTCAGTGCGACCGCCAGACTCCTCGTTGGCCGCTGCGGCAGCAGCCTCGTCGCCGGTGGGCTCGTCGGCACCGGCCACCTCTTCAGTAGCAGCGGCGTCGCCGGCGTCGCCGCGTACATTCTCCTCGACAGCGGCTTCCGTCTCCATCGGCTCCGCGGCGGATGGATCTGATGGCAGGAAAGGGGAGAGAAACAGTCAAGCAAATATCCAAAAAAAGAAGAATCAAAAGAAGAAAAGCCCAAGGGGAGTTTTTAAAACAGGAAGATTACCTGCGCGAGCCGGCTCCTCGACAGTGTCCCTCGCTGGGGGGCTCTCCCTTGGCGGCGTAGTTGTGGTCCCCGCCGGCGGAGGGCCGCTGGCGCTATCCCTCGCCGGAGAACTTGCCCTTGGCGGAGAATCCGCCCTTGGCGGAGAACTCACCCTTGCCGGGGAGACCCTTGCCGGGGAACTCCCCCTTGGCGGCGTGGTTGAAGCAAGCGGCACGACGGGGCCGATCTCCGGACGCTCCTGATGTGTCTGCTCCGCTCCTGCACAAATCAACAAGCAAGTGTCAGCAAAGACAGAGTGCCCATGTGCGCCTAGCAGCAGAAAGTGAACTATACACTTACGCTGGGGGCTGCGCTGGGGGCTGCCCTGAAGATCAGTCGCCGGGTCTGGCAAGCTTGTCTCAGGCGCACCCCCTGCTGTTGCGGCGGGCTCGTCCTCGATGACAATCACCGGGGCCTTGGCTCTCTTTGCCGCCCTCTGGGCCAGAGTTCTGAAAAAAGGAACAGGTTCAGAGTGAGGCAAAAGAGACACAAGACTAAAACAGCAAAAATTGAAGAAATACAAGAACAACAAGAACGTACTCTTCTTCTTCCTCGTTGGAGCTGAGCGCAGAGAAGTCAAAGTCTGGCTCGCGCGCCCCGGTGCAAGGAGGCGGAGGAGTAGGCTCCCTTGGACGCTTGGCGATAGCAGGGGCAGTGGTCTGAGACGACCCCGCTCCGGCTGCCGCCGAGGCGTGGGGAGCGGCAGGGGCAGAAGCAATGGTCCGAGAAGACCCCGCTCCAGTTGCTGCAGAAGCACGAGGCGCTCCTGCGGCAACCCTGTTTGCCGCGGTGGCACGTGTCGTGCGGCGTGGCGGCTGTTGGCCCGTCTGCCGCTCCGTCACGTCCCCGGTCTTGCGGAGACGCCTCCTTGGTGGAGCTGGAGGCTCTGCTGGTGGTGGCGAGCTGCCTGAGGACGAGGAAGAAGAGGAGCCGATCTCCAGTGAGCCGCTCGTGTCCCCAACGGGCCCGCTCGACTCGGCGCCCTGCTCGGCGGGCCCGCTCGACTCGACGCCCTGCTCGGCGGGCTCGCTTGGCTCGGCGTCTTGCCCGGCAGGCTTCCCCGCGTTGAGAAATGCTTCTCGCTCGGCAAGGCTTGCCGCCTCCGCTGCCTCCGCCTCCTCCATGGTGTATCCAAATTCGCCCGCGGCCGCGGCTGCCGCCGCCTCTTCCAGCCTGGTGGCGATGTACGCCATCTCCTGGTCGGTGGTGTCGCGGGTGAGGCCCTTCTTCTCATTGCAGCAGATCGGCGTTTCTTCTACGTTGTCAAAGAACTGCTGCACGGCTTCGTCGGTAGGCTCTTGCCAAGTTGGGTCGATCCCGTGCGAGTCACACAACGGCATCATTGCGCGGATGCGGCTGAGCGCAGAATTGTTGCACAGCGGGACGACGCCGTGCGGCAACCTGAAGACCTCAGGATGATCGGGGTCATACTTGAACAGCTCTTGCAGCATCCCGTTGAGCTCCAGGACCGTGAAGTTATAATTGAGGCCCGGGCGCAACCTCATGATATCTGCCGCGTTCTCAAACTCCCAGGCGGGCCTCTTCCTCTCCTGCAGGGGGGCGATGCGGCGGCGAAGAAAGTATGCGCCAACTGCGCCTACAGTCAGTCCGGCAAGCCTGAGGCGAAGGATCCGGGCAGTGGCGATCTTCAGTCTGCTATCTTTCGGGGCCAAGTCACTCCAGTCGTTGTCGCGTACTACTGGGGCTTGGCGCCGGGCGGTGAACGGCTGCGAGTTCTCCTCTACAATCCAACACCAATTGGCTCTCCATTCATCCCACTTGCCGCGGAGCTCTCCCGACAGATAAGCTTCCTTCTTGTGGGTCCTCGAGATCCAGGAGATTCCGCCAGACAGAGGCTCTCCTCTCTCAACTCGGGGCGTAAAGTAGTGGTGGAAAAGAGCGACATTTGGGAAGACTCCGATGAAGTTTTTGCAGAGATGTGCGAAAACTGCCATGGTCAGGACAGCGTTGGGGGTGAAGTCAAGGAGGTGGAACCCGTAGGTGTTCATGATGTCGCAAAAGAATTCAAAGAAAGGCGGGCAGAGCCCGCAGTAGAAGAACAAAGCGAAGAACGCGTATCCATTCAGGAACATCTCGCAAGCAATGGCCGGGAATACCTTGGTGCGCGGATGCGCCCACGTCTCCCCCGACCAGAAAAGGTAGAACTTCTCCCTCAGCTCCTTCGCGACAAGCTGGGGGGGAAGACAGCCCGCTTCTTCCGCAGCGCCGCGAGCCGCAGCGCCTCGGCCGACTTCACGGTCTTCCCCTTCTCGCCTTTCGGAGCCATGGCGGAAACGGTGAGGGGGGTCAACGGCGCTGGTGGTGCTGGTGGCGATGGGGGGCAGAGCGCTGCTCTCTTTCAAGCTCTGGGAAGAAGGGGAGCGGCGGAGATTGAAGAAGCAACGGGCAAATGGATGAACTGCCCCTGTTCCCCTTGCTTATAAAGGGGGAGGAGGCGGACGTTCCGCATTTCCGATTAAAGAAACCGCCCACGATCTCTCCCACGACGCCATGATCGACGCGTGCCGTTAGAGGAGGGCGCGGCGGATACGGAGAAAGATACGGCGAGAACCAGGCCGCGCGTGCCCGTGCACTGTTTTGGGCCTGGCCCAACAGCGCTCGGCACCGTGTATGGCCCAGGCCCGGGGGCTCCTATCGGTGTACTAAAGTAGGGGTACCCTTAGTATCCCGAACTTGTGCACGGGCAGTCGCAGCGTCCCGCAGCAAGGCTTGTCGGGTGATCGGCAAGGTCCTCCGTGGCTCCTTTGGAGCCATTCAAGAACAAAGTATCCAAGCTAAGAAGACAAGGCCCCGGCAAGAGGAGCTTGCCGGGAAGGCCACTCAAGGCACAAGGCCACTCAAGGCGCAAGACCCTGGCAAGAGGAGCTTGCCGGGAAGGCCAACCAAGGCACCTCAAGAAACTTGCCGCGACGCGCCACGCGTCCCGACAAGGCCCGGTGAGCGACAAGCTCCCAGAAGCGACAAGATAGCGACCGCGGCAAGGCGCTTGCCGCGGCAAGCTTCCACTCAGTACCCGCGCTCCAGCACATCCACCCACGTGTCACTCTGGGATCCTCCCAGGCACACATGGTGGAAGGCTGTGCAGCCAGGGGTACGCGGTGGCAAGCGGTGATGACAAGGATGCCATCGTGGCGAACGGTGGCGCCCCAGACGGCCACTTTTTGCACTGTTTGGGCGATGGTGATGGGCATTTAATGCCCTTGTCCCCTGCCGTCAGGGTTAGGTATGGAACGCTGTTCCAACTACCACGCTTTTACATTTTTACCCTCAACTGCGCTGCCACCTGTCGGGGACCCCTTGAGCATATAAAAGGAGGCACATGCACATGTAGAGGGGGGTTAGACACTCGAACGCTCTCACGCTCGGTCCTGTTAGCTGCTGAAGTGTATTGTAGCTTCCAGCGCTCCCGAGCCAAGAACTCAATACAAATCAAAGCAGGAGTAGGGTTTTACACATCCGTGCGGCCCGAACCTGGGTAAACTGCTCGTGTGCCTCGTCTCGATCCACTCTTTGTGCAATCTCCACCCCCTTGCCATACCGAAAAGGGGCTCCGTCCCCATAGGTGTTCGTGGATGGATCAGTTTCCCCGACACGGAGGGTTGGTGTGCGCTCGATTGCAGAAACAATACTCGCTTCAACGCAACCCAAGAAAAACAAACAACGGTCCAACACTCTTTCGGTCGTATGACAAAAAGAGATAACGAGCTCACAGCGCAAATAACAAACGACCGACTCTCTGCGCATGGCAGCAACGAGATCAAGTTTACGTGATAAATAAAGACAAACGAGATCTAATGGTGTTTGTTATTTGCTAGGTTAACATGAAAAAAATAAACAGGTCGGCCCATCGCGGAGGGTTGGTGTGCGCTCGATTGAAGAAACAATACTAACGGACGCAGAAGGTGCCGTATATGATTCACCTTTCTTCTTCTACTTCAACACAACCCGAGAAACAATAAAACAATGGTCCAACACCCTTTCAGCCACATTGCAAAAAGTGATAAAAGGGGACAATTGGCTGAGAACGCGAATAACAGACGACTGACTGTACACGCACGGCAGCACCGAGATCAAGTTTGCATGAAAACTAAAGACAAACAAGATCTAATGATGCATGACTTAGATGCGAGATAACTATATCTCATCTAGATGTGTCTTATCAAATCTGTTTTTTTAAACAATCATATTACTAACAATAGATGTAGATCTTGACTAGATAGAAAGAAGAGAAAATCTTGTTAACTTATGAGCTTCAACATTAGAAGTTCGACCTTCAGAAGTAAAGACATAGGTAAAAGAGGTAGCTATGGCTTTTATTTCACTGATATTGGTTCCATATCTACCCTGTCCTCCCTGAATGATATCATCGATCACTTGTTTAGAATCATAGGATACAATGAGTTGGTTGATGTTTAGATCCTCGGCTAGACAAAGGGCTTCTCTGCACAAGAAAATAGCTCAAAGTTGACAACAGAGCTAGAAGAACGTCTCTTTGATGAAAGGTAAAGAAGAGGTAAATGTCAATGCCATCGCCGATGAAGATATTAGTGATGTGAATTTTATTGCTCGTAATAGTTATAATCCCAATTGGAAAAATAATGGTTATGCTCCTAAACTTCCTTAGCATCAAATAATTTTAATGTAGCTAATGGTAGCAATAGAAATACCCTTGAAGAAAATTTTAAAAGTTTTATTGGTGGCCAGATTGAGTAGAATGAAAATTTCAAGAATATCTTGAAGAATCACGATAACTTACTTGGTCAATTGACCAGTAAGGTTGTTGGACTAACAAATGATGTGCAGATACTTGAAGCTAGATCAAGAATATGGAGGCACAAGTGGCCAGGATAGTAGAGAGCCAAACCTTGATTTTGGCCAAGTTTGCAGGTAAATCGGAACCTAACCCGGTTGAAGAGGTTAAAATGGTAAGAAGAAACAAAGAGGATGTTGAGGTACTTGACATAAGTCACGTACCAGAGTACAATTATACCGTTGCAGATTTTGTCGAGATGGTATCCATTAAGTATCCACTACTAGAGGTAACTAACGATGATGCATATAATGTCTTTGTTGAACACGTTGCAACCAAGGTACATGAACTTGATGATGAAATATAAAAAATTATTCAGTAAGTAACCAACTAAGCAAGAGGATTATTTTGAACCTACAATAGAGATTGAGATAGGACTTAATAAGTTCAGCGCTTTATGTGATCTAGGGGCAAGTGTTTCCACTATCCCCAGATCTATTTATGATAGTCTCAATCTTGGTCCTTATGCTAGTACTGAGATTATATTGAATATGGCTAATTCTACTTTAACTCATGCAGTAGGCATTAAGTATGGAGTTATAGCTCAAATTAATAATGGCCATATCATGATTGATCTTGTTATAGTAGATATGCATGAATATCCAATTGCTCCTATAGTTCTCGGTAGACCTTTTCTAAGGACTATAAAAGTTGTGATAAATGTGTTTGAGGGAAATGTTCGTTTTGATTTACCAGCTAAAAATCCCTTTATAAGGCATTTCCCGAGGAAAAGAAAATTGAAGACCTACACATGAGGGGACATCATTTTGAATGCCAAAATCTATGGTCTCGGTGTTCTAGCACCGCCTTGATCACCACTACGGTCGAGCTATCTGACTGAAAACAAGCACTTCGTGGGTGGCAGCCCACATGAATAAGCTAGACAAGTAAGTTTTTGTTTTGTTTTAAATAAAAGAGTGAGTGAAGTTCTATGTGATTCTAATGAAGACTTAACCTTGTGCAAGATAATATGATAGATTGATGGTTGCCTGGATATATGTATATGTATTGCTATGGAACTAACACTGCAGGAAAACAAAGAAAAATACAAGTTTCGAAAGAAACAGACCAGAAGACGGTGCTTCCTGCGACCGCAGTGGTCATACGGCCGGTCATTTGACTTGCAGGAGGTTATAGTGCAAAACAACACAGACAACAAAGTGAAGGACGGTGTTTCAAACGGGTGCACGCGCTCATCCGAGCGGTCGTTTTGATTCTCTGCATAAACCATTGATGAGTGTAGAGTGTTCGGCGGTGTTCCAAACGGGCGCATGTGCTCGTTCGAGAAGTCATTTGACATCTTTGACCAGAAGAAATAAGGAATAGAAAACAACACCGTTCAAAACGGATGTCGGTGCCAGTTTTGACGGTCGTTTTAGCTGCACGAAGGCAAAGCTGAGTTTAACTGAGTTGAAGATGGTGTTCCATGCATGCGCTTGCGCCCGTATGAGCGGTCGTTTTGCACGCCGATGGCTCCAATAAGCTCGAGGAAGGAGGTATTTCATCCACATCTCTCTCTTTTCTTCCTCTTCTTCCTCCAAACCTCTCCAAACCCTAGCATAACTTGGCCCGATCTCTCTACTTGTTCGTTTTCAGTTCAAATCCTTCTATGTGATCGATCTACGGTATGTTTTTTACTATGTACGGTAGGGTAAAGCACCTCACTGCTTAATTTTATTAATAAAACAAAAAAAGAGTACATAGGTAGAGCTTGAGGTAAGCTCTAAAGAGAACCAAAAAAACTAGGCCAGAACTAAGCAAAACAAATCCATGTTATTCCCAACTTATTTTCGCAAATCCATGTTTCTACATACCTAGCATTGCCATGACTAGGAGATGCATATTTTTTATTCAAACTTGAGTTTGGCATGAATTTGTTGATGTTTTTAGAGGACTATGACAATGTGAGTACCGTAGGATCACAATTGTTTTATTATGTTCACTAGCAGTGAACTTTGATGCCTAGTGGATGTAATATGCTCTTATTTCTTTGTTTTATATTCTAGGTTTATTCTTCGTCCCGATGCTGTAATTTATTTACTATATATGATGTCGTCGCCCTTTGAAAAGGTCATAAGCTTCGATCGGAGCACAATGGGCTAATACGTTAGGTTTATGTTAAAAAAGTTACCGTACTAAAATTTGCCTATCGGCAAATCGCTATAATGGACCGAAACATGGGCCTACAATCATTTGGGCAATTAGCAAGCCTAGACATAAATTGGCCCACTATTAGTTTCGGGCCTTTAAAAGGCCGATTGAACCGCTTGGCTTAGTTGGGCTAGAATATAAGATGGTCTTTTAATAGGCTGGGAAGTAGATTCAGCCGTAATTGTGCCAAACAAATCACGGGCCGACAATAGACTAAAACATACATTGGCCCATGATTAGACCAAGGAATGACGAGCCATTAACATGCCAAAATGTAGTTTGGCTTTGGTTGGCCCAATCAGATGACGGACTGGAAGTAGGCCGGATCCATAGCGGGCCAAAATTAGGCCCAACACTATCAAGGGCCTTTAATAGGCTGATAAACAGGTTGGGCTAAAATGTATCCACGAAGACTATGGGCCATTAAGAGGCCGTAAGTCAGTATGGACCAGATGTAGGCTCAGATGTAGCTCGGTTAAATGGCTGAAAGTGAATCCGGGCCGACGGCGGCCCATATGTACACAGGGCTGCTAACAAGTCGAAACAAATATCAGGTTGAACTGTTAAACGGGCCATTAAGAGGCCAAAGAGTAAATCAGGCCCTCAATGAGCCCAAAGGCATAGTGGCTTTTAATGGGTCGTATGTGTTATGGGCCGTAATTAGGCCCAAAACATGACAGGCAGTTAACGGACCAGATCTGGTATGGGATGTATCTGATATGTCCCAAACTATTGCAGGTTGTTAACGGGCCATATCTGAAAGTGGCCATAATTTGGCCCCTAATATGGCAGGCTAGCAACGGGGCATATCTGATATGGGCCCTAACTTGGCCTATAAAATGGTAGGCTGTTAATGGGTTGTCCCATTAGTATCTAACGAAATCTTTTGGGCCTTTTGCTGGGACGGCTTTATGACCTATATGGGCCTCTATTGGGCCCTTCCACGTGTCGATGTTCATTGGCGACTGTTATCCATTGGACGTTTGACATCCGTCCCAACGTGGAGCTGCCACGTGTGATAAGGATCATCCTTCGACCATCCCCATGGATATTGGATCGCCACCGCAAACACACTGAGGAGCAATGATAGAGCTCATGCACGTGCCATCAAAACCAAGGTTAACTCTTTCCTCTTCGAACTTCATTCGGATTCACACGAGAATTGGGTCCTACCTCCAGGGTAAATGTTGTGCATTCTTAGGTACCAAGGAGGCGGTCGTGGAGAGGCTAGGACGGAGACCCAATCGCCCAAGGAGAAGGAAGAGGACGCAAGTCACGGAAAGCGATGAGGGACAGAGGATCTGGACACTTCGGGTGCCCGGCCCTCGCTGCCCCTAGGTGCCCGGCCTTCGTCCGCCCCCTGGGCCAACCCTCTAGACACCCTGGGTGCCTGGCCACCACTTGGGTGTCGCCCCAGCCCACCCTGGGTGCCCGACCTTTTGGCCCCGGGTGCCCGGTCCCCTTCAACACCGAGGTCACGGCCCTTTGGCCGGTCCGGGTGCCCGGTCCTCCCTAATTCTTCTACCTCCAGGTTCCTGGGCCACTTTACCCCAGGTGCCTAGACTCCTACGGCTGTGCGTGCGAGCACTATGGGAAAATGACCCTTGTACCCTCGTTTACCCCCCAACTTGTCCCTAGGCTATAACTACTCCCCATCTAGCCCATTTCTAGGGTTAGCAAAGTATATTTGATATATTGATAGAGCTTTGCTCATCTTCTTCCTCTTGGAGATCAAGACCTCCTTAGGGAGAAGATCCTCTTGTGGATGTCAAGACCTCCTCTTAGAGAATCTCATCATCAAGACCTCAGCTCCCTTAGGAGTGGGTAGAACTTTACCCTAGTGCTATTTTCCTTGGATTGATCTTGTATGCTTGTGGATCTCTTGTGTGCTACTCGAGTGGATGTGTAATTGGGTTTGTTTGAGTGATTTCCCCCCTTGTGTTCTTGTGTGTTCTTGCTCGCCCCCCCCCCCAAGTGTGAAAACATCCTCCCTAAGGTTTTACCTTACAACATCTTGGTATCATGATCAAGGTTGATTCACATCTTGGAGTCCCTACCCCCATTTGCTAGTCTAATTTCGTTGTTTTTTGTCCCAATTTGAAAATCCCCACAAAAATAGCCCCAAAAAAATTTATTGTAATTTGTTAGATCTTGTGAGATTTTGTTGTTTTGGTCCATGGATTTGTTGTTTGGCAAGTGGATTTAGCCCCTACCCATCCATCCCCACCCTTGCCACCATGAAATCCACCCAAATTTTGCTTTTCCAACAATTTCCGCCCAAATTCCGCCACCACCAGGTGCCCGCACCCCCCAAAAACAGCCCACCAACAACACCATTTAGGCCATAACTTTCACTCCCAAAGTTCATTTTTTGTGTTCTTTAGCTCATTTTGTAGCTTTTCACATCCCTCATCCACTTAGATCATTACCACCACCATTTGCATCAATAAAAGTTTTCATCATAAAAGCACCCATCTTCCGCATTTGATCGATTTTGAGTTGTGGTTTTCATTTCCTAAGGTGTTTCGGCTACTTAGGAATGGTGTGACTTCGACATTACCGCCATTCATCATCGCCCTGGAGTCGACATCGCCAACCGAGCAAGGACGGTAGCATCAAAAACATCTTGTATATTTCCTTGCCAGTGTACTTGATAACTCGAGCCCTTTTGTGTTACTTACCTATTGAGACTAGCGAGTTGAGAATTTTCAGGCCACGTTCTTTGTGCACCTTGGTGATACGCCTATTCGACATAGGTACATTTAGCGTGCAATCATCTTGCTATCATCATTGTGCAATAAGTCTCTCCCGTGCATATCTTACATACTTGCGTCATATCATACTTGGCTTGAGCATCAAGCATAGAAAAAAAAACTTTTAAGCAAAAAAAAGAGAAGAAACAAAGAGCTTGTAAGCAATAGCATCATGCCATTTGCATAGTTGCATCATATTGGATACTCCATACATAGAAAAGTTGGGATTAGAAGATGGCGCGTTTACTCTTATAGGTTGGTGCACAAGTGTGTATCTAGCCCATTTGAGCAATCGAGCTAGAGTCTCTCGAGTATTCGTGCAACAAGAGCATTTTCCGTGGTCACACTTATTCCGCTCATTCCTTGATTGTACGGGTCCCACTTATATTTTGTGTGTGTGTGTGTGTGTTTCCAAGTGATATCCTAGGCTTTTATCTATTTGCTTTACTTGCATTTTCGTGAATCTTCTCAACATTTTCGATATCTTGACTAACATTTGCTTGAGATTTTGTGCCACTTATCCTAAACAAACTCCTCCATAAGCTTTACTTGTGTAGGTATGAGAAACAAACCCGGTACAAATTCCCCTATTGTAGCATCACATTGAGTGACACTCGATACATCTTCAATCTTCGGAAAAGGTAACTTTGGTATTGTCTTCTCGTTTTCCTACTCAACCCACTACTACATGATGGATAGTACAAGTTCTTTGGCAAACCCTCTATTCGAGAATCAAGATGAAGTGCCAGACTATCTCACCAAGAATCACCGCATCGGAGTCCAACGAGCTCTTCATCAAGAAAGTGAAGCTTTGGGCGATCGCATCGAGCAACTTGCCACACACCTACATACATTAGAACAACGACAATGAGACTACCTCGATACCAAGCTCAAGTCCCAAATGGAGGAATTTTGCCAAATGATCGCCAGTCGTGCCTCTTCGACAACTTCCTCAAGACAGCGCCACTCAAGTCTTTACTCCATGGACTCGTCCATCGATGCAAGTCCTCCACGAGCTCGTTCCCTTCGCTGCGATGACAATCACAAACCATTCCATGGAAATGGGTTGCAATATCGTGTTCGGGAATGCAAACAACTTCATCGACAAGACCAAGATGCCCCGGAGCAAGGGCCACCGCGACATTCACCCCGTCCACAACCTCCGGATGGCGACGTGATACGTCTCCAATGTATCTATAATTTATTATCGTTCCATGCTATTATATTATCCATCTTGAATGTTTTATATGCAATAATATGATATTTTATATCATTTTTTGGGACTAACGTATTAACCTAGTGCCTAGTGCCAGTTGATACGTCCATTTTGCATCATGCTTTTATATCGATATTTATTGCATTACGGGCTGTTATTACACATTATGTCACAATACTTATGCCTGTTCTCTCTTATTTTACAAGGTTTACATGAAGAGGGAGAATGCCGACAGCTGGAGTTCTGGACTAGAAAAGGAGCAAATATTGGAGACCTATTCTGCACAGCTCAAAAAGTCCTGAAATTCCACGAAATTTAGTTTTGGAATATATAAAAAAATATCGGGCGGAGAAAGCACCAAAGGGGGGCCACCCACCATCCACGAGGGTGGGAGGCACGCCCTACCCCCCTGGATGCGCCCCCTGTCTCGTGGGCCACCTGGCAGCCCCCCGATGCCCATCTTCTGGTATAAGGTGTCTTCTGCCCTGAAAAAAAATCCGAAGGAAGCTTTCGGGAGGAAGCGCTGCCATCTCGAGGCGGAACCAATCAAGGGCTCCAACGGAGCTGTCCTGCCGGGGAAACATCCCTCCGGGAGGGGGAAATCGTCACCATCGTCATCACCATTGATCCTCTCATCAAGAGGGGGCTAATTTCCATCAACATCTTCACCAGCACCATCTCCTCTCAAACCCTAGTTCATCTCTTGTATTCAATCTTTGTCCCAAAACCCCAAATTGGTACCTGTGGGTTGCTAGCAGTGTTGATTACTCCTTGTAATTGATGCTAGTTGGTTTATCCGGTGGAAGATTGTAGCGACCAGACCTCAAACAGTCTGATCTCTGTGCATCAGTGTCATCCCTGGATCAGTAATGCTGACACGCACAGTACTTGAAGGATTTATAACAGAGTAGCAATCACACACTTATTACATTGATAGTTCCAACGATGAACTTATTACAATAAAAATGGCTAAAGGCCATCTAACACGATAACAGCGGAAGGCTTGGAAGATAAGTGAGTCCATCAACTCCAACGGCATCACTGAGTATAGAACCACAACCTAAAAGGCACCTTACTCGTCGTCTGAAAAGTCTGCAACATGAACGTTGCAGCCCAAAAACGGGTCAGCACATGGAATATGCTGGAAAAGTAACACAAGAGAGCAATGAAAGTAAAGCTATACTATATGCAATATGGCTGGTGGAAAGCTCTATGGTTACAGTTTTTGCGTAAAGCCAATTTTTCCCTACTTCAAAGGAATAGATTTTAATTAACTATCATGGTAGTTGAAACATCGTTGAGAAGATAGACATCCTCTCAACCCCAATTAAAAATCATCCTTAAACCCAACAATATTAATTAGAGTAACATGATGAGATTCACATGATAATCCAAGTACTAGATACTCAAGACGTCCATAACCGGGGACACGGCTAATCATGATCAGTTTGTACACTCTGCAGAGGTTTGTGCACTTTTCCCCACAAGACTCGATCGCCTCCATTTGTTTTCTCGCACTACATGGTGTTTGAGAAACGCATGACCGAGACACAGTCTTTCCGAAGAGGTCCCCTTAACAAGATAGATAGGTCGGTACACCTACAATCCCTCTACATCTGCTAGCCCATCATGGAAAGGTTTCCCACAACTTACTCAACTATGCCAGAGCCCATATTGGCATGTGGCTGCACACGGAAGTTTCTAGTATGAATAATCTCATGATCCCTTTGAGCCTGGGTGGCAGTCCAAAAGAAAAATAGGCAATCACTGGAAAACCCAGGTGCCTCAATCCACCCAGATGTGTGTTAAAGTTGCCACCTTAACTTGAACCATTAATTAACAATCTCACATCTATCATGGAATACACTCACCCAATCCACGTCTACGAGCATAGCATGTCCTAACAGCAAACGTAGAAGTAACTCCCAAAGGTTTGAATGTAATGCAGGTAATAGGTACTACCTCAATCTACTTCCCAGTCCCACAAGTTAATTGATCCTACTCATGCAATGTGTGAGGGTTGACTAATGCAATGAAAACTGGGTAATTGGAAAGTATGATCAAAGTGTTACTTGCCTTGCTGATGATCCGCAAAACCTAGAGATTCAAAGTAGCAAGCGGCGCACTCCGGGTACTCTATCACAAACAAACAAGCACACCATAAGTACTTAACTAATGCATGGGTAAAACTCAAATAAGAGATCTAACCAGAAAGTTCAACTTAAGAACTCTGGTTTGCAAAAAGAATCAACTCGAAAGAAGCAACGAAACTCAAACTGCGAAAGAAACGAGCTCCGGTTTGCTAATTGGCCTAAAGTAAAATTTTACAGTAGCCAAAACCTTGTTCAAGTTGGTCAAACATAAAGAGGGTATCGAGACGAAGATCTGGGATTTTGAATCACCTGATTCCGACTCTCGAGCGAAAAGAAAAACGAAAAACAAGATCAGGGCAGAAATCGCGATCGGAATAACCGCGGATAAATACCCCGAAAAAGAAAACGGACGAATAGGCTAACGAACGAACGTTCGCTGTCTGCGGCTAACGGACGAAAACCGTTCGTTAAAACGAACGTCCGCTAAATAACTAAACTGACGAAAAACCGAACCGATCTAATCTAATAAAAAAACAGATCTACGGTTTACGAAAACCGATCGGTTCAAAAAAAACTGATGACTACCTCAACGAAGAACTCCGGCGATCCGGCGCTCCGGCGGCGGTGGCGGTCCGGCGGGCGAGGCGGGCGGCGGCACGGCTGGCGAGGCGGGCGGCGGCGCGGGCGTGCGGCGCACGCGGCGGCGAGGGCGGCGGTGCGGCGGCGACGCGGGCGGCGGCGATGCGGGTCTAGGGCAGGGGCGGCGGGGCTGGGCTGTCGGGCAGGGGCGGTTGACTTATAAAGCCCAGAGTCCTGGGCCAGTACGACTCTAAGTCGGTTGCGCGTTTTTTTAGAATAGAGTCCCGGCGCAGAAAAACTAACGAAAGAAATACTAAACGGACTCCAAAAATCCCGAAATAAATTTTCACCGTCCTCTAATAATATTTAGGACAAGGTGAACATTTTTCCCGGACCTAAATGCAATTTTGAAAAACGCGCATTTTTCCTATGCAATTAAAATCGCAAATAAATCCAGAAAATTACCAAAAGTGATTTTAACATTTTTTTTTCTCCATTATTTCTGTTATTTTGGAGAAGTCATATTATCTCCGCTCATATTTTGTATTTAGAAATATTTTTAGGAGAGAAAAATAATTAGAATCACACTGTCCTCGTACCGGTATTCGAGCGAACTTAAATACAAAAACGGTAAAATTCCCAACTCTCTCTGTAGGTCCTTGAGTTGCTTAAAATTTCGAGAAACGCCACAAAAAAATGCAAAAAGCATGAAATGCAATTATGATCTATGTATAACATTCCAAATTGAAAATTTGGGATGTTACAAACCTACCCCCCTTAGAATGAATCTCGCCCTCGAGATTCGGCTTGGCTAGAGAACAGTTGTGGGTGGTCCTTGCGTAGATCATCTTCTCGTTCCCAGGTGGCTTCTTCCTCGGTGTGGTGACTCCACTGAACTTTGCAAAACTTGATAACCTTACTGCGGGTGACTCTGCTCGAAAATTCGAGAATCTTAATAGGCTTCTCCTCGTAAGTCAGATCACTGTCCTACTGAATTGCTTCCAGGGGTACTATGTCTCTAAGCGGTATATCGGCCATCTCTGCATGGCACTTCTTAAGCTATGAAACGTGAAACACGTCGTGCACTCTTGACAATCCTTCGGGCAATTCCAACTTATAGGCAACCTCTCCCATGCGTTCCAAAACACGGTAAGGTCCCACAAATCTCGGGGCTAGCTTCCCTTTAACTACGAAACGTTTAACTCCTCGCAGAGGCGATACTCTCAAGTCTCAAGTACGCTCTATCTCCGATCTCATAGGCTATCTCCTTGCGCTTCAAGTCTGCATAACTCTTCTGCCTGGACTGAGCTACCTTCAATCTATCTCGAATCAACTTCACCTTCTCTTCAGACTCTTTGATTAAGTCCGGTCCAAACAACTGTCGGTCTCCAACTTCATCCCACATTAACGGTGTTCGACATCTCCTTCCATACAATGCCTCGAACGGTGCCATCTTCAAACTGGCCTGGTAACTATTGTTGTATGAGAACTCCGCGTAGGGCAAATTGTCATCCCAACTAGATCCATAATCTAATGCACATGCTCTCAGCATATCTTCCAAAATCTGATTGACTCTCTCAGTCTGTCCATCTGTCTACGGGTGAAAAGTTGTGCTAAACTCTAGTCTGGTACCCAAAGTTTCATGTAACTAATTCCAGAACTTTGAGGTAAACTGGGTTCCTCTATCTGATACCATGCCCCTCAGAACTCCATGCAGACATACAATTCGGGTCATGTATATCTTTGCCAACTTTGCACTGGTATATGTGGTTTTCACAGGGATAAAGTGGGCTACCTTCGTCAATCGGTCCACAACTACCCAGATTGAATCATATCCTGCCTTGGTCCTGGGCAATCCGGTGATAAAATCCATGCCAAGCTTCTCCCACTTCCATTCGGGTATCGGCATAGGTTGTAACAATCCTGCTGGCTTCTGATGTTCTGCCTTTACTCTCTGACATACATCACAAACTGCTACATACTCCGCGATATCTTTCTTCATACCGGTCCACCAGAAAATGTCCTTCAAATCCGAATACATCTTAGTATTTCCTGGGTGAATCGAGTATGGTAAATCATGGGCCTCCTGTAGAATCAACTTCCTGATCTCCGGGTCATTAGGCACATAAATGCGGTCCTCAAACCATAAGGTGTCGTGTTAATCCTAACGAAAACCTTTAGCTCTTCCTGCGCTCATCCTCTCCTTTATAGAGACAACCTCCTCGTCAGTTTTCTGAGCTTCTTTGATTTTATCCATCAGGGTAGACTGGATTTCTAGTGTTGCTACGTAGCCTCTCGGAACTATCTCCAAACGTAGTTCTCGTAAGTCCTCGGCTAATTCCTTTGGAAAATCCTCCGTCATTAGGGTGTTGACATGGCTCTTACGGCTTAGCGCATAGGCTACTACGTTAGCCTTTCCGGGATGATAATGCAATCTCATGTCGTAATCCTTAATGAGTTCCAGCCATTTCCTTTGCCTGAGATTCAGCTCCTTCTGAGTGAATACATACTTCAAACTCTTGTGATCCGTATATACTTCGCAGTGGTTTCCAATAAGAAAATGTCTCCACGTCTTCAAAGCATGCACTACGGCTGCTAACTCCAAATCCTGGGTGGCATAGTTCAGCTCATGAGGTTTTAGTTGTCGTGAAGCATACAAAACAACTCTTCCTTCCTGCATAAGGACTGCTCCAAGTCCTCGACGTGAAGCGTCGCAGTACACCTCAAAATCCCTATGTTGATCTGGCAGAATCAACACAGGGGATGAGACCAACCTTTTCTTTAATTCCTGTAAACTGGCCTCACATTCTTCTGTCCAACTGAACTTGGTGTCCTTCTTTAACAATTCCGTCATTGGCTTTGCAATCCTCGAGAAATTCTCAATAAATCTCCGGTAGTATCCTGCAAGTCCAAGAAAACTCCGGATCTCTCCAACTGTTGTTGGTGCTTCCCAATGGGTCACAGTGTCCACCTTAGCGGCATCTACTGCTATTCCTTCTCCAGATATAACGTGTCCGAGAAATCCGACTTCCTTCAACCAAAACTCACATTTGCTAAACTTGGCATATAACTGATGTTCTCGGAGCTTCTCCAATACCAAACGCAAATGCTCTGCATGCTCCTCTTCATCCTTTGAGAAGATCAATATATCATCTATGAACACCACGACGAACTTATCCAAATACTCCATAAACACTTTGTTCATCAGGTTCATAAAATATGCTGGCGCGTTAGTCAGACCAAAAGACATAACGATATACTCGTACAACCCGTACTTGGTGGTAAAGGCCGTCTTAGGTATATCCTGCTCTCGGATCTTCAGTTGATGGTACCCTGATCGCAGATCGATCTTGGAAAATATATTAGCTCCTTGCAATATATCGAACAGATCATTGATCATCGGCAATGGGTACCTGTTCTTGATCGTTACTTCGTTCAGCCCTCGGTAATCAACAACCATTCTTAACGATCCATCCTTCTTCTCCACTAGAAGTACTGGCGAACCCCAAGGCGAAGAACTTGGGCGAATGAATCCTTTATCCAATAACTCCTTAATCTGTTTCTTTATCTCCTCCAAATCCTTTGCGGGCATCCTATATGGTCTCTTAGAAATTGGCCCGGTGCCTGGCAAAAGTTCAATCAAAAACTCTATATCTCTATCCGGTGGCATGCCAGGTAACTCCTTTGGAAACACATCCGGATAATCCTTCACTAATGGTACTTCCTCCTGAACAACTCCCGTGAGAGAATGTATTTGAGTCCTTATAGGCGAATGCCTAGATACATACTTAATCCTTTTTCCCTCCGGGGTGGTGAGCAAAATTGACTTGCTGGCACAGTCAATGTTACCTCCATACTTCGATAGCCAATCCATACCTAATATCACATCCAATCCTTGTGATTCCAGGACTATTAGGTCTGAGGGGAAAGTGTGGCATCCTATTATCAATGGCGTCTGAAAACATCCTTGGTGTGCCATATTGTAGGATCGAAAGTATGTCTAGAGGGGGGGTGATTAGACTACTTGTAAATATAAAAATTCTGCCTTTTGATCATGAACAGTTTTTGGCAGTTTCACAATTATGATCAAGACAAGTATCACCCTACACATGCAATTCTAGAGTATAAGCAGCGGAAAGTAAATTGCACATGTAGTAAAGAGAGGTGGAGAAGATCAAACGCAATTTGGAGACGCGGAGATTTTTCTCGTGGTTCCGATAGGTGGTGCTATCGTACATCCACGTTGATGGAGACTTCAACCCACGGAGGGTAACGGCTGTGCGAGTCCACGAAGGGCTCCACCCACAAAGGGTCCACGAAGAAGCAACCTTGTCTATTCCATCATGGCCTACGCCCACGGAGGGCTAGCCTTACTCGGGGTAGATCTTCACGAAGTAGGCGATCTCCTTGCCCTTACAAACTTCTTGGTTCAACTCCACATCTCGATGACGGAGGCTCCCAAGCGACACCTAACCAATCTAGGAGGCACCACCCTCCAAAAGGTAATAGATGTTGTAGATGATGGTGAACTCCTTGCTCTTGTGCTTCAAATGATAATCTCCCCAACACTCAACTCTCCTCACTGATATGGCTGTGGTGGAAGAAAGGATTGAGTGGAAAGCAACTTGGGAAGGTTAGAAATCAAGTTTCATATGGTAGGAATGGAGCAACTTGATCTCAACACAAGGGTAGGTAGTTCTCTTCTCAGAAAGTGTAAGGTAGGAGTGGTGGTTCTTTCTGATGGCTCTCTCCACGAATGAAGAGGTGGTGGAGGGGTATATATAGCCTCCACACAAAATCCAACCGTTACACACATAATTGAGCAATCTCGGTGAGACCGAAGTGTAAACTCGGTCAGACCGAAAGTTCAAATATAGTGAACGTTGGGGTTTTCGGTGGGACCGAAAATACCATCTCGGTTTGTCCGATATGAGTCAAAGATAGGAACTTGCCAGTTTCGGTGGGACCGAAATTATCAACTCGGATATTCCGATATGATGTCAAACGGTTACAGAAGGTTGGCAGCCCGTGTTTCGGTGAGACCGAACTCAAACTCGGATTGACCGATTTTTCTAGGGTTTGGCTTATGGCTGAGGTGGTTCATCTCGGTGGGACTGAGTTGGAAGAATCGGTTTGTCCGAGATTACTTATGAGTGTGTATAGTAGTGAAAGTTGCTGATAGTTGAAGGAGATATATCACTAAGCACTTTGAGCAACCAGATCATCAACACAACCTCATCCCCTTTTAATAGTATTGGCTTTTCCTATGGACTCAATGTGATCTTTGATCACTAAACCAAAAATGGAGTCTTGAGCTTTTGCCAATGCTTGCCTTAGCATTTTGAGGGGTCCACTTCTTCAGACATTTCCATACCCATATCACTGAACTTCTCTGAAATGATTCTCAAGTAACTATTAGTTCAATGATATATATGTTGTTATCAATTACCAAAACCACCCGGGGATTAGTTGCACTTTCAATCTCCCCCTTTTTGGTAATTGATGACAACATATAGATCAAAGCTTCGACAAAAGATATAATCAATGAATAATATCGTCGCTTTGAGAAGTATGTGATAAGCAAGAGCTCCCCCTAAATTTGTGCATTATTTAAAATTTGCGTTTGAGTGCAAATGCACAATCAATTAGGATCATGGGTCACTCTTCCATGTCACATACATCTTGGTGGAGCGCACAAAATGATAAGAATGAATAACATGCACCCAATCACCAAGACATGAGTAAATAGCCATACAAGATAGGAATAGCATATGATAAGCATTAAGCACACATTAAAGCATAGTACGACTAAGCACTCATTAAAGTAGCATCAAACGTAGTATCAAGCACACTGAAAGTTTCAAGAACCAAAAGAACCAAATGTATCTCAAAGAAAACCGGCAAAAGAACGAAAGAGCACTCTCTCTCTCGAAGCCCTATGATCTATACAATTTCTCCCCCTTTGGCAACAAGTTACCAAAAAGTTCGAAAAAGCATAGAGCTAAACGTCACTGTGGGCTCTGCTGGCGGCTCCCGTCTGGGTAGATGTCGGAGTAGAAATGACGGCATCGGCGAAGACTTCAGCTGATGTCTGCACTGGAGGAGTGGATACTGGAGCTGTAGGAGGTGCTGAAGTGGTAGCCCTGGAGTCAGTCACTGGGATAGCTGCTGATCGGGATCCTCTGGGAACCTGAGCAGTCTGGCGATGAGAGTCCTGGACTAGGTCATCCTGCACGAGCTCTGCTCTGTCCTGCCTAGCTTCCTCCATGTCTGCCTCAAGCTTGTTGACGGACACCTGAATCTCAGTCAGCTTCACGTCCAGAGCGTGGATCTTGTCGTCAACAATCCTTTCCAAACTTTCCTGAGATTGTTCAATGCTGGCCAGGCGTTGTTCAATCCTCTGGGTAGCTTCAAGAATCTGCTCTCCGAAGCTCTTTGGTTTAGCTGTTGCTGCTGCTGCCTCTTTATCAGCTTTGGCTTTCTTAGCAGCTTCAATCTTGGCTTGACCTTCAACTGAAGTTGGATCCTCTTCATCCATCACAACAATGTTATCTTCATGCTCTGGCTGCAGTGGCAAGTGCTTCCTATCCAACAAGAATTTGCCCGTGCCAAACTTGGCATCGATAAGCATCTAAATCTGTGGGGCAAATCCACACGACCTCTTTTGGTCAGCTGCAGTCCTCTTAATGGTCTCTACCATTAAGTCCATCACCTTGAAAGGTGCCTTCTCATCGAGTATGTGCAGCATGTTGATAGAATAGCCTCGGATCATGCGATGGTCTCCAGACTTGGGCATCAAGGTATGCCTCAGAATAGTGTTTGTGGTAGGTAGACCTGCCTGGAGATAGTACACTAAGCCAAGCTTCCACCCTTCCAAATCTGCTGCGGGGATCTCCTTGTACATGTTCTTCATGGAATCATGATTCTTCTTAGGAATCCCATAGACATCAATGTCGTCCTCTCTCTGCACTGGAGCATTTAGAAGTTCTGCCCATTCTTCAACAGACGAAGAAAACCTTTGACCTTCAGTCATCCAGGTGATCTTCCCATCAGGATAGAAGTGGGCTGTGGCGTAGAACTGCATAATCATCTCGTCATTCCAGTCTGTCAGTTTCTGACCCACAAACTCATCAACTCCACATGCAGTGAAGCTCTCATGCACATGGGGAAAGAAGTCTCGGTGCTCTTCACTGTCAATGTACTCCCAGTCAACGTACCTGGTGTCTGCAACAATAGGCTTCTTATCCATCAGCACAGTCTCATAGAAGTCCTGCTGCTCTCTGGTGTGGAATCTGGGGTCCACAGCAGTCCTTCTCCTCACGGCATATGGATCAGACTGTCTCCATAGCCTGAGACCTCTATCCTTCCTTGCCTTCACATCCTCGGCTTGAGGATGAGCATCGTTGTGGAGTGGCAATTTTGGACGGAGCTTCAGCAACACATGTTCTTCTTCAGACTCAGACGGTGGCACATCACCTCTGTTCTTCTTAGAGGCTGGAATGTTCCTGGTAGTCCTCTTGGGCTTGGCAGAAGGCTTTGCTGGAGCTGCCTTTGCTTGAGCAGGCTTCTTGGGCTTTGAAGTGGCTTGAGCCGTAATTGCATCACCCATGAGTTTCTGCTTCTGAGGAACAGGCTGGGGTGCTTCTTCTTCTTCCTCCTCAACTGCTGCATCTGCATGAGGTTCAGCATATACTACCCTCTTCCTCTTGGAAGTTTTCTTCACTTTACTTTGGGCTGGCTCTTCCAAGTTCAGCTTCTTGGCAACAGCTGATCGCTTGACCTTGCTGGTGCCTTTCTTGAACTGCTGCCCTTGGTGCTCTTTGGCAACAACATTTCTCTTGGGCTTGGAGGTTACTTCCTCAGCAATGAAGTCAGAGTCCTCATCATCAGAATTTCTCTGCTTTCTGGTTCTGGTGGCTGCAGGAGGCAAACCACTAGGTGTACTCCTCTCACCATCATCACTAGGACTACTAGCCTCAGGACTAGTATCTGCCTCAGGAATCTCTGCAAACGGTGATTCAGACCTGTTCTGGCTGTCACTGGCATCTGACATGGCTGACAACCTGTGAATAGATAAGGTATAGGCAGAGTAGAAGAGTTATCACAAACTGCAGAGGTTTTTGCAAAAAAATGAGTTCAAATCTTAGTTTTGAGTTTTCACAGAATGCATTTCGGTCAATCCGATTTTCAGTTTCGGTGAATCCAAAGTGTATACAGAGGCTTATCACACCACTTTCGGTCAGACCGAAGTGGGTTTCGGTCCTGCCGAAACACTAGGGTTTCACTAAGACTCTACATCGGTCACACCGATTTGCACGACTCGGTTAGACCGAAAGGTGCAGTGCAATGGCCAGAGGCCAAATCGGTCATTCCGAGTTTTCAAAATCGGTTTCACCGAGATGTATTCCATGGAAACCTAACCCTAAGAATTTTACTCGAAACTAGAACCGATCTGATGTTAAGGAATTTTTCAATCGTGGCTAGATGCAGGGCAAATCAATCGTGCAAAGAATCAGATGGGGAGCACGAGAGGGATCGAGACTCACCCTAACTTGGTGGAGTCCCTCTACGGCGGCAACGGCGCGGAGAAGAAAACCGTTGACGGCGGCGGAGACCTGCGGCGAGGGCGCACAGGCGACGACGGCGACGATCCGGAGATCAGGGCGACGGCAGCAGGGGACTTGGGGGCGAAACGGTTTGAAGGAAAAATCGCGCGCTGCCCTCAGTATTTATATCCCCTTGCTGTCGGTGGGACCGAGTTGAAAAACTCGGTGACACCGAAATGGATAACTGCTATGCAGTTACGCATATCGGTCACGCCGAGATTTAGAACTCGGTTTCACCGAGATGAAACCTAGATCAGTCTAAGCGTTTCAGTTGGACCGAGTGGGAGAAGTTGGTCTGACCGAAATTGACTTAGAAGGTTTTGGAAGTCAGCCTTAGACGGATCGGTGGCTCCGAGTGCTCCTCACTCGGAGGGTCCGAAAATGACTTGTTCAAAGTTTGTGATTTGAGCATGAATAGAATTTGAGACAAGAAAGCATAGATAGCTAGGGAAGGTGCTTAGGCATTCTTGTCCATCCATTTGGCCAGAAAAATCAAAACAACCAAAACAACAAATGGATGTCCTCGAATGGATAAAATCATGCATTCAACATGCTCACACAATAAGATAGCAAATGAAATATGTGTCAAACACGCACAACCAAAACTCTAGCTACTAGCACACAATTTGTCGATGACTAGGTCATCTTTATATGAGTATTTTGACTTAGGAGCCAAATGAGAACATTTGATCATAGGTCATACTCATCATTTAAGCACAAGTGGGGTTACCACTTTTACATAAAGCATTGATGTGATCACATCATTTGAAGATGCTTTAGCTCAATTTTTTAGAGCAAAGCTCCCCCTAGATGTGAGAACCCCTTTTAAAGGGTCAAACTAACCTTGGGTTGTCGTAGAAGACTTCATGTAGATGTTGAAGATGTGGATGCTCAATGTTCATGTAGATCATCAAGAGTTGGGAGCTATCCTTTGGATTAGGGCACTTTCAATACCTACATGGGTTAGTCCCACAAGGAACAAACAAGAATATCCATGGACATAGATTGAAGTTCACAAAAGATGATGTCCATGAAAGCAATGATTACTTTGTCCCTTGACTTGTCAACAAGAGGGTTTGTGACTCCATGAACTAGTGCATGATGTGGAAGTTGATTGCACAAGTTCTTGCCAAAATGAATGTGAGTGAAGTATGTTGGCGGAGTCACCCTCAAGAACCTTCTAGTTCTTCTTCTTCGGGATCCACATCATCTTGATGGGAATCCTTGGGGTTGTAGTTGAGCTTGACGAAGTAGAACTTGACGTGTCCTTGGGAACCCACTTGACCATGGCTTGAGGTGCTTCAATGAATGCATCAATATCCTCTTGAAGCTTGTCCTTGGCCTTTAGCTTGTGGTCTTGTGGTGGAAGGTCATCTTGAGCTTGTTCCACATTGGAAGAAGTAGGATCGTACTTCTCCTTTTGAGAAACAAACTGTGGAGTAGGGTATTGACCTTCTTCCCACTCAACACCTTCGGCGTTGAACTTTCGCTCAAAACCAATCCCTTGATTCTTCCGGTGCCTTCCTTGTTTGCGAACAATTTCCTCAAAGTTCTTTCTTCCGGCAAGACTCTTGTAGACACCTTTCTCTATGATTTCCTTCAATAAGCTATTTTCTTGCTCAAGTGTAACTTGGCTTGAAACATTGTTAGTGGAATCAAGAGAACTACTAGAAGTAACAACATTAGATTTAACATGGTTATTGTTACTACTAGAGGAAGAATTTTTCTTATGCTTTTCATGCTTAGTCTTAATAGGTGGCAAGAAATTAGACAAGAGAAGTCGTTTGGCAAGATATGAAGAACTCTTCTTTCGAAGATCGTCATTGATCGCTTTTAGAAACTCATGTTCATGCTCTAGAATGAGCTTCTCGAAGCGTAGCTTCTCATGAGATCTTAGGAGCTCTCTATGATCTTCTTGAGTTGTTTCATGAGCTAACTTAAGAGTGTTTAGTTCTTTAGTTAGACGCTCAATCTCCTTCATAGCATTGTCATTCGTCTCTTCTCGACTATAAAGACTACTAGCATTTTCATCGTTACTAAGCTCACTAGATTTATCATGCAAGAGCTCATCTTCACCAAGCAAGTCATCCTCATCACTATCAAAGTCAATGAATTCAGGGTGTGTTACCTTGGGGCCTTTAGCCATGAAGCATCTTCCAATTCCCTCATTTGGTGAATCAAATAAGTCGTAGGAGTTGGAGTTGGAGGATACGAGTGCAAGACCGGCAACACCTTCATCTTGACTGTAGTCGGAGTCGGAGTGATAGCTTCCATCGGATTGATTGTCGGAGTTGGAGCCGGAGACCCATTCACCTACATGAGCTTGATGTCTTCTTCTTGTGTAGCTCCTTGATGACTTGTCTTTCCTCTCCGAATCCTTGCTTCTCCGAGAGGGTCTTCGTTCATAACGATCATCTCTACTCCTTCTCTCTTTCCGAGGTGACTCATCTCTTGATCTTCTTCTTGGAGATTCTTCTCTTCTCTTGTGGGGAGCCGTACACTCATTTGAGAAATGTCCGGGTCTTCCACAATTGTAGCAGTTTCGATCACGGCTAGAAGATCTCTTTTCATCATGTGATCTAGATTTTGAGCTTCTTTCTTTGCCTCTATTCTTGTAGAACTTGTTGAAGTTCTTAACCATTAGGCTTATCTCTTCATTGGAAATTAACTTGTCACTTGAGGTTGTGGGAGCATCACTTGTAGCTTTGTAAGCACCACTTGACTTGTTGTGAAGCTCTTCCTTATCCTTAAGTGTCATCTCATGAGCAACAATTCTTCCAATGACTTCAGTTGGCTTGAGAGTCTTGTAGTTTGGCATCATTTGGATCAAAGTGCACACGGTGTCATATTTTCCATCCAAAGCTCTGAGAATCTTCTTAATGATGAATCGGTCGGTCATTTCTTCGCTTCCTAAGCCGGCAATCTCATTTGTGATGAGAGCAAGCCTAGAGTACATTTCAGCGACTCCTTCACCATCCTTCATCTTGAACTTGTCAAGTTGACCTTGAAGAATATCTAGCTTTGATTCCTTCACAGACTCAGTACCTTCGTGCATTTCAACCAAAGTATCCCAAATCTCTTTAGCATTCTCAAGACGACTGATTTTGTTGAACTCCTCGGGACACAAGGCATTGAAGAGAATGTCACAAGCTTGAGCATTGTTTTGCAACATCCGCAACTCTTCCGGTGTAGCTTCGCGATCCGGAACTTTTCCTTCCTCGAAGAATTCACCTTGCATACCAACACAAATAATGCCCCATGCGGCTGGGTTATGACCAAGAATATGCATTTTCATTTTATGCTTCCAACTAGCAAAATTTGTACCATCAAAGTAAGGACCTCTACGATAATTACCCTCACTAGACGCCATACTCTCCTAGGTTGTGAAACCAAGCTTATGGAGTCCAATGCAATGGAAACCAAAACAATGGAGACCAAAGCTCTGATACCACTTGTAGGATCGAAAGTATGTCTAGAGGGGGGGTGATTAGACTACTTGTAAATATAAAAATTCTGCCTTTTGATCATGAATAGTTTTTGGCAGTTTCACAATTATGATCAAGACAAGTATCACCCTACACATGCAATTCTAGAGTATAAGCAGCGGAAAGTAAATTGCACATGTAGTAAAGAGAGGTGGAGAAGATCAAACGCAATTTGGAGACGCGGAGATTTTTCTCGTGGTTCCGATAGGTGGTGCTATCGTACATCCACGTTGATGGAGACTTCAACCCACGGAGGGTAACGGCTGCGCGAGTCCACGGAGGGCTCCACCCATGAAGGGTCCACGAAGAAGCAACCTTGTCTATTCCATCATGGCCTACGCCCACGGAGGGCTAGCCTTACTCGGGGTAGATCTTCACGAAGTAGGCGATCTCCTTGCCCTTACAAACTTCTTGGTTCAACTCCACATCTCGATGACGGAGGCTCCCAAGCGACACCTAACCAATCTAGGAGGCAACACCCTCCAAAAGGTAATAGATGTTGTAGATGATGATGAACTCCTTGCTCTTGTGCTTCAAATGATAATCTCCCCAACACTCAACTCTCCTCACTGATATGGCTGTGGTGGAAGAAAGGATTGAGTGGAAAGCAACTTGGGAAGGTTAGAAATCAAGTTTCATATGGTAGGAATGGAGCAACTTGATCTCAACACAAGGGTAGGTAGTTCTCTTCTCAGAAAGTGTAAGGTAGGAGTGGTGGTTCTTTCTGATGGCTCTCTCCACGAATGAAGAGGGGGTGGAGGGGTATATATAGCCTCCACACAAAATCCAACCGTTACACACATAATTGAGCAATCTCGGTGAGACCGAAGTGTAAACTCGGTCAGACCGAAAGTTCAAATATAGTGAACGTTGGGGTTTTCGGTGGGACCGAAAATACCATCTCGGTTTGTCCGATATGAGTCAAAGATAGGAACTTGCCAGTTTCGGTGGGACCGAAATTATCAACTCGGATATTCCGATATGATGTCAAACGGTTACAGAAGGTTGGCAGCCCGTGTTTCGGTGAGACCGAACTCAAACTCGGATTGACCGATTTTTCTAGGGTTTGGCTTATGGCTGAGGTGGTTCATCTCGGTGGGACTGAGTTGGAAGAATCGGTTTGTCTGAGATTACTTATGAGTGTGTATAGTATTGAAAGTTGCTGATAGTTGAAGGAGATATATCACTAAGCACTTTGAGCAACCAGATCATCAACACAACCTCATCCCCTTTTAATAGTATTGGCTTTTCCTATGGACTCAATGTGATCTTTGATCACTAAACCAAAAATGGAGTCTTGAGCTTTTGCCAATGCTTGCCTTAGCATTTTGAGGGGTCCACTTCTTCAGACATTTCCATACCCATATCACTGAACTTCTCTGAAATGATTCTCAAGTAACTATTAGTTCAATGATATATATGTTGTTATTAATTACCAAAACCACCCGGGGATTAGTTGCACTTTCACATATAATCTGCTCCAGGTGAACTTACTAACATGGGGGTCTTAAGAACTCGGGTGGACATCCTATGTATATTTACAAATCCCCTTGAAATATATGAATGCGATGCACCAGTATCGAAAAGAATTATTGCGGTAAATGACTTAACCAAAAACTTACCGACAACAGCATCTGGTTGCTCCTCTACCTCCTCCACAGTCACGTGGTTCACTTGTCCTTTGTTAAACGGGTTGGGCTTCTTCGCGGCGCTTCCATTGCCGTTCCCATTCTTAGCTTCTGGGCATTCATTGGCATAATGCCCATTTTTCCCGCACTTGTAACAAGTGACATGGCTGAAATCTTTCTTGGTGGGTGTGGACGGTGTAGGGCGGCTCTGGTTACCATTTGCTCCATTTCCATTTCCATTCTTGGTGCCAGGGTGATTGTGCGAGCTACCTCCTCCATGGGTATGTTGGAACTGTCCTACTGTTTTAGGGGTAAAACGAGGCTTCTGCTGAACTCCAGAGTTATACTTTCCTTGTCCATACTTCCTCTTGCGACTTTCAATCTGTTGGTGCTTCCTTTCAATCATTAGGGCGCGGTCAACCAGCTCCTGGTAGTTATTGAAAGTTGCCACCATCAACTGTACACTCATCTCATCGTTCAGCCCTTCCATGAATCTCTCCTGCTTAGCGGCATCTGTGGCCACATCATCTGGGGCATAACGAGATAGGGTACTAAACTCATCCACGTATTGGGCCACAGTACGGTTGCCTTGGCGCAAATTGCGAAACTCCTGCTTCTTCATACTCATAGCTCCAGTTGAGACATGAGCGGTACGAAAAGCTTGCTGGAACTGATCCCAAGTCACATTGGCTATGGGGTAGGTGGCTGTGTAATTCTCCCACCATGCTGCGGCTGGTCCAGACAACTGGTGTGCGGCAAATCGCACCTTTTCAGCATCTGAGCAGTTAGCAGTGGTCAAATCCCTTCCAATCTTGCGTAGCTAGTCATCAGCCACTATTGGTTCGATGCTGCTAGCAAACACGGGTGGTTGCAACCATATGAAACGTGTCAGGTTATCCACGGGTGGTGGTGGTGGAGGGTTGTTGTTGTTATTCTGGGTGTTCTGGACAAGAAGTTGCATCAGGGTGTTCTGCTGCTGGATCAACTGGGTGAGCTCAGGGGGAAACTCAAATCCGGGCTCACGTCTTGGAGGCATCTGATGGGTGTAGAGGGAAGGGATTAGAATAGAAAAGAGGTCTAAGGGAAAATCACTACCCATATGCACATGAGACAAACACAATCATATCACACCAATCAATTTCAAGAAAGGTCTTACAAATCTAACTATCGTTACAAAAGTGCTCTAAAACTAATATATGGGGGTAAACTACTAGTCACAGGCTGGTCTTCTAGAAAATTTGATCGAAAGAGGATTCCATGATATCTATCCAGCTTCATCTTCATAGTCTTCGTCTTTACTATCATCGGGTTCTGAATCCGTGTAGTCGATGATGATATAGTCTTTCGGTGGAATCTCCTTCGGTTCTTCTTCCTCGTCTTCTTCTCCCATGAGTATCCCTAACTTCCGTGTCAAGTCATCATTCTTCTCCACAAGTATTAGCATCTCCTCCTCGTATCCATCGCGTGTAGACTTGAGTTCTTTCTCTAGCTCCAAATTCCTATTTAGGGTTTTCTTCAATTCTATCATCCCTGCAGACATCTGGTGCTCCTGGCGACGAATGTGATGGTTCAACTCCTGGATGAAGGCTGTAATGGATCTATCCTTCCGGGTGCTGATCATATCCCAATTCTCATGTCGGCGTCCACAAATTTGGAAGACGGTGTCCTTTAGCTCCTGCTTGTAGACTTCTCCAATCCTTCCCATAGCAATGTGGGCTGCCATGCTCCTGCCTAGGCTCCATGTAGGTGCATTAAAAGAAAATGCTATGAGGGCAGTGACGAGCTCGAACGTCCTTCCTGGAACTTGGGCTTGAATCAACCAACGCTCCTCCTCAGGTAGAGTGGCATTGTAGGTTCCGGTGAAACTTGGTAGTCCAATGTTTAGATATCTGGTGACTTCCTTCAGGTGTCATCCAAATGGTGTATCATCATCCGGTTGCGTGAACTTGTTCTTTGCATCCACCATCCTAAAAGAGTAGAAAAGATGAGGAGTCAGAAAAGAGAAGAGTGAATAGTGCTCTAGGGCTTTAGCTTAGTGGTCGTGTCCTACAGTCAGCGTGTGCTCTGATACCATCTTGTAGCGACAAGACCTCAAACAGTCTGATCTCTGTGCATTAATGTCATCCCTGGATCAGTAATGCTGACACGCACAGTACTTGAAGGATTTATAACAGAGTAGCAATCACACACTTATTACAACGATAGTTCCAACGATGAACTTATTACAATAAAAATGGCTTAAGGCCATCTAACACGATAACAGAGGAAGGCTTGGAAGATAAGTGAGTCCATCAACTCCAACGGCATCACTGAATATAGAACCACAACCTAAAAGGCACCTTACTCGTCGTCTGAAAAGTCTGCAACATGAACGTTGCAGCCCAAAAACGGGTCAGCACATGGAATATGCTAGCAAAGTAACACAAGAGAGCAATGAAAGTAAAGCTATACTATATGCAATATGGCTGGTGGAAAGCTCTATGGTTACAGTTTTTGCGTAAAGCCAATTTTTCCCTACTTCAAATGAATAGATTTTAATTAACTATCATGGTAGTTAAAACATCGTTGAGAAGATAGACATCCTCTCAACCCCAATTAAAAATCATCCTTAAACCCAATAATTTTAATTAGAGTAACATGATGAGATTCACATGATAATCCAAGTACTAGATACTCAAGATGTCCATAACCGGGGACACGGCTAATCATGATCAGTTTGTACACTCTGCAGAGGTTTGTGCACTTTTCCCCACAAGACTCGATCGCCTCCGTTTGTTTTCTCGCACTACATGGTGTTTGAGAAACGGATGACCGAGACACAGTCTTTCCGAAGAGGTCCCCTTAACCAGATAGATAGACCAGTACACCTACAATCCCTCTACATCTGCTAGACCATCATGGAAAGCTTTCCCACAACTTACTCAACTATGCCAGAGCCCATATTGGTATGTGGCTGCACACGGAAGTTTCTAGTATGAATAATCTCATGATCCCTTTGAGCCTGGGTGGCTGTCCAAAAGAAAAACAGGCAATCACTGGAATACCCAGGTGCCTCAATCCACCCCAGATGTGTGTTAAAGTTGCCACCTTAAGTTGAACCATTAATTAACAATCTCACATCTGTCATGGAATACACTCACCCAATCCACGTCTACGAGCATAGCATGTCCTAACAGCAAACGTAGAAGTAACTCCCACAGGTTTGAAAGTAATGCAGGTAATAGGTACTACCTCAATCTACTTCCCAGTCTCACAAGTTAATTGATCCTACTCATCCAATGTGTGAGGGTTGACTAATGCAATGAAAACTGGGTAATTGGAAAGTATGATCAAAGTGTTACTTGCCTTGCTGATGATCCGCAAAACCTAGAGATTCAAAGTAGCAAGCGGCGCACTCCGGATACTCTATCGCAAACAAACAAGCACACCATAAGTACTTAACTAATGCACGGGTAAAACTCAAATAAGAGATCTAACCAGAAAGTTCAACTTAAGGACTCCGGTTTGCAAAAAGAAACAACTCAAAAGAAGCAACGAAACTCAAACTGCGAAAGAAACGAGCTCCGGTTTGCTAATTGGCCTAAAGTCAAATTTTACAGTAGCCAAAACCTTGTTCAAGTTGGTTAAACGTAAAGAGGGCATCGAGACGAAGATCTGGGATTTTGAATCACCTGATTCCGACTCTCGAGCGAAAAGAAAAACGAAAAACAAGATCAGGGCAGAAATCACGATCGGAATAACCGCGGATAAATACCCCGAAAAAGAAAACGGACGAACAGGCTAACGAACGAACGTTCGCTGTCTGCGGATAACGGATGAAAACCGTTCGTTAAAACGAACGTACGGACGAACGTCCGCTAAATAACTAAACCGATGAAAAACCGAACCGATCTAATCTAATAAAAAAACAGATCTACGGTTTACGAAAACCGATCTTTTCAAAAAAACCGATGACTACCTCAACGACGAACTCCGGCGATCCGGCGCTCCGGCGGCGGCTGCGGTCCGGCGGGCGAGGCGGGCGGCAGCGCGGCTGGCGAGGCGGGCGGCGGCGCGGGCGTGCGGCGCAGGCCGTGCCAAGCGGCGGCGCGGGCGGCGGTGCGGCGGCGACGCGGGCGGCGGCGGCGCGGCGGCACGGGCGATGCGGGGCTAGGGCAGGGGGCGGCGGGGCTGGGCTGTCGTGCCGGGGCGGTTGACTTATAAAGCCCAGAGTCCTGGGCCAGTACGACTCTAAGTCGGTTGCGCGTTTTTTTTTTAAATAAAGTCCCGGCGCAGAAAAACTAACGAAAGAAATACTAAACGGACTCCAAAAATCCCGAAATACATTTTCATCGTCCTCTAATAATATTTAGGACAAGGTGAACATTTTTCCCGGACCTAAATGCAATTTTGAAAACGCGCTTTTTTCCTATGCAATTAAAATCGCAAATAAATCCAGAAAAATACCAAAAGTGATTTTAACATTTTTCCTCCATTATTTTTGTTATTTTGGAGAAGTCATATTATCTCTGCTCATATTTTGTATTTAGAAATATTTTTAGGAGAGAAAAATAATTAGAATCACACCGTCCTCGTACCGGTATTCGAGCGAACTTAAATACGAAAACGGTAAAATTCCCAACTCTCTCTGTAGGTCCTTGAGTTGCTTAGAATTTCGAGGAACGACACAAACAAAAATGCAAAAAGGATGAAATGCAATTATGATCTATGTATAACATTCCAAATTGAAAATTTGGGATGTTACAAAGATCATATGTTCAAATCTATTATGCATATTAATACCCCTCTGATTATGAACATGAATATGATTTGTGAGTAGTTACGTTTGTTCCTGAGGACATGGGAGAAGTCTTGCTATAAGTAGTCATGTGAATTTGGTATTCGTTCAATATTTTGATGAGATGTATGTTGTCTTTCCTCTAGTGGTGTTATGTGAATGTCGACTACATGATATTTCACCATTGTTTGGGCCTAGAGGAAGACATTGGGAAGTAATAAGTATATGATGGGTTGCTAGAGTGATAGAAGCTTAAACCCTAGTTTATGCGTTGCTTCGTAAGGGGATGATTTGGATCCATATGTTTCATGCTATGGTTAGGTTTACCTTAATACTTCTTTTGTAGTTGCGGATGCTTGCAATAGAGGTTAATCATAAGTGGGATGCTTGTCCAAGTAAGGGCAGTACCCAAGCACCGGTCCACCCACATACCAAATTATCAAAGTAACGAATGCGAATCATATGAGCATGATGAAAACTAGCTTGATGATAATTCCCATGTGTCCTCGGGAGCGCTTTTCTTTATATAGGAGTTTGTCCAGGCTTGTCCTTTGCTACAAAAAGGATTAGGACATATTGTTACACCTTATTTACTTTTACCTTATCACAAAACTATTTGTTGCCGATAATTTCAGTGCTTGCAGAGAATACCTTACTGAAAACTGCCTATCATTTCCTTCTGCTCCTCGTTGGGTTCGACACTCCTACTTATCGAAAGGACTACGATAGATCCCCTACACTTGTGGGTCATCAAGACTCTTTTCTGGCGCCGTTGTCGGGGAGTGAAGCGCCTTTGGTAAGTGGAATTTGGTAAGGAAAAATTTATATAGTGTGCTGAAATTTACTGTCACTTGTTACTATGGAACATAATACTTTGAGGGGCTTGTTTGGGGTATCTTCACCCCGACCAGTAGAGCAAAGAGTTGCTCCTCAACCTACTGAAAATGTTTACTTTGAAATCCCTTCGGGTATGATAGAGAAACTGCTAGCTAATCCCTTTAAAGGAGATGGAACATTGCATCCCGACTTGCACCTAATCTATGTGGATGAAGTTTGTGGATTATTTAAGCTTGCAGGTATGCCCGTGGATGTTATCAAGAAGAAGGTCTTCCCTTTATCTTTGAAGGGAAATGCATTGACATGGTTTAGGCTATGCGATGATATTGGATCCTGGAACTATAACCGGTTGAAATTGGAATTTCATCATAAGTTCTATCCTATGCATCAGGTTCATCGTGATCGTAAGTATATATATAATTTTTGGCCTCGCGAAGGAGAAAGTATTGCTCAAGCTTGGGGGAGGCTTAAGTCAATGTTATATTCATGCCCCAATCATGAGCTCTCAAGATAAATTATTATTCATAAAAATTATGCTCGGCTTTCTCACGATAATCGCTCCATGCTCGATACTTCTTGCACTTGTTCTTTTATGATGAAGACTATTGAATTCACATGGGATTTATTGGAAATAATTAAGCGCAACTCTGAAGATTGGGATCTCGACGAAGGTAAGGAGTCAGGTATAACACCTAAGTTTGATTGTGTTAAATCTTTTATGGATACAGATGTTTTCCGTGAATTTAGCACTAAATATGGACTTGACTCTGCGATATTAGCTTCTTTCTATGAATCATTTGCTACTCGTGTTGATCTCCCTAAGGAGAAGTGGTTTAAATATCATCCTCCCATTGAAGTAAAAGTAGTTGAACCTGTTAGAGTTGAAGAAAAGACTATCACTTATAATGTTGATCATATTGTTCCTACTACTTATTGAGAAACCACCCTTTCCTGCTAGAATAAAGGATCATGCTAAAGCTTCAACTGTGGTTCGTAAGAGTAATACTAGAACACCTACACCCTCTGAGCAAATTAAAGTTGAACCTAGTGTTGCTATGGTTAAGGATCTCTTGGTCGACGATATTGATGGGCATGTTATTTACTTCTGTGATGAAGCTGCTAGAATTGCTAGACCTCACACTAAAAATAAACATAGACCTATTGTAGGCATGCATGTTATTTCTGTTAAAATAGGAGATCATTGCTATCATGGCTTATGTGACATGGGTGCTAGTGCGAGTGCAATACCTCATTCCTTATACGAAGAAATTATGCATGATATTGCACCTGCTGAGCTAGAAGGTATTGATGTTACAATTAAGCTTGCCAATAGAGATACTATTTCACCAATGGGGGTTGTTAGAGATGTTGAAGTCTTGTGTGGGAAAGTTAAATACCATACTGATTTTCTTGTTCTTGGTTCCCCACAAGATGACTTTTGGCCCATTATATTTGGTAGACCCTTCTTGAATATTGTTAATGCTAAGATAGACTCAAAAAGGATGTTGTTACTATTGGTTTAGGGGATATGTCTCATGATTTTAACTTTGCTAAATTCCATAGACAACCCCATGATAAATAATTGCCTAGTAAGGATGAAATTATTGGTCTTGCTTCTATTGTCGTGCCTCCTAACGACCCTTTAGAACAA
The DNA here is from genome assembly GCA_902687465.1 of Secale cereale. NCBI lineage: Eukaryota > Viridiplantae > Streptophyta > Magnoliopsida > Poales > Poaceae > Secale > Secale cereale. The sequence continues at coordinate 487,736,639 of LR738714.1, read as the reverse complement.
TATTTGCTAGACCATGAAAATGATATGTATATGAATGAGAGAAGGGAAATAGATGAAATATTCTTTAAACAGGGACCTTTATTGAAATACAACTTGCATGTTGAAATTCTAGGGGATCCTCCTCCACCCAAGGGTGATCCCGTGTTTGAGCTCAAACCATTACCTGATACTCTTAAGTATGCTTCTCGTGATAAAAAGAAGATATATCCTGTTATTATTAGTGCTAACCTTTCAAAGCAGGAAGAAGAGAAATTATTGAAAACTCTGAAGAAGCACCGTGCTGCCATTGGATATACTCTTGATGATCTTAAGGGCATTAGTCCCACTCTATTCCAACACAAAATAAAGTTGGAGAAAGATGCTAAACCGGTTGTTGATCACCAACGACGGTTAAATCCTAGGATGAAAGAAGTGGTAAGGAAAGAAATACTAAAGCTTCTAGAGGCAGGTCTAATTTATCCAGTTGTTGATAGTCAGTGGGTAAGTCGTGTCCATTGTGTCCCTAAGAAGGGAGGTATTACTGTTGTTCCTAATGAAAAAGATGAATTGATCCCACAAAGAATTGTTACAGGCTATAGAATGGTAATTGATTTCTGCAAATTAAATAAAGCTACTAAAAAGGATCATTACCCTCTACCTTTTATTGATCAAATGTTAGAAAGATTATCCAAACATACTCATTTTTGCTTTCTAGATGGCTATTCTGGTTTCTCTCAAATACCTGTGTCAAAAGAGGATCAAGAAAAGACCACTTTTACTTGCCCTTTCGGTACCTTTGCTTATAGACGTATGCCTATTGGTTTATGCAATGCACCTGCTACCTTTCAAAGATGCATGATGGCTATATTCTCTGATTTTTATGAAAAGATTGTTGAGGTTTTCATGGATGATTTTTCCGTTTATGGAACTTCTTTTGATGATTGCTTGAGGAACCTTGATCGATTTTTGCAGAGATGTGAAGAAACTAATCTTGTCTTGAATTGGGAGAAGTGCAACGTTATGGTTAATGAAGGTATTGTCTTGGGGCATAAAATTTCGGAAAGAGGTATTGAAGTCGATAAAGCTAAAGTTGATGCTATTGAAAAGATGTCGTGTCCCGAGGACATCAAAGGTATAAGAAGTTTCCTTGGTCATGCCGGGTTTTATAGGAGGTTCATTAAGAACTTCTCAAAAATCTTTAGGCCTCTGACTAACCTCTTACAAAAAGATGTTCCTTTTGTCTTTGATGATGATTGTGTAGAAGCATTTGAAATACTTAAGAAAGCATTGATTTCTGGACCTATTCTCCAGCCACCTGACTGGACTTTACCCTTTGAAATTATGTGCGATGCTAGTGATTATGTTGTAGGTGCTGTTCTAGGACAAAGAGTTGATAAGAAATTGAATGTTATCCAATATTCTAGTAAAACTCTAGACAGTGCCCAGAGAAATTATGCTACTACCAAAAAAGAATTTTTAGAAGTTGTATTTGCTTGTGATAAGTTCAGGCCTTATATTGTCGATTCTAAAGTAACTGTTCACACTGATCATGTTCCTATTAAATATCTTATGGAAAAGAAAGATGCTAAACCTAGACTTATTAGATGGGTTCTCTTACTACAAGAATTCGATTTGCATATCACTGATAGAAAGGGAGCTGAGAACCCCGTTGCTGACAACTTGTCTAGGTTAGAGAATATTCTTGATGACCCACTACCTATTGATGATAGCTTTCCTGATGAACAATTAACTATCATAAATGCTTCTCGTACTTCTCCGTGGTATGTTGTTTATGCTAATTACATTGTTGCTAAATTTATACCACCTAGTTTCACATACCAGCAAAAGAAAAAGTTTTTCTATGATTTAAGATATTACTTCTGGGATGACCCACACCTTTATAAAGAAGGAGTAGATGGTATTATTAGACATTGTGTACCTGAGCATGAACAGGAATAGATCCTACGCATGTGTCACTCCGAGGCTTATGGAGGACACCATGCTGGAGATAGAACTGCACATAAGGTACTGCAATCTGGTTTCTATTGGCCTACTCTCTTTATGGATGCCCATAAGTTTGTATTGTCTTGTGATGAATGTCAAAGAATTGTTATTATTAGTAGACGTCAAGAAATGCCTATGAATTATTCACTTGTTATTGAACCATTTGATGTTTGGGGCTTTGATTATATGGGGTCGTTTCCTTCCTCTAATGGGTATACACATATTTTAGTTGTTGTTGATTACGTTACTAAGTGGGTAGAAGCTATTCCAACTAGTAGTGCTGATCATAACACCTCTATTAAGATGCTTAAAGAAGTTATTTTTTCGAGGTTTGGAGTCCCTAGATACTTAATGATTGATGGTGGTTCACATTTTATTCATGGTGCTTTCCGTAAAATGCTTGCTAAGTATGATGTTAATCATAGAATTGCATCCCCATACCACCCACAGTCTAGCGGTCAAGTAGAACTAAGTAACAGAGAGTTGAAATTAATCTTGCAAAAGACTGTTAATAGATCTAGAAAGAATTGGTCCAAGAAACTTGATGATGCATTATGGGCCTATAGAGCTGCGTATAAAAATACTATGGGTATGTCTCCGTATAAAATGGTTTACGGAAAAGCATGTCACTTACCTCTCAAACTAGAACATAAGGCATATTGGGTCATTAAAGAGCTCAATTATGATTTCAAACTTGCCGGTAAGAAGAGGTTATTCGACATTCGCTCACTTGATGAGTGGAGAATCCAGGCCTATGAAAATGCCAAACTGTTTAAAGAAAAAAAAATAAAAGATGGCATGACAAAAGGATACAAAAGCATGAGTTTAACGTAGGTGATTATGTTTTGCTATACAACTCTCGTTTAAGATTTTTGCAGGAAAACTTCTCTCTAAATGGGAAGGTCCTTACGTTATCGAGGAGGTCTATCGTTCCGGTGCCATAAAAATCAACAACTTCAAAGGCACGAATCCAAAGGTGGTGAACTGCCAAAGAATCAAACATTATTTCTCAGGTAATCCCATAAATGTTGAAACCAATGTTATTGAAACCGTAACCCCGGAGGAATACATAAGGGACACTTTCCAGAACGATTCAGACTCCGAAAAGGAAGAGGTATGTGGTACGGTAAGTAACTGACTCCAAAACAGTTCTAATGGCAATTTTTCTCCATTTTGGAATATTTAAGAAAATAGGAAAATAAGAAGTAGTCTGAAAGGGACACGAGGCACTCACGAGGGTGGAGGGCGTGCCCTACCCCCTGGGTGCGCCCCTGCCTCATGGGCACCTCGTGTGCCCTCCAGACTCCGTTTTCTTGCACGATACTTCTTTTAGTCGGTAAAAATTCATTATATAATCTCCCGAAGGTTTTGACCATGGTACCACGACAAAATCCTCTATTTTTTTAGCTGCTTTCTGCCAAAGTTATCAAGGCCAGACATCATGTCGTCCCCCTCCTCCAGCAATGAGGGCAACGATGCTTGGCTAATGAAGATAGAGCTGAAGAGAGAAGAACCCGGGGAGATCAACAAGGATGATAGGATCAAGAAGGCCATGGAGGATCAAGCTCCGGCAGCAGAGGAAGAAGACATCTTTCAACCTCATCAAAATCTTTTTACCCCAACTGAGATTGAAGCTTTCAAGATGATTGAAGTAGCTCGCATACAAAACAAGTATCTCACACGTGAAAATATTGTGTTGAAGGAGCATATCACCGCACTCAAGGGCATTATCCGCAAATTGGAGGATCTCCTACGCTCGATGTACGACACTCCATCATCACCACCTCAAAGAAAGAGACATAAACACATGGGTATGGGCACTCCCCTTGGCAACTGCCAAGCTTGGGGGAGGTGCCCCGGTATCGTATCACCATCACACCCCTATCTTTACCCTTTTTTCTTAGTTTGATCCTTTTGGTAATATCTTGATCTAGTAGAATAAAGTTTAGCATGATCTAGTTCTGAGCTTTGCTTTATGATCCTTATCTATGTAATCGAGTCCGTGAGCTATATATAATAAAGATTAGTTTTGAGTCAAGGGCTTGATTACCTCACTATGATCATGAGAGAATAAAAGAAAGAACAAAAAGAATCAAAGAGATCATATTGATCTTATGGAGAGTAATGACTTCACATATAAAGAGTATGATGAATAAAACTTGTTGAGAGTTGACAAACATAGTTTTGGTCATCGTTGCAATTAATAGGAAGTAATAAAGAAAGAGAGGTTTTCACATATAATTATACTATCTTGGACATCTTTTATGATTGTGAGCACTCATTGAAATATGACATGCTAAAAATTTGATGTTGGACAAGGAAGACAACGTAATGGGTTATGTTTTCTTATATCCGAAATAAAGTATATTGTCATGGATCATCCAACATGTTGAGCTTGCGTTTCCCCCTCATGCTAGTCAAACTCCTTGCACCAAGTAGAGATACTACTTGTGCTTCCAAACATCCTTGAACCCAGTTTTGCCATGAGAGTCCACCATATCTACCTATGGATTGAGTAAGATCCTTCAAGTAGGTTCTCATTGTTGCAAGCAATAAAAATTGCTCTCTAAATATGTATGATCTATTAGTGTGGATAAAATAAGTTTTATACGATCTTGTGATATGAAAGAAATAAAAGCGACAGACTGCATAATAAAGGTCCATATCACAAGTGGCAATATAAAGTGACGTTCTTTTGCACTAAGATTTTGTACATCCAATCATAAAATCACATTACAACCTCTGCTTCCCTCTATGAAGGGCCTATCTTTTGTCTTATACCGTATACAAGAGTCAAGGTGATCTTCATCTTTCCTTTTTACATTTTATCCTTTGGCAAGCACATTGTGTTGGAAAGATCCTGACATATATACCCAATTGGATGTAAGTTATCATAAAATATTATTGTTGACATTACCCTTGAGGTAAAAAGTTGGGAGACAACACTATAAGCCCTTATCATTCTCTGTGTCCGATTAAAACTCCATACCCATAAGTATTGCGTGAGTGTTAGCAATTGTGAAAGACTAAATGATAGTTGAGTATGTGGACTTGCTGAAAAGCTCTTATATTGACTCTTTCCGATGTCATGATAAATTGCAATTGCTTCAATGACCGAGATCATAGTTTGTTAGTTTTCAACGAGGTTTCTGATTCATACTCGACATTGTGAATAGATTGTTACTTTAGCATAAGAAATAATATGACTATATATATGTAAGTTGCTGTTATAAGAATGATCATGATGCCCTCATGTCCGTATTTTATTTTATCGACACCTCTATCTCTAAACATGTGGACATATTTTTCGATATCGGCTTCCGCTTGAGGACAACCGAGGTCTAAGCTTGGGGGAGTTGATACGTCCATTTTGCATCATGCTTTTATATCGATATTTATTGCATTACGAGCTGTTATTACACATTATGTCACAATACTTATGCCTTTTCTTTCTTATTTTAGAAGGTTTACATGAAGAGGGAGAATGCCGGCAGCTCGAATTATGGACTGGAAAAGGAGCAAATATTGGAGACCTATTCTGCACAACTCAAAAAGTCCTGAAACTCCACGAAAGTTAGTTTTGGAATATATAAAAAATATCGGGCGAAGAAAGCATCAGAGGGGGGCCACCCACCGTCCACAAGGGTGGGGGCGCGCCCCCTGCCTCGTGGGCCACCTGGTAGCCCCCCGATGCCCATCTTCTGGTATAAGGTGTCTGTTTGCCCTAAAAAATCAAAAGGAAGCTTTCGGGATGAAGCACCGCCGTCTCGAGGTGGAACCTTGGCGGAACCAATCTAGGGCTCCAGCGGAGCTATTCTGCCGGGGAAACATCCCTCCGGGAGGGGGAAATCGTCACCATCGTCATCACCATCGATCCTCTCATCGGGAGGGGGTTAATTTCCATCAACATCTTCACCAGCACCATCTCCTCTCAAACCCTAGTTCATCTCTTGTATCCAATCTTTGTCCCAAAACCCCAAATTGGTACCTGTGGGTTGCTAGCAGTGTTGATTACTCCTTGTAATTGATGCTAGTTGGTTTATCCGGTGGAAGATCATATGTTCAGATCCATTATGCATATTAATACCCCTCTGATTATGAACATGAATATGATTTGTGAGTAGTTATGTTTGTTCCTGAGGACATGGGAGAAGTCTTGCTATAAGTAGTCATGTGAATTTGGTATTCGTTCAATATTTTGATGAGATGTATGTTGTCTTTCCTCTAGTGGTGTTGTGTGAACATCGACTACATGACATTTCACCATTGTTTGGGCCTAGAGGAAGGCATTGGGAAGTAATAAGTAGATGATGGGTTGCTAGAGTGACAGAAGCTTAAACCCTAGTTTATGCGTTGCTTCGTAAGGGGATGATTTGGATCCATATGTTTCATGCTATGGTTAGGTTTACCTTAATACTTCTTTTGTAGTTGCAGATGCTTGCAATAGAGGTTAATCATAAGTGGGATGCTTGTCCAAGTAAGGGCAGTACCCAAGCACCGGTTCACCCACATACCAAATTATCAAAGTAACGAATGCGAATCATATGAGCGTGATGAAAACTGGCTTGATGATAATTCCCATGTGTCCTCGGTAGCGCTTTCCTTTATGTAAGAGTTTGTCCAGGCTTACCTTTGCTACAAAAAGGATTGGGCCATATTGCTGCACCTTATTTACTTTTACCTCTTGTTACTCGTTACAAATTACCTTATCACAAAACTATCTGTTACCGATAATTTCAGTGCTTGCAGAGAATACCTTACTGAAAACTGCATATCATTTCCTTTCGCTCCTTGTTGGGTTCGACACTCTTACTTATTGAAAGGACTATGATAGATCCCCTACACTTGTGGGTCATCACCAGTTTCTGTTTTTCCCTTGGTTTTGACTTTTATAGGAAAGGAATATCAAATGGAATAAAACTTTATGATGATCTTTCTTCGACAATAAGAAACCTAGGAAGCTTCGTGAGGAGTCCAGAAGACACACGAGGAGGCCACAAGCCCCAGGGGCGGACCCTAGGCTTGTGGGCCCCTCGGGGGTCTTCCAACCCTAATATCTACACTATAAATCCTCAAATATTCCCCCTACATCAAAACAGGAGCAAAAAAACTTCCCCGCCGCAGCAAGCCACTAACCTCGTGAGATCCCATCTTGGGGCTATTTCCGGTGCTCTGCCGGAGGGGGATTCATGCGGAGGGCCTCTACATCAACTTTGTTGCCCTTCCGATAATGTGTGAGTAGTTTACCATAGACCTACGGGTTCATGGCTAGTAGCTAGATGGCTTATTCTCTCTTTGATCTTCAATACAATGTTCTCCTCGATGTTCTAGGAGATCTATTCGATATAATCTTCTTTTGCGATGTGTTTGTTGAGATCCGATGAATTGTGGATTTATAATCGGAATATCTATGAATACTGTTTGAGTCTTCTCTAAATTCTTATAAGCATGATTAAGATAGCTTTGTATTTCTCTTCGATTTATCGATTTGGTTTGGCCAACTAGATTGGTTTTTCTTATAATGGGAGAAGTGCTTTGTGATGGGTTCAATCTTGCGGTGTCCTCTCCCAGTGACAGAAGAGTTAGCGAGACACGTATTGTATTGTTGCCATTAAGGATAAAAAGATGGGGTTTATATCATATTGCTACAGTTTATCCCTCTACATCATGTCATCTTGCTTCAAGCGTTACTCTAACTTAATACTCTAGATGCGGACATGAGTCGATCGATGTGTAGAGTAATAGTAGTAGATGCAGAATTTTTTCGGTCTACTTGTCACAGACGTGATGCATATATTCATGATCTTTGCCTTAGATATAGTCATAACTTTGTGCTTTTTCTATCAGTTGCTCAATAGTAATTTGTTCACCCATCATATCCTTTCTTAGAGAGAGAAGCCTCTATTGAAACCTATGGCCCCGGGGTCTACTTTTATCATATTATTTTTAGATCTATAAAATCGAAAACACAAAAATGCCTTGTTGTAATTTATTTTCTTTTATTTATTTTACATCTATCTCTTTTAGATCTCACTCTTGCAAGTGACCATGAAGGGATTGACAACCCCTTTTTCACGTTGCGTGCAAGTGTTTATTAGTTTGTGCAGGTGCATATATTGGGGACTTGGTTGTGCCTCCTACTTGATTGATATCTTGGTTCTTAACTGAGGGAAATACTTATCTCTACTTTGATGCATCACCCTTTCCTCTTCAAGGGAAAAATCAACGCAAGCTCAAGAAGTAGCACGACGCCATACGCCAAGCGCAACAACGTCGTGATGAAGAAGAACTTGAAGCACAAGACGATCTTTGAGATGCAAGTCACGTCGTCCAAGAACGCAACTGTCATGCCTGAGAAGAAGAATACACACTTCATCAAGAATGGCAAGATGAAGCCGCTCGAAGGGACGAACAACAAGAGCGACGGAACAAAGCATACATGCCTCTACCAAACCGTCAAGACCATCGTGTGGAGCAAGCATTCGATGATCATCCACCACGTCAAGAGCGACATCACCGGCGTCACCATGATGAAGAACAATGCTATGGCAAGCTCAAGTTCACAATGCCCAAGTTCTCCGGAAGCACCAGTCCCGAGGAACATCTCTCATGGGCATTTTTGGGGATATAACTAAGTCAATTCCGGTTAGCCCATTTCCCAGTACAGCTTTGACCTTTGCAAGAGTGGGAGCAAGTTTTTTATGTTCAGCAGCAATAACTTTCTCAGCAAGAGGATGCTTCGGGTCCAGACGTTGGACACGATAACCCTGCAACTGATTTTCATCAACCGGAGAGGCATATTTGAAATAAAACCATGTTTGGTTCCAATCTTTGGGGTGACTCGGCAAGCGAGCATAGGGGAAGATGGCATCTCTTCTTCGTTAAATTGAGATGGCGCCAAGTTCCAAGCTGGTCCGTTCATGAACTCATTTTTGGCGGTTTAAATAGAAATATTCTCTGAAGAGCTCGATGTTGGGCTCCTCTTGAAGGTATACTTCACAAAAGACTTGGAAATTCCAGATGTTTGACACGGAATTGGGTCCGATGTCTTGAGGATGGAGCTGAAAGAAGTGGAGAACGTCTCAAAAGAACTTAGAGCCGGGCGGTGAAAAGCCCTAGTTCATGTGATCAGTAAAAACAACAACTTCATCGTCCTTTGGATGAGGTCTTTCTTCGCCTGGATTAGGAGCGCGATAATGCATGACGGATTTCTTCGGCAAGTACCCGATTTTGACAAAGTCATCGAGTGTAGCTTCGGTGACAACAGAGGGAACCCAATTGCACGAAGTGACTGTCTTCGGCGGAATTGTGAAGAGAGAAGCCTAAAAGAAGGAAACATTTTGCCGGTTCAAATTGATTCATTAAGACGAAAATCAAGCTACAACATATGTTCGGAACGGCGGCTTAAATGGGGCCTAATGACATATGGATAATTATAAACCGGTGATATAAGCTGCCATGACAAGCACTGATACTCAAGAATTGTTAAAGGGAAAAATTTACTAAGTGTTGAGACAAACAGGTTTCATGGATTGGAGCTACAAGATTGGATCTATATTCAGAGAAATAAAGTAAAAACCTAAAACTAAGGTGGCGACAGCGGAAAAGTAAGAAGGCCCAGATGAGATCTGTTGCAATGAGGATATATTTCGAGATTAAGACAAGTGCTAAAATTGCTATCACAGAGATATCACATATTAATATTATGACTTGGGATCTACGGTGCTGACGGCAAATATTCGTACCTAAATAACAGTCTTTGAGCAGTTCATGGATTCAGATCGGTTTTCTTGTGCAGATGAGATGTTCCAATAGTGAAAAAGAGATGCTATGAATACCATTGCATAGGAGGAGTATCAAGTTCAAGTCAAAAATTGCAACTACAGTGAAGGACAAGGATGAACTTCGATGAACTCTCAGGAACCCTAATGGATCTAAGAGAAGAGGAAAGAGGAAAACTTACCTAGACTGTTGAATGGCGGCGGCGCATGGATGAAATATGGTCAGATCAGGCTGATGCGGCGGCCATTGTTGAGGCAGAGACAAAGGTCGACAGCGCCGGCGGAGCTCGAGTGCAGAGGCGTCACGAGGAAGAAGACAAAGAAAAAGAGGCAAGGGGGGGGGTGAAAGGGACCCCTGGCCTGTTGGGGAACGTAGTATTTTAAAAATTTCCTACGATCACGCAAGATCTATCTACCAGATGCATAGCAACGAGAGGGGAGAGTGTGTCTACGTACCCTCGTAGACTGAAAGCGGAAGCGTCAAGTGACGCGGTTGATGTAGTCGAACTTCTTCGCGATCCAACTGATCAAGCACCGAACGTACGGCACCTCCGCGTTCAGCACACGTTCAGCTTGATGACGTCCCACGAGCTCTTGATCCAGTTGAGCTTCACGGTAGAGTTTCATCAGCACGACGGCGTGGTGACGGATATGATGAAGTTATCGGTGCGGGGCTTTGCCTAAGCACTGCAACGTTATGACCGAGGTGTGTTTCTGTGGAGGGGGGCACCGCACACGGCTAAAAAAATTCAACTTCTATGTTCTAGGGTGCCCCACTGCCCCTGTATATAAAGGAGCAAGGGGGAGGCCGGCCGGCCCTCCTATGGCGCGCCAAGAGGAGCAATCGTCCACCAAGAAGGAGAGAGGGGGAAGGAAGGAGAGCGAGAGGGAGAGGGAAAGAGGGGCCGCGTGTCACATCCCTAGTTCTAGTAATGCCTAGTGCTAGCATCTGGTGTTGCTTCATGTTTACCTTTCACAGAAAGTTGAAATGGGGATGACACAAACTCCCAGCACCACCCAAATCAACTAGGGTTACTAAAATACTTTTCCAATGAACCTGAAATGCCCTCAGAAAAAGTTCATCATTTTTGAATTGGTCTGGAACCTCTCCCAAAAATGGTGCACAAATTTCTAGGTCATCCAAAGGTCACTGGATCAAACCATATGTTATTTGAATTTGGGCATTTAAATGCTAGTAAATATTTTAAATGTCCAAATAATCCTAAACTGAAATGTTCCATGCTGGATATATTCCATACAGTGGGCATGTGCAGTTTGGTGATTTTTGAAAGGGTCTAGGTATTTTTAGAAAAGCCCTAAATTTTACAGAAAAATAGAAAACAGTAATTAAAATAGAAAACGGAGAGAGAGAGAGAGAGAGAGGAAACTACGTGGGCCGTTTACCTGTCCAGCCTGGCGGCCCAGCACTACTGGCCCAGCCCACTGCTGTAGTGGCCCAGCCCAGCACCGCCTCCTTCAACCTCATGCCAGAAGGCACGAGGGCGTGTGCCCGCGGTGCGCCAGCACGCGCACGGCCACTGATGACCACCTCCTGTCTGGCTGCCTGTGTCCCTGACGCCCTGGACGCCTCCATGCATCGCCACGCATGCCCCTGGAACCCCTCACACTCTCCCTCGCTCCTCCCCCCTCCTTTGTTTCTCTTACGCGCGGCCGCCGAGCGCAGCCGTCGCCGCCGACAAGCACCGCCGTGGCCACCGGCCACCCCTCGTCCCGCCGTTGTGTCCAGAAGCTCCGCCACGATGTCCTCGACATCTCCACCGAGTCACGCGGCGCTGGGAGGCCCTGCTTCATCGTCGCCGCGGTCGTCTTCTTCCTCGGGCCGCTGAGATCGCCTTCGGCTGTTCATCGCCGTCCGAGCTTCCCCAGGCACGCTGGCCATCCCTACGGCACCGCTGTGAGCCCCCGGTCTATTTCCCCCTAACCCCGCCCCCGTTTGGTCGCCGTAGCCGTCGCCCCCTTGCTTACAATAGCCGCCGCCGCACGGGCTCGTCGTCGGCGAAGCCCCGGTGACCTTCTGGTCCCGTGCGTGCGTCTGTTGCACTCGTAACATCCCGTAGAGCAACGCTAGCGCGACAGCCAACTCTTTTGCAAGCCGCAGCACTAACCCCTCACCCACCCAAGCTCCGGCCGCCGCAAACCTCACCGCCGGCGCTGTTCCCGACCACCTCAGGTTGTACAGCTTGCACCATTGGATGCGGCCGAGTGCCAGCTTTCCAACGAGACTAACCGGGCTCGAAACCGCCCCTTGTACGCGAAACCCGAGACTCTCCGACGAGACACCGCCGCGGAATGTGGTCGCCGGCGAGTAACTCCGGCGTGCTGACGTGGCACCGTCATTAGCGCCTAACCAACCCCCCCTCGAGTCACTGATAGTGGACCCCTGTGCTGTTAATTAGTTTAGTTAGGTCTAAGTAAACCCTGTTAGATAATGTGCGACTGACTAGTGGGCCCAGGCCCCACTAACAGTTTAGTTAGTGTTAGTTTAAAACTAACTAACCCTGTTAGCTAGCTGTGTCACTGATGTGTGGACCCCACACGTCAGGTTTGACCATGGCCGCCCTGTTGACCTGCTGACATCACACAGACGTCATGCTGATGCAGTAATGTTTTCTGGAATTTAAAATAAATCTTAAATGATTTATTTATTTCAGAAAATAGACAAAACTTCTAAAAATCACAGAAAATAATCTATAACTCCAATGAAAATAATTTATATATGAAAAATGATCAGAAAAATTCAAGGAATCTGTTTATGGCATTTTCATGCATGTTTGAACAAGTTAAACCTGCTGATCAGGTCAAATCAATTAAATGGCATTTGAATAATCACATATGGAGTTTGAATTTGAACCTTTGGTTCAAATCAACTTCATTTAAATCACTGCTAGTTGCATTAGCTCAAATCACAACATAATGCCATGTCATGGTCATGCATCATATTGTGCATTGCATTGATTGTGTTTCTTTCTCTGTTGCTGGTTTTTGTCCCCTCTCGATAGACGTGGTTCCGATGATGTGATCGATGACACCAATGAAGACCCAATGATATCTTCAGAAGTGCCAGGCAAGCAAAACTCCATTGAGCATTCCGATACAATCCCACTCTCTCGCTCTTGCTCTCTTTTACTGCTTTAGGACAACAATGCTTCAACTGTTACCTGCTGCGGTAGATGAACCCCTTTCCACTGCATGAACTGTCATTGCCACAGTAAATAGTTGAAACCCACTAGTATGAGTAGGAGTTGTTTGAGCCATGTTGTGCCTACTCATTCATGCTTTCTGGTTATGCCTGCTATTGCTTAGAGTTGTGTCAGGTCTGATTCATCGGGGATGAATTGGAAGGGTGATGAACATGTTCTACTGTGTGTGAGCTAAGTGTGTGAACACGATTTGGTAAAGGTAGCGATGAGAGGCCATGTAGGAGTACATGGTGGGTTGTCTCATTGCAGCCGTCCTCAGGAACTGAGTTCTGTGTTTGTGATCCATGACCAGTTACTACCATACATTGGGCCCGAAACCAATGGACCCTCTCGACTTATTAACTGCCCTTGTCCTCTGTCCAGGAGTTGCAACTAGTTTCTGGTGTTTGTAGTTTACTGGAGGTCGTGCGCAGCGCTGACCCTTGGGGTGGGCTGTGACACGGCAGGTACGTGGCACGGTGTACCGGTCGCCCGTTTGGTGGCTCGGGAACCCTGTACACATTGTTTGGGGCCGTGAGCGACACCCCGGCCGGATCTCCCCACGGATGGAACCCAAATAGGCGATAAACCTGGACTAGGGACTTGTGTGGTTAGTCAGGTCATGGCTGACACCCTCGCTGGGCTTCCGCTTGAAGGTTGCCGAGTACATGTCGTGTAAACGGCGATAAGTGGTGAGAGCGTGTGTGAAGAAGTACACCCCTGCAGGGTTATATATGATCTATTCAAATAGCCGTGTCCGCGGTAATGGACTTCTGGGTTACCTATACAGTTCATAGACAAGTGAAAGTGGATACTCTAAAACACGCAAGATAAGCGTGAGTGTTATGGATGGCCTTCTCGTAGGGAGTCGGGAGCGGATCCATAGTGGTGTATTGATTGGTGGATATGTGGACTCGTGTGTGCCACTTCAAAAGAGTTACTTGCAGTCGTAGTTCAGGATAGCCACCGAGTCAAAGCTGGCTTGCTGCAGTCAAACTCCACCACCCCTTTGTTGATACTGATGCATATGTAGCTAGTTCTGATGTAAGTCTTGCTGAGTACTTTTGTACTCACGTTTGCTTAATTTATGTTTTTGCAGAGAGACTTCAGTATCACTAGTGGTTCCGCGTGGACTTCGACGTTTAGCTTGTTACCTCAGCTACGGTCTTGTACCCTTGGGAGGGTATTGTAGATAGTTAGGCTTCTCAGCCTTTTTCATTCGTAGTTGTCTGTACTCAGACATGTTATGCTTCCGTTGCCTGTATGCTCTGTATGTTGGGTCATGAGACCCACTGTTTGTAATAAATGTTATGTTGGCTCTTCTGGGCCTTTATCTGTATGAGTTGTTGAGTTATGTTGTGATGCCATGTTGTACAACACATACTTGCATGTTATGCGTACGTGTAATGTGTATTGCTATGTGTGGGATCCGACACCTAGTTGTTTACCCTTGGTAGCCTATCTTACAGGGAAATGCCTCCTAGTGCTTCAACTGAGCCTTGGTAGCTTGCTACTGCTCTGGAACACTTAGGCTGGTCGGCATGTGTCCTTCTTCGTTCCTGTGTCTGTCCCTTAGGGGAAATGTCACGCGTTGCTCCTTTAAGTCCTTGTAGCTTGCTACGACTTGGGTTCATACGTTGATGACCGACACGTTCGTTGCTGGGTCATGTATGCCTGTCTCTGGAATTTAGTGCCACTTTTGGTTTATAACTAGTCATGTCGGCCCGAGTTCTCTGACATATGGATGCTAGCGACACTATCATATACGTGTGCCAAGATGCGCAAACGGTCCCGGGCAAGGTAAGGTGACACCCGTGGGGATACCGTGCATGAGGCCGCCAAGTGATATGATGTGTTACAGGCTAGACCTGTGTGACTTAGGATCGGGGTCCTGACACCGCGTCCCCTCACCTAGTCCAATTCGGACTGCCCCTTGGGAGGGGGGCGACACCTCCTGGCTGTTGCCCTCTTTCTCCCCTATGGCCCACTAGGGCCCAACATTCCCCCGGGGGGTTCCGGTAACCCCCCGGCACTCCGGTTAATTCTGAAACTTTTCGGAACACTTCTGGTGTCCGAATATAGTCGTCCAATATATCAATCTTTACGTCTCGGACATTCCGAGACTCCTCGTCATGTCCGTGATCTTATCCGGGACTCCGAACTACCTTCAGTACATCAAAACTCATAAACTCATAATATCGATCGTCATCAAACGTTAAGCGTGCGGACCCTACGGGTTCGAGAACTATGTAGACATGACCGAGACTCATCTCCGGTCAATAACCAATAGTGGAACCTGGATGCTCATATTGGCTCCTACATATTCTACGAAGATCTTTATAGGTCAAACCGCATAACAACATACATTGTTCCCTTTGTCATCGGTATGTTACTTGCCCGAGATTCGATCGTCGGTATCTCAATACCTAGTTCAATCTCGTTGCCGGCAAGTCTCTTTACTCGTTCCATAATACATCATCCCGTGACTAACTCATTATTCATTTGCTTGCAAGGCTTATTATGATGTGTATTGCCGAGAGGGCCCAGAGATACCTCTCCGACACTCGAAGTGACAAATCATATTCTTGATCTATGCCAACACCACGAACACCTTCGGAGACACCTGTAGAGAATCTTTATAATCACCCAGTTACGTTGTGACGTTTGATAGCACACAAGGTGTTCCTCCGGTATACAGGAGTTGCATAATCTCATAGTCATAGGAACATGTATAAGTCATGAAGAAAGCAATAGCAATAAAACTAAACGATCATAGTGCTAAGCTAACGGATGGGTCTTGTCCATCACATCATTCTCCTAATGATGTGATCCCGTTTGTCAAATGACAACTCATGTCTATGGCTAGGAAACATAACCATCTTTGATCAATGAGCTAGTCTAGTAGAGGCATGCTAGGGAAATACTGTTTTATCTATGTATTCACACATGTACAAAGTTTCCGGTTAATACAATTCTAGCATGAATAAAAGACATTTATCATGATATAAGGTAATACAAATAACATCTTTATTATTGCCTCTAGGGCATATTTCCTTCAGTCTCCCACTTGAACTAGAGTCAATAATCTAGATTACAAAGTAATGTTCCTAACACCCATGGAGTTTTGGTGCTGATCATGTTTTGCCCTTGGAAGAGGCTTAGTCAACGGGTCTGCAACATTCAGATCCGTATGTATCTTGCAAATCTCTATGTCTCCCTCCTTGACTAGATCACGGATGGAATTGAAGCGTCTTTTGATGTGTTTTGTTCTCTTGTAAAGCCTGGATTCCTTCGCCAAGGCTATTGCTCCAGTGTTGTCACAACAGATTTTCGTTGGACCCGGTGCACTAGGTATTACACCTAGATCGGATATGAACTCCTTCATCCAGACTCCTTCATTTGCTGCTTTCGAAGCAGCTATGTATTCCGCTTCACACATAGATCCTGCCACAACGCTCTGCTTGGAACTGCACCAACTGACAGCTCCACCATTTAATAAAAATACATATCCAGTTTGTGACTTAGAGTCATCCGGATCAGTGTCAAAGCTTGAATCGACGTAACCATTTATGACGAGCTCTTTGTCACCTCCATACCCGAGAAACATATCCTTTGTCCTTTTTAGGTATTTCAGGATGTTCTTGACCGCTATCCGGTGATCCACTCCTGGATTACTTTGGTACCTCCCTGCTAGACTTATAGCAAGGCACACATCAGGTCTGGTACACAGCATTGCATACATGATAGATCCTATGGTTGAGGCATAGGGAATGACTTTCATTTTCTCTCTATCTTCTGCAGTGGTCGGGCATTGAGTCTTACTCAACATCGCACCTTATAACACAGGCAAGAACCCTTTCTTTGACTGGTCCATTTTGAACTTCTTCAAAACTTTATCAAGGTATGTGCTTTGTGAAAGTCCAATTAAGAATCTTGATCTATCTCTATAGATCTTGATGCCTAATATGTAAGCAGCTTCACCGAGGTCTTTCATTGAAGAATTCTTATTCAAGTATCCTTTTATGCTATCCTGAAATTCTATATCATTTCCAATCAACAATATGTCATCCACATATAATATCAGAAATGCTACAGAGCTTCCACTCACTTTCTTATAAATACAAGCTTCTCCAAAAGTCTGTATAAAACAATATGCTTTGATCACCTCATCAAAGAGTATATTCCAACTCCGAGATGCTTGCACCAGTCCATATATGGATCGCTGGAGCTTGCACACTTTGTTAGCACCTTTAGGATCGACAAAACCTTCTGGTTGCATCATATACAACTCTTCTTTGAGATATCCATTCAGGAATGCAGTCTTGACATCCATTTGGCGGATTTCATAATCATAAAATGCGGCAATTGCTAACATGATTCGGACAGACTTAAGCATCACTACGGGTGAGAAAGTCTCATCGTAGTCAACTCCTTGAACTTGTCGAAACCCTTTCGCAACAAGTCGAGCTTTGTAAACAGTAACATTACCGTCTGTGTCGGTCTTCCTCTTGAAGATCCATTTATTTTCGATGGCTTGCCGATCATTGGGCAAGTCAACCAAAGTCCACACTTTGTTCTCATACATGGATCCCATCTCAGATTTCGTGGCCTCAAGCCATTTCGCAGAATCTGGGCTCATCATCACTTCCTCATAGTTCGTAGGTTCATCATGGTCTAGTAACATGAATTCCAGAACTAGGTTGTCGTACCAATATGGTGCGGAACAAACTCTGGTTGATCTACGAAGTTCAGCAGAAACTTGATATGAAGTTTCATGATCATCATCATTAGCTTCCTCACTAATTGATGTAGGAATCACTCGAACTAGTTTCTGTGATGTACTACTTTCCAATTCGGGAGAAGGTACAATTACCTCATCAAGTTCTACTTTCCTCCCACTCACTTCTTTCGAGAGAAACTTTTTCTCTAGAAAGGATCCATTATTAGCAACGAATATCTTGCCTTCGGATTTGTGATAGAAGGTGTACCCAACAGTCTCCTGTGGGTATCCTATGAAGACACATTTTTCCGACTTGGGTTCGAGCTTATCAGGTTGAAGCTTTTTCACATAAGCATCGCAGCCCCAAACTTTAAGAAACGACAACTTTGGTTTCTTGCCAAACCATAGTTCATAAGGCGTCGTCTCAACGGATTTAGATGGTGCCCTATTTAACACGAATGCAGATGTCTCTAAAGCATAACCCCAAAACGATAGTGGTAAATCAGTAAGAGACATCATAGACCGCACCATATCCAATAAAGTACGGTTACGACGTTCGGACATACCATTACGCTGTGGTGTTCCGGGTGGCGTGAGTTGTGAAACTATTCCATATTGTTTCAAATGAAGACCAAACTCGTAACTCAAATATTCACCTCCACGATCAGATCATAGAAACTTTATTTTCTTGTTACGATGATTTTCTACTTCACTCTGAAATTCTTTGAACTTCTCAAATGTTTCAGACTTGTGCTTCATCAAGTAGATATACCCATATCTACTCAAATCATCAGTGAAGGTCAGAAAATAACGATACACGCCGCGAGCTTCAACACTCATCGGTCCACATACATCAGTATGTATGATTTCCAACAAATCTGTTGCTCGCTCCATTGCTCCGGAGAACGGAGTTTTAGTCATCTTGTCCATGAGGCATGGTTCGCAAGCACTAAGTGATTCATAATCAAGTGATTCCAAAAGTCCATCACTATGGAGTTTCTTCATGCGCTTTACACCAATATGACCTAAACGGCAGTGGCACAAATAGGTTGCACTATCATTATTAACCTTGTATCTTTTGGCTTCAGTATTATGAATATGTGTATCACTACAATCGAGATCCAACAAGAATAGACCACTCTTCAAGGGTGCATGACCATAAAAGATATTATTCATAAAAATAGAACAACCATTATTCTCTGATTTAAATGAATAACCGTCTCGCAGCAAACAAGATCCAGATATAATGTTCATGCTTAACGCTCGCACCAAATAACAATTATTCAGTTCTAAAATTAATCCCGAAGGTAGATGTAGAGGTAGCATGTCGACGGCGATCACATCGACTTTGGAACCATTTCCCACGTGCATCGTCACCTCGTCCTTAGCCAATCTTCGTTTAATCCGTAGTCCCTATTTCGAGTTACAAATATTAGCAACTGAACCGGTATCAAATACTCAGGTACTACTACGAGCATTAGTAAGGTACACATCAATAACATGTATATCACATATACCTTTGTTAACCTTGCCATCCTTCTTATCCGCCAAATACTTGGGGCAGTTCCGCTTCCAGTGTCCAGTCCCTTTGCAGTAGAAGCACTCAGTTTCAGGCTTGGCTCCAGACTTGGGTTTCTTCGTGGGAGTAGCAATTGTCTTGCTATTCTTCTTGAAGTTCCCCTTCTTTCCCTTTCCTTTTTTCTTGAAACTAGTGGTCTTGTTAACCATCAACACTTGATGCTCCTTTTTGATTTCCACCTACGCAGCCTTGAGCATAGCAAAGAGCTCGGGAATCGTCTTCTGCATCCCTTGCATATTATAGTTCATCATGAAGCCTTTATAGGTTGGTGGCAGTGAATGAAGAACTCTATCAATAACACTATCCTCGTCAACTTTGCAACCAAGTTGAGTCATATGATTGTAGTACCCAGACATTCCGAGCAAGTGTTCACTGGTAGGACTATTCTCCTCCATCTTGCAGCTATAGAACTTATTGTAAATCTCATATTTCTCAATCTGGGCATTTGCTTGAAATATTAACTTCAACTCCTGGAACATCTCATATGGTCCATGACGTTCAAAACATCGTTGAAGTCCCGGTTCTAAGCCGTAGAGCATGGCACACTGAACTATCGTGTAGTCATCAGACCGCATCTGCCAGATGTTCAAAGCGTCTACATTAGCGGGAGGGGGCTTGTCACCTAACGGTGCTTCAAGGACATAATTCTTCTGTGCAACAATGAGGATAATCCTCAAGTTACAGACCCAGTCCGTGTAATTTCTACCATCATCTTTCAACTTAGCTTTCTCTAGGAATGCATTAAAATTCAAAGGAATGGTAGCACGGGCCATTGATCTACAACAACATAGATATGCAAAAACTGTCAGGACTAAGTTCATGATAAATTAAAGTTCAATTAATCATATTACTTAAAGAACTCCCACTGAGATAGACATCCCTCTGGTCATCTAAATGATCACGTGATCCAAATCAACTAAACCATGTCCGATCATCACGTGAGATGGAGTAGTTTCAATGGTGAACATCTTATGTTGATCATATCTACTATATGATTCACGCTCGACCTTTCGGTCTCCAGTGTTCTGAGGCCATATCTGCATATGCTAGGCTCGTCAAGTTTAACCCGAGTATTCTGCGTATGCAAAACTGGCTTACACCCGTTGTATTTGAACGTAGAGCTTATCACACCCGATCATCACGTGGTGTCTCGGCACGACGAACTTTCGCAACAGTGCATACTCAGGGAGAACACTTATACCTTGAAATTTTGTAAGGGATCATCTTATAATGCTACCGTCGTACTAAGCAAAATAAGAAGCATAATAAGATAAACTGAAAGTGCAAATAATCCCCGGGTGGTTTTGGCAATTAATAACAACATATATATCATTGAACTAATAGTTACTTGAGAATCATTTCAGAGAAGTTCAGTGATATGGGTATGGCAATGACTGAAGAAGTGGACCCCTCAAAATGCTAAGGCAAGCATTGGCAAAAGCTCAAGACTCCATTTTTGGTTTAGTGATCCAAGATCACATTGAGTCCATAGGAAAAGCCAATACTATTAAAAGGGGATGAGGTTATGTTGATGATCTGGTTGCTCAAGTGCTTAGTGATATATCTCCTTTAACTATCAGCAACCTTCACTACAAAATACACTCATAAGTAATCTCGGTCCCACCGATATTCCAAACTCAGTCACACCGAGATGAACCACCTCAGCCATAAGCCAAACCCTAGAAAAATCGGATATTCCGAGTTTGAAATCGGTTTCACCGAAACATGGGCTGTCAAGCTTCTGTAACCCTCTGTCATCAAATCGGTGTCACCGAGATGATGAAGTCGGTCCCACCGAAACTGGCAAGCTCCTGTCTTTACTCAAATCGGAATAACCGAGATGGTATTTTCGGTCCCACCGAAAACCCCAACGTTCACATTATTTGAACTTTCGGTCTCACCGAGTTGTCAACTTTGGTCCCACCGAGATTGCTCAAATATGTGTGTAACGGTTGGATTTTTGTGTGGAGGCTATATATACCCCTCCACCCCCTCTTCATTCGTGGAGAGGGCCATCAGAAAGAACTACCACTCCTACCTTACACTTTCTGAGAAGAGAACTACCTATCCTTGTGTTGAGATCAAGTTGCTCCACTCCCACCATATGAAACTTGATCTCTAACCTTCCCAAGTTGCTTTCCACTCAATCCTTTCTTCCACCACAGCCAAATCAGTGAGGAGAGTTGAGTGTTGGGGAGATTATCATTTGAAGCACAAGAGCAAGGAGTTCATCATCATCTACAACATCTATTACCTTTTGGAGGGTGGTGCCTCCTAGATTGGTTAGGTGTCGCTTGGGAGCCTCCGTCATCGAGATGTGGAGTTGAACCAAGAAGTTTGTAAGGGCAAGGAGATCGCCTACTTCGTGAAGATCTACCCCGAGTAAGGCTAGCCCTCCGTGGGCATAGGCCATGATGGAATAGACAAGGTTGCTTCTTCGTGGACCCTTCGTGGGTGGAGCCCTCCATGGACTCGCGCAGCCGTTACCCTCCGTGGGTTGAAGTCTCCATCAACGTGGATGTACGATAGCACCACCTATCGGAACCACGGGAAAAATCACCGCGTCTCCAAATTGCGTTTGCTCTTCTCCACCTCTCTTTACTACATGTGCAATTTACTTTCCGCTGCCTATACTCTAGAATTGCATGTGTAGGGTGATGTTTGACTTGATCCTAATTGTGAATCTGCCAAAAACTGTTCTTGATCAAAAGGCAGAATTTTTATATTTACAAGTAGTCTAATCACCCCCCCCCTCTAGACATACTTTCGATCCTACAAGTGGTATCAGAGCTTTGGTCTCCATTGTATTGGTTTCCATTGCATTGGACTCCATAAGCTTGGTTTCACAACCTAGGAGAGTATGGCGTCTAGTGAGGGTAATTATCGTAGAGGTCCTTACTTTGATGGTACAAATTTTGCTAGTTGGAAGCATAAAATGAAAATGCATATTCTTGGTCATAACCCAGCCGCATGGGGCATTATTTGTGTTGGTATGCAAGGTGAATTCTTCGAGGAAGGAAAAGTTCCGGATCGCGAAGCTACACCGGAAGAGTTGCGGATGTTGCAAAACAATGCTCAAGCTTGTGACATTCTCTTCAATGCTTTGTGTCCCGAGGAGTTCAACAAAATCAGCCGTCTTGAAAATGCTAAAGAGATTTGGGATACTTTGGTTGAAATGCACGAAGGTACCGAGTCTGTGAAGGAATCAAAGCTAGATATTCTTCAAGGTCAACTTGACAAGTTCAAGATGAAGGATGGTGAAGGAGTCGCTAAAATGTACTCTAGGCTTGCTCTCATCACAAATGAGATTGCTGGCTTAGGAAGCGAAGAAATGACCGACCGATTCATCATCAAGAAGATTCTAAGAGCTTTGGATGGAAAGTATGACACCGTGTGCACTTTGATCCAAATGATGCCAAACTACAAGACTCTCAAGCCAACTGAAGTCATTGGAAGAATTGTTGCTCATGAGATGACACTTAAGGATAAGGAAGAGCTTCACAACAAGTCAAGTGGTGCTTACAAAGCTGCAAGTGATGCTCCCACAACCTCAAGTGACAAGTTAGTTTCTAATGAAGAGATAAGCTTAATGGTTAAGAACTTCAACAAATTCTACAAGAATAGAGGCAAAGAGAGAAGCTCAAAGTCTAGATCATATGATGAAAAGAGATCTTCTAGTCGTGATCGAAACTGCTACAATTGTGGAAGACCCGGACACTACTCAAATGAGTGTACGGCTCCCCACAAGAGAAGAGAAGAATCTCCAAGAAGAAGATCAAGAGATGAGTCACCTCGGAAAGAGAGAAGGAGTAGAGATGATCGTTATGAACGAAGACCCTCTCAGAGAAGCAAGGATTCGGAGAGGAAAGACAAGTCATCAAGGAGCTACACAAGAAGAAGACATCAAGCTCATGTAGGTGAATGGGTCTCCGGCTCCGACTCCGACAATCAATCCGATGGAAGCTATCACTCCGACTCCGACTACAGTCAAGATGAAGGTGTTGCCGGTCTTGCTCTTGTATCCTCCAACTCCAACTCCTACGACTTATTTGATTCACCAAATGAGGGAATTGGAAGATGCTTCATGGCTAAAGGCCCCAAGGTATCACACCCTGAATTCATTGACTTCAATAGTGATGAGGATGACTTGCTTGGTGAAGATGAGCTCTTGCATGATAAATCTAGTGAGCCTAGTAACGATGAAAATGCTAGTAGTCTTTATAGTCGAGAAGAGTCGAATGACAATGCTATGAAGGAGATTGAGCGTCTAACTAAAGAACTAAACACTCTTAAGTTAGCTCATGAAACAACTCAAGAAGATCATAGAGAGCTCCTAAGATCTCATGAGAAGCTACGCTTCGAGAAGCTCACTCTAGAGCAAGAACATGAGTTTCTAAAAGCGATCAATGACGATCTTCGAAAGAAGAGTTCTTCATATCTTTCCAAACGACTTCTCTTGTCTAATTTATTGCCACCTATTAAGACTAAGCATGACAAGCATAAGAAAAATTCTTCCTCTAGCAGTAACAATAACCATGTTAAATCTAATGTTGTTACTTCTAGTAGTTCTCTTGATTCCACTAACAATGTTTCAAGCCAAGTTACACTTGAGCAAGAGAATAGTTTATTGAAAGGGATCATAGAGAAAGGTGTCTACAAGAGTCTTGCCGGAAGCAAGAACTTTGAGGAAATTGTTCGCAAGCAAGGGAGGCACCGGAAGAATCAAGGGATTGGTTTTGAGCGAAAGTTCAACGCCGAAGGTGTTGAGTGGGAAGAAGGTCAATACCCTACTCCACAGTTTGTTTCTCAAAAGGAGAAGTATGATCCTACTTCTTCCAATGTGGAACAAGCTCAAGATGATCTTCCACCACAAGACCACAAGCTAAAAGCCAAGGACAAGCTTCAAGAGGAGATTGATGCATTCATTGAAGCACCTCAAGCCATGGTCAAGTGGGTTCCCAAGGACACGTCAAGTTCTACTTCGTCAAGCTCAACTACAACCCCAAGGATTCCCATCAAGATGATGTGGATCCCAAAGAAGAAGAACTAGAAAGTTCTTGAGGGTGACTCCGCCAACATACTTCACTCACATTCATTTTGGCAAGAACTTGTGCAATTAACTTCCACATCATGCACTAGTTCATGGAGTCACAAACCCTCTTGTTGGTAAGTCAAGGGACAAGGTAATCATTGCTTTCATGGACATCATCTATTGTGAACTTCAATCTATGTCTATGGATATCCTTGTTTGTTCCTTGTGGGACTAACCCATGTAGGTATTGAAAGTGCCCTAATCCAAAGGATAGCTCCCAACTCTTGATGATCTACATCAACATTGAGCATCCACATCTTCAAAATCTACATGAAGTCTTCTACGACAACCCAAGGTTAGTTTGACCCTTTAAAAGGGGTTCTCACATCTAGGGGGAGCTTTACTCTAAAAATTGAGCTAAAGCATCTTCAAATGATGTGAACACATCAATGCTTTATGTAAAAGTGGTAACCCCACTTGTGCTTAAACGATGAGTATGACCTATGATCAAATGTTCTCATTTGGCTCCTAAGTCAAAATACTCATATCAAGATGACCTAGTCATCGACAAATTGTGTGCTAGTAGCTAGAGTTTTAGTTGTGCATGTTTGACACATATTTCATTTGCTATCTTATTGTGTGAGCATGTTGAATGCATGATTTTATCCATTCGAGGACATCCATTTGTTGTTTTGGTTGTTTTGATTTTTCTGGCCAAATGGATGGACAAGAATGCCTAAGTACCTCCCCTAGCTATCTATGCTTTCTTGTCTCAAATTCTATTCATGCTTATATCACAAACTTTGAACAAGTCATTTTCGGACCCTCCGAGTGAGGAGCACTCGGAGCCACCGATCCGTCTAAGGCTGACTTCCAAAACCTTCTAAGTGATTTTCGGTCAGACCAACTTTCTCAAACTCGGTCAAACCGAAAGCATTTAGACTGATCTAGGTTTCATCTCGGTGAAACCGAGTTCTAAATCTCGGCGTGACCGAAATGCGTAACTGCCTAGCAGTTATCCATCTCGGTGCCACCGAGTTTTTCAACTCGGTCCCACCGACAGCAAAGGGATATATATACTGAGGGCAGCGCGCGTTGATTACTCCTTCAAACATTTTCGCCCCACAACCCCTGCTGTCGTCGCCCTGATCTCCGGATCGTCGCCGTCGTCACCTGTGCGCCCTCGCCGCAGGTCTCCGTCGCCGTCAACGGCCTTCTCCTCCGCGCCGTTGCCGCCGTAGAGAGACTCCACCAAGTTAGGGTGAGTCTTGATCCCACCCGTGCTCCCATCTCCGATCCAATGCACGTTTGGTTTGCCCAATATCTGGCCACGATTGAAATCTTCTTTTACACCAGATCGGTTCGTTTGAACTAGTTTCGAGTAAAATTCTTAGGGTTAGGTTTCCACGGAACACATCTCGGTGAAACCGATTTTAAAATTTCGGTGTGACCGATTCGGCCTCTGGCCATTGCACTGCACCTTTTGGTCCAACCGAGTTGTGCAAATCGGTGTGACCGAAATATAGTTTTAGTGAAACCCTAGTGTATCGGCAGGACCGAAACCCACTTCGGTCAAACCGAAAGTGGTGTGTAAAGTTTCTGTTACACACTTCGGATTCACCGAAACTGAAAATCGGTCTGACCGAAATGCCTTCTGTGAAAACTTAAAACTAAAATTTGAACTCATTTTTTTGCAAAAACTTCTGCAATTTGTGATAACTCTTCTTCTCTGCCTATACCTTATCTATTCATAGGTTGTCAGCCATGTCAGATGCCAGTGACAGTCAGAACAGGTCAGAGGCACCTATTGCGGACATTCCTGAAGCAGACACTAGTCCTGAGACTAGCAGTCCATTTGATGATGGTGAGAGGAGTACACCAAGTGGCTTGCCTCCTGCAGCCACCAGAGCTAGAGAGGAGAAGAACTCCGATGATGAGGATTCTGATTTCGTTGCTGAGGAAGAGGTGACCTCCAAGCCTAAGAGAAAGGTTGTTGCCAAAGATCAACAAGGTCAGCAGTCAAAGAAGGGCACCAGCAAAGTCAAGCAGTCAGCTGTTGCCAAGAAGCTGAACTTGGGAGAGACAGCCCCAAGCAAAGTGAAGAAAACCTCCAAGAGAAAGAGGGTTGTGTATACTGATCCTCATGCAGATGCAGCAGTTGAGGATGAAGAAGAAGAAGAAGCACCCCAGCCTGCTCCTCAGAAGCAGAAGCTCATGGGTGATGCCATTAAGGCCGGAGCCACTTCAAAGCCCAAGAAATCTGCTCAAGCTAAGGCAGCTTCAGCAAAGCCTGCTGCCAAGCCCAAGAGGACTACCAGAAACATTCCAGCATCTGAGAAGAACAAAGGTGATGTGCCACCAGCTGAGTCTGATGAGGAAGAACAAGTGTTGCTGAAACTCCGTCCAAAACTGCCACTTCACAATGATGCTCATCCTCAAGCCGAGGATATGAAGGCAAGGAAAGACAGAGGTCTCAGGCTATGGAGACAAGCTGACCCATATGTCGTGAGGAGAAAAACTGCTGTAGATCCCAGATTTCACACCAGAGAGCAGCAGGACTTCTATGAAACTGTGCTGATGGACAAGAAGCCCATAGTCGCAGACACCAGATACATTGACTGGGAATACATTGACAGCGAAGAGCACAGAGACTTCTTTCCCCATGTGCATGAAAGTTTCACTGCATGTGGAGTTGCTGAGTTTGTGGGTCAGAAATTGACAGATTGGAACGATGAGATGATTATGCAATTCTATGCCACAGCTCACTTCTATCCTGATGGGAAGATCACCTGGATGACTGAAGGTCAAAGGTTCTCTTCTTCTGTTGAAGAATGGGCAGAAATTCTGAATGCTCCAGTGCAGCGAGAAGATGACATTGATGTCTATGGGATTCCAAAGAAGAATCATGATTCCATGAAGAACATGTACAAGGAGATCCCCGCAGCAGATTTGGAAATATGGAAGCTCGGCTCAGTCTACTATCTCCAGGTAGGTTTACCTACCACTAACACTATTCTGAGGCATACCTTGATGCCCAAGTCTGGAGATCATCGCATGATCTGAGGGTATTCTATCAACATGCTGCATATACTTGATGAGAAGGCACCTTTCAAGGTGATGGACTTAATGGTAGAAACCATTAAGAGGACTGCAGCTGACCAGAAAAGGTCATGTGGATTTGCCCCACAGATTCAGATGCTTATCAATGCCAAGTTTGGCACGGGCAAATTCTTGTTGGATAGGAAACACTTACCCCTGCAGCCAGAGCATGAAGACAATGTTGTTGTGATGGACGAGGAGGATCCTACATCTGTCGAAGGTCAAGCCAAGATAGAAGCTGCTAAGAAAGCCAAGGCTGATAAAGAAGCAGCAGCAGCAGCAGCTAAACCAAAGAGTTTCGGAGAGCAGATTCTTGAAGCTACTCAAAGGATTGAACAACGCCTGGCCAGCATTGAACAATCTCAGGAGAGCCTAGAGAGGATTGTTGACGAGAAGATCCACGCTCTGGACGTGAAGCTGACTGAAATTCAGGTGACCGTCAACACGCTTGAGGCAGACATGGAGGAAGCAAAGCAGGACAAGGCAGAGCTTGTGCAGGATGACCTAGTCCAGGATTCTCAGCGACAGACTGCTCCGATTCCCAGAGGATCCCGATCAGCTGCTATTCCAGTGACTGACACCAGGACTACCGCTTCAGCACCTCCCACAGCTCCAGCAGTCACTCCAGCCACAGCTCCAGTATCCACTCCTCCAGCACAGACATCAGCTGAAGTCTTCGCCGATGCCGTCATATCTACTCCGACATCAACCCAGACGGGAGCCGCCAGCAGAGCCCACAGTGACGTTTAGCTCTATGCTTTTTCGAACTTTTTGGTAACTTGTTGCCAAAGGGGGAGAAATTGTATAGATCCTAGGGCTTCGAGAGAGAGAGTGTTGTTATCTTTGCGCTTTTGCTCTTTCGTTCTTTTGCGGTCTCTTTGAGATACTTTTGGTTTTCGAAACTTTCAGTGTGCTTGATACTACGTTTGATGCTACTTTAATGAGTGCTTGGTTGTACTATGCTTTAATGTGTGCTTAATGCTTATCATATGCTATTCCTATTTTGTATGGCTAATTACTCATGTCTTGGTGATTGGGTGCATGCTATTCATTCTTATCATTTTGTGCGCTCCACCAAGATGTATGTGACATGGAAGAGTGACCCATGATCCTAATCGATTGTGCATTTGCATTCAAACGCAAATCTTAAATAATGCACAAATTTAGGGGGAGCTCTTGCTTATCACATACTTCTCAAAGCGACGATATTATTCATTGATTATATCTTTTGTCGAAGCTTTGATCTATATGTTGTCATCAATTACCAAAAAGGGGGAGATTGAAAGTGCAACTAATCCCCGGGTGGTTTTGGCAATTAATAACAACATATATATCATTGAACTAATAGTTACTTGAGAATCATTTCAGAGAAGTTCAGTGATATGGGTATGGCAATGACTGAAGAAGTGGACCCCTCAAAATGCTAAGGCAAGCATTGGCAAAAGCTCAAGACTCCATTTTTGGTTTAGTGATCCAAGATCACATTGAGTCCATAGGAAAAGCCAATACTATTAAAAGGGGATGAGGTTATGTTGATGATCTGGTTGCTCAAGTGCTTAGTGATATATCTCCTTTAACTATCAGCAACCTTCACTACAAAATACACTCATAAGTAATCTCGGTCCCACCGATATTCCAAACTCAGTCACACCGAGATGAACCACCTCAGCCATAAGCCAAACCCTAGAAAAATCGGATATTCCGAGTTTGAAATCGGTTTCACCGAAACATGGGCTGTCAAGCTTCTGTAACCCTCTGTCATCAAATCGGTGTCACCGAGATGATGAAGTCGGTCCCACCGAAACTGGCAAGCTCCTGTCTTTACTCAAATCGGAATAACCGAGATGGTATTTTCGGTCCCACCGAAAACCCCAACGTTCACATTATTTGAACTTTCGGTCTCACCGAGTTGTCAACTT
>LR738714.1:487673875-487707316 GCA_902687465.1 Secale cereale | reverse complement strand
GGAGTTCATCATCATCTACAACATCTATTACCTTTTGGAGGGTGGTGCCTCCTAGATTGGTTAGGTGTCGCTTGGGAGCCTCCGTCATCGAGATGTGGAGTTGAACCAAGAAGTTTGTAAGGGCAAGGAGATCGCCTACTTCGTGAAGATCTACCCCGAGTAAGGCTAGCCCTCCGTGGGCGTAGGCCATGATGGAATAGACAAGGTTGCTTCTTCGTGGACCCTTCGTGGGTGGAGCCCTCCGTGGACTCGCGCAGCCGTTACCCTCCGTGGGTTGAAGTCTCCATCAACGTGGATGTACGATAGCACCACCTATCGGAACCACGGGAAAAATCACCGCGTCTCCAAATTGCGTTTGCTCTTCTCCACCTCTCTTTACTACATGTGCAATTTACTTTCCGCTGCCTATACTCTAGAATTGCATGTGTAGGGTGATGTTTGACTTGATCATAATTGTGAATCTGCCAAAAACTGTTCTTGATCAAAAGGCATAATTTTTATATTTACAAGTAGTCTAATCACCCCCCCTCTAGACATACTTTCGATCCTACATAAACATCACATGCAATCAAAATATGTGACATGATATGGTCATCATCATCTTGTGCTTTTGATCTCCATCTTAAAAGCACCATCATGATCACCTTCGTCACCGGCGCGACACCTTGATCTCCATCGTAGCATCGTTGTCGTCTCGCCAACTATTGCTTCCACGACTATCGCTACCACTTAGTGATAAAGTAAAGCAATTACATGGCGATTGTATTTCACACAATAAAGCGACAACCATATGGCTCCTGCCAGTTACCGATAACTTTACAAAACATGATCATCTCATACAATAATGTATAACTCATCATGTCTTGACCATATCACATCACAACATGCCCTGCAAAAACAAGTTAGACGTCCTCTACTTTGTTGTTGCAAGTTTTATGTGGCTGCTACGGGCTTAGCAAGAACCGTTCTTACCTACGCATACAAAAACCACAACAATTTTTTGTCAAGTATGTGTTGTTTTAACCTTCACAAGGACCAGGCGTAGCCACACTTGATTCAGCTAAAGTGAGAGAGACAGACACCCGCCAGTCACCTTTAAGCAACGAGTGCTCATAACGGCGAAACCAGTCTCGCGTAAGCATACGCGTAATGTCGGTCCGGGCCGCTTCATCTCACAATACCGCTGAAACAAAGTATGACATGCTAGTAAGCAGTATGACTAGTATCTTCCACAACTCATTGTGTTCTACTCGTGCATACCATCTACACATAGACCTAGCTCATGATGCCACTGTTGGGGAACGTAGTATTTTAAAAAAATTCCAACGATCACGCAAGATATATCTACCAGATGCATAGCAACGAGAGGGGAGAGTGTGTCTACGTACCCTCGTAGACCGAAAGCGGAAGCGTCAAGTGACGCGGTTGATGTAGTCGAACTTCTTCGCGATCCAACCGATCAAGCACCGAACATACGACACCTCCGCATTCAGCACACGTTCAGCTTGATGATGTCCCACGAGCTCTTGATCTAGTTGAGCTTCACGGGAGAGTTTCGTCAGCACGACGGCGTGGTGACGGATATGATGAAGTTACCGGCGCAGGGCTTCGCCTAAGCACTGCAACGGTATGACCGAGGTGTGTTTCTGTGGAGGGGGGCACCGCACACGGCTAAAACAATTCAACTTCTATGTTCTAGAGCGCCCCCTGCCCCTGTATATAAAGGAGCAAGGGGGAGGCCGGCCGACCCTCCTATGGCGCGCCAAGAGGAGCAATCCTACTAGGAATAGGATTGCAATCCTATTCCTAGTAGGAGTCCACCAAGAAGGGGAGAGGGGGAAGGAAGGAGAGGGAGAGGGAGAGGGAAAGAGGGGCCACGCCCCCCTCCCCTAGTCCAATTCGGACTGCCCCTTGGGAGGGGGCGCGCCACCTCCTGGCTGCTGCCCTATTTCTCCCCTATGGCCCACAAGGGCCCAACATTCCCCCGGGGGGTTCCGGTAACCCCCCCCCCCCAGCATTCCGGTTAATTCCGAAACTTTCCGGAACACTTCCGGTGTTCGAATATAGTCATCCAATATATCAATCTTTACGTCTCGGACATTCCGAGACTCCTCGTCATGTCCGTGATCTTATCCGGGACTCCGAACTACCTTCGGTAAATCAAAAATCATAAACTCATAATACCGATCGTCATCAAATGTTAAGCGTGCGGACCCTACGGGTCCGATAAGTATGTAGACATGACCGATACTCACCTCTGGTCAATAACCAATAGCGGAACCTGGATGCTCATATTGGCTCCTACATATTCTGTGAAGATCTTTATCGGTCAAACCGCATAACAACATACGTTGTTCCCTTTGTCATCGGTATGTTACTTGCCCGAGATTCGATCGTAGGTATCTCAATACCTAGTTCAATCTCATTGCCAGCAAGTCTATTTAATCGTTCTGTAATACATCATCTCCTGACTAACTCATTAGTCATTTGCTTGCAAGGCTTATTATGATGTGTATTACCGAGAGGGCCCAGAGATACCTCTCCGACACTCGGAGTGACAAATCCTATTCTTGATCTATGCCAACACCACGAACACCTTCGGAGACACCTGTAGAGCATATTTATAATCACCCAGTTACGTTGTGATGTTTGATAGCACACAAGGTGTTCCTCCGGTATACGGGAGTTGCATAATCTCATAGTCATAGGAACATGTATAAGTCATGAAGAAAGCAATAGCAGTAAAACTAAACGATCATAGTGCTAAGCTGATGGATGGGTCTTGTCCATCACATCATTCTCCTAATGATGTGATCCCGTTGATCAAATGACAACTCATGTCTATGGCTAGGAAACATAACCATCTTTGATCAATGAGCTATTCTAGTAGAGGCATACTAGGGACATATTGTTTTGTCTATGTATTCACACATGTACTAAGTTTCCGGTTAATACAATTCTAGCATGAATAAAAGACATTTATCATGATATAAGGAAATACAATTAACATCTTTATTATTGCCTCTAGGGCATATTTCCTTCATGGCCCTATTTATAAGACGAATGGATAAGTAATAGGTGCGCAAATCGAGGAGGCGAAAAAACGGATATATGACCGCACAGACGCCTCGATTTTTGGAGGTTCATTAAAATGCGGAGATTTTTTAAAGATTTGGGCTATATGAAAATAAATGACAGGTGACGTCATGGCGGGTTATCGCAACCTTAGGGAATGATGTCATGGCAGGTTACAATATCTCGCAAGAAGATGAAGAAAGATTTTTTTAAGTGTTGAAGATTGGCATGAACATGTTTAGACGGGTCAACTTCAGGGGCGAAAGTATGCTTACGGATTGGAGGGATTAGCTCCATCACTTTAGAGTGGGCATCTTCTGGTTTTCCATGTTGTAAGCGGGCTGATATCTTGACACATATCTTTCACTAGCAATTAGGCTGGCCAGAGGGCGTATATCTTTTACACATGCAGCAAAGTCTTTTTGATCAAAAGCCGTGCCATCTTCTTTCAGGCTTGGATAGCGAGTAGCTAAGTCAGCCGGGTCTAGCTCTGGTAACCATGCCTTGGCCCGGCTTAAAGTTGTTACGGCACCGGCTCTTGAAGACGACCACTTCATTTCGTCAATCCTAGCAGGCAACACAGAAAGTTTTTTCAAGATATCTATCAAGAGAGTAGGTTTCTGGTTGGCCGGAGAAATTGTAACCAGTGCACGCCGAGATCCAGTG
The DNA here is from genome assembly GCA_902687465.1 of Secale cereale. NCBI lineage: Eukaryota > Viridiplantae > Streptophyta > Magnoliopsida > Poales > Poaceae > Secale > Secale cereale. Next base: position 487,703,575 of record LR738714.1, on the reverse strand, counting down.
TATAGCTGTTCAACAAGTGTATAAACAACTTTAAGCTTCTCGAGCACCTCCCGGTTAAGATTACTGCTCCGGCGGCCTGCATAAGTCATGAATTGGTTAGCGACGGTTTATACTATCAAAGGAAAGATTCATTTTTAACAAGGCGACTCACCAAAGATAGCCGACACCATTTGAGAGACGTGCTGTTTAAGCTGGTGAGCTCAGTGGTTGCCTCTTCAAGAGTCGCCTCCGCCTTTTCAGCTCATTTTATCAAAGCAGCCTTCTCTTCAGCCCAAGCAGTTTTTTCCGACTCCAAGCTGGCTTTCAATTTCTCCGTTTCAGCCACGCTAAATTGGAATTTTGCTTCAGCTTTCTGGGGCTCAGATTCTTGAAACTTCAGCCAGTTCTTTGCATCATTCAATTGTGACTGCAGTTCAGTAGTGGTATTCTGTATGAACAAAGAGTTACAAATACATTCATATCCGGGTTACATGAATATAAGTCCCAAGCCTTTTGCAAGCAACAAGACTTGGTACTTGGGGGCTAATGCCTGTCGAAACATTCTTTAAGTGCCGGATCATATCAATAAAGTCCCAAGCACCTTGCAAGCAAGAGTACTTGGCACTTGGGGGATAATGCATATCACTTGGATTTTCTTATTCATTTATGATAACCCGGTGGTATGGTAAAGAGTCACCGCCAGTTTATGGAGGCTATACAGGCAAGCTCTATATATGCACAATGGTGAATATGACTGACTCATTCAAACTTATTAAGCCGGTCCTTGGGGGCTATAGGTGCAATGGTCATCAAAGTCAGGTTTCCTATAATGGTGAGAGCCGACTCTAGAAGGATTCCATTAAAGATGCTCATGTTTATTCTAAGTCTACACCATTCAATTCTATCATACCTAGTAGACTTGGGGCTGGCAGGATATATATAACTTAGTCAGGCTCATACCTCAAAAAATTTATGCATCTGCTTCACCATGTCAACTTCAAGATCACGGCTGGTGTGGACTTGATTGAGATAGCCAGGAAGTACTTCACTGCTGCTCAGTTGCGCATAATGAGTCATGTCAAACCTTACTTTTCACTTTTCAATAACTTCTTGTTTGGCGGAGTGCTTGGCCAAAATAGTCGGATTGCCTGGTTCTCTAAAGCCGATGCTACTGATCATCACATCTTCATTATGCTTTTCTGGCGGCTTAGTTGGGCTTGACGATTCAGTGTTCAAAGAAGTGATATTGGTGCAGTCAAGAGAGACATCAGGAGTTTTAGGAGGAGCATCATGAGCAGTTTCTTCTGGTTGTTTTTCATCATATGTCGCTGGGTCTTGCTGCTCCGGCTCAACGATTTTAGGATTAGCTGTCGGCTTAGTTGCTTTTGCTTTCTTACTGGGCTTGGCTTGGCCATTGCACAAATTATGACAAATCAGTACAAAGTTATAAAGGTGTAAGGAGGAACAGAACAAGGAGTAATTGTTTTTACCCAGGAGCAGTCTTGAAAGGCAGCTGGGTCTGAGATGAATCGCTGGAGGAAGAGTGAGAAACCTCCTGATAGTTTGAATCAGAAGAATTCAGTGGCTGGCGAATGAGACCCGCCAGCGGGTAAAAAGAGTTTAAGTGCGGAAGGACCTCATTTTGACATTTCCGTCGGACTGGAGTATTCGGTAAGCCGGGGGAAAGTTCTTCACCTCCGGTGTTCTGAGTTTGACGCCGGTTCTCGTGCTGCTATTGCTTCAAAAGAAAGCGAGGATCCAAATGAGCTAAGGGGTGTGAAAATCTTACTTTCCGGGTTATTCGTCAAATTTTCTATCTTGGCAAGGGTTCTGAGCCGGAGGAAATAGTAATTACCTCTTCATCAACAGCCTGGCTGGCCGCGTGTCGTCTTGACAATAACCAGTGTCAATAAGATAATTGAAAAAGGAGCCAAGAGAGTCAAGGGCTACCTCCGACTCAGAGTTGTCGTCTAGTTCAAGCAAGTTAGAAGCACTTGGTTTCTTCTTTGTCTTTTTGGTGGTTTTCTTAGAAGCTTTCTGGGCAGCTCTCGCCATTTTGGCAGCTTCATGATCATATTTCTTCTTCCAGAAATGTGATTTAGCATGTGAAAGTCGGCAAAGTTGAGTTAACAGGAGATTCAAATGATAAAGCAAAGTAAGTTGAAGTTAAGACTCACATCCGGTGATGGATTAAGTTTCCAGAAAGGTTTCAGACCCACTTTGCTGCAGTCTCCCAGGCCTTCATTCAGAAGGGTCTTGGTCATTTCAGTGACTGTGTCGTCAGTCAAGTCCAAGGGGTTGTGGTGTAATGGATCTTTTGTCTCACTAGTATAAGCACACATTAAGCCGGATTGACGACTCAAGGGGATGATCCGCCAAGAAACCCAACACCGAACCAAGTCAATTCCGGTTAGCCCATTTCCCAGTAGAGCTTTGACCTTTGTAAGAGTGGGAGCAAGTTTTTTGCGTTCAGCGGCTGTAAGTTTATCAGCAAGAGGATGCTTCGGGTCCAGACGTTGGACACGATAACCTGGCAATGGATTTTCATCAGTTGGAGAGGCATCTTTGCAATAAAACCATGTTTGGTTCCAATCTTTCAGGTGACTCGGCAAGCGAGCATAGGGGAAGATGGCATCTCTTCTTCGTTGAACTGAGATGGCGCCAAGTTCCAAGCTGGGTCCGTTCGTGAACTCGATTTGGCGGTTTAAATAGAAATTTTCTCTGAAGAACTCGATGTTGGGCTCCTCTTGAAGGTATACTTCGGAGAAGACTTGGAAATTGCAGATGTTTGACACGAAGTTGGGTCCGATGTCTTGAGGATGGAGCTGAAAGAAGTGCAGAATGTCTCAAAAGAACTTAGAGTCGGGAGGTGAAAAGCCCCGGTTCATGTGATCAGTAAAAACAACAACTTCATCGTCCTTTGGATGAGGTCTTTCTTCGGCTGGATTAGGAGCGTGATAATGCATGACGGATTTCTTCGGCAAGTACACGATTTTGACAAAGTCATCGAGTGTAGCTTCGGTGACAGCAGAGGGAACCCAATTGCACGAAGTGACTGTCTTCGGCGGCATTGTGAAGAGAGAAGCCTAAAAGAAGGAAACATTTTGTCTGTTCAAATTGATTCATTAAGCCGGAAATCAAGCTACATCATATGTTTAGAACGGCGGCTTAAATGGGTCCTAATGACATATAGATAATTATAAACCGGTGATATAAGCTGCCATGACAAGCACTGATACTCAAGAATCGTTAAAGGGCAAATTTTACTAAGTGTTGAGACAAACATGTTTCACGGATTGGAGCTACAAGATTGAATCTACATCAGTTCAGAGAAATAAAGTAAAAAAATAAAACTAAGGTGGTGGCGGCAGAAAAGTAAGAAGGCCTAGATGAGATCTGTTGTAATGAGGATATATTTCGAGATTAAGACAAGTGCTAAAATTGCTACCGCATAGATTTCATTGATTAATATTATGACTTGGGATCTACGGTGCTAGCGGCAAATATTCAGACCTAAATAGCAGTCTTTGAGCAGTTCATGGATCAGATCGGTTTTCTTGTGCAGATGAGATGTTCCAATAGTGAAAAAGAGATGCTATGAATACCATTGCATAGGAGGAGTATCAAGTTCAAGTCAAAAATTGCAACTACAGTGAAGGGCGAGGATGAACTCCGATGAACTCGCAGGAACCCTAATGGATCTAAGAGAAGAGGAAAGAGGAAAACTTACCTGGACTGTTGAACGGCGGCGGTGCGCAGACGAAATATGGTCACATCAGGCTGATGCGGCAGCCGTTGTTGAGGCAGAGACGAAGGTCGACGGCGCCGGCGGAGCTCGTGTGCAGAGGTGTCGCGTGGAAGAAGGCAGAGACGAAGAGGCAAGGAAAAAAATGAAAGGGGCCCCTGGCCCTATTTATAAGACGAATGGATAAGTAACAGGCGCGAGAAACCAGGAGGCCAAAAAACAGATATATGACAGCACAGACGCCTCGATTTTCGGAGGTTCATTAAAATGCGAAGATTTGTTAAAGATTTGGGCTATATGAAAATAAATGATAGGTGACGTCATGGCGGGTTATCGCAACCTCGGGGAATGATGTCATGGCGGGTTGCAATATCTCGCAAGAAGATGAAGAAATATTTTTTAAGTGTTGAAGATTGACACGAACAAGTTCAAATCAACCTGGGGCCTAATGTTGGGGATATAACTGTTCGATACGACCCGCCCACGAGGGGCTGGGTTACCCCGATAGCGGTTCATGGGCCAAGCCAAGGAGCATGTTGAAGATGGCGGTTCAAGAAGATAGACATATAAAGGGCCCAAAACCCAGAGCGGCTTAAGGCCCGTAAGTGTAAACCGCCATGTATGTTTGACTTGTACTATAAGGCATGTAAAGATAAGCCACTCGGCCGGACACGTTTTGTATGAGCCGACCGGTTCTCTGTAAGGCGCAGGGCGTCAACCCGCGTATATAAGGGGACGACCCGGCATCGTCTTAGGGAAAGAAACAATAGATCGAAAGCGAGGCTAGCGTATTCGCTCCCTAGCATTCGAAACCCTAGCAAAACCACCTCAAACTGGATTAGGTTTTACCCTCACCGCAAGGGGCCAAACCAATATAAATTCCCCGTGTCTTTTGTCCCGTTTTAACCCCTTTAAGCTAACTACGTCGCAATGGCCCTACAACTGAGTCCTTCTCTTAGGACATCTGCCGTGACAACTCCACGACAGGCATTGAAGGTTGACAAGATATTTTGTCTCCACAACTATGGAGAGGAAAAGAAGATCACCATGGCATCGCTCAAGTTTCAAGATTATGTCCTCATTTGGTGGGAACAAGTGATTGAGCGTCGAAGGGAGAAAGGCGACACACCCATCACAACTTGGACCCAAATGAAGGATGTCATGCGTGCTCGCTTCGTGTGTACACACTATAGCCGGGATCTCTTCAAGAAGTTGCAAATACTCAAGCAAGGCATGAAGACGATGGAATAATACTATCAAGAAATGGAGATTGCCATTATTCACTCAAACGTCAAGGAAGATGATGAACAAATGATGGCTCATTCATGAATGGGCTCAACCATCCTGTCAAGAAGATTGTAGATTTCCAACCATACTCAAACCTCTTTAAGCTAGTTCATCAAGCGACCAAGGCGGAACGACAAGTACAGGATGACTTCAAATATGCCAAGTACTCGTCCAAGGCCTTCGTCTTATACACTCAAGCGCCCGCAACTCCGGCACCTCCTAAGAGCATCACCAAGTATCGGGGACAAGTCAAGGTCGACGGAAGCTATACCATCTACCACTCGTCCACCAGCAAGCTCTTACAAGTCCAAAAATGCTTCCACAACGGCACCACCAGAAGACCCCGTCAAGACAAGTTCAATGAAATGCTTCACTTGTGGCAGTCGGGGACACAAGTCATCAATGCACCAATAAGAGAACCATGATTGTCAATGATGATGGCACATGCGACTCCATGAGCGAAGACGAAATGGAAGCACTCGAACATGTGGCCATGCATCGTCAAGTGAATGAGGATGACGACAATCAAGTCTTTTGCAACAACGACTCAACTCCCGCCCTCATAGTCTCCAAGGTCTTCACACTTCAACAACAACAAGACGAAGATCAAAGATGCCATATCTTCCACACCAAAGCGGGCATTCAAGGTCATTCCATCAAGGTCATCATAGACGGAGGAAGTTGCCACAATCTCGCAAGTGAAGAATTATGCTCCAAGCTCCAACTTGTGAAGAAGAAGCATCCACGTCCCTACAAGGTCCAATGGCTTAGCGACTCCGGCACAATTCAAGTGGAGCACACGGTTCAAGTTTCCTTCAAGATCGGCGCATACGAAGATACTCTGGAGTGTGATGTGGTTTCTATGTCCGTGTGCCACCTTCTCTTAGGGAGACCTTGGCAATATGAGCGAGGCGTCCTACACAACAGACGAACCAATTAATATAGCTTCAATATGAAGGGCAAGGAGTTCGTGCTACGTCCTATGTCACCAAGCCAAGTGATCGCCGACAAGCAATCATCCACCCATCGTGGAGATAGTAGTGGCAACCAAAAAGAGAGCGAGCGCCACAAGCCAAATTCGAGTGCCTCCAGGATGAGCGATAAGAGAGACATAGTGCTTTTAGCCACCAAGATATACATGAAAGAAGTGTGTGAGAACCCAACTAGTGTCATACACTATGTCCTAGTGTGCAAGGATGAACAGACAAGGACTAACAACCCTCACCATCTACCTTTAGTCTTGTCTCGTTTGTTGTAGGAATTCCAGGACGTCTTCCCTGATGAGCTACCTCCGGGCCTACCTCCACTTCACTGCATTGAACACTGCATCGACCTCATACCCGACGCACCTCTACCTAACAAGGCACCCTACCGCATCAACCCCAAGGAAACCAAGGAAATACAACGACAAGTACAACAACTCATCGACAACGGTCATGTACGTGAAAGCTTAAGCCCTTGTGCCATTCCAGTTATTCTCGCGCCTAAGAAAGACGGTAGTTTTGGCACGTGTTCCGATTGCCGTCCCATAAATGCTATCACAGTTAGATACCATCACCCCATTTCGCGCCTAGATGATATGCTAGATGAATTCTGTGGAGCCATAATCTTCTCAAAATTTGATCTTAAAAGTGGTTATTACCAAATTCGCATTCAAGAGGGTGATGAGTGAAAACCCGCTTTCAAAACAAAGTTTGTCTTATATGAGTGGTTGGTCATGCCTATGGGCTTATCGGAAGCGCCTGGTACATTCATGTGTGTCATGCATTATGTTCTTCGACCCTATATTGGCATATTTGTTGTGGTCTACTTTGACGACATACTTGTGTTTAGCAAGTCTCCAAAAGATCATGTCACACACCTTAGAACCGTTTTACAAACTCTTCGGAAAGAACGCCTCTATGCTAACAAGGATAAATGTACTTTTGGTGTTGACAAAGTTGTTTTCCTAGGATTTGTCATCTCTTTTAAACATGTCCATGTAGACGAAACCAAAATTGAAGCTATTAAAACTTGGCCCCAACCCACAAACTTGCAACAAGTGCGTAGTTTTCTTGGTTTGCCCAAATTTTATTGCCGCTTTGTGAAGGATTTTAGCACCACTGCATCTCCTTTACATGCTTTGAGCAAGAAGAATGTGACGTGGCTTGAGATTGTGTCGGTATTTCACCAAAGAGGAAGGGATGATGTAGCACAACGACGACAAGTATTTTCCTCAGTTATGAAACCAAGGTTCAAACCAGTAGGAGAACCACACGACACTATGTAAACGGTACCTGCACGCAAAGAACAAATACTTGCAACCCGATGCGTAAGAGGGGTTGTCAATCCCTCCCGGGTAAAAAGATTAGTAAATAGGTAGATGTGTAGATGCAAATAGAACAGGACAAATAAAATTCAGCGAGGTATTTTTGGGTTTTTGATAATATAGATCTGAAATAAAAGATGCAAATAAAGGAAAAGGCAAATACCAACATAGATCTGAAAGTATATGATAGGAAAATAGACCCGGGGGCCATAGATTTCACTAGTGGCTTCTCTCGAGAAATAGCACACGGTGGGTAAACAAATTACTGTTGGGCAATTGAGAAAAGCGAATAATCATGACGATATCCAAGACAATGATCATGTATATAGGCATCTCATCCAATATTAGTAGACCGACTCTTGCCTCCATCTACTACTATTACTCCACACATCGACCACTATCCAACATGCATCTAGTGTATTAAGTTCATGGAGAAACAGAGTAATGCAATAGGAAAGATGACATGATGTAGACAATATCTATTCATGTAGGAATAGACCCCATCTTTTTATCCTTAATAGCAACGATACATATGTGCCTCGCTTCCCCTTCTGTCACTGGTGAGGACACCGCAAGATCGAACCCATCACAAAGCACCTCTTCCCATTGCAAGATAAATAGATCAAGTTGGCCAAAAAAATCCAAATATCGGAGAAGAAATACGAGGCTATAATAATCAAGTATGGATATTAAGGCAAAACAAATCTGATCAAAAACTCACAATTCATCAGATCCCAAAAAAACACATCGCACAAAGTCATTACATCAAATAGATCTCCAAGAGAACTTTGTATTGAAGAACAAAGAGAGAAGAATCCATCTAGCTACTGCCTATGGACCCGTAGGTCTGAGGTGAACTACTCATGCATCATCAGAGGAGCACCAATGAGGATGATGAACCCCTCTGTGATCGTGTACCCCTCCAGCGGAGTGTCGGAAAAGGGCTCTAGATTGGATCTCGTGGCTCTGGAACTTGCGGCAGCTGAAACAATTTTTTGTCGACTCCCCTAGGGTTTCTAGAATATTTGGGTATTTATAGAGCCGAGAGGCGGTGCAGGAGACCCCCGTGGGCCCCACAACCCACCAGGGCGTGCCTGGGCTCTTGGGCGCGCCCTGGTGTCTTGTGGTCCCCACGGGCCTCTCCCTGGTTGCATCCTTGACTCCCAAGCTTCCTTCTATTCGAGAAAAAAATCCTCAAAAAGTTTCGTGGCATCTGGACTCTGTTTGATAAGGATTTTCTACGAAGAAAAAAAAGCAAAAACAGCAACTGGCACTTGGCACTATGTCAATAGGTTAGTCCCAAAAAATGATGTGAAGTTTCTATGAAATGATTGTAAAACATCCAAGATTGGTAATATAAAAACATGGAACAAGAAAAAAATTATAGGTGTGTTGGAGACGTAGCAGAATGCACCTTTTGTTTGGGGACCATCACAAGATACCGCATTTAACGAGCTTAAGAATTTGCTTACGCATGCCCCTTTGCTTGCATTACCAAACTTTCACAAAACCTTTTGAGATACATTGCGATGCTAGCGGTAATGGCATAGGAGGTGTGTCGATGCAAGAGAAGCTCCCCATAGCATACTTTAGTGAAAAACTTTTGGGAGCGCAACTTAACTACCCAATCTATGACAAAGAACTATATGCTTTAGTGAGAGTCTTGCATGTTTGGGAGCATTATCTCCGCCCTCATGAGTTCATTCTTCATATGGATCATGAAACATTTAAGTACCTTAAGGGTCAAACTAAGTTGAACAAATGACATGCTAAATGGAGTGAATTTATTGAATATTTTCCTTAAGTGATCAAGTATATTAAGGGTAAAGAAACTATTGTGGCGGATGCTCTTTCCTGGAAATGCATGCTTGTTACACAACTTGAATTGAATGTCATTGGATTTGAGCATATCAAAGACTTATATGCGAATGATGTTACTTTTGCTACTCCTTATGCTAAGTGTTTGACGCATACATCTTGGGAGCACTATCATATCACAAATGGGTATCTAATGAGAGCTAACAAACTATGCATCCCCTAGTCTTCTCTTCATTTGTTACTTTTGCAAGAGGCTCATGGAGGAGTACTTATGGGACATTTTGGACGCGACAAGACTTTTGTCACGCTCACGCTCTCCAAGAACTACTTTTGGCCCAAGATGTTCTGTGATGTCTCACGTTTCACCAACTGATGCTCAACATGTCGCAAAGCTAAGCCTAAAGCTCAACCTCATGGTTTACATATGTCACTTCCTATTCCTTTTCAACCATGGGAAGATATTAGCATCGATTTTGTGCTTGGATTACCTAGGACTCAAAATGGCAAGGATTTTGTATTTGTTATTGTGGACCAATTCTCTAAAATGGCACACTTCATCCCATGCAATAAGATAGATGGTGCTTCACATGTTGCAAATATTTTTTGTAGGGAAATCTTGATATTACATGGAGTGCCAAGGACAGTTGTGTCGGACCAGGACGTCAAGTTCATAAGCTACTCTTGGAAGACACTATGCGCCAAGCTCGACATCAAGCTACTATTCTCGACGGCCTATCACCCTCAAACAGTTGTCCAAACGGAAGTCACCGACCGGACGCTACCCACTCTCCTACGTGTGTTGATAAAGAAGTGTATCAAGGAGTGGGAGGAGTGCTTACCAATCTCCGAGTACGCCTACAACCGCGCAAAACACTCTACCACCGGCAAGTCCCCCTTCGAGGTCGTCTACAACTTCAACCCTTTGTCTCCCTTGGACATCTTTCCTCCACCGCTCCAAGAACGGGCGAACACGGATGCAAGTACAAGAGCAAGTTATCTCAAGAAGATGCATGAAGAAACAAGGTCCACAATCGAGCGTTAAGTACATTGTCTCGCCACCAAGCTCAACATCAACAAGACACCAATGGTGTTCAAACCGGGAGATCTCGTATGGCTACATCTCCGCAAGGACCGCTTACCCAACGAGCGTAAGTACAAGCTACTTCCGTGAGCCGATGGACCTTTCAAGGTGCTAGTCCGTTACAATGACAATGCCTACAAGATCGACATCTCACGTGATAAGTACAACGTAAGCGACATATTCAACGTCAAGGACTTGTCCCAATACCAGGGTGATGAAGATCACGATACGCGGACACGATGATGACCAATGACGTGGACCATCCTTCGACCATCCCCATGGACATTGCATCGCCACCGCAAACACGATAATGACCAATGACAAGAGCTCGTGCACGTGCCATTGATACCGAGGTTAACTCTTTCCTCTTCGAACTTCATTTGGATTCACATGAGAAATGGGTCCTACCTCAAGGGGAAATGTTGTGCATTCTTAGGTACCAAGGAGGCGACCGTGAAGAGGCTAGTACAGAGACCCAAGCGCCCAAGGAAAAGGAAGAGGATGGTAGTCACGAAAAACACGAAGGAACGGAGGCTCTGGACACTCCGGGCGCCCGGCCCCCGCTGCCCACAGGTGCCCGGGCCGTCGGCCGCCCCCTGGGCCGACCCTTTGGACACCCCGGGTGCCCGGTCAACTTGGCCCTGTGTGCCTGGCCACCGCCTGGGCGTCGCCTCAGCCCACCCCATGTGCCCGGCTTTTTGGCCCCGGGTGCCCGGGCCCCTTCAGCACTGAGGCCGCGACCCTCTGGGCAGTCCTGGTGCCCGGTCCCCCGCACCCCGGGTGCCCGGCCCTCCCTGATGTGTCTACCTCCGGGTGCCCGAGCCAGTTTACCCCGGGTGCCCGGACTCCTACGGCTCTGCCTGCGAGCACTATGGGCAAAATGACCCTTGTATCCCCGTTTCCCCACACCCAACTCGTCCCTAGGCTACAAGTACTCCCCATCTAGCTCATTTGTAGGGTTAGCAAAGTATATTTGAGATATTGAGAGAGCTTTGCTCATCTTCCTCCTCTTGGAGATCAAGACCTCCTTTGGGAGAAGATCCTCTTGTGGATATCAAGACCTCCTCTTGGATAAGATCATCATCAAGACCTCACCTCCCTTAGGAGTGGGAAGAACTTTACCCTAGTGCTATTTTCTTTGGATTGATCTTGTATGCTTGTGGATCTCTTATGTGCTAGTCTAGTGGATGTGTAATTGGGTTTGTTTGAGTGATTTCCCCCTTGTGTTCTTGTGTGTTCTTGCTCTTTTCCCCCTCCAAGTGTGAAAACATCCTTCCTAGGGTTTCACCCTACAAAAACGTGTTTCCTTCGGCCAATGAGGATTTTACACATGGAAAATCACCATTGATCGTGGCTATTAATGGGTTATCGGATCCAAAGCTGCCCCGATAGCTTAACGACGACTCGTTGCGGTGGATGCCACATGTCGGTCACCCTTGACGAAAACACTTCCATGACGCGGTTTTTTCGTCATGGAAGTGGACACTTCCGTGATGATAATTCTAGTATTGTCATGGAACACTTTTACGACAACACATGTATGACTATCTTGATTTTGTCATAAAATCGTCATGGATGTACATGCATGACAGAAAGCATGACCTACTGTGAAAAAGATGTATCATCACGGAAGTTTTTTTTGTAGTGCTCTCCCGAGTACAGCGGGAGGCCCGACTGAGAGCTAGCTCTTGGAACGTCCTGGCAGTAGACCAACTATCCTGCCACCCTTTGACAGGGTCGGGGAAGCTCATCTTTGAGAAAGCACTCTGCCCTCTCAGCTGGATCCCCAACCCGCCACACTGCTGCATCATGTGGGTCTTCGGCCCGTCCTGCGAGTCCTTCTTCACGGTCATCGACCGACAAGTGAAAATATGCTTAAATAGCCCCTAGTGGGATGACAACCAATGAAATTCTCATAGAGCGAGACGAACACCGATAGATAAACGATGACATTCGACAGAAGGTGATGAAGTTGAGCCCCGAAGAAGTCCAGGGACGCACAGAGAAAAGGGGTGGGGAAGCATAGAAAAACCTCTTTCAATGTGCGTGACGAGGAGGACCTGCCCATCCGCGTGCGGCGCGGGCTCCGGCTTGTCCGCCTCCGGCAGCCTCCAGCGGCCTCCAACGACCCTCTGGAGTCAACCCCTCCACCTCCAGCTCCAGCAGCCTCTTTCACATGACCCGAGACGAGATCCAATCCCCTTGTATTCGGCCCGCCGGCTGCTCGCTGATACGTCCAAAACGTCTCTATAATTTCTGCTTGCTCCATGCCACTTTTGGGTGATATTGCTATGATATTCATACACTTCCATACACTTTTGATCATATTTCGACTAACCTACTAATCCAGTGCACCCCGGTGCCAGTTTCTATTTTCGGCTGTTTTTGTATTCCAGGTTTTCACATTACGAGAACTGCCAGGAAAAATCCAGAAAAATATATAAAAAATCAGCTTTCCAGGAGCTACCGTGCGGCCAAAGTACAGCCGGGGGGGACCCACAGGGGCTCCAGGCGGCCTGTGGGCGCGGCCCCCCCTGGGCCGCGCCGGGGGGGCGCCTGGGCACCCCTGACCCCCTTTGGTGGCCCCCTTTGGCATATATTTAAAGCGTGTCGAGGAAACCCTGATTCCGGAACCCTTTTCTCCAGACGCGATTCCGATCTCCGCCGCCATCGCCATCAAGCTTCGGGGGACCAGAATTCCTGCGCCGGCACCCTGCCGGGACGGGGAAGTGCCCCCGGATTCATCTCCATCGACGTTGCTTCCTCCCTCCATGGTGCGGGAGTAGTTCCTCCTCGGGGCTGAGGTTCTCACCAGTAGCTATGTGGTCAATTCTCTCTCCCATGATGTGATCTTCGTTGTGATCATAGGCTATGTTAATCTAGGGTGATCCCATGATATTTCCCCTTCCTCTATGTATTGGATTGATGTACTCACTTGTCTTTATCTAGTATAATCCCCGAGACCAAGGTGACAACGGTCTATTGGACATGGATTAGAACAATATTTTCATGAGTGATTTCCTCTCTTGTGTGTTGATTGAAGATTGAGAGTCTCTTGGTGCTTGTCTTTGACTATCCTGTAGATATGTTGTGGTGATTGTGGGACTCTCTTTGGATGGCCGCGGTGACATTGGGAAATCCTTAGATTGAGAACTACGAACTTTGAGGTGTGCTTTTGTAGCCCTACATAATTCTCGTCCTCTCTTGACCACGAAGGAATGACCTCCGAGTGTGTCCCCTTTGCATGTTTTATGGGAAATATCATGTGATTCGATTATGTTAATGTTGTTGGGAGTTGCCACTAATGAAAGTATGAACCCTAGGCCTCGTTTCCACCATTGCAATACCGTTTGTGCTCACGTTTACTACTTGTTTGCTTGCTGCACTTTTTATTACATATTTATATTACCTTGTTTTGCCATCCATATCACTTGCCATTTAACCTCTCTTCGCCGAGCTAGTGCACCTATACATCTAACAAGTGTATTAGGTGTGTTGGGGACACAAGAGACTTCTTGTATCTTAGTTGCAGGGTTGCTTGAGAGAGACCATCTTCAACCTCTACTTCCCTAAGTTCGATAAACCTTAGGTCATCCACTTGAGGGAAATTGCTGCTGTCCTGCAAACCTCTGCGCTTGGAGGCCCAACATAGTCTACAAGAGTAGAAGCGTGTGTAGACATCAAGCTATTTCTGGTGCCGTTGCCGGGGAGGTGAGCGCTTGAAGATATATCTTTAGATCTTGCAATTAAATCTTTTTGTTTCTTGTTTTTATTTCACTAGTTATGCTTATGGACAACCCTGTTATTGGATCGTTGCTTGCGGGAAGACGCCCCACACCGGTGGTGGCTGCTCCTCCCCCTACTGAAATTGTGCCCTATGAAATACCGACTGGTATTATCGATTATGTTTTGGCTAATCGTTATGCAGGAGACAGACATCCCGATGAACACTTGCTATATCTGTCACAACTATGTTCATTATTTAAGCTTGCAGGTGTATCGAGGGAGTTTGTCATGAGGAAATTATTTGCCTTGTCACTGAAAGGAAAAGCATTGGAATGGTATAGGCTACTAAATGACTCTCACCTGCTGGAGTGGGAAGAGATCCAGTCTCTCTTTTACTCCAAGTTTTATCCTCTTCATGAAGTCCATAAGAATAGGAATTATGTTTATAATTTTTATCCTCATGACGGAGAGAGCATAGCTCAAGCTTGGGGGAGACTGAAAACGTTAATGCTAAAATGTCCTAACCATGGGCTCCCCAAAGATATTATTATTACTAACTTCTATGCGAGGCTCTCTCGACAGGATAAAGATTTGCTCGATGCTTCCTCTATGGGTTCTTTCACAAACAAAAAGATTGATGCTAAATGGGAACTCCTTGAAAGAATTCAACGCAACACTGAAGATTGGGAGATCGACAAAGGTAAAGAGTCAGGTATAATTTATGAGTATGATTGCATTAAGTCCTTTGTTGAAACTATAAGTTTTAATAAGTTTAGTGCTAAGTTTGGGCTTGATTCTCAACTCCTTGTTGATTTCCTCAAATCTTTTGCTTCACATCTTAATATGCCTAAGGAAGATTGGATCAAGTATCATAAACCTTTTAAAGAGACTTGCAAAGAAAATGAAATTGTTCATGATGATTTCAACATGCATGATCCAATTCCTAAAAATGAAGTTTTATATAAGCATGTTAATTTTTGTGGAGTGGAGAGACCTTGTGAAAGGCCTGTGATTGAAGAAGAGAAGTATTGTAAGCAACATAAGCATGAAAGAACAATCACTTGGGTCAAAGATTTAAATGAAATTGCTAGAGAATTGTGTGACCTTTATCCTTTTACTTGTGAACTTTGCCGTACAGAGGGTCACTTTAATTTTCAATGCATGAACTTTCAAAACATAACTGTTAACCGGTTGTGTGATGACATGATCACCTCTGATCTTTATGATGAGCTTATGTTATTTTTGATGTGTGAAGAGTTATCAGAAAAGACTTCTTGGCTGGATGATAATGCCATGGGAATAAAAAACACTATCCAAAATTGACATATCTATTGTGTTGTTAATTGCCATGAAAATGATTACATAAGTAAGATTAGAAAGGAGGGAACTTTACCAAAGTATAAAAATGTCTCTTATATTTCTGCTAATAAATTGGAGAGTTTCTCCCAAGTTTCCCCTATTGTTTCTAATGATAAACCAGGATATGTGGAGAAGCTTCGTCTCCAACCACTCCCTCCTAAGGTGAAGAAGAAGAAAAAGAAGAGGAGGAGGAAGAGGAGCAAGAAGGAAGAAGAATGGGTATCAACCTGGCCTGAGCATATTCATCCCATCAACTTTTATCCTAACGGTTGTAAGTTTAAAGAAGAAGGTGAAGTTTATTGCCTTAATTATCATCTTGATGATATGTCCGTATGTACTATTGAAGATGATTTTGATTATGATATGCATGTTACTTATTGTGATTGGGAAAATGATGATAATGCTACTTATGATCTTGAAAATCTTTTTGTTACCAACTCTGAAAGTGATGATATGGGAAGCTCTAAGCTTGGGGATGATAGGATTGCAAATCCTTTACCCACTAGTGATGTGATAATTGATAATTATCTTGCTAGTAAGAATAAAGACAACATGTTTACAAATATAGTTGCTAGCAATGATAATGCTCTTCTCTACCATGATGATGTTATAACTCCAATCTATAGTGTTCAAGTTGTTTATGATAGTCCTACTCCCACTATTACCAATGAGAAAAATTATGCTTATGTGGGGAGTGAGAGTACCTTTTTGCATGTGGATCATGGTAACAATGCTTTATGTAATGCTTATATTGTTGAGTTCATCCATGATGCCACTGAAATTTATAATGAGAGAGGGAGGCTTGGTTCTAAATATCTTAATAATAAGAAGCTTCCTCTCTTTATGGTGAATATTTTGAAGTTATGCTTGTTTTGCCTTCCTATGCTAGTTGCTCCGTGCTTCAATGAATTATTCTATTGCAATATTCCTATGCATAGGAAGCATGTTAGGCTTAAATGTATTTGGCATTTGCTTCTTGATGCCCTCTTTTGTTCTTCAGCTCTTATTCGTACGAGAGCATCATTAAAGTCATATGCCTAGCTTAAAGGCATAAAAGAAAGCGCTTTTGGGAGGCAGCCCACATGAATAAATTTTTATATTTTGCTTTTGTTTTGTCTTGATGTTGTTTACTACTGTAGCATCATCATTGTATCTTTTCTTTTCATATTTGTGCCAAGTGTAGCCTCTGATTGCAAGAAAGTTCAAAAGTTGTGAGGTGCTGTCCAGGAAACAGATTTTGTCCTTGGATAGAAAAATTCGTATAAAATCACCAGATCATCTTTTTGGTATGAATTTTTTCGACAGCATTCTATATATAATTGTCTTTCGTGCGTCTGTTCTGAGTTTTTTGATTTGAGTTGCAGAAGTATCCCGAAAAGATCAATTACTACCTGCTGTTCTGTTTTTCACAGATTCTGTCATGTTTTGCCTTTCCTTCATTTTGCAAATCAAGAGCTTGCTTTTTCTTTGCAAAAACCTTTTGGCAATCTTGAGAAACAGTAGAAATTCAAGAATATTTTTATTTCCAGCAAGGTACAATTATTTTATTAAGGGTACTAACCTCGCTAATCAGATTATGATGAGTTATGTATGAAGGGAGTTTTCAAGTGTGCGAGGGAAGATGATAAAAAGATTCAGGAGTGTCAAGCGCTCAAGCTTGGGGATGCCCCCATGCACCCCCAAGAAATATTCAAGGAGACTCAAGCGTCTAAGCTTGGGGATGCCCTCGTGCATCCCCTTCTCCATCAACATTATCAGTTCGTCTTTCGTTTCGCTATATTTTTATCACTTCATGTGTTATGTGCTATGCTTGGAGCGTCTTGCTTTTAGTTTTATTTTTAGTTTTTCATAACGAGTCGGAACTCAGCATTCCTTTGTGTGGGAGAGAAACACACTCCACTTCTACCTAGAACATAACATAGAATTTTCATGTCTATCTTTGCTGTGTGTGTTCTTTGTCTTTTAAATAGCTACTATCATGTTCTGCTCTTAGTATTCATGCTTATCTTTTCAAAGAGCTTTTGTTTAGTTGGTTGTTTGAACTCTCTTTAATTATCATGCTCACCTTATTAAGAGAGTTTGCTTCCGTTGCATTGGTTAATATGTCTATGATAAAGATGCTACGTGCATGATGGCGCTTAGTAGTTCAGGTTTTCTTATGGTTAGTCTCAAATAGCTGGGGGATTCCCAATGTGTTATTGGAGTACCAACATGATTTGTTTGCCTATGATGTGGTATGGTTTAGTAATATCTTCCTTCGAGAATTTATTTTGATTGACTTGGCGTATGCTCACGCATATTTAAGACTGTAAAGAAAGTCTGTCAAGCCTTGATGATCTTTTATTTCTGAGTAGCGATATAACTACCATGCCTGATTCAATATTGCTTTGTCGCTCTGCATGATTATGACCGTCATTGCTCTCTTAGTTGGTCGCTCCCAGTCGTTTGCTAACCTTCACCTGTACTAAGCGGAATTACTGCTGGTGCATCCACATCCTTTTAAACCAGTTATGCCATACGAGTCCACCATACCTACCTATACGTGGTATTTCACCGCCACTCCAAGTAATTTACATGTGCTACCTTTAAAACCAATCTTTGCAATATATAGCTCATGGGAAAGTAGCCTAAAAACTATTGTGGTAAAGAATATGTTGCTTATGTATCTTATTTCTTATGAGTTGCTTGCTTAGCGGTAACCATGTTTCTGGGGACGCTATCAACTGTCACACTTTTGTTGAATATCATGTGAGTTGCTATGCATGTTCGTCTTGTCTGAAGTAAGGGTGATTTTCCGTGGGTTGAATGATATGCATATTGTTAGAGAAGAACATTGGGCCGCCAACCAAAGCCATGCATCATGGTGGAAGTTTTAGCTTGGACTTAATCCTCAATCTCTTATGAGAATATGCTTATGCACT
Source organism: Secale cereale (assembly GCA_902687465.1). Classification (NCBI taxonomy): domain Eukaryota; kingdom Viridiplantae; phylum Streptophyta; class Magnoliopsida; order Poales; family Poaceae; genus Secale; species Secale cereale. Next base: position 487,685,351 of record LR738714.1, on the reverse strand, counting down.
AAAGAGGAGTCCATCATTTATTTTCTATGTTGTCCCGGTATGGATGTCCTCAAGTTGAGATCTATCAAAAACGAGAAATCAAATGCGATTTATCTCCTTGGACCTTTGTACAGGTGGCATAGAGGTACCCCATTGTGACACTTGGTTGAAACATATGTAATGCAATGATAACCCATGGGAGTCCGAGCTAATTAGGACAAGGTGCGAGCACTATTGGTATTCGATGCATGAGGCTTGCAACTTATAGGATGTGTTATGCATGACACATATGAAGTACTACTACCGTTGACAAAATTGCTTATATGTTTTTAAAATAAAAAGCTCTAGCACATAACCATTCTTTTGCTTTCATGTTGAGTCTCCACCTTCTTTTAAAAGCACCAACTACTGAGAGCATGATTGCCATCCTGAGTGAAATGTGCATTGTCCCAAAGTAGCATTGTCTTTTGCATGATTGTGATATCGTTTATTTTGAAATCATTGTATCTAGTCATCACTTAAACCTTGAAGGTGCCCCTGCATTTATGTTTTGCTTCACTAAAGGGGGCAAGCTAGATATCACTTTATCATATTTGCACATCATGTTCATTGCAAATCTTTTTGATGTTTCAGTTTCATATTGTAAAACTTTCAGTCATTTGTGATTTTCTCATGAGGCAAGTTAATTACTATAGAATCATTGTCTCAGTAAGCTTTTGTCATATGACTATGAGAAGTCCTATATGGTTAATAGCATGTCACCACAGAAATTATTCTTGTTATCATTTACCTACTCGAGGACGAGCAGGAATTAAGCTTGGGGATGTTGATACGTCCAAAACGTATCTATAATTTCTGCTTGCTCCATGCCACTTTTGGGTGATATTGCTATGATATTCATACACTTCCATACACTTTTGATCATATTTGGACTAACCTACTAATCCAGTGCACCCCGGTGCCAGTTTCTATTTTCGGCTGTTTTTGTATTCCAGGTTTTCACATTACGAGAACTGCCAGGAAAAATCCAGAAAAAATATAAAAAAATCAGCTTTCCAGGAGCTACCGTGCGGCCAAAGTACAGCCGGGGGGACCCACAGGGGCTCCAGGCGGCCTGTGGGCGCGGCCCCCCTGGGCCGCGCTGGGGGGGCGTCTGGGCACCCCTGGACCCCTCTGGTGGCCCCCTTTGGCATATATTTAAAGCATGTCGAGGAAACCCTGATTCCGGAACCCTTTTCTCCAGACGCGATCCCGATCTCCGCCGCCATCGCTATCAAGCTTCGGGGGACCAGAATTCCTGCGCCGGCACCCTGCCGGGACGGGGAAGTGCCCCCGGATTCATCTCCATCGACGTTGCTTCCTCCCTCCATGGTGAGGGAGTAGTTCCTCCTCGGGGCTGAGGTTCTCACCAGTAGCTATGTGGTCAATTCTCTCTCCCATGATGTGATCTTCGTTGTGATCATAGGCTATGTTAATCTAGGGTGATCCCATGATATTTCCCCTTCCTCTATGTATTGGATTGATGTACTCACTTGTCTTTATCTAGTATAATCCCCGAGACCAAGGTGACAGCGGTCTATTGGACATGGATTAGAACAATATTTTCATGAGTGATTTCCTCTCTTGTGTGTTGATTGAAGATTGAGAGTCTCTTGGTGCTTGTCTTTGACTATCCTTTAGATATGTTGTGGTGATTGTGAGACTCTCTTTGGATGGTCGCGGTGACATTGGGAAATCCTTAGATTGAGAACTACGAACTTTGAGGTGTGCTTTTGTAGCCCTACATAATTCTCGTCCTCTCTTGACCACGAAGGAATGACCTCCGAGTGTGTCCCTTTTGCATGTTTTATGGGAAATATCATGTGATTCGATTATGTTAATGTTGTTGGGAGTTGCCACTAGTGAAAGTATGAACCCTAGGCCTCGTTTCCACCATTGCAATACCATTTGTGCTCACGTTTACTACTTGTTTGCTTGCTGCACTTTTTTATTACATATTCATATTACCTTGTTTTGCCATCCATATCACTTGCCATTTAACCTCTCTTCGCCGAACTAGTGCACCTATACATCTAACAAGTGTATTAGGTGTGTTGGGGACACAAGAGACTTCTTGTATCTTAGTTGCAGGGTTGCTTGAGAGAGACCATCTTCAACCTCTACTTCCCTGAGTTCGATAAACCTTAGGTCATCCACTTGAGGGAAATTGCTGTTGTCCTACAAACCTCTGCGCTTGGAGGCCCAACATAGTCTACAAGAGTAGAAGCGTGTGTAGACATCACTCGCTGCTCGATGACACTCCCTTCATCGCCTTCTCCAGCCCCGCTGGAGGTGGAGGAGTTGAGGAGCAACGGAGCGGGCGAGGTGAAAAGGGGATATGTGCCCCCCGCCCCAGCCCATTCCCTCTTCGTACCGCGGATAAATCCACCTTGCAAATCTCCAACCATCGATCTCCGGATCCAACAGCGGACTTCGCATTCACCGCGCAGTGGAAATATGGCACGCGATGGATTTCCCAGGAGGAAATTGAGGCGTCGTGCCCCACTAGCCACGATGCACCACATGCGCACAAAATTTCAAACCGTGAGATTCTCGCCGCGATTCAACCCGATTGATCGCTTCCAATTCCTTTCATAAGAAACACTCGTCGGTCCGACCGATCGCCCCCCAAGGGTCATTGTGCACTCGGAGACTTAATCAAATCTGACTGAAGTCACCTTCAGGATTGCGATGGGATGAGATCGACGACCCTCTGTGGGTTAACTTTAAGGATGGTAATTGTGACGCCCGGGTAATCATGCTACAGTAAACTCTACTAATGATGCCACATCACCGAAGTCACCGTTGTTAATCTCACGTTAATCCAAAACCAATTCGAAATTCAAATTTAAAACAAAGTCAAATGGTAAGAATTTTCAAACATTAAAACTAAAATGTTCTGAATGTTATGAATATTGCATAGTTAATTATGATTTAGAAACCACACTTTAATAAAATATTTAAGTGCACAGTAATAATTAGAACGTGGGTCAGAACATTATTTTAAATGCATGATTAGATTTATAATAATGCAAACTAAATTATTTAATCACAAAACTTTTTGTGGCAGTGGTTTGATTTACAACACTAATTTAGGTACAAGTTTTGTATTATATATAGAACTAAAATAAATAGAAGATAAAAGGGAATACATAAATGAATAAAATGAAATACGAAAAAAAGAAGAAGAACGAGAAAAGGCCGAAACCCCAGCCCCTCCCCACTGGGCCTTGCCTAACATGCCCAGCCAGCCGGCCCAACTGCCTCCCCCCATCTTCTCCTTCGCCTGTTCACAGAAGGGGGGCGTGGCGCGCATCCCAGCCACCATGGCTGCCGATGGAGGCGTGGCAGCCATCCCACGGCCCCCCCGCGACGACAAAGATCTTCCCCGAGCCCCTGGATACAAACCCTTGCCAATCCCCTCGCTCTGCCTTGCCCTCTCCCCATATATCGCGATCTGGCCCCAAAGCCTCGCCACCGCGCCGCCGTCGTCCTCGTGGTGACCGGCCTTTCCCCACCAAGCCGACGCGTCCAGGAGCTCCTCCATCATCATCTCCTTCATCCTCGACCAGTGAATCAAGCTGGGACGCCCTGTTTCCTCGCCATCGGATCGTCTTCTCCGCCACGGCCGCCTCCATTCGTCGTCAGATTCGCCGCCTCCCGAGCTCCCCCGACCTTCCAACCTCGTCCACGAGCACCGGAGTGAGCCCCTCTGCCGATTCCTCCTTTTCCTGCCTCGATCCATCGTCGTGTAGCCGTCCCGTGCTCGGCCGCCATGGCCGGAGCTTGCTCCGCCCTGGCCGCGCCAGCTGCTGTGCGCGTACCCGCTGGCGCGTTCCCTTGCTGCTCCAGCCGCTACCACTATGCTAATGTGCTGCTGCTCCTCACTACTAACTGCCACTTGCTGCTACACAACTGTCGCCGCTGCTCTTCTCTGTTGCGGCCGCGCCCCTGCCGCTAGCGCTGCTTGCCGTTGCTTCGGCTGCTACCAACTACTACTGTTGCGCCCCTAGCTGCTAATGCTTGCTCTGCTTTGCAATTCTGCTGCTAGCTACTGGTGTCGCTGCGTTGCTGCTGCTACCACTCTTGTAAATGGCCATCAAGGCCCCTCTATAGGGCCGTGTGACTAGGTGATGCTATACGTGTGTATGCACAGCCAAGTACACATAAGTGCACGTATGTGTTTTGGCACATGGAGCCAATCCAATTAATTAGTGCTAAGTTAATCTAGTACTAGATGACATGTAGGACCCCATTAAATTAGTTAGATGTTTTATTAACACATGTGACTATGACATGTGGACCCTACTGTAACTAAAATGATAAGTTAAATTAAAGTGCCTAAGTCCATGACACGCGGGACCCGCTTACACTATTCCTCTTTGGACTAGTCAACCTTTGATTTGGTCAACCCAACCCCACTGGCCCCACTGTCATACACCATGACTAGAATAGAACTAGGTGACAAAAGTTTTTTTTTTATTTCCGAATTAAAATAATTCCAGAAAATAATTAAATCTTTATAAATTAATATAAAATAAACCGTAACTCGGATGAAAAAACTTTGTGCATGAAAGTTGCTCAGAACGACGACACGAATCCGAATACGCGGTCCGTTCGTCCGCCACACATCTCTATCATACCGAACGTGCAATTTTCCCCTCCGTTTCATCTGCCCGAAAATGCCTAACACCGGGAATACTTTCCCGGATGTTATTCCTCTTCGCCTGTATCACCGAGCACCGCGTTAGGTCACACGTAGCACCGCGTATTTCCATGTTATGCTTTGTGATGCTATTGTTTGCTCTGTTATTTATTTGTTTCCCCTTCGTTGCTTATTTTCGGTAGACTCCGATACTGTGATAAGACCCCGAGACCGTTGATGCTTCGGTGTTCGACTACGGCTACGCTTCCGAAGATTCCTTTCGTCTGCAGTGCTTCCAGGCAAGCCCCCCCCCCTTTGATCACCAGATATCGCCTATTCTTCTCTCTACTGCTTGCATTAGAGTAGTGTAGCATGTTACTGTTCGGTTACTCCTATTCTGCTGCATAGCCTGTCATTGTTGCTACAACTGTTGATACTTTACCTGCCATCCTAATGCTTAGTGTAGGATGCTAGTATTCCATCAGTGGCCCTACACCCTTGTCCGTCTGCCCTGCTATTCTATCGGGCCATGATCACTTGGGGGTGATCACGGGTATATACTATATACATACTTTACATACACATGATGATGATTCGGAGATGGGGGCTGAAGGGGCAGGTGGTTCCACACAGGTAGTGGTGGGCCTGGGTTCCCGACAGTCCCCTGATGGTTACTTTGTGGCGGAGCGACAGGGCAGGTTGCGACCACCTAGGAGACAGGTGGGCCTGGCCCTGGTCGTTGTCCGCGGTTATTTCATAATAACACGTTTAACGGGATCTTGGTATTTGATCTGAGTCTGGCCATTTGGTCTATACGCACTAACCAGCTACGTGGGAATAGTTATGGGTACTCGACGTCGTGGTATCAGCCGAAGCCTTTTTGACGTCAGCGGTTTAGCGGCGCGCGCCGGATTGGACTGGAAGCCTACTCTGGTATTAGGAGAGGCTAGGTCTGCTTACCGGCCGCCCTCGCAACGTGCAGGTGTGCATTGGGCGATGGGCCCAGACCCCTGTGTGCTTAGGACTTAGACCGACGTGCTGACCTCTCTGCTGTGCTTAGGTAGGGCTGCGACGTGTTGATCTTCCGAGGCCGGGCATGACCCTGGAAAGTGTGTCCGGCCAAATGGGATCAAGCGTGCTGGGTTATGTGGTGCACCCCTGCAGGGAAGTTAATCTATTCGAATAGCCGTGTCCCTCGGTAAAAGGACGACCCGGAGTTGTACTCAGACCTCATGACAACTAGAACTGGATACTTAATAAAACACACCCTTACAAGTGCCAGATATAACTCGGTGATTGCTCTCTCACAGGGTGACGAGGGGAGGATCACCGGGTAGGTTTATGCTATACGATGTTACTTGGTGAACTTACCATCTATTCCCTTCTACTGCTTCAAGACGGAGGCTGCCAGAAGCGAGGATACTTGTTACTTCCAGCTTTTCTCTTCTACTGCTGCAAGATGGAGGTGGCCAGAAGCGTAGTCTTCGATTGGATTAGCTATCCCCCTCTTATTCTGGCATTCTGCAGTTTAACCCACATATATTACCCCCTTACACATATATCTTTGCATTTGTAGTGTAGATCCTTGCTTGCGAGTACTTTGGATGAGTACTCACGGTTGCTTTTCTCCCCCTTTTCCCCTTTTGTTCCTTCTTCCCGGATGATGCGACCAGATGGTGGAGTCCAGGAGCCAGAGGATCCCGATGATGTTTCTACATGGAGTTCGGCTTCGAGGAGTAGTTAGGAGGTCCCAGGCAGGAGGCCTTGCCTTTTCGATCGTTGCTATATTTGTGCTAGCCTTCTTAAGGCAAACTTGTTTAACTTATGTCTGTACTCAGATATTATTGCTTCCGCTAACTCTTGTGTTTTCGAGCTTTTGTATTCGAGCCCTCGAGGCCCCTGGCTTGTAATATAAAGCTTGTATTATTTTAATTTGTGTCTAGGGTTGTGTTGTGATATCTTCCAGTGAGTCCTTGATCTTGGTCGTACACATTTGCGTGCATGATTAGTGTACGGTCAAATCGGGGGCGTCACAAGTTGGTATCAGAGCCGACTGCCTGTAGGAATCCCCCTTTCCAACTCCTTGGCCGAAGTTGAGTCTAGTCTTTGAAAAATGAATTTACTAACTTGTTGTGTGGCTTACGGGCCCACAACACCAATGGGTGGTATTAGGATCTTTTACTCCTCGTCTATACTCTGGAACTCTGATCTCTCTTCTATTCGGGATAAATGGATTTTGCAAATTCTAACATTAGGATCTCGTTATCACTTTCACCCGGAGAGCACCTTATTACCGATGATCGTCTGCTGCACCAGAAGACCCTGAAGATACTCTCCGTTGTTAACCCGAGAACTTGTGTTCATCACCTTTGCAATTCACTGCCACCAATATATCCCTATGGATATCTGCATGCACTTGCCGTTCTCATGATCATTCCTCGTCGCTCTTGTTGTTACAAGATGCCTCGAAATATTCTCCGTTGTTCCGAGAATCCTTTGAGTTACTGTCTTGCAGTTTTACTTCGCATGAAAACCCTTACGATTATTTCCTCACATTTATCGAGGATCAGTTGTTCTCAATTGATCATGGGTCTCACAAAAATCCTCTGGATACTTTTCGATCGTTCGAAAATTCTCTGCAGCCGGTTACTCTTGAAATTCTTGTCTGCTTGCATTATGGTTAATTCCATATGACTAGTAGTAGTCCTCGTCAACATCCTTTGTCTTAGCCGTTTTGAGCCTATTGATTCAATGTGTGCGTATGCACGAAGTCATCAGGTTATCCTTTTTAAAAGTATCTTTCCGGCTCGGACGTCATTTCGGACATGAGTTGGTTCTCGGCAATTCTAACCTTTATTGATTGTCCAACTAAGTGTTTTCAACTTATCCATCCTCGATCAGAGCGTCTGCTTTTGATCCTTCCTTTGGAAACCATAATTTCTTTCTATTTCAAGCATCAGACTAATAAGGTGATTCTTGAATCTGATGCATCTGCATTCTTTCTTCCTCTGAGTGAGTATCGATACTCACATCAGCTCCGTTGTGGATCGCCCGATCCGTTGTTGGATTGTTATCCGCCAGTGTCCTTCATATTCAATCGCCTTGTGAGTTCTCCCCTTGATACATAATGCCTTTGGTAAATTGTATCCTCTGCTTGGCCAACCGTGCTCTACTTTCGAGCTGGTGTATTTACTTTTGAAACTTCTAGTATATGTTACTAAGATGTCCGATGGGTTGAACCTGTGCCCTCCCCTAATCCGTGAGAACCCGAAAGTTTTCACAAGTCATACCCTTCTGGTGTTCTACCAGATAAAATTCCAACACTACAATTTTATCAAAGCAAGAGGTAAATGAAACGTATGCATTGGAGAAATGGGAGTCGACCTTGAGCTTTTGTTCATGCCCATGGAAACGATGTAGACCGTCTCTGGAGCTTCTTGTAAGATGATTTTACATCTAAATAATTCTTTCGGTATCAATAAATTTGATCCCTTGCAGTTATGTTCCGACCATGCTGTCCTTATTCAATATATCTGGAATAAATCCATTCCAGGCCTCGTCAATTTTTGACAAGGTTAAAGCATCTACTGTCATAAGTCAATGACCTAGTTCAACTTCTATCGTGTTCTACCTTCGAGTTTTACCCTCTGATATCTCAAGGATATCATGCCTTTGCACTACACCTCTTGAACTTTTGATGAAGTAATACCTTTGCTTGTCGTAATCACTCTACGGGTTCTAGGTTGCCGTCAACCGAGGACATCGTTTAGTAAATCAAATCTGCTCTAAAAATTCAACACCCCTAGTAGATGTTACTGGGAAAATTTTAAACTCAATCTGGTTTATTCCTAGACTATCAGGTACATCCCTTGTCTAGCTATCTTTGACTGTGCTACCTCGTCCTTCTTTGGTGCACGAATTCTTCAGAATGTGGGCACAACTTACATCGAGCTTTCAACCTCATGTTGCTTGTTCAAAAGGGCAACTTCGATTCCGAGCTTGCTTCTTATCTGTTGTTCCTATGACTTCCATGTCGTCATTCCCCGCTTGATGACATCGCTGTTTGATTGCATTTTCTTGAAAACTCCCGACAAATGTGTCATGATCACCTTCAACACTTTGACTTCTTCCGAGATGTCAACTGAGTTCATGATGAGAAATACCCTCCTTGCCCTCGATGATTTTATTAACATCGACAACACCCTTGACTTCCTGTCATCGCGAGCTTGTCCATGTTATGGATGCAACTTGCTATCCAGCTTGTATTCTGTTCTGCCTTGAAGTATTATTGTCATTATGTCCAGAATGTTGTGAGGATTGCTCCACCTCTTAGGAATTCTCGTTATGATGATACTACTCCCCATCACCATTCTTCATTGGTCCCCGTGTTGTTTTTAACCGGGATACCAATATGCTAAAGATGCTACTTGAGTTCTGCACTTCTAGCAACCCTATTGCTTTGAAGTTAACGATCGACAGTTCATTCTTAGACTGTTGGTTATTGAATCGTCACTCTAATATTGATCTTGCTGCCTAAGGTCATATTTCAGGCACACCTTTCAACTAATGATTAATGATGTATGTTTTCCTCGAGCATACAACATTATATCATTTGAATCAACAAGTGTCATCTTCTTGTTCACGTTATTATGGAAATCCATCCGTTTGGAATTCTCGATGAATTGTCGCTGAGCCCACCAGTCACCTCCTCATCCTCTCCTTGGTTTAATGATGAACTATTGTTTCGGGAACCCACTTCCATAGTTCATTTCCCGAGAATCTTGCAATGTCATTCCATCGATTTGTGTTGCACCTTTTCTTCTCGAACATCCTGAGTCTGAGTTATCATGACACCAATCGGATCTGAATCTCGGTCAGATATGATGGTTGGGACAACTTTCCAGTAGTTATAATACTGGTCCTTTGATGACTCGGTAATATGATGTCATGTCTAGCACCCCTGGCTGGAGGACCTATCATTATAATCTCTTTTGTAAGGATAACTATTCTTCCAGGAGGAAATTGTAAGACTTATTCTATAAGTTGTTCCTGATGAATCCTTTGTGTATCCAAGCCCGACCTTTGCTTCAAGACCATGCCAATGCTATCTCGAAGCATGTCTGTGGCACTCCGATTTTCAACAAGAGCATTTGAAGCCCAATGCTAAATGTTTCTTGGTCAGTTATCCGAACACCGTTGTATGGATAACATCTTGATTTATCCTTGCCTCTTTACCTGAATGGTTGGGTACTTGATCTCCTACCATGTATGCCATGTTCTTCTTGTCCATGGGAAGGATATACTCCTAATAATTGTGTGTAATCACAATTTTCCTTTCCATTTGTTTGTTTAACCTTTCCTTGATCTACATATAATCTAAGCAGTAATAATTCTCTGCTTATGTAAACACCTTGTTGTACAACTCTGTCGGTAAGACCCTGTAACTATGGTTGGTAACATTCCGGTAACCATCGATGGAAGAAAATTTTGCCTACCGGTCCGCCTCGTTTCAACGAGCAAGGAAATGGCTCTCTTCGTCCCCCGTCAGTGGTACCGACATTGTTGCCAACTTAGCTGACAGACTATCCTCTAACATGCCTTGCTTTCTGTGCAAGATGTCATCGCCCTTCCTATTTTCAACCCACATGGTGGGCCCATAACCCACAGGTCCACTGGATCAAAACCCGACTCTTCTTTACAAGCGGATTCTAATGTATCCTTTGCACCTGGCTTCGTATGTGATTCACGAGCTAAATTCTATACCATTTTTCATCCTGGAATCAAACACCATGTTATTCTCATTGGTCAAGCCCCCATTCCAGCTTCTGTCTAGGCATCGAATGATTGCCTACCCATTTGAAACATTGGTACCGTCGTATATTGCACTCAACGAATTCACTGAAATACAACTCGTGGGGTACCTCGTGTACTACCCATTGAGTTCACCGTCAGATAACCATCTTTGTGGAGAAGCGTTCTTCCGGAGTTTTCCCCCCTAGTCACGTTCGTAGGACGATGGAGATCCCGAAGAAAGGATGCGATTTGATCACGATGTCTTCAGGCAGAGAAATGAATACATCAACGAAAGGGATCAACCTATTCGAAAGGGCAGTCAAGACCCAGAAGACTCGTTAGGTTTTTGCGACCAGCACTTTCCCCCTTACTCCACCGCTTAAATCTCGGGACGAGATTTCTTGTAGTGGAGGAGAATTGTGACGCCCGGGTAATCATGCTACAGTAAACTCTACTAATGATGCCACGTCACCGAAGTCACCGTTGTTAATCTCACGTTAATCCAAAACCAATTCGAAATTCAAATTTAAAACAAAGTCAAATGGTAAGAATTTTCAAACATTAAAACTAAAATGTTCTGAATGTTATGAATATTGCATAGTTAATTATGATTTAGAAACCACACTTTAATAAAATATTTAAGTGCACAGTAATAATTAGAACGTGGGTCAGAACATTATTTTAAATGCATGATTAGATTTATAATAATGCAAACTAAATTATTTAATCACAAAACTTTTTGTGGCAGTGGTTTGATTTACAACACTAATTTAGGTACAAGTTTTGTATTATATATAGAACTAAAATAAATAGAAGATAAAAGGGAATACATAAATGAATAAAATGAAATACGAAAAAAAGAAGAAGAACGAGAAAAGGCCGAAACCCCAACCCCTCCCCACTGGGCCTTGCCTAACATGCCCAGCCAGCCGGCCCAACTGCCTCCCCCCATCTTCTCCTTCGCCTGTTCACAGAAGGGGGGCGTGGCGCGCATCCCAGCCACCATGGCTGCCGATGGAG
>LR738714.1:487620264-487656592 GCA_902687465.1 Secale cereale | reverse complement strand
ATCGCCCCCCCCCCCCCTCCCCCCAATATGGTTGGCGTGATTGCAAATCTTTGTCGTTCGCGATGGTCTACTATTGCGGCGACCCAATGAGATTTATTTTTCTACATGTTTTTCGTGGTCATAGTTTTTTTAAGGTAGTTTTCGTGTGTGTTTTTTTACATCAAAGTACTCTTTAAAGTAGTTTTTCGTGTGGGTTCAATTATGAGTCAATTACATCACTGGTATTAAAACTTGACACAAAAAATCACTTTAGTGCCAAAACTTATGGCATATATTGAACCGGTGCTGCAACTTGGCTTCGATGTACATATACGGTGCACAACACGTTTGTATACAGACATGGTGCTGACTAGGCACGCCACGTCGCATGGGACCCTGCTGTCAGCTAGGGAAGAAAGAAGATAGGACGTTTGGCCAGTTATTTTGTGGAAAACGTCTCAGTTTTTTTCCTTTTCAAAAAGGCCAATGACGTGAGTCAGTTCATCTACCAGCGACCCCGAATTTATGTAAATAAGAAGGCCGATGCTAGACGCCGGCGGACCGGCGGAAGCGCGCGCCGGTCAGCAAATGACCGTTTCATCAAACTAATTTAAAATATAGAAAAGAAAATTTAAAAGCATGAACACTTTTATACACTTCATTAATATTTTTTAGATGTGAACATTTTTAACTTATGTAAGCATTTATTAAAACATGGAAAAGAAAATTTAAAAGCATGAACATTTTTATATACTTCATTAATATTTTTTAGATGTGAACATTTTTAATTTATGTAAGCATTTATTAGAATATATAGAAGCCGAAAAAAGTTCTTAAAGCGTGAGCACTTTATATACTACGCTAATATGCTTGATGAAAAAAAATACAGGATTATAATTTACATATAATTTATAGTTTTTGTAAAAAATAATAACAGTGCAAAAGGGGCGCAGGTTCTCCAGCCCGCCTAATTCCGAAATCTATATCTATACCTAATAATAAAGAAAATTGGGTTTCAGCCCGTCCGTAAAAAAAAATACCCCCGAAGTTTCTACAAATTACCCACCATGCCACCCATAAGTAAAGAAAACGATTCGATTTTTCGGATTAAAAGCCACCGCGCGACTGGTTGTTTTATAGTAGCGAGCCGGATAAAAAACCTAGATCGACAAGTAGCGGAGTGGTTCACGAGTTGCTCTTAAAGCGACGAGGCCAGGGTTCGATCCCCGTTTCTCACAATTTTTATCTCTCTTTCTCACGCATGTCTTCTCCATGTATCCTTTCATGGGCCGGCCCATGTTCAATGCGTCACTCCCCTGTTTGTTTTTATTTTATATTTTTGTCTTCTCTTTTCTCATTCTGTTTTCTTTCTTCTTTAAATAAATTTGGATTCCTTAAATTTTAAAAGTTCCGAGTTTCCAAAAAATATGTTTGAGAAATCATAAAAAATATGTGTATTAAAAAATGTTAGGAAATCATAATAAATTTGCAGATTCAAAAAATGTTGGTGGCTTTGCAAAACTATTCGTAAATTATAAAATAAATTCACAGTTTGGAAAAAAATGGTTGGGAAATAAAACCATGTTCATGATTTTGAAAGCAGATTGTGTATTCAAAACATATTCGGGAATATAAAAATAAAATGTCTGTGAAATTTTAGAAAATGTTCACATAAATAAAAATAAATATTTTTTGAAAACTTTCTTCACCAATTTTTAAAAAATAATCGATTCAAAAAATATTCGTTGAGTCAAAAAATGTTAATGAATTTGGAAACTGTTCATTCATTTTTTTTAAAAATTAAACAAAACTAATGTTCGTGTTTTTTTAGAAAATTCAAAAATTCAAAACAGAATTGTTTGTCCATTCGAAAAACTGTTCACCTATTCAAAAGCATTTTATGTCTAGAATTTTATTAGTTTTTCGAATGTCTTTATATGTCTTGGCATTGGGAGTAGTTCGTGGTCGATGAGATTTGTTTTTAAAGTTTTAGGCGTTCCCTTGCGCAACATAATGACAAGTGTGTCATGCACTGGCAAACTCATAGCCTTGGGATTTACCACGTCGAATGCAGTGTGATCACGTGGACATCGCGACCATCATCGACGAGGGTGAGAAAAAAAGTAAATGGCGACTTGGTGAGACATTGCGCTAAAATAGAGTACGCTTATATATCACGATATTGAGTCATACATAATTGGTTAGCGCATAATTTTTTTGTCCCCCGTTGCAACGCACGGGCATATTTGCTAGTGATATATAAAGTGCGTATCAATCGTTGGTCAGGTGCATGGCCCGGCGTTCGCCAGTTCATGGGTTCGAATTCCCCAGCCATCATTTTTGCATATTATTTGTGGGGTTGCAGAAAGATGGAAGAAAAAAAATTCCGAGGGGTTTTCTATAAAAATTATAGGCCACACGTATAATCTCTTTCATTAAGTGGCTGACAGCGGTTCCATGCGATGTGGCGCGCCTAGTCAGCAAATTATCCGTATACAAAATATGATTTGCACCGTACATACATGTCAAAGTCAAGTTGCAGCACCAGTTCAATGTATGTCATAAGTTTTGACACTAAAGCAATTTTTTATGCCAAATTTTAGTACTAGTGGTGTAATTGACTCTTCAATTATCATACGGAAAGTCTAACTTCAACAATCGAAAGTTTCCAACAGATCCGAACAACCTGGCGACCGGTCGATCCGCTTCTCTCGCTGAATCTGCCTTTTCTTTTTACTCTCGCGCGTGGAAAAAGCTCGCAAGGAAAAACTAAGCTGGGATAAGTTTCTGTTACTTTTATGTAGATTAGATGGCTTTTGTACCTTTGTACCTTATTAACTAGTAAGCATGCACGTGCAACGCACGTCTCGACTAATACTATTTGTTTCAAGATTGATCATAATATGAATCCTTCATTGAACAATTTGTTTCAAAATTGAAGCATGAAATAAACAAAAAATAATCCGGATAAATTTAATAATATGTTTCCACCTAACCAATTTGAATACTCTCTTTTCTCAAGAAAACAATATAAATACTATTTTGTATGACATGAACCAAATTGAAAAAGCACACTTTATAATTTTCATTTATCTAGGAATAAGCAAAAAAGACATACGGGCATGGGCACAATAAGGGCGTCCACACAAGAGATAGTGGTGCCAAGAAGAGCCATCTCTCAAGCTACTTTTTATTGAAAATCCCACACACTACCCTGAATCTACGGCATATTAGCAAGATCATGCTCGGTTCCAGCAGATACGGGATCTGATTGGAACAAAAACTCCCAAGAGCGACCAAAATTTAGATGAAGTTCCAAGAAGAAGACCAATTTTTTGTAGACAATGGGATTCAATGGTATTACTTGGGAGAAGGGGAGGGTGTCCAAGTGCAAGGTCTCCTGCTCCCGCAGAAATCTCCTGTCCTTCTCTGTTTAAGACAAATGACAACCTCCCCTCTCAGAAGCAATTAGTTGAACTTTTGCACTTTTGCGCCACATTATGTTTAAGGTGCGAACTCCCTACACTTTGGCAAACTAAATGACACACTAACCCATGATCGATGCTGGACGTCGCGCCATTTTGGGCAACAGTATCACCTCATTTAACAAACAGTGACTGTCATGGCATGAGATGACATAAACATTACACATGTAGTGGAGCTAGGTAAACAAAATGAAGCCAATTCTTTGTCTCCCGTATTCTTCAAGCTAGTCTGACACCTTTTCACGAAAATATAGTACTCCCCCCGTCCCAAAATTCTTGTCTTAGATTTGTCTAAATACGAATGTATCAAGTCATGTTTTAGTATTAGGTACATCCGTTTCTAGACAAATCTAAGACAAGAATTTTAGGACGGAGGGAGTACTATCTAACAAACCATGTTTAATTCAAATACAAGTTTGGGACTGGGTCAATCATATAAATCATTAACATAGTACATATATTTCTTCCAAGACAAGATAAATGATTAACTACTTGGCTCCTCAGTTGTAGCCACTTCATATTACAAAAATAACACCAATAAACTATTTAACTTATGAGAGAAAACAAACAACACAATAAATCAACAACCAATGTGAAAGTCTCCTAAAAATCACAATACGCTTTCAATTTTTCTTTTCTAAGGCGGGTTACAAAATCTGTAGGGATGCCGAGTCGCTTCTCCTCTTGTTTCTCTTATGTACTCTGCTAGTACAGCACCATGCAGGATGTGAACTGATTGGTAATGGCTGGATTGCAGTGGAGAGGGTGCCGACGGTCTATTTCTCAAATCCAATGGGGTAGAATTGTATAGAAATACAACAATAAGATTCCATGCCATGGCAGGAAGCAGTCAATCGCAAAAATTTATTGTCGTTCTTTCCAGTTTTGATGGCTGCGAAAAGCATAATATGACCATGACTAAAAGATCTTTCAATAGGAAAATGGAGTAATGAACCACACGGAGATATTAAGGAAAGGAACTATGCGATGATGATGTACCTCATGAGACACCACCGCAATATCTAAATGTTTGGTGGACATTCAGGTTATCTAAGACAATTTTCTCAGCAATGATATAAATGAATGGATTAGATACACTTGTTTCCTGAATCTACCTTGCCGACTAAATGAACCTACACTTCTGTAACCTTAAAGGAATATAGATCAAAGCACAACCACTAACTTAACAGTTGCCCAAGAATAAGGAGGGATAAACCGGAATAGAGAACTGGGAATCAACCTAACTGGGAGAAGGTAACAAAAGGGATAGGTGGAAGTAATGGAGACAGTGCTAGTCAACAGTTGATGCATATATATGAATCATGAATGTAATCCAAAATTTATATTTTATAAAGATATGCCCAACTCCTCAATAGTTGGTTAATCATTAGGATAAAATGCTAGAAGTCTTTATAAGATATTAAAAGCGGAATGAACCAAATCTACCAGAAAAAAGGCTTTCATATCAACACCATTGCAGAAAGCGCAACCTAATACTCCATGTATAAGTAATCAAACAGTTATCATGCAAAAAGCTAAACAAACCCAACAAGGGGATAATATAGATCATCATGAGCGGCCGATGTAGAAGTGTGTATGGCGATGAGCGAATGAGAGGTTCCTAGTGGTGCAGGACATCACGAGAGGACCTGAAGGCAGAGCACATGAAAACAATGACCGTCACTATCCTAACCCACCACCAGTTGTACTCCTTAACTCCAACACCACCAAGCTCCTCCCTGATTTTGGTAATGGAACCATGTATGTAAAGGGATATACGATAACTAAAAGAAGACAAACTCGATAATTCAAGGATAAAAAGGGGTAGGCTGAAGTCAATAGTTTGCACTTAATTTTTAATACCTTCTAAACTGCATAATCTGAATGGAAACATTAGCTTTTGTTTTGACATACCACTTCGTAACATCTTTCTTGGACCAGGACCCTTTTCCAAACAATCAGAACAAAAAAAGATGAGAAATGGATATATACATTTTTATGGAAAAAAAATATCTGTGCTGCCTTACCAGGTTGGAATCTCATCTCTCACTGTCTTAGTACTTCCTCATTCATCTCCATTCTCCAGGGATGCCTCATGCATCTTCAATCCTACTACACATACTTTAGGGCTATCAAATCCAAGAAATTGCAGAACTAAGAGATGAGCTATTGCAGAAACCAACCGGGCCCGTTAGTCATTGCAAATTGTCAAGTGAAAAATCTCCGAACCAATATACGGTAACCATAGGTCCACGGCCTCCTAGAATTCCCTGAAGAAATGGACAGAATCAGGACGAACACTTGGACCGCTAGTACCTAAATTTTTTGAGATAAAAAAGGAACATCTATTATAAAAATACTCAACAAAATAAAATCACTGGGAGGAACCAGCACTGCCGGGGCCACAAATCAATGGAAAAGATGAAGATAGAAAGGCCACCTAGCAGTGAACTATAACTACTGGAGTCTGGAGGTGCTATTGCCATAGTAGGGGGAAGTACACAGAAAGACGTGGTAGATCATATATATGTGTGTGTGAGTGTAGGCAGCAAGTAGTAGGCGATGAACTCCATGGAGGCGTTGCGTCAAAACAAAGAATGGGAAAAACAAAAAAGAATCTTGAACCAATAACTTGCATTGAGATTAAATAGTAATACTACGTAAGAACTCATAGTCTTATCTGAGAGGTTGCGCTTGTTGCCGGCCATATAATGCCTCACCTGCATAGCTGCATTGGCACACACATCAGCAATGCATGCAGAGCAACTGCAAACTGAACCTTGGTAGCAAACCCAAACCGATCTAGATATATAACTACCAGGAAGTCATCCCTTTGAATTATAAATATGGACCATCATGATATGCTGATATACATGAGTTTATTTGCTTCGCTCTAGCCCCTGTAGAAATATGTTGACTACTTGTAATAAGAAATCTAATGGTTCCAATAAACTATTTTATTTGTATCTTTTTTTTACTATGCCTAGAAAATCCAACTTACGGTCATGGCCCGCATATCTTGGTTTGTAGGACATGGGTGTCCCTCCCGTTCAGGTGATTGGCAAACACCACGATTTGGAGCATAGATGTGTGAATGAATGATTCTCTGCACAAACATGACAAGAAAAAGAGTTATGCATTTGTCTGCAAAGGCAGTAAAATTAAGCAATGGTATCCAAATAGTATCACTATCCCCTTCAATTAGTTTTGACTCCTAAGAGATGAAAAGCCTGAAATCGTCGTGTATTTTCATTAGCAAATTGTTGTGTCAAAGAGGAAGCTAATGTGACGTTAATAGACTGAAATGAGTTAATTGCAGCATCAGATATACTCGACAGTTTGACAGAGCACCTAAATTTCTCAAAGTCTAAGTAAGACTTCAAGGGAAAGGAGGGAACAACATTAGTAACACTGTTAAAACATGAAATTATGCAAGCAATAGCCTGCAAAAAATAGTCCTTCAAATTTGAGTCACCCAACGTGTATATGAAGAATATATTATTAGGAAATTCTATAACAAATGCATAATACGTGAGCACATGGTACTCTGATTCTGTGAGTTACCTTTTGAAATTTCAATGCTAGAAGGACATGTCTGTTTATGCTACAAATGCATGTCGGGGTCAGCTCTAGATAATGATATATGAGCCCATACAACTGGTTTTGGAAGGTCCACAGTTTAAATTTCATGGAATCATGACAAAATTATGGTTCAGACTCAAACTGCAGGCTGAACACAACAAGAGTGGACTGAACGGTAAAAATCATGGTGCAAGAAAATAGCAGCACAAATCAAGTTTCAGATTAGTTAGTTTAGCAGAGTTGTACGCCATTTCTGCCAAGGCAAACTAAGCCAAACTGCTCGTGGGAAATATTTCTGAAAGCTACAACCACAGAGAAGTGCTCTTAGTCTCGCCATGTGAGTGCAGTTTAGAAGTCAGAATTCAGATGTACATGCCAGCTCTTTCTTGAAAATCGCTGCTAAGTTGTTGCAGTTAGCAACAACTTCTTCTAAGTGGCCTGACACCCTCACCATCGAGCACATCACATAACTTAAATTCAGAGACATGTGTGCTCTCACTGGGCATCTCGCATCAGACAATCAACACGTAAAATTCACAAGCCTTTGAACACTCTTGAAGGGAGTTACCTCGAGATTGTGGAACCCGTCGCCCGCCCCAATGGAGATCTTGCTCGACGTGTAGCTCTTGTCCAACTTGAAATTCACATAGATCACAACAAGCTGAATGCCCCCAGCAACAAACCCTGGGCCCTAAGTAATATATTTACTGTTCAGGGTAACAAAAAAATGTCAATCTATTTACCAGTGTAATCAATCATGTTTGGAACTAATGGTACATAGGATCTGGGTCGTTGGTTCTTTTGGATGAATTTGTAGGACCTGGGCTTAATCTACAAATTTAACAAATTGTTTATAAACAGAATGGTCTTGCTTTTGGAG
Source organism: Secale cereale (assembly GCA_902687465.1). Taxonomy (NCBI): domain Eukaryota; kingdom Viridiplantae; phylum Streptophyta; class Magnoliopsida; order Poales; family Poaceae; genus Secale; species Secale cereale. The sequence goes on along the minus strand of LR738714.1, from coordinate 487,648,666 downwards.
AGCTGAATCAGCTCACCTTCACGCAGGAAAAAATGATGTGTTACCATCTACAGAGCTCCCCTCACTATGGAATCCAATTCACTGGCCTGGATCGCCCTGTCGTAGTTCCAACCAACCCATCAACAGTGAGCTCTAACAGAGTAACATGGAAATAATCAGACCGGATACTTTTTTTCAAGTGATGATGATGACACCGTAGTAAAATTGGTTTTTATCAATACTACATAAGAGGGGGTACTTCTTGTGCCTGCAGAAGTTTTCAGATAGCAAGCATGAGTGCATAAGGGTAATGATCATGGAGGGCATGCAATCTTGTGGAGTTGACAGAGCTTACTCATCGTGAGAGCTTGGATACAAACAATGCTTCAACTTGCGATTAGCATGCCTCATTTATTTCATACCAGGTAGTTGAAGCTGGTTAACCTGCATATATACATGTTCAAATAATAGAGGCAACGTCAAAGGTACTAATAATGCTTAAATACCCTCCTAACCAGTGGCATATGTTCAACCAAGCACCACCTTGGTTAATATTTTTTTGTTAACACAGAGTGTTTATGTAGACCGGTGAAATGAAACACATAGCTAAAGAACAATTATTGGTGGGACTTTACATGATTATGTTATAAACTGTACTTGTGCCAAGCTAGGTAAACGTTCTTACCAGGTGATTGATTGTGCTGAATATCTTTAAAAAAATGTTCGACCAGACAAACAGAGTGTTGCCTTGAAAAAATACTTTGCAATTATCTATATTAGCATCATGAAACACAGAGTTCCCACAAATTAAGGTCATAAAGATAAACATTAATTGAAGATTAACCATATTATTTATAGTTTAAGCCTACCTGTCCAGGAGTATAGAGAAGAGGTGAATTAGTCAATATCATTGTCTCAGCATGTGAATTCGCAGCTTGATCAAATCCTACAATACAAACATATGATGCATAAGAGGACATAAATTTCTGTGCCGGTGTTATCCCACCAAGCAAAAGTTCCAATGCAAATTCTAGAAAACAAATAGAACTGCGCATAACCAGGAACCATAGATCGATTGCATTGGAACATTAGAAGGGAAGAAATTTGGATCAAATTGCACGATGTGCAAACACCTCCTGGTTTGCACGCACATACCTAAAATTCAGAATTTTGCAAATGAAATTTGTAAGGATAATTGGAATACCAGCAAATAATCCAAATCGACCTCCGACGTCGCCGTCGGGTGCGTGCGGCCTCCGCGCGTCGTCACCTTCAAGCCTCCCCGTCCGATGCGTGCTGCCTTCTCGCGCCGTCACCTTTTGGCCTCCCCGTCCGGTGCGTGCGGCCTCCCGCCGTCGCCGTGATGGCCTCCCCGTCACCTGGGTGCGGCCTCCCACCTTCCCCATCCGGCCTCCCGCCGTCGCGGTGCTGGCCTCCCCGTCTTCTGGGTGCGGCCTCCCGCCTTCCCCATTCAGCCTCCCTGTCGGGTGTGTGCGGCCTCCATCGACGCCGTCCGGCCTCCCCATCGGGTGCGGCCTCTGCCTCCCGGTCTCTGGTGCGTGCGTGCGTGCGGCCTCCCCCGTCCATGTGTAGGAGTGAAGGGGCGACGGGGCCGAGCGGGTGGCGGAGTGAAGGAGCGCGGCGGGGCTGGTGGCGGGGATGAGCGGCAGGAGCGGGGGAGAGGAGGGATCGCGACGTGTGTGAGCGGCGGGTGCGGGGGAGAGAAGGAGCGGGTGTGGGGGAGAGGATGGAGCGCGACGTGTGTGAGCGGTTAGTGGGATCGACAGAGAACATGCGGGAAGAGACGAAGGGATTATGATTTTCGTAAGTGCTGTCAATTTCGTTAACAGGGATTTTTAACCATTGGATTGTGTGATCAGACGGCTAATATGCTTAGCTGGATCTGCCCTCTCTTACTTTTATAAGGGTAGTAGATAGAGTGAAGAAAACAGTGCCTGTTTGACGAGGGGACAAAATCATCTGATTCAAGTTTTTTTAAAGAATGTTAAAAAACATACAACCAGTAACCTTTTGTGTAAATAATACTCCCTTCGATCCATATTACTTGTCGCATAAACGGATGTATCTAAACGTATTTCAGTGCTTAATACATCCGTTTGCGTGACAAGTAATATGGATCGGAGAGAGTATGATAATATAGGCTTCTGGACCTGATAACTTAGATACAAATATCACAATAACTTTAACCCGTGGAAAAAAAAATTGTTGAAAACATACCACCGATAACTTTTGTGTCGCCGTATCCCGCTGCTCCCTCCTGTCCGCCAACTCACCTTCTCCTCTGCATCGAAACACCTATCCTCTGTTGGCGTCTAATCCCGGGAGATCGAACAGGAGGCGGCGAACCAGAGGAGCCATGCGAGCAGGCCGGCTGGAAACCTGAGCAGCGGCACCGTTGTGTTCTCTGCCCCTCTTGCCTGCGTGATTTTCCTTTTCCTGCACGCTGGCCTTGGCCGTGAGGTTTTCGCCTTTTCGGCCAGCCGCCAGGCAGTCACGGACGGGGGTTCATAGGGAGGGGCAGGGGACGCTGAAGACGAAGATGGAGGAAAGAGATACGTCAATCTGTCGACGGCCAGAAGTGACGGAGCGGCAGTAGCTCCAACCCCATGCGCGCGCGCAAAGTTCCTTTGTATGATCGTGTATGGTTCCCGCCTTCCTGTGATCGAGTGATTCAGTTCTCGGGTGTTAGACGCGGGCCTCGGCCTATATAGGCTACTAGTCCTGGCTCTAGATCAGATGAAAGTAGCGCCTGATGGTGATCGATCGAACTGAGGAACAAGTCTTGCAACCCCGACTCTTGCATGTGAAATTGGCTCTTTGCTACTGAACGATGTTCGGGTGCGTAAATAAGAGGCGTTCCTGCATATTAATACTGAAGAAAGAGAAGGCACATGACATGGATATAAATGGTTACCTGAGGTAATCTCAGAAAATTTAGCTAGTATGACCGATGGAAAAGCTAATCTTGGTAGCTTGTATCCCTCCGTCCCAAAATAAGTCATTCAAAAATGACTTAACTTTGTACTAAAGTTAGTACGAAGTTGAGTCATATTTGAGTCACTTATTTTAAGACGGAGGGAGTATATATTATGACCATACTTTTTCAATCATGAGTAATAACTATGCTTGACGCAAACATGTTTTCTTTAGTCACATTTTTTGTTGTCATCTGTAGTACTCCTTGAAGGAAATATGCCCTAGAGGCAATAATAAAATTGTTATTTATATTTCCTTATATCATGATAAATGTTTATTATTCATGCTAGAATTGTATTAACCGGAAACTTAGTACATGTGTGAATACATAGACAAAACAGAGTGTCCCTAATATGCCTCTACTAGACTAGCTCATTGATCAAAGATGGTTATGTTTCATAGCCATAGACATGAGTTGTCATTTGATCAACGGGATCACATCATTAGGAGAATGATGTGATGGAGAAGACCAATCCGTTAGCTTAGCACTATGATCGTTTAGTTTTACTGCTATTGCTTTCTTCATGACTTATACATGTTCCTATGACTATGAGATTATGCAACTCCCGAATACCGGAGGAACACCTTGTGTGCTATCAAACGTCACAACGTAACTGGGTGATTATAAAGATGCTCTACAAATGTCTTCGAAGGTGTTCGTGGTGTTGGCATAGATCAATAATATGATTTGTCACTCTGAGTGTCGGAGAGGTATCTCTGGGCCCTCTCGGTAATACACATCATAATAAGCCTTGCAAGCAAATGACTAATGAGTTAGTCACAAGATGATGTATTACAGAACGAGTAAAGAGACTTGCCGGTAACGAGATGAACTAGGTATGGTGATACCGACGATCGAATCTCGGGCAAGTAACATACCGATGACAAAGGGAACAACGTATGTTGTTATGTGGTTTGACCGATAAAGATCTTCGTAGAATATGTAGGAACCAATATGAGCATCCAGGTTCCGCTATTGGTTATTGACCGGAGATGTGTCTCGGTCATGTCTACATAGTTCTCGAACCCGTAGGGTCCGCACACTTAACGTTTGATGACGATCGGTATTATGAGTTTATGAGTTTTGATGTACCGAAGGTAGTTCGGGGTCCCGAATGAGATCGGGACATGACGAGGAGTCTCAAAATGGTCGAGACGTAAAGATCGATATATTGAACGACTATATTCGGACATCGGAAAGATTTCGAGTGATTCGGGTATTTTCAGAGTACCGGAGAGTTATGGGAATTCGTCGGGGAGTATATGGGTCTTATTGGGCTTTAGGGAAAAGAGAGAGAGGAGGCTGCGCACCCCCCAAGGTTTAGTCCGAATTGGACTAGGGAGAGGTGCTGCACCCCCTCCTTCCTTCTCTTCTCTTTTCCCTTTCCTTCTCTCCTACTCCTACTACTTGGATGGTATCCTAGTTCTACTAGGAAAGGGGGAATCCTACTTCCGGTGGGAGTAGGCCTCCCCAGGGCGCGCCATAGTAGAGGGCCGGCCCTCCCCCTCCTGCACTCCTTTATATACGGGGGTGGGGGCACCCCATAGACAGGGTCGGTCCTGAGATTTCGGGGGCCCGGGGCGAAATTTGGATTCGGGCCCCTTAATATTGACCATCACGTTTAGTTTTTTATCAAGCTTCACGGCAAAATCGCATAGGGGATATGACATATAAGGTTTTTATAGATAGAGTTAGAGACATGCATACCTTCCATGGATAGCGCAGACTCTGCTCACTACGCATGGCCGTGGGGTAGCGATGAGGTGTCTCCCGCTAGGCTGCATAGTATTTCAAGCAGCCATGGCATCATTGCAGGTAGGCCGCACAGGAGATCAATCGCAAGGATGCACCATCCTGGGAAAGGCAATGCCACTGCACAATGGTGATACGAGATAAAAATAAAAACATAACCGATTGCTTAACAATATGAATACAAGTACCGCTCATATGTAAATTTGTTCATGAAATAGAGTGTTAAAGAAACTATTCAGATTTAATACTCTACAAAAGCCTAAGGTCGAGTACTCAAGGTTTAGACGATGAAAGACCATTGTCACCTGTACGTTTCTTCTTCTTTTTGTAGTACGACTGAACCTGTGTCTTGAACCATTGTCACCTAAATCTATTCAAGAAAATGTTGATCGGCTGAAAGAACAGATCAAAAAAAGCTATCTTAGTTTATGTCCGGGCGTCTAATACAATTCAGAATTGTCAATGGGTAACATGGCTATTCATTGGGAAACAATCTATGAATTCATATGGTGCTTTTCTTGTTTTGAATTAGTACACACCAACAAACTTTTTCGTTTGAAACTATTAGTGGCAACGAATTAGTCAAAAGAATACATACCACGAAAAGGAAGAACATCGGCTGCTATTTAACAAACCTAGATTGATTTTGCTTTGGATCTACCCATCAGAACTTGGGGAATATGTGACTGCCGGTATGTGACTTTCGATCCATCGGTTGATTGCCGTTTTGGCCGTCTAGGGTGTATTGGAGAAGAATTGGAAAACCGAGGTACAAATTTTGGGGAACTGGAGAAGAAAGGGCAGAGAGGAACCTCGGCTGCGAAGGATATTGATGTCTACACACGCTTCTACTCTTGTAGACTATGTTGGGCCTTCAAGCGCAGAGGTTTGTAGGACAGCAGCAATTTCCCTCAAGTGGATGACCTAAGGTTTATCGAACTCAGGGAAGTAGAGGTTGAAGATGGTCTCTCTCAAGCAACCCTGCAACTAAGATACAAGAAGTCTCTTGTGTCCCCAACACACCTAATACACTTGTTAGATGTATAGGTGCACTAGTTCGGCGAAGAGATGTTAAATGGCAAGTGATATGGATGGCAAAACAAAGTAATATAAATCTGTAATAAAAAGTGCAGCAAGCAAACAAGTGATAAACGTGAGCACAAATGGTATTGCAATGGTGGAAACAAGGCCTAGGGATCATACTTTCACTAGTGGCAACTCGCAACAACATTAACATAATCGAATCACATGATATTTCCCATAAAACATGCAATGGAGACGCACCCGGAGGTCATTCCTCCGTGGTCAAGAGAGGACGAGAATTATGTAGGGCTACAAAAGCACACCTCAAAGTTCGTAGTTCTCAATCTAAGGATTTCCCAATGTCACCGCGGCCATCCAAAGAGAGTCCCACAATCACCACAACATATCTAAAGGATAGTCAAAGACAAGCACCAAGAGACTCTCAATCTTCAATCAACACACAAGAGAGGAAATCACTCATGAAAATATTTTTCTAATCCATGTCCAATAGACCGCTGTCACCTTGGTCTCGGGGATTATACTAGATAAAGACAAGTGAGTACATCAATCCAATACATAGAGGAAGGGGAAATATCATGGGATCACCCTAGATTAACATAGCCTATGATCACAACGAAGATCACATCATGGGAGAGAGAATTGACCACATAGCTACTGGTAGAAACCTCAGCCCCGAGGAGGAACTACTCCCGCATCATGGAGGGAGGAAGCAACGTCGATGGAGATGAATCCGGGGGCACTTCCCCGTCCCGGCAGGGTGCCGGCACAGGAATTCTGGTCCCCCAAAGCTTGATGGCGATGCCGGCGGAGATCGGAATTGCGTCTGGAGAAAAGGGGTCTGGAATCAGGGTTTCCTCGACGGGTGTTAAATATATGCCAAAGGGGGTCGCCAGGGGAGCTAAGGGGGGCCCAGGCGCCCCCCCGGCGCGGCCTGGAGGGGGGCCGCGCCACCAGGGCGCCTGGAGCCCTGGTGGCCCCCCTCCGGCCCTACTTCGGCCGTGTGGAAGCTTCCGGAACGCTGATTTTTTATATAATTTTTCCGGGATTTTTCTGGCAGTTTACGTGACGGGAAAACCTGAAATACAAAAACAGCAGAAAACAGAAATTGGCACTGGGGTGCACTGAGTTAATAGGTTAGTCCAATTATGATCAAAAGTGTATGGAAGTGTATAAATATCATAACAATATCACCCAAAAGAGGCATGGAGCAAGCAGAAATTATAGATACGTTTTGGACGTATCAACATCCCCAAGCTTAATTCCTGCTCGTCCTCGAGTAGGTAAATGATAACAAGAATAATTTTTGTGGTGACATGCTATTAACCATATAGGACTTCTCATAGTCATATGACAAAAGCTTACCGAGACAATGAATCTGTAGTAATTAAGTTGCCTCATGAGAAAATCACAAAGAACTGAAAGTTTTACAATATGATACTGAAACATCAAATAGATTTGTAATGAGCATGGTGTGCAAATATGATAAAGTGGTATCTCGCTTGCCCCCTTTAGTGAAGCAAAACATAAATGCAGGGGCACCTCCAAGATTTAAGTGATGACTAGATACAATAATTTCAGAATAAACGATATCATAATCATGCAAAAGACAATGCTACTTTGGGACAATGCACATTACACTCAGAATGACAATCATGCTCTAAATAGTTGGTGCTTTAAAAAAGGTGGAGACTCTCGAACCGTGGCTTTTGATGGCAAGGTTGAAAACCCGTGGTCGGAAACAAAAACTAAACATGTACCAGAGCTCTTGGTTTTAAAAACAGAGGTAATAATTTTTTTAGAGATGCATATTTCGTCAACGAATGCTAGGAGATAACTCAATTACTTCTCGAGCTGGACAAGTTTCGAGGAACGGCTCCCGCATGAGGACGATCACATCCTCTTAATCTCCTTTGTTTATCACTGCCAAAGTTTTCTGATTTCTCATGAACAAAGCGTGAAGGAGGGTTTGTTTGTTGTATAATTTTTTAATGAGCCGGGCGCACTCTATGCCAGTTCCTTCTCGTATTATGGGTTTGCACATTAGACATGCAATCCCGGGGTGAAGCTTGTCCAACTTAAAAAGATCATGAATTAACTACTACTTCCTCATGAGCTAAAACAGAGGCACAAAAGAGAAATGCTTTTTTTTGAATAATTTCGAGATGGTACATGAAAGTCTTTGTTAGGAATGGCAGGTAAATACCATGTATAGGAAGGTATGGTGGACTCATATGGCATAACTGGTTTAAAGGATTTTGAATGCACAAGAAGTCAGTCCGCTTAGTACAGGCGAAGGTTAGCAAAAGACTGGGAGCGACCAACTAAAAGAGCAATGACGGTCATAATCATGCAGAGCGACAAAGCAACATTGAATCAGGCATGGAAGTTATATCGCTACTCAGAAATTAAAGATCATCAAGGCTTGACAGACTTTCTTTACAGTCTTATATATGCGTGAGCATACGCCAAGTCAATCAAAATAAATTCTTGAAGGAAGATATTACTAAACCATACCACATCATAAGCAAACAAATCATGTTGGTACTCCAATAACACGTTGAGAATCCCCCAGCTATTTCAGACTAACCATAAGAAAACATGAACTACTAAGCATCATTATGCACATAGCATTTTATCATAGACATATCAACCAATGCAACAGAAGCCAACTCTCTTAATAAGATAAGCATGATAAATAAAGAGAGATCCAACGACCAACTAAACAAAAGCTCTTTAAAAAGATAAGCATGAAAACTAAGAGCTGAACATGATAGTAGCTATTGAAATACCAAGAACATACACAACAAAGATAGACATGAAAATTCTATGTTGTGTTCTAGGTTGAAGTGGAGCGTGTTTCTCTCCCACACAAAGAAAGCTGAGTTCCGACTCGTTATGAAAAGCTAAAGAAAACTAAAAAGGAAACTAAAAGCAAGACGCTCCAAGCATAGCACATAACACATGAAGTGATAAAAATATAGTGGAAGGAAAGAAGAACTGATAATGTTGATGGAGAAGGGGATGCACGGGGGCATCCCCAAGCTTAGATGCTTGAGTCTTCTTGAATATTTCTTGGGGGTGCATGGGGGCATCCCCAAGCTTGAGCGTTTGACACTACTAAATCTTTTTATCATCTTCCCTCGCACACTTGAAAACTCCCTTCATACATAACTCATCATAATCTGATTAGCGAGGTTAGTACCCATAATAATATAATTGTTCCTTGCTGGAAATAAGGATATTCTTGAAGGTCTACTGTTTCTCAAGATTGCCAAAAGGTTTTTGCAAAGAAAGAGCAAGCTCAAGGTTTGCAAAATGAAGGAAAGGCAAAACAGGACAGAATCTGTGAAAAACAGACCAGCAGGTAGTAAATGATTTTTTTGGGGCACTTCTACAACTCCAATAAAAAAACTCAGAACAGATGCCCGAAAGACAATTGTATAGAGCACGCTGTCGAAAAAATTCAGACCAAAAAGATGATCTGGTGATTTTATACGAGTTTTTCTATCCAAGGACAGAATCTGTTTCCTGGACAGCACGTCACAACTTTTGAACTTTCTTGCAATCAGAGGCTACACTTGGCACAAAGCTGAAAAGTAAAGATACAATGATGATGCTACTATAGTAACAACATCAAGACACAACAAAAGCAAAATAAATTTTTATTCATGTGGGCTGCCTCCCAAAAGCGCTTTCTTTTATGCCTTTAAGCTAGGCATAAGACTTTAATGATGCTCTCGTAGGAATAAGAGTTGAAGAACAAAAGAGAGCATCAAGAAGCAAATACCAAACACATTTAAGCCTAACATGCTTCCTATGCATAGGAATATTGCAATAGAATAATTCATTGAAGCACAAAGCAATAAGCATAGGAAGACAAAACAAGTGCAGCTTCAAAACCTTCAACATAAAGAGAGGGAACTTGATATTATTGAAATATCTATAAGCATATGTTCCCTTCTCATAATAATTTTCAGTGGGATCACGAATAAACTCAACAATATAAGCATCACATAAAGCATTGTTACCATGATCCACATGCAAAAAGGTACTCTTACTCTCCACATAAGCATCTTTGGGGAGCCCATGGTTAGGACTTTTTAGCATTAACGTTTTCAGTCTCCCCCAAGCTTGAGCTACGCTCTCTCCGTCACGAGACCTAAAGTTATAGATATAGTTGAAAGCACATTTGCTCCCTGGGTGGTTTTGGTAATTAATGACAACATACTTTGCGGTTGGACTAATGCTTTTATCAAGTATGTTTCAGGAAATCCAATCACATTGGAATGGCAAGATGACTGAAGAAGTGGGCCCCTCAAATGCTAAGGCAAGCATTGGCAAAAGCTCAAGACTCCATTTTTGGTTTAGTGATCCAAGATCACATTGAGTCCATAGGAAAAGCCAATACTATTAAAAGGGGATGAGGTTGTGTTGATGATCTGGTTGCTCAAGTGCTTAGTGATATATCTCCTTCAACTATCAGCAACTTTCACTACTAAACACACTCATAAGTAATCTCGGACAAACCGATTCTTCCAACTCAGTCCCACCGAGATGAACCACTTCAACCATATTCCAAACCCTAGAAAAATCGGTCATTCCGAGTTTGAGATCGGTCTCACCGAAATACGGACTGCCAACCTTCTGTAACCATTTGACATCATATCGGAATAACCGAGTTTGCATTATCGGTCTCACCGAAATTGGCAAGCTTCTGTCTTGGCTAAAATCGGTCTCACCGATATTGCATTTCCGGTCTCACCGATACTGGCATGTTCCTGTCTTTTCTCAAATCGGTCTAACCGAGTTTTCTTTCTCGGTCCCACCGAAAACTCCAACGTTCATATCATTTACACTTTCGGTCTCACCGAGATGGTATTTTCGGTCCCACCGAAAATCCCAACGTTCACTATATTTGAACTTTCGGTCTGACCGAGTTTCCACTTCGGTCTCACCGAGATTGCTCAATTATGTGTGTAACGGTTGGATTTTGTGTGGAGGCTATATATACCCCTCCACCCCCTCTTCATTCGTGGAGAGAGCCATCAGAAAGAACTACCACTCCTACCTTACACTTTCTGAGAAGAGAACTACCTACCCTTGTGTTGAGATCAAGTCATTCCATTCCTACCATATGAAACTTGATTTCTAGCCTTCCCAAGTTGCTTTCCACTCAATCCTTTCTTCCACCAAAGCCAAATCAGTGAGGAGAGTTGAGTGTTGGGGAGATTATCATTTGAAGCACAAGAGCAAGGAGTTCATCATCATCGACAACATCTATTACCTTTTGGAGGGTGGTGCCTCCTAGATTGGTTAGGTGTCGCTTGGGAGCCTCCGTCTTCGAGATGTGGAGTTGAACCAAGAAGTTTGTAAGGGCAAGGAGATTGCCTACTTCGTGAAGATCTACCCCGAGTAAGGCTAGCCCTCCGTGGGCATAGGCCATGATGGAATAGACAAGGTTGCTTCTTCGTGGACCCTTCGTGGGTGGAGCCCTCCGTGGACTCGCGCAGCCGTTACCCTCCGTGGGTTGAAGTCTCCATCAACGTGGATGTATGATAGCACTACCTATCGGAACCACGGGAAAAATCATTGCGTCTCCAAATTGCGTTTGATCTTCTCCACTTCTCTTTACTACTCGTGCAATTTACTTTCCGCTGCTCATACTCTAGAATTGCATGTGTAGTGTGCTACTTGACTTGTGTACTATGCAAAAACTGTCAAAATCTGTCCTTGATAAAAGACAGAATTTTTATCTTGTCGAGTAGTCTAATCACCCCCCTCTAGACACTCGCACCTTCTTCGATCCTACAATTGGTATCAGAGCTTTGGTCTCCATTGCTTTGGTTTACACACCATTGGAGGAAGATGGACGTGTCTACGTTTGGGAGTGTTAGCCATAGAGTGCATGTTCTTAATGGAAGGTTCTATAACTCTTGGAGGTCTGAAATGCTTAGTATCTTTAAAATGTACAATTTGTGCAAATATATTGAGACCCCCTATGTGCCTCCTTTTGATCCCTTGCACCCTACCATGGATGAAGAGCTTGATTTGCTTCGTAACCTTAGAACTGTAAATCTTATCATTAGAGGGTTACCCGATGACTTGCTTAATCTTGTTACAAACTTTGAGTGCGCCTATGCTATGTGGAAATTCTTGGATGAACTTTATCCGGACTACTCTTTGAGAAGTCTTGATGAAATTCTACACAAGACTATTGAATTTGATAAGCTGCACCCCAATGATCCCAATTTTGATAAATGCTTCTTTGAGCTTCGTGATCTTATGAAAAAGAAGGGTGATCCCGGTCTTATCAATGTTATCATTAGAAATGCTCTTGCATTGCATTCCGAAGATTATTGTCACATTGACCAAACTAATGCAAGTACTTATCAAATTGACCTAGGTGTTGATGATGAACAATCTATGGGTCAATATGATGATGAGCATGAGCAAGATGATGATTACACCGATTCGGACACCGAGCTAGACAAGGTCATGAAGAGTCTCAATCTTATGGCAAATATGAGAGACTACATGTCCGGCGGAAAAGAGTGGATTCTTGATAGTGGATGCACCGACCACATGACCGGAGACAAAGACATGTTTCGAGAGCTTGCAAAGAACGATGGCCCACGCAAGTATGTGACTTTTGGAGACAACTCCAAGGGTAAGGTACTTGGCCTTGGTAAGGTGGCCATATCTCATGATAGCTCTATTCAAAATGTCATGCTTGTAGAATCTCTTGGATACAATTTACTTTCCGTGTCTAGATTAGCTGACTTTGGATTCAATGTGCTATTCACCAAAGTAGATTGCCAAGTCTTTCGTCGTGACAATCAAAACATGGCTTTTACCGGTATCCGTAGAGGTGATCTATATATTGTTGATTTCACTAAGAAAGCCCAACCTAGAGCTTGTTTCATTGCTAAATCCTCTAAAGGTTGGCTGTGGCATAGAAGGCTAGGACATGTTGGTATGCGTAATCTAGACAAGCTGATCAAAGGTGATCATATTCTTGGTGTTAAAGATGTTTTATTTGACAAAGATAGACTTTGTAGTGCTTGTCAAGCAGGAAAACAAGTTGGTGGAAGTCATCCCGTGAAAAACATCATGACCACAAGGAGACCGCTTGAGCTACTTCATATGGATCTCTTCGGTCCCAATGCTTACAAAAGCCTTGGTGGTAACTCCTTTGGTCTAGTCATAGTTGATGATTATTCCAGATTTACGTGGGTATTTTTCCTTGATGATAAATCGCAGGTTCAGAGAATCTTCAAGACCTTTGCCAAAAAGGCCCAAAATCAATTTGAGGTGAAGATCAAGAAAGTTCGGAGTGACAATGGAACGGAGTTCAAGAACGCCAATGTAGACTCTTTTCTCGATGAGGAAGGGATTCTACATGAGTTCTCGGCTACGTACACTCCTCAACAAAATGGAGTTGTTGAGAGGAAGAACCGAACGCTCATAGAGATGGCAAGAACGATGCTTGATGAATACAAGACACCGAAGCATTTTTGGGGAGAAGCGGTCGAGACAGCTTGTCATGCTATCAACAGGCTTTATCTTCATAAGCTCCTCGGCAAGACATCATACGAGCTCCTCACCGGTAACAAACCCCAAGTGGGATACTTTTGTGTCTTTGGTTCAAAATGCTATATCCTTGATAAGCATCGTCGGTCTAAATTTGCTCCTAAATCTCATGAAGGCTTTCTTCTTGGTTATGGATCAAACTCCCACACCTACCGTGTCTACAATAATTTCACCCGAAAGGTTGAAGAGACGGTAGATGTGAAGTTTGATGAATCTAATGGCTCGCAAGTAGAGCAAATGCCTATTGATGTAGGAGACAAGGACCCATCGGAAGCTATCCAAGATTTATCTATTGGAAAGATCCGTCCCATGGAAGTGAAGGAGAGTACCTCATCTACATATGTGGAGCCCCCTACCTCACGGCGAGATGAACCTCAAGGCAATATGGAGGCCTCCACAAGTGGAACTCACCAAGATGAGGAAGTGCAACAAGAAGATCCACCACAACCTCCTTCTCCACCGCCTCAAGACAACACCAACAACAATGAAGAAGAAGAAGAAGAAGATGAAGATGATGAGGAAGCTCAGCCACAACCTCAACAAAAGCTATCCCGAGTCCGAGCAAGAGTCAAGAAAAATCATCCCGTGGAACAAATGATGAACGACATCAACTCCGGGAGAATTACTCGCTCTAAAACTCGCTTAGCTAACTTTTGTGAGCATTACTCATTTATCTCTAGTATTGAACCTATGAAGGTAGAAGAAGCACTTGAAGACCCGGATTGGGTGAACGCTATGCACGAAGAACTACACAACTTCGAGAGGAACAAAGTATGGACTTTGGTAGAGAAGCCCAACGATGATCAAAACATCATTGGAACCAAATGGGTGTTTCGGAACAAGCAAGATGAAGATGGACAAGTCATCCGCAACAAGGCTCGTCTCGTAGCTCAAGGTTACACACAAGTCGAAGGTATGGACTATGGTGAGACCTATGCCCCCGTTGCTAGACTTGAGTCCATTCGCATTCTTCTTGCTTATGCCAATCACCATGATATTACTCTCTATCAAATGGATATCAAAAGTGCTTTCCTAAATTGTGAAATTGAAGAGGAAGTATTTGTGAAACAACCTCCCGGATTTGTGAATCCTAAAAAGCCTAATCATGTTTACAAGCTGCACGAAGCTCTTTATGGTCTTAAACAAGCTCCTAGAGCTTGGTACAAATGCTTGACTAGTTTTCTTCTTGAAAAAGGCTTTGAGATTGGAAAGATAGACTCAACGCTATTCACAAAAAGGGTTAATGGTGAACTATTTGTGTGCCAAATATATGTTGATGATATTATCTTTGGTTCAACTAACCCCCATTTTAGCAAGAAGTTTGGACAGCTCATGTCGGAGAAGTATGAGATGTCCATGATGAGTGAACTCAAATTCTTCCTTGGGTTGCAAATCAAGCAATCTAAGGAGGGTACCTTTGTCTCACAAACAAAGTACACCAAGGATCTCTTCAAGAAGTTCAACATGCAAGAAAGCAAAGGTATGAGTACCCCCATGCCTACAAGTGGACATAATGACTTGACAAAAGATGGAGAACCCGTTGATCAAAGGGTTTACCGATCTATGATTGGTTCTCTACTATATCTTTGTGCTTCTCGTCCTGACATAATGTTGAGTCTATGCATGTGTGCGCGATATCAAGCAGCCCCTAAAGAATGTCATCTTAAAGTTGTTAAAAGGATAGTGAGATACTTGATACACGCACAAAACTTTGGCATTTGGTATCCTAAGAGGGCCTCTTTCGACCTTGTTGGCTATTCCGACTCGGACTATGCCGGTGACAAGGTTGATAGAAAGTCAACTTCGGGTACATGGCAATTCCTTGGTCGATCCCTTGTATCTTGGTCCTCCAAGAAACAAAATTCGGTATCTTTATCCACTGCCGAAGCAGAATATATTGCTGCTGGTTCGTGCTGTGCTCAATTGCTATGGATGACACAAACGCTTAAGGATTATGGGATACATGTGAGACATGTTCCCTTGCTTTGTGACAATGAGAGTGCAATTAAAATTGGACACAATCCAGTACAACACTCTCGAACAAAGCATATTGAAGTTCGTCACCATTTTATTCGTGATCATATTGCCAAGGGTGACATTAATCTTAAGCATGTTCGTACTGACAAACAACTTGCTGATATCTTTACAAAACCTCTTGATGAGAAAGTGTTTTGTCGCTTGAGGAGTGAGTTGAACATCATTGATGCTTCAAACTTGGAGTGATAACTCCATTGATGCATGCAAGGCATGAGCTCTCTTGACTAATCCTTAATATTTCTCTTATGATGATGATCATATGTCTTGGACACATTTGCCTCCTTGTATTGCATCTAACTCCTTGCAGGTACTTGGATGATCTACATTCCACAAGATTACCACACACTCAAATCATGAGTAATCTTGTCATTGACCAAGTATCTAGCCCTTTGGGATGTTGAGTTCGAGGAACAAAATTCTACATATCCTTTTTGACATCTTATACATCTTGTATTTCACTCTTGCCATCTTGGATATTCTTGAGTATTTCCTTGCTTGCCTAACCCATGTAGGAAGATGAACTACACAAGTAGAAATGGCGCTCCAACTTCACATTCAATGAGCACCTACATCAAGCTTACCTACATGAGTAAAGCAACAACAAGCCCAAGGTATGTTCTTCACATCTTTAAGGAGCTTTGCTCAAAGTCATGAGTACAAGCAGCTTCATAAGATGTGATCACATCAAATGCTTAATCGAAAAATGGCAACCCCATTTTGAGCTTAAATGATGAGTATGACCTATGATCAAATGTCCTCATTTGATTCCTAAGTCAATATACTCAAACATAGGTGACCTTGTCGCCGACCTTTATCTAGATGAAGTACATATGTTTTTGGAGTCTTTCTATTTTCTCTTATGTTCTCTCATTGAGTTTTCTTTAAAAAAAACTTCATCTAGGAATCTTTTTCATTTCTATTCTTATGTTTCTTTGAATATCCTTCTGGCTCTGATCAATTCCCCGAAAATCTTTTACAAATTCATTGCAAATCTTTTGAAACATTCCTTGCAAGTGAGCTGAATTATCTCTGTATTTCCTTGGAATTAAACTCGGCGTCACCGATTTATTTATTTCGGTCTAACCGAAAAGGGTCTACCCTAACTCAATTCGGTGTCACTGATTTATTTCCTCCAGGATATCATCTTCTGCAGCTTCACTCATTGTTTCTCTATGCATGTTCCTATTTGCTCTGTTGTGATTCTTAAGGATCCCACTTCTTTCCTTTCATCTTTCCTGTCCTTCCTAGTTTGCTGTCCTTTTCGGCACTTGATGTCAAAGGGGGAGAGGACTTAGGGGGAGTAGGGGAGAAGAAGAGACTTAGGGGGAGAAGAAAAGCAATCTTATCTTAAGGGGGAGAGAATCACATCAAAGCTTTGCCGTATTTTACATTTGGACATCATTCTCAATTGGCATCATTCTTTTGATTTTGCTCTTTCCATCAAACCCCTTGTTCTAAGAGAACTCAAAGGGAGAGGAATATTCACAATTGATATCTTTATGGAAAGCAAAATCTCTCAGAGTTCATTGAAAATCTTTTAGTTTCGGAGACATGTTTGCTGATTCAAGCTTGTACTCAATATGAGACACTCTTTATACATGTCCTCCCTGGCTTGGTACTCTTGATGTTCTTGCAGTTGGTTGAAGGAATACTCTTGTGTTATCTAACCTTGTTTTCCCAAGTTTATCTCTTCAGGTACAATGCCAAGGAACCTCAAGGTAAGTATATGCATCTTGCAGAATGTGCATGATGGTGACTTGCTTGTGAATACTTGTTTGCAAGAAATCACCATGCACATATGCATTATCACTCACTTCCCTTTCATCTGCTCTGATGCATATAGCCAAGCTGCATGTAGAACATCTTGCTTATCTCTCTTGTGTGCTTGTGGTAGTCCAAAACCATAATTTATGAAAATCTTGCACACTTGTAGGGGGAGCCTGTGTACTACATGCTTGTCAAAGCTTTCGTGATAATTCTGTCTTTCTTTCAAATAAGCTTTGATGTATTGTTTAGTGTGATTATAGTGTGTTGCCATCAATTACCAAAAAGGGGGAGATTGAAAGCACATTTGCTCCCTGGGTGGTTTTGGTAATTAATGACAACATACTTTGTGGTTGGACTAATGCTTTTATCAAGTATGTTTCAGGAAATCCAATCACATTGGAATGGCAAGATGACTGAAGAAGTGGACCCCTCAAATGCTAAGGCAAGCATTGGCAAAAGCTCAAGACTCCATTTTTGGTTTAGTGATCCAAGATCACATTGAGTCCATAGGAAAAGCCAATACTATTAAAAGGGGATGAGGTTGTGTTGATGATCTGGTTGCTCAAGTGCTTAGTGATATATCTCCTTCAACTATCAGCAACTTTCACTACTAAACACACTCATAAGTAATCTCGGACAAACCGATTCTTCCAACTCAGTCCCACCGAGATGAACCACTTCAGCCATATTCCAAACCCTAGAAAAATCGGTCATTCCGAGTTTGAGATCGGTCTCACCGAAATACGGACTGCCAACCTTCTGTAACCATTTGACATCATATCGGAATAACCGAGTTTGCATTATCGGTCTCACCGAAATTGGCAAGCTTCTGTCTTGGCTAAAATCGGTCTCACCGATATTGCATTTCCGGTCTCACCGATACTGGCATGTTCCTGTCTTTTCTCAAATCGGTCTAACCGAGTTTTCTTTCTCGGTCCCACCGAAAACTCCAACGTTCATATCATTTACACTTTCGGTCTCACCGAGATGGTATTTTCGGTCCCACCGAAAATCCCAACGTTCACTATATTTGAACTTTCGGTCTGACCGAGTTTCCACTTCGGTCTCACCGAGATTGCTCAATTATGTGTGTAACGGTTGGATTTTGTGTGGAGGCTATATATACCCCTCCACCCCCTCTTCATTCGTGGAGAGAGCCATCAGAAAGAACTACCACTCCTACCTTACACTTTCTGAGAAGAGAACTACCTACCCTTGTGTTGAGATCAAGTCATTCCATTCCTACCATATGAAACTTGATTTCTAGCCTTCCCAAGTTGCTTTCCACTCAATCCTTTCTTCCACCAAAGCCAAATCAGTGAGGAGAGTTGAGTGTTGGGGATATTATCATTTGAAGCACAAGAGCAAGGAGTTCATCATCATCGACAACATCTATTACCTTTTGGAGGGTGGTGCCTCCTAGATTGGTTAGGTGTCGCTTGGGAGCCTCTGTCTTCGAGATGTGGAGTTGAACCAAGAAGTTTGTAAGGGCAAGGAGATCGCCTACTTCGTGAAGATCTACCCCGAGTAAGGCTAGCCCTCCGTGGGCGTAGGCCATGATGGAATAGACAAGGTTGCTTCTTCATGGACCCTTCGTGGGTGGAGCCCTCCGTGGACTCGCGCAGCCGTTACCCTCCGTGGGTTGAAGTCTCCATCAACGTGGATGTACGATAGCACTACCTATCGGAACCACGGGAAAAATCATTGCGTCTCCAAATTGCGTTTGATCTTCTCCACTTCTCTTTACTACTCGTGCAATTTACTTTCCGCTGCTCATACTCTAGAATTGCATGTGTAGTGTGCTACTTGACTTGTGTGCTATGCAAAAACTGTCAAAATCTGTCCTTGATAAAAGACAGAATTTTTATCTTGTCGAGTAGTCTAATCACCCCTCCTCTAGACACTCTCACCTTCTTCGATCCTACAATAGTTCCTGTCTCGATGAATTTCATAAAGAGGATAAAACTTAGTATAAAAGAGAGACATAAGCTCTTGCCAATCAAGCAAGTGCGCGTTATCGAGAAGCTTATACCAATCTGAAGCTTTATCTATAAGTGATACGGCGAACAATTTCCTCATGACAAACTCCCTTGATACACCTGCAAGCTTAAATAATGAACATAATTGTGACAGATATAGCAAGTGTTCACCGGGATGTCTGTCTCCTGCATAACGATTAGCCAAAACATAATCGATAATACCAGCTGGTATTTTATAGGGCACAATTTCAGTAGGGGGAGGAGCAACCACCACAGGTGTGGGGCGTCTTCCCGCAAGCAACGATCCAATAGCACGGTTTTCCATAAACATAACTAGTGAAACTAAAAACAAGAAACGAAAAGATTTAATTGCAAGATCTAAAGATATACCTTCAAGCACTCACTTCCCCGGCAACGGCGCCAGAAATAGCTTGATGTCTACACACGCTTCTACTCTTGTAGACTATGTTGGGCCTCCAAGCGCAGAGGTTTGTAGGACAGCAGCAATTTCCCTCAAGTGGATGACCTAAGGTTTATCGAACTCAGGGAAGTAGAGGTTGAAGATGGTCTCTCTCAAGCAACCCTGCAACTAAGATACAAGAAGTCTCTTGTGTCCCCAACACACCTAATACACTTGTTAGATGTATAGGTGCACTAATTCGGCGAAGAGATGTTAAATGGCAAGTGATATGGATGGCAAAACAAAGTAATATATTGTGACACCCGGATAATTACGCTACAGTAATTCCACACTAATGATGCCACGTCACCACGATCACTTTTGATAATCTCGCATTAGTTTAGGACGATCCAAATTCAAATTTTGAAACAAAGGCAAACAACAAAAGTTTTGAAAACATTAAAGCCAAAATGTTCGGTTTGTGGAAAATAATCCGTATTAACTGTCGTTGAAGGAACCACACCTTTATAATGTGTTTTACTACACTATCATAAATTAAACAACGATAAAAACTATTATTTGAATGCTCTTAAATTAATAAACAAATACAAACTACTTTAATTATAGTGACAAATTATTCATGGCAGTAGCATATATATATTAATACTACTTAGGTGCTAGTTGTAGTTTTTATAAAACTAGACTCAAAAGGAAACTAAACTAAAACAGTAATAAGTAAAATAAAATAAAAATACCAAATATTAAAGAAAAGGAAAGGACCCCCCCGGCCAACCGGCCCATTAGGCCGGCCAGTCGGCCACTCCCACAGCCAGCCGGCCCAACCGCTCCTGAGGCTCCTACACCCGAACCCTAGATCGACCCCCCCCACACTTCTCCCTCTGTCCCTTCCTCCTCCCGATCCAGAGGGGATCGAACCAGTGTCGTCGCTGCCCGGAGTGTCCACTCGCCGGACCACCTAGTCGGGGCCCTACCGTCGCCGGCGCCCGCCTCCTCAACCAGCCGCCGACGCCTCCTGGCCCTCCTCCTCGCCCTCGACACCGCGTCTCCAAGACGCAGACGCAGGCCGCCACCTTGGCGCTACCGCGGCGCCCGGGCTGATCGTCCTCCGCGACGCCTCGACCTGCTGCTCACCACCATGGCGCCGACGGACCACCCCATGCCCACTGCCCTCCTCGACCGGTCCCCTGTGAGCCGCCGCCTCTCCCCCCTCTGCTCACCCCGTGAATTGGTCGCGCCGAGCCACACCCACGGTGCCCGTCGCGCCCGACCACGCCCTTGCCGCGGCCATCCCCGCTCGAGCTCACCTTGCACCGCAGCCCCTCCCTCGCGCGCCCCCAGCTGCGCCAACCCCTCGAGCCATCGCCGCCCGTCGCCGGAGCCCTTCCCCCGCAGGCGCCTCGGCGTCCCAGCCGCATTCCCCGCGGCCCGGCGAGCACGCCCCGCCGCCGGAGGACCTCGTCGACGCACGCTGCTCCGCCGCCCGCGCGCCAACCCCGGCCTCAGCTGCAGCTGCGTGTGCGCCACCCCGCGCGCCTGTTCCTTCGCGGCTACGCCCGGCCGCCCGCCTCTGGCGGCTGCCGCCGGCCGCGCCGGTCAGCTGCACGGGCCGCCGCCGCATCGGGCGGGTTGCGGCTTCGCCCGCACCCCCCAACCCGTATGCCCGTTAGGCCCCGATGGCCCACTGGCAGCTGGGCCCTAGCCCCAGAAAGTTTTTTTTTAAAAAGAGAATGAAAATAATAATAATAATAATAATAATAATAATAATAATAATAATAATAATAATAATATAATTAATTAATTAATTAGTGAATAAATTAAGTTAATTAATCCGGTTCATTAATCTAATTAACTGGTTAGTTTAATTAAACAGTAATTACATTAGATAAACCCAGATTAGGCTTAACACTGTATGACACACGGGCCCCACTGGTCAGTTTGATCAGTCAACCATGATGACGTCAGCATGATGTCATGCTGATGTCATAAATCCTTTTTCGGATTAATTTAACTAATATTAAATTCCAGAAATTAATAAAAACTTTAGAAAATCATATCTTTTAAACCGTAACTCGGATGAAAATACTTTATATATGAAAGTTGCTCAGAATTTCGAGACGCATCCGAATACGCAGACCGTTCGTCCACCACACATCTCTATCATACCGAACATGCAACATTCCCCTCCGTTTCATCTGCCCGAAAATGCCTAACATCGGGAATACTTTCCCGGATGTTATTCCTCTTCGTCTGTATCACCGAGCACTGCGTTAGGTCACCTCTAGCATCGTGTAATGCCTTGTTTTATTTTGTGATGCTATTGTTTGCTCTGTTATTTATTTGTTTCCCCTTCGTTGCTTATTTTCGGTAGACTCCGATACCGTGATAGACCCTGCGACCATTGATGCTTCGGTGTTCGACTACGGCTACACTTCCGAAGATTCCTTTCGTCTGCAGAGCTTCCAGGCAAGCCCCCCCTTGATCACCAGATATCGCCTACTCTTCTCTCTACTTCTTGCATTAGAGTAGTGTAGCATGTTACTGCTTTCGATAATCCTATCCTGCTGCATAGCCTGTCATTGTTGCTATCACTGTTGATACTTTACCTGCAATCCTAAATGCTTAGTATAGGATGCTAGTATTCCATCATTGGCCCTACACCCTTGTCCATCTGCCCTGCTATTCTATCGAGCCGTGATCACTTGGGGGTGATCACGGGTATATATTACATACACTTATACATGATACTTGAGGTGACTAAAGTCGGGTCGGCTCGTTGAGTACCCGCGGTTGATTCACGGATTGGGGGCTGAAAGGACATACTTTCCCGACGGCCCTCTGTGTGGATCTTTGTGGCGGAGCGACAGGGCAGGTTGAGACACCTAGGAGACAGGTGGCCTGGCCCTGGTCGTTGTCCGCGGTTATTTCATAATAACACGCTTAACGAGTTTGGATATTTGATCTGAGTCTGGCCATTTGGTCTATATGCACTAACCAGCTGCGTGGGAACAGTTATGGGCACTCGACGTCGTGGTATCAGCCGAAGCCTTTTGACGTCAGCGACTTAGCGGCGCGCGCCGGATTGGACTAGAAAGCCTACTCTGGTATTAGGAGAGGCTAGGTCTGCTTACCGGCCGCCCTCGCAACGCGCAGGTGTGCATTGGGCGATGGGCCCAGACCCCCGTGCGCTTAGGGTTTAGACCGGCGTGCTGACCTCTCTGCTGTGCTTAGGTAGGGCTGTGACGTGTTGATCTTCCGAGGCCGGGCATGACCCTGGAAAGTGTGTCCGGCCAAATGGGATCAAGCGTGCTGGGTTATGTGGTGCACCCCTGCAGGGAAGTTAATCTATTCGAATAGCCGTGTCCCTCGGTAAAAGGACGACCCGGAGTTGTACTCTGACCTCATGACAACTAGAACCGGATACTTAATAAAACACACCCTTACAAGTGCCAGATATAACTCGGTGGTTGCTCCCTCACAGGGTGACGTGCGGGAGGATCGCCGGGTCGGATTATGCCATACGTTGTTACTTGGTGAACTTACCATCTATTCTATTCTACTGCTGCAAGACGGAGGCTGTGAGATACGAGGATACTTGTTACTTCCATCTACTCTCTTCTACTGCTACAAGATGGAGGTGGCCAGAAGCGTAGTCTTCGATTGGATTAGCTATCCCCCTCTTATTCTGGCATTCTGCAGTTCAGCCCACAGATATTGCCCCCCTTTACACATATATCATTGCATATGTAGTGTAGATCCTTGCTTGCGAGTACTTTGGATGAGTACTCACGGTTGCTTTTCTCCCCCTTTTCCCCTTTTGTCCCTTCTTCTCGGATGACGCAACCAGATGGTGGAGTCGAGGAGCCAGATGATCCCGATGATGTTTCTACATGGAGTTCGGCTTCGAGGAGTAGTTAGGAGGTCCCAGGCAGGAGGCCTTGCCTTTTCGATCGTTGCTACATTTGTGCTAGCCTTCTTAAGGCAAACTTGTTTAACTTATGTCTGTACTTAGATATTATTGCTTTCGCTGACTCTTGTGCATTCGAGCTTTTGTATTCGAGCCCTCGAGGCCCCTGGCTTGTAATATAAAGATTGTATTATTTTAATTTGTGTCTAGAGTTGTGTTGTGATATCTTCCAGTGAGTCCCTGATCTTGGTCGTACACATTTGCATGCATGATTAGTGTACGGTCAAATCGGGGGCGTCACAAGTTGGTATCAGAGCCGACTGCCTGTAGAAATCCCCCCTTTCCAACTCCTTGGCCGAAGTTGAGTCTAGTCTTTGAAAAACAAATTTACTAACTTGTTGTGTGGCTTACGGGCCCACATCACCAATGGATGGTATTAGGATCTTTTACTCCTCGTCTATACTCTGGGACTCTTATCTCTCTTCTATTCGGGATAAAAGAATTTTGCTAAATCTAACATTAGGATCTCGCTATCACTTTCACCCGGAGAGCACCTTATGATAGATGATCGTCCGCTGCACCAGAAGACCCTGAAGATACTCTCCGCTGTTAACCCGAGAACTAGTGTCCATCGCCTTCGTAATTCACTGCCATCGATATATCCCTATGGATATCTGCATGCACTTGTCATACTCATGATCATTTCTCGTCGCTCTTGTTGTTACAAGAGGCCTCGAAATATTCTCCGTTGTCTCGAGAATCCTTTGAGTTTACTGTCTTGCAGCCTTATGTCACATGAAAACCCTTACGGTTATTTCCTCACAACTATTGAGGACCCGTTCTTCTCGATTGTTCATGTGTCTTACAAAGTTCATCGGGATACCTTTTGATCTTTCGCAAATCCTCTGCAGCCTGTTACTCCTGTAATTCTTGCCTGCTTGCATTATGGTTAATTCCATATGACTAGTAGTCTTTGTTAACATCCCTTGTCTTAGCCATTTTGAGCCTATTGATTCAATGTGTGCGTATGCACGCAGTCATCAGGTTATCCTTTATAAAATTATCTTTCCGACTCAGACGTCATTCCGGACATGAGTTGGTTCTCGGCAATTCAAACCTTTATTGATTGTACAACTAAGTGTTGTCAACTTATCCATCCTGGATCAGAGCGTCTGCTTCTGATCCTTCGTTTTGGAAACCATAATCTCTTTCTATTTAAGCTTCATACTAATCAGGTGAATCTTGAATCCGATGCCTCTGCATTCTTCTTCCTCTGAGTGAGTATCGATACTCACATCAGCTCCGTTGTGGATCGCTTGATCCTTTGTTGAAATATTATCCGACAGTGTCCTTTGTATACAAAAACCTCGAGAAGTTCTGTCCCTGATGCATAATACCTTCGGTAAATTGTATCCTCTTCTTTGACAACCATGCTCTCCCTTGGACCTGGTGATATTTACTTTTGAAACTTGTGGTATATGTTACTAAGATGCCCGATGGGTTGAACCTATGCCTTCCCCTAATCCGTGAGAACCCAAAAGTTTTCACAAGTCATACCCTTCCGGTGTTCTACCGGATAAAATTCCAACACTATAGTTTTATCAAAGCAAGAGGTAAATGAAACGTATGCATTGGAGAAATGGGAGTCGACCTTGAGCTTTTGTTCATGCCCATGGAAACGATGTAGACCGTCTCGGGAGCTTCTTGCAAAATGATTTTCATCTAAATAATTCTTTCGGTGTCAATAAAATTTGATCCCTTGCAGTTATGGTTTCGACCATGCTGTCCTTATTCAATATATCTGGAATAAATCCATTCCACGCCTCGTCTATTTTTGGCTAGGTTGAAGTATCTACTGACATAGGTCAATGACCTAGCTCAACTTCTATCGTGTTCTACCTTTGAGTTTTACCCTCTCATATCTTGAGGATATCATGCCTTTGCAATACACCTTTTGAACTTTTGGTGAAGTAATACCTTGCTTGTCGTAATCACTCTACGGGTTCTAGGTTGCCGTCAACCGAGGACACCGTTTAGTAAATCAAATCTGCTCTAAAAATTCAACACCCCAAGTAGATGTTACTGGGAAATTTTTAAACTCAATCTGGATTATTCCTAGACTATCGGGTACGTCCCTTGTCTAGCTATCTTTGACTGTGCTACCTCGTCCTTCTTTGGTGCACGAATTCTTCAGAGATTGAGCACAACTTACGTCGAGCGTTCAGCATCTGGTTGCTTGTTCAGTAAGGCAACTTTGATTCCGAGCTTGCATCTTATATATTGATCCTATAACTTGCCACTTCGTCATTCCCTTGCTTGTTGCCATTGTTGTTTGATTGCATCCTCTTGAAACCTCCCGGCAAATGTGTCGGATCACCTTCAACACTTTGACTTCTTCCGAGATGTCAACTGTGTTCATGATGAGAAATACTCTCCTTACCCTCGATGATTTTTATTATCATCGGCAACACCCTTGACTTCCTTTCACCGCGAAATTGTCCATATTATGAATACCACTTGCTCTCCAGCTAGTGTTATGTTCTGCATTGAAGTATTACTGACTTTTATGTCGAGAATGTTGTGGGGATTGCTCCACCTCTTAGAAATTCTCGGTATGATGATACTTCTCACCATCACCATTCTTCCTTGGTACCCGTGTTGTTTTTAACCGGGATACCAATATACTAACGATGTTGTTTGAGTTCTATACTTCTAGCAACCCTATTGCTATGAAGTTAACGATCGACAGTTCGTTCTTAGACTGTTGGTAATAGAATCGTCACTCTAACATTGATCTTGCTGCCTAAGGTCATATTTTGGGCACACCTTTCAAGTTTCAACTAATGATTAATGGCGTATGTTTTCCTCAAGCATACAACATTATATCCTTTGAGTTAACAAGTGTCATATTCTTGTTCACATTATTGTGGAAATCCATCCGTTTGGAATTCTCGATAAATTGACGCTGAGCCCATCAGCCACCTACTCATCCTCTTCTTGGTTTAATGATGAACTATTGTTTCGGGAACCCACTCCCATAGTTCATTTCCCGAGAATCTTGCAATGTCATTTCGTTGATTAATATTGCACCATTTCTTCTTGAACATCCTGAGTCTGAGGTATCATGACACCAATCGGATCTGAATCTCGGTCAGATATGATGGTTGGGACAACTTTCCAGGAGTTATAATATTGGTCCTTGATGACTCGGTAATATGATGTCATGCCTAGCACCCCTGGCTGGAGGACCTATCATTATAATTCTCTTTCGCAAGGATAATCATTCTTCCAGGAGGAAATTGTAAGACTTACTTTATAAGTTGCTCCTGATGAATCCATTGTGTATCCAAGTCCGACCTTTGCTTCAATACCATGTCAATGCTATCTCGAAGCATGTCCGTGGTACTCCAATTTTCAACAAGAGTCTTTGAAGCCCAATGCTAAATGATTCTTGGTCAGTTATCCAAACACCGTTGTATGGGTAACATCTTGATTAATCCTTGCCCCGTTATCTGCATGGTTGGGGTACTTGCTCTCCTACCCTGTATGACTTGCTCTTCTTGCCAATGGGAAGGATATACTTCTAATAACTGTGTGAAATCACAATTTTCCTTTCCATTTGTTTGTTTAACCTTTCTGTGATCTTAATATAATCTAAGCAGTAATGATTTTCTGCTTATGTAAACACCTTGGTGTACAACTCTGACAGTAAGACCTTGTTCCTATTGTTGATAACATTCCCGCAACCACTATGGAAGAAAACCTTGCCTACCGGTCTCCCTCCTTTCAACGAGCAAGAAAATGGTTCTCTTCGTTCCCCGTCCTTGGTACTGACATTGTTGCTGACATAGCTGACAAGCTATCCTCTGACATGCCTCCCTGTCGTGGCTGTGCAAGATGTCTCCAACCTTCCTATTTTCAACCCACATGGTGGGCCCATAACCGACAGGTCCACTGGATCGAAACCTGACTCTTCTTTACAACCCGGATCCTAATGTATCCTTTGCACCTGGCTTCGTATGTGATTCGTGAGCTAAATTCTATACCATTATTCATCTTGGAATCAAACACCATGTTATCCTCGATGTGCATTGCCCCATTCTAGCTTCTGTCTAGGCATCGAATGATTGTCTACCCATTTGAAACTGTGGTACCATCATTTATTGCACTCAACGAATTCACTGAAATACAACTCGTGGGGTACCTTGTGTATTTCCCATTCAGTTCACCATCAGATGCCCAGCTTTGTGGGGATGCGTTCTTCCGGAGTTTTCCCCCTGGTCGCGTTCGTAGGACGATGGAGACCCCAAAGAAAGGATGACGACTTGATCACGATGACTTGAAACAGAGAAATGAAGACATCAACGAAAGGGATCAACCTCTTCGAAAGGGCAGTCAAGACTGAGAAGACTTGCTAGGTTTTCGCTACCAGCACTCCCCCCCCTACTCCACCGCTTAAATCTCGGGACGAGATTTCTTGTAGTGGAGGAGAATTGTGACGCCCGGATAATTACGCTACAGTAATTCCACGCTAATGATGCCATGTCACCACGATCACTGTTGATAATCTCGCATTAGTTTAGAACGATCCAAATTCAAATTTTGAAACAAAGGCAAACAACAAAAGTTTTGAAAACATTAAAACCAAAATGTTCGGTTTGTGGAAAATAATCCGTATTAACTGTCGTTGAAGGAACCACACCTTTATAATGTGTTTGACTACACTATCATAAATTAAACAACGATAAAAACTATTATTTGAATGCTCTTAAATTAATAAACAAATACAAACTACTTTAATTATAGTGACAGATTATTTAGGGCACTAGCATATATATATATATATATATATATATATATATATATATATATTAATATTACTTTAGGTGCTAGTTGTAGTTTTTATAAAACTAGACTCAAAAGGAAACTAA
>LR738714.1:487596063-487620205 GCA_902687465.1 Secale cereale | reverse complement strand
CCCCCCCGGCCAACCGGCCCATTAGGCCGGCCCAGTCGGCCACTCCCACAGCCAGCCGGCCCAACCGCTCCCGAGGCCATATAGGGTGACCTCTCCTACACCCGAACCCTAGATCGACCCCCCCCACACTTCTCCCTGTGTCCCCTCCTCCTCCCGATCCAGAGGGGATCGAACCAGTGTCGTCGCTGCCCGGAGTGTCCACTCGCCGGACCACCTCGTCGGGGCCCTACCGTCGTCGGCGCCCGCCTCGTCAACCCGCCGCCGATGCCTCCTGGCCCTCCTCCTCGCCCTCGACACCGCGCCCCCAAGACGCAGACGCAGGCCGCCACCTTGGCGCTACCGCGGCGCCCGGGCTGCTCTTCCTCCGCAACGCCTCGACCTGCTGCTCACCACCATGGCGCCGACGGACCACCCCATGCCCACTGACCTCCTCGACCGGTCCCCTGTGAGCCGCCGCCTCTCCCCCCTCTGCTCACCCCGTGAATTGGTCGCGCTGAGCCACACCCACGGTGCCCGTCGCGCCCGACCACGCCCTTGTCGCGGCCATCCCCGCTCGAGCTCACCTCGCACCGCAGCCCCTCCCTCGCGCGCCCCCAGCTGTGCCAACCCCTCCAGCCATCGCCGCCCGTCGCCGGAGCCCTTCCCCCGCAGGCGCCTCGGCGTCCCAGCCGCATTCCCCGCGGCCCGACGAGCATGCCCCGCCGCCGGAGGACCTCGTCGACGCACGCTGCTCCGCCGCCCGCGTGCCAACCCCGGCCTCAGCTGCAGCTGCGTGTGCGCCACCCCGCGCGCCTGTTCCTTCGCGGCTACGCCTGGCCGCCCGCCTCTGGCGGCTGCCGCCGGCCGCGCCGGTCGGCTGCACGGGCCGCCGCCGCATCGGGCGGGTTGCGGCTTCGCCCGCACCCCCCAACCCGTATGTCCGTTAGGCCCCGATGGCCCACTGGCAGCTGGGCCCTAGCCCCAGAACGTTTTTTTAAAGAGAATAAAAAATAATAATAAAAATAAAAATAATAAATATAATTAAAATATAATTAATTAATTAGTTAATTAATTAATTAATTAGTGAATAAATGAAGTTAATTAATCCAGTTCATTAATCTAATTAACTGGTTAGTTTAATTAAACAGTAATTACATTAGATAAACCCAGATTAGGCTTAACACTGTATGACACACGGGCCCCACTGGTCAGTTTGATCAGTCAACCATGATGACGTCAGCATGATGTCATGCTGATGTCATAAATCCTTTACGGATTAATTTAATTAATATTAAATTCCAGAAATTAATAAAAACTTTAGAAAATCATATCTTTTAAACCGTAACTCGGATGAAAATACTTTATATATGAAAGTTGCTCAGAATTTCGAGACGCATCCGAATACGCAGACCGTTCGTCCACCACACATCTCTATCATACCGAACATGCAACATTCCCCTCCGTTTCATTTGCCCGAAAATGCCTAACACCGGGAATACTTTCCCGGATGTTATTCCTCTTCGTCTGTATCACCGAGCACTGCGTTAGGTCACCTCTAGCATCGTGTAATGCCTTGTTTTATTTTGTGATGCTATTGTTTGCTCTGTTATTTATTTGTTTCCCCTTCGTTGCTTATTTTCGGTAGACTCCGATACCGTGATAGACCCCGCGACCATTGATGCTTCGGTGTTCGACTACGGCTACACTTCCGAAGATTCCTTTCGTCTGCAGAGCTTCCAGGCAAGCCCCCCCTTGATCACCAGATATCGCCTACTCTTCTCTCTACTTCTTGCATTAGAGTAGTGTAGCATGTTACTGCTTTCGATAATCCTATCCTGCTGCATAGCCTGTCATTGTTGCTATCACTGTTGATACTTTACCTGCAATCCTAAATGCTTAGTATAGGATGCTAGTATTCCATCATTGGCCCTACACCCTTGTCCGTCTGCCCTGCTATTCTATCGGGCCGTGATCCCTTGGGGGTGATCACGGGTGTATATTACATACACTTATACATGATACTTGATGTGACTAAAGTCGGGTCGGCTCGTTGAGTACCCGCGGTTGATTCACGGATTGGGGGCTGAAAGGACATACTTTCCCGACGGCCCTCTGTGTGGATCTTTGTGGCGGAGCGATAGGGTAGGTTGAGACACCTAGGAGACAGGTGGCCTGGCCCTGGTCGTTGTCCGCGGTTATTTCATAATAACATGCTTAACGAGTTTGGATATTTGATCTGAGTCTGGCCATTTGGTCTATACGCACTAACCAGCTGTGTGGGAACAGTTATGGGCACTTGACGTCGTGGTATCAGCCGAAGCCTTTTTGACGTCAGCGACTTAGCGGCGCGCGCCGGATTGGACTGGAAAGCCTACTCTGGTATTAGGAGAGGCTAGGTCTGCTTACCGGCCGCCCTCGCAATGCGCAGGTGTGCATTGGGCGATGGGCCCAGACCCCCGTGCGCTTAGGGTTTAGACCGGCGTGCTGACCTCTCTGCTGTGCTTAGGTAGGGCTGCGACGTGTTGATCTTCCGAGGCCGGGCATGACCCTGGAAAGTGTGTCCGGCCAAATGGGATCAAGCGTGCTGGGTTATGTGGTGCACCCCTGCAAGGAAGTTAATCTATTCGAATAGCCGTGTCCCTCCGTAAAAGGACGACCTGGAGTTGTACTCTGACCTCATGACAACTAGAACCGGATACTTAATAAAACACACCCTTACAAGTGCCAGATATAACTCGATGGTTGCTCTCTCACAGGGTGACGTGCGGGAGGATCGCCGGGTAGGATTATGCCATACGTTGTTACTTGGTGAACTTACCATCTATTCTATTCTACTGCTGCAAGACGGAGGCTGCGAGATACGAGGATACTTGTTACTTCCATCTATTCTCTTCTACTGCTACAAGATGGAGGTGGCCAGAAGCGTAGTCTTCAATTGGATTAGCTATCCCCCTCTTATTCTGGCATTCTGCAGTTCAGCCCATAGATATTGCCCCCCTTTACACATATATCATTGCATATGTAGTGTAGATCCTTGCTTGCGAGTACTTTGGATGAGTACTCACGGTTGCTTTTCTCCCCCTTTTCCCCTTTTGTCCCTTCTTCTCGGATGACGCAACCAGATGGTGGAGTCCAGGAGCCAGATGATCCCGATGATGTTTCTACATGGAGTTCAGCTTCGAGGAGTAGTTAGGAGGTCCCAGGCAGGAGGCCTTGCCTTTTCGATCGTTGCTACATTTGTGCTAGCCTTCTTAAGGCAAACTTGTTTAACTTATGTCTGTACTCAGATATTATTGCTTCCGCTGACTCTTGTGTATTCGAGCTTTTGTACTCGAGCCCTCGAGGCCCCTGGCTTGTAATATAAAGCTTGTATTATTTTAATTTGTGTCTAGAGTTGTGTTGTGATATCTTCCAGTGAGTCCCTGATCTTGGTCGTACACATTTACATGCATGATTAGTGTACGATCAAATCGAGGGCGTCACATATAAATCTGTAATAAAAAGTGCAGCAAGCAAACAAGTGTTAAACGTGAGCACAAATGGTATTGCAATGGTGGAAACAATGCCTAGGGATCATACTTTCACTAGTGGCAACTCCCAACAACATTAACATAATCGAATCACATGATATTTTCCATAAAACATGCAAGGGAGACGCACCTGGAGGTCATTCCTCCGTGGTCAAGAGAGGACAAGAATTATGTAGGGCTACAAAAGCACACCTCAAAGTTCATAGTTCTCAATCTAAGGATTTCCCAATGTCACCGCGGCCATCCAAAGAGAGTCCCACAATCACCACAACATATCTAAAGGATAGTCAAAGACAAGCACCAAGAGACTCTCAATCTTCAATCAACACACAAGAGAGGAAATCACTCATGAAAATATTTTTCTAATCCATGTCCAATAGACCGCTGTCACCTTGGTCTCGGGGATTATACTAGATAAAGACAAGTGAGTACATCAATCCAATACATAGAGGAAGGGGAAATATCATGGGATCACCCTAGATTAACATAGCCTATGATCACAACGAAGATCACATCATGGGAGAGAGAATTGACCACATAGCTACTGGTAGAAACCTCAGCCCCGAGGAGGAACTACTCCCGCATCATGGAGGGAGGAAGCAACGTCGATGGAGATGAATCCGGGGGCACTTCCCCGTCCCGGCAGGGTGCCGCCACAGGAATTCTGGTCCCCCGAAGCTTGATGGCGATGGCGGCGGAGATCGGAATTGCGTCTGGAGAAAAGGGGTCTGGAATAAGGGTTTCCTCGACGAGTGTTAAATATATGCCAAAGGGGGTCGCCAGGGGAGCTAAGGGGGGCCCAGGCGCACCCCCGTCGCGGCCTGGAGCGGGGCCGCGCCACCAGGGCGCCTGGAGCCCTGGTGGCCCCCCTACGGCCCTACTTTGGCCGTGTGGAAGCTTCCGAAACGCTGATTTTTTATATAATTTTTCCGGGATTTTTCTGGCAGTTTACGTGACGGGAAAACCTGAAATACAAAAACAGCAGAAAACAGAAACTGGCACTGGGGTGCACTGAGTTAATAGGTTAGTCCAAATATGATCAAAAGTGTATGGAAGTGTATAAATATCATAGCAATATCACCCAAAAGAGGCATGGAGCAAGCAGAAATTATAGATACGTTTTGGACGTATCAGATATATGCTGGCGCCCAGTCCGGCAGATTGCTAACCTAAAAAATATTTTTTTTCCCGACTGAATCGAGATCGCTATTGCGCTGTGTGGAAGTAATTGGGCCTCTAGGGCCCCTTAGTTTCGGGGGCCCGGGGCGGCCGCCCCCCTGCCCCCCCCCCCTCAGGGCCGGGCCTGTCCATAGACACAAGTTGATCAAGTTGATCTCTCCCAACCGTGTGTGGTGCCCCCCTCCACAGAAACACACCTCAGTCATATCGTTGCAGTGCTTAGGCGAAGCCCTGCGCCGGTAGCTTCATCATCTCCGTCATCACACCGCCGTGCTGACGAAACTCTCCCACGAAGTTCTACTAGATCAAGAGCTCGTGAGACATCATCAAGCTGAACGTGTGCTGAACGCGGAGGCTCCGTACGTTCGGTGCTTGATCGGTTGGATCGCGAAGAAAGTTCGACTACATCAACCGCGTCACTAGACGCTTCCGCTCCCTGTTTACGAGGGTACGTGGACACACTCTCCCCTCTCGTTGCTATGCATCTAGTAGATAGATCTTGCATGATCGTAGGATTTTTTTTTTGAAATACTACGTTCCCCAACACTCCCTCTGTTTCAGTTTATAAGACGTGCGCGTACCCCTAGGTTGCCAATTTGATCACCGTAATATAAACTATATAACACAAAAATTATACCGTTTGAAAATAGAACATCTGAAGTTTATAATGATATATTTTTTGTAATATATGACTTCTATTAGGTTGGTTAAATTAACGACCTAGGGGTACGCGCACGCCTTATAAACTGAGAGAGAGGGAGTAGTTGTAGTTGCACACATAACTGTTCTCAGTTGGATACATCTTGTCCGTATAGTCGCACATGAATTGTCGTGGGAGGTGTTCACGCAAGGCCACGGAGTTGCACACTTTTGTCGGTACAGTCGCACATGCATGGCCACAGAGTTTCACTGCGCGATCTTATCCGCACAGTCACACATGAATTGTCATGAGAAGTGCTCACGCCCGGCCGTGGAGTTGCACACGCTCGTCGGCATAGTCGCACATGCATGCCACAGAGTTACACAATCTCTTGCACATAGTCGCACATAAATTATCGTGGGAGGTGCTCACGCATGGCCGCCGGGGTACACACTCTCGCCGGCATAGTTGCACATGCATGGCCACAGAGTTGCACGATCTCGTTCGCATAGTCGCACATGAATTGTCGTGGGAGGTGCTCATGCATGGCCGCAGAGTTGCACAGTCTCGTAGGCATGTGAACGAAAAAAAGAAGAAATTACAAAAGCATGTGTGAACACATTTAATTGGGATCTTTGATTTTTTTTCAAAAAGCCATAATTTTTAAACCGTGCGTCGGAATTAAGATCCGTTTTCACCGTTAAAACCCTCCTGACGTGCTCTTCGAAACATGATCCCGCGTGGATATGTTTCGATGAAATTTTTTGTGTGTAATTTACTCCCCGTTTCGGTGTAACTGTGTAAGAGTCGATGTGCAACTACTTGAGCGTCGACGTGCAACTTTTGCACTACCTGTGGATGTGCAGTTTTCACCGACAGAGACCTCCACCCCAAACTACCCCTAACACTGAGATGTGCAACTTCGTTTGCTGCCCAAGCCAACTGCCTAGTAGTTGATGTGCTACTTCCCCCCTGCCCGTTGATGTACAATTTTCACTGTTTGCTATCTAGACAAACTGCCTAGCAGTGGATGTGCAACTTCGAATGCTGCCTCGGCCAACTTTCTAAGAGTGATGTGTAACTTTTCCCGTACCCCTATGGACGTGTAGTTTTGACTGCTAGCACCCCGTCCAAACCACATGTGCTAGTGAGTTGTGCAACTTTAGCTCCATGCATATATGCAACTTTTTACTTGTGACGCCCGGGTAATCATGCTACAGTAAACACTACTAATGATGCCACGTCACTGAAGTCACTGTTGTAATCTCGCATTATTCAACCCCGTTCGAATTCAAAATTCAAAATACAAGTCATATAATTAATTCTTCAAATAGTAGATGGAAAATGTTCGTTGCCTTAAGGAAATTCACTAACTATTTTTGATGTAGAAACCAACCTCTTTTGAATATTTAAAGTGGCCATAACCTATTAAAGACTAAACCAACAACACCTAAAATTGGCCCATTGAAATTCAAATCCAATTTAAATGAGTTCATACAGCCCCCCAACTTTTTGTGGCAGTCCTTATTATTGTCAAGTATTTTGACACAAGTCTCACGTTTAACAAAATTCATATTTGTATTAATTAAAAGTATAAAACAGCAAATGATAACTATAAAAAAAAGCAAAAACAAAAAAAGACCCTCCCCCCCACTGGGCCTCGGCCCAGTTGACCTCTGGGCCGCCAGGCCGGCCCAACCGGCACCCCCTTAACACCCATCCGGCGAAACCCTAGTCCCACTACTCCTCACTCCCCACTCCCCACTCCCCACGATGCCTCCCTCTCTGGATCTGAATCGGGACGTTGCGCCCGTCGTCCTAGCCGCGCCTCGCCGTCCCTTTGCCGGACATCGCGTCCTCGTCCTCGCCGCCGACGGACCACCCCAAGCCCACTGCCATCCTCGACCGGTCCCTTGTGAGCCGCTGTCTCTCCCCCCTCTGCTCACCCCGTGACTTGGCCGCGCCGAGCCACACCCACGGCGCCCGTCGCGCCCGACCACGCCCTTGCCGCGACCATCCCCGCTCGAGCTCACCTCGCACCGCAGCCCTCCGTCCGCGCGCCACCGAGCCAACCTGGCCGCGCCCGGGCCGAGCCGTGGCAGCGACGGCCGCGCCCCCGGCGCCTCTCCCTTCCTGCCCTCGGCCTCGCCTGACCGCCTGCCTGCAGCGCTGTCTCCGCGCTCCGCCCGCGCCCACGCATCGACCGACCCGCGCGCCACTTCCGCGTCTGCAACTGCGCTGCCCGCCTGCGTCCGCCCTGCCTCCAGTACTCCTGCCCGCGCCGGAGCGAGCGCTCGCGCGCCCCACGCCTGATGTCGCGGCCTCCTTCCCCTCCACGCCATCCCGCATCCCCCGTCGCCCCCACCGCTGCTTGTCGTCGCCGTGCCGTCCGGCTAGGGCCACGCCCGGACGACATCGCCGCCCCTGCCATGCCCGCCGGCCCTCGCGCCGCGCCGTAGCCGCGCACGCTTCTTCCCTTGCCGTGCGGCTGCACGCCCGTACGGTGCATCACGCCGCGCGTGAGCTCACCGAAGGCCGCGCCTGTCCGCCGTTCTTCCCCCGCGCCGGCGGCCATCCTCGTCGGCGCGCGCCGGCCGCCCCGGCTTGGCCTCCGCTCGGGCTCGCCCCTGTCGGGCACCAGCTACCCCCATCGCCCACAGCGCCCAGCGCCCGGTGCCCGTCGCCCGCATCCGAGCCCCGCCCCGCTAAACGTCCAGCGCCCGTTAGGCCCCTATGGGCCTATGACAAAGGGGCCCCATCCCCAGAGAAAAAAAAAGATACAAACAAAAAAAGAAGAATTAAAATAATAATAATAAATAAAAATAAAAATATTAATTAATTAATTAACTTAATTAATCACTGTTTAATTAACCTAATCAATTAACTAAACTAATTAAACTTGTTTAGTTAGTCTTAGTCAATGACAGCTAGGCCCCGCACATCAGTTTGACTCAGTCAATTGACTGGTTGACTGCAGACGTCGTGCTGACGTCGTGCTGACGTCATCCGTACTGTTCTGGATAATGTTCTATTAAATTAATTAATTAAATTCCAGAAATTAATAAAACCTTTAGAAAATCATATCTTTTAAACCGTAACTCGGATGAAAATAATTTATTTATGAAAGTTGCTCGGAACGACGAGACGAATCCGAATACGCGGTCCGTTCGTCCGCCACACATCTCTATCATACCGAACAAGCAACATTCCTCTCTGTTTCATCTGCCCGAAAATGCCTAACACTGGGAATACTTTCCCGGATGTTATTCCTCTTCGCATGTATCACCGAGCACCGCGTTAGGTCACACGTAGCACCGCCTTTTGCCATGTTATGCTTTGTGATGCTATTGTTTGCTCTGTTATTTATTTGTTTCCCCTTCGTTGCTTATTTTCGGTAGACTCCGATACTGTGTTAGACCCTGAGACCATTGATGCTTCGGTGTTCGACTACGGCTACGCTTCCGAAGATTCCTTTCGTCTGCAGAGCTTCCAGGCAAGCCCCCCCCCCTTTGATCACCAGATATCGCCTATTCTTCTCTCTACTGGTTGCATTAGAGTAGTGTAGCATGTTACTGTTCGGTTGCTCCTATTCTGTTGCATAGCCTGTCATTGCTGCTACAACTGTTGATACTTTACCTGCCATCCTAATACTTAGTATAGGATGCTAGTACTCCATCAGTGGCCCTACACCCTTGTCCGTCTGCCCTGCTATTCTATCGAGCCGTGATCACTTGGGTGTGATCACGGGTATATACTACATACACTTTACATGATACATGATGTGACTAAAGTCGGGTCGGCTCTTTGAGTACCCGCAGGTGATTCCGATGTGGGGGCTGAAAGGACAGGTGGCTCCATCCAGGCAGTGGTGGGCCTGAGTTCCCGACGGCCCCCGAGTGGATCTTTGTGGTGGAGCGACAGGGGCAGGTTGAGACACCCAGTGGAGAGGTGGCTGGCCCTGGTCGTTGTCCGCGGTTATTTCATAATAACACGCTTAACGAGTTTGGATATTTGATCTGAGTCTAGCCATTTGGTCTATACGCACTAACCAGCTGCGTGGGAACAGTTATGGGCACTCGGCGTCGTGGTATCAGCAGAAGCCTTTTTGACGTCAGCGACTTAGCGGCGCGCGCCGGATTGGACTGGAAAGCCTACTCTGGTATTAGGAGAGGCTAGGTCTGCTTACCGGTCGCGTACGCAACGTGCAGGTGTGCGTTGGGCGATGGGCCCGGACCCCTGCGCGCCTAGGACTTAGACCGGCGTGCTGACCTCTCTGCTGTGCTTAGGTTGGGCTGCGACGTGTTGATCTTCCGAGGCCGGGCATGACCCTGGAAAGTGTGTCCGGCCAAATGGGATCAAGCGTGCTGGGTTATGTGGTGCACCCCTGCAGGGAAGTTAATCTATTTGAATAGCCGTGTCCCTCGGTAAAAGGACGACCCGGAGTTGTATTCCGACCTCATGATAACTAGAACCGGATACTTAATAAAACACACCCTTACAAGTGCCAGATATAACTCGGTGGTTGCTCTCTCACAGGGTGATGTGCGGGAGGATCGCCGAGTAGGATTATGCTACACGTTGTTACTTGGTGAACTTACCATCTATTCTATTCTACTGCTGCAAGACGGAGGCTGCCAGAAGCGAGGATACTTGTTACTTCCAGCTACTCTCTTCTACTGCTGCAAGATGGAGGCTGCCAAAAGCGTAGTCTTCGGTTGGATTAGCTATCCCCCTCTTTCTGCTTTCTGCAGTTCAGTCCACATATATTACCCCTTTACGCAGATATCCTTGCATATGTAGTATAGATCCTTGCTTGCGAGTACTTTGGATGAGTACTCACGGTTGCCTTTCTCCCCTTTTTCCCCTTTTGTCCCTTCTTCCCGGATGACGCAACCAGATGGTGGAGTCCCGGACCCAGAAGATCCCGAGGAGGTTTCTACGTGAAGATCGGCTTCGAGGAGTAGTTAGGAGGTCCCAGGCAGGAGGCCTTGCCTCTTCGATCGATGTTACTTTTGTGCTAGCCTTCTTAAGGCAACCTTGCTTAACTTATGTCTGTACTCAGATATTATTGCTTCCGCTGACTCTTGTGTATTCGAGCATTTGTATTCGAGCCCTCGAGGCCCCTGGCTTGTAATATAAAGCTTGTATTATTTTAATTTGTGTCTAGAGTTGTGTTGTGATATCTTCCAGTGAGTCCCTGATCTTGGTCGTACACATTTGCGTGCATGATTAGTGTACGGACAAATCGGGGGCGTCACAAGTTGGTATCAGAGCCGACTGCCTGTAGGAATCCCCCTTTCCAACTCCTTGGCCGAAGGTGAGTCTAGTCTTTGAAAAACAAATTTACTAACTTGTTGTGTGGCTTACGGGCCCACAACACCAATGGGTGGTATTAGGATCTTTTACTCCTCGTCTATACTCTGGGACTCTTATCTCTCTTCTATTCGGGATAAAGGAATTTTGCTAATTCTAACATTAGGATCTCGTTATCACTTTCACCCGGAGAGCACCTTATTACCGATGATCGTCTGCTGCACCAGAAGAACCTGAAGATACTCTCCGTTGTTAACCCGAGAACTTGTGTTCATCACCTTTGCAATTCACTGCCACCGATATATCCCTATGGATATCTGCATGCACTTGTCGTTCTCATGATCATTCCTCGTCGCTCTTGTTGTTACAAGATGCCTCGAAATATTCTCCGTTGTTCCGAGAATCCTTTGAGTTACTGTCTTGCAGTTTTACTTCACATGAAAACCCTTATGGTTATTTCCTCACATTTATCGAGGATCCGTTCTTCTCAATTGATCATGTGTCTCACAAAATCCTTCGGAATACTTTTCGATCTTTCAAAAATCCTCTGCAACCTGTTACTCTTGAAATTCTTGACTCCTTACATTATGGTTAATTTCATATGACTAGTAGTCTTCGTTAACATCCCTTGTCTTAGCCATTTTGAGCCTATTGATTCAATGTGTGCATATGCACGCAGTCATCGGTTACCCTTTTTAAATTATCCTTCCGGCTCACACGTCATTCCGGACATGAGTTGGTTCTCGGCAATTCAAACCTTTATTGATTGTCCAACTAAGTATTTTCAACTCATCCATCCTTGATCAGAGCGTCTTCTTCTGATCCTTCGTTTTTGGAAACCATAATTTCTTTCTATTTAAGCATCTGACTAATCATGTGATTCTTGAAATTGATGCCTCTACATTCTTTCTTCCTCTGAGTGAGTATCGATACTCACATCAGCTCCGTTGTGGATCGCCCGATCCATTGTTAGATTGTTATCCGACATTGCCCTTCATATTCAATCACCTTGTGAGTTCTTCCCCTGATGCCTTTGGTAAATTGTATCCTCTGCTTGGCCAACCATGCTCTGCTTTTGAGCTTGAGTGTTTACTTTTGAAACTTGTGGTATATGTTACTAAGATGCCCGATGGGTGGAACCTATGCCTTCCCCTAATCCGTGAAAACCCGAAAGTTTTCACAAGTCATACTCTTTCGGTGTTCTACCAAATAAAATCCCAACACTACCGTTTTATCAAAGCGAGAGGTGAATGAAATGATATGCATTAAAGAAGTGGGAGTGGACCTTGAACTTTGTGTTCATGCCCATGAAAATGATGTAGACCGTCTCGGAAGCTTCTTGCAAAATGAATTATTGTCTGAATAACGCTTTCGGTATCTTTAAATTGATCCCTTGCAATTATGGTTCCGACCATGCTATCCTTATTCAATATATCTGGAAGAAATTCATTCCCGTGCCTCGTCAATTTTTGACAAGGTTGAAATACCCGCTGTCGTCGGTCAACGACCCAGTTCTACTACTATCGTGTTCTGCCTTCGAGTTTTACCCTCCGGTATCTCAAGGATATCATGCCTTTGCACTTCATCTTACTAACTTTGTTGAAGTAATAACTTCCTCGTCGTAATCACTCTACGGGTTCTAGGTTGCCATCAACCGAGGACACCGTTTAGTAAATCAAATCCGCTCTAAAAAGTCAACACCCCTAGTAGATGTTACTGGGAAATTTTTAAACTCAATCTGGTCTATTCCTAGACTATCGGGTACATCCTGGTCTTGCTATCTTTGATGGTACTACCTTGTCCTTCTTTGGTGCGCAAATTCTTCAGTGTGTGAGCACGACTTACATTGAAATTTCAACATCATGTTGCTTGTCTTGAAAGGCAGCTTTGGTTCCGAGCTTGCATCTTATATATTGATCCTATAACTTGCCACTTCGTCATTCTCTTGCTTGTTGCCGTTGTTGTTTGATTGCATCCTCTTGAAACCTCCCGGCAAATGTGTCGGATCACCTTCAACACTTTGACTTCTTCCGAGATGTCAACTGTGTTCATGATGAGTAATACTCTCCTTGCCCTCGATGATTTTTATTATCATCGACAACACCCTTGACTTCCTCTCATCGCGAACTTGTCCACATTATAAATACAACTCAGTCAGTAAGACCCTGTTACTATGGTTGGTATCATTCCTGTAACCACGAGAGAAAAAAAAAACAAAAAACCTTGCCTACCAGTCTGCCTCCTTTCAAAGAGCAAGAAAATGGTTCTCTTCGTCCCCCGTCCTTGGTTCCGACATTGATGCCGACATAGCTGACAAGCTATCCACTCACTTGCCTCCCTGTCGAGGTTGTGCAAGTTGTCACCACCCCCTCCTAATTTCAACCCACATGGTGGGCCCATAACCCGCAGGTCCACTGGATCGAAACCTGACTCTTCTTTACAACCCGGATTCTAATGTATCCTTTGCACCTGGCTTCGTATGTGATTCACGAGCTAAATTCTATACCATTATTCACCCTGGAATCAAACATCATGTTATTATCGTTGCTGAAGCCCTCATTCCAGCTTCTGGTTAGGCATCGAATGACTGCCTACCCGTTTGAAACTTTGGTACCATCGCTTATTGTTCTCAATGCATTCACTGAAATACTACGCGTAGGGCACTTCGTGTATCACTTTCTGAATTCACTGTCAGATGCACATACTTCGTGGAGATACGTTCCACCAAAGTTTTCCCCTGGTCGCGTTCGTAGAACGATGGAGATCCCGAAGAAAGGATGACGACTTGATCACGATGACTTGAAGCAGAGAAATGAAGACATCAATGAAAGGGATCAACCTTTTTGAAAGGGCAGCCAAGCCCGAGAAGACTCGTTAGGTTTTCGCTACCAACACTTTTCCCCCCTTACTCCACCGCTTAAATCTCGGGACGAGATTTCTTGTAGTGGAGGAGAATTGTGACGCCTGGGTAATCATGCTACAGTAAACACTACTAATGATGACACGTCACTGAAGTCACTGTTGTAATCTCGCGTTATTCAACCCCGTTCGAATTCAAAATTCAAAATACAAGTCATATAATTAATTCTTCAAATAGTAGATGGAAAATGTTAGTTGCCTTAAGGAAATTCACTAACTATTTTTGATGTAGAAACCAACCTCTTTTGAATATTTAAAGTGGCCATAACCTATTAAAGACTAAACCAACAACACCTAAAATTGGCCCATTGAAATTCAAATCCAATTTAAATGAGTTCATATAGCCCCCAAAATTTTTGTGGCAGTCCTTATTATTGTCAAGTATTTTGACACAAGTCTCACGTTTAACAAAATTCATATTTGTATTAATTAAAAGTATAAAACAGCAAATGATAACTATAAAAAAAGCAAAAACAAAAAAAGACCCACCCCCACCCCCACTAGGCCTCGGCCCAGTTGACCTCTGGGCCGCCAGGCCAGCCCAACCGGCACCCCCTTAACACCCATCCGGCGAAACCCTAGTCCCACTACTCCCCACTCCCCACTCCCCACTCCCCACGATGCCTCCCTCTCTGGATCTGAATCGGGACGCTGCGCCCGTCGTCCAAGCCGCACCTCGCCGTCCCGTTGCCGGACATCGCGTCCTCTTCCTCGCCGCCGACGGACCACCCCGAGCCCACTGCCATCCTCGACCGGTCCCTTGTGAGCCGCTGTCTCTCCCCCCTCTGCTCACCCCGTGACTTGGCCGCGCCGAGCCACACCCACGGCGCCCGTCGCGCCCGACCACGCCCTTGTCGCGACCATCCCCGCTCGAGCTCACCTCGCACCGCAGCCCTCCGTCCGCGCGCCATCGAGCTAACCTGGCCGCGCCCGGGCCGAGCCGTGGCAGCGACGGCCGCGCCCCCGGCGCCTCTCCCTTCTTGTCCTCGGCCTCGCCTGACCGCCTGCCTGCAGCGCTGTCTTCGCGCTCCGCCCGCGCCCACGCATCGACCGACCCGCGCGCCACTTCTGCGTCTGCAACTGCGCTGCCCGCCTGCGTCCGCCCTGCCTCCAGTACTCCTGCCCGCGCCGGAGCGAGCGCTCGCGCGCCCCACGCCTGATGTCGCGGCCTCCTTCCCCTCCACGCCATCCCGCATCCCCCGTCGCCCCGACCGCCGCTTGCCGTCGCCTTGCCGTCCGGCTAGGGCCACGCCCGGACGACATCGCCGCCCCTGCCATGCCCGCCGGCCCTCGCGCCGCGCCGTAGCCGCGCACGCTTCTTCCCTTGCCGTGCGGCTGCACGCCCGCCCGGTGCATCGCGCCGCGCGTGAGCTCACCGAAGGCTGCGCCCGTCCGCCGTTCTTCCCCCGCGCCGGCGGCCATCCTCGTCGGCGCGCGCCGGCCATCCCGGCTTGGCCTCCGCTCGGGCTCGCCCCTGTCGGGCGCCAGCTACCCCCATCGCCCGCAGCGCCCGGTGCCCGTCGCCCGCATCCGAGCCCCGCCCCGCTAAACGTCCAGCGCCCGTTAGGCCCCTATGGGCCTATGACAAAGGGGCCCCATCCCCAGAGAAAAAAAAAGATACAAAAAAAAAGAATTAAAAAAGTAATAATAAATAAAAATAAAAATATTAATTAATTAATTAACTAAATTAATTAACTTAATTAATCACTGTTTAATTAACCTAATCAATTAACTAAACTAATTAAACTTGTTTAGTTAGTCTTAGTCAATGACAGCTGGGCCCCGCACGTCAGTTTGACTCAGTCAACTGACTGGTTGACTGCTGACGTCGTGCTGACGTCATGCTGACATCATCCGTACTGTTCTGGATAATGTTCTATTAAATTAATTAATTAAATTCCATAAATTAATAAAAACTTTAGAAAATCATATCTTTTAAACCGTAACTCGGATGAAAATATTTTATTTATGAAAGTTGCTCGGAACGACGAGACGAATCCAAATACGTGGTCCGTTCGTCCGCCACACATCTCTATCATACCGAACAAGCAACATTCCCCTCCGTTTCATCTGCCCGAAA
The DNA here is from genome assembly GCA_902687465.1 of Secale cereale. Classification (NCBI taxonomy): domain Eukaryota; kingdom Viridiplantae; phylum Streptophyta; class Magnoliopsida; order Poales; family Poaceae; genus Secale; species Secale cereale. Next base: position 487,604,565 of record LR738714.1, on the reverse strand, counting down.
ATGCCTAACACCGGGAATACTTTCCCGGATGTTATTCCTCTTCGCCTGTATCACCGAGCACCGCGTTAGGTCACACGTAGCACCGCCTTTTGCCATGTTATGCTTTGTGATGCTATTGTTTGCTCTGTTATTTATTTGTTTCCCCTTCGTTGCTTATTTTCGGTAGACTCCGATACTGTGTTAGACCCCGAGACCATTGATGCTTCGGTGTTCGACTACGGCTACGCTTCCGAAGATTCCTTTCGTCTGCAGAGCTTCCAGGCAAGCCCCCCCTTTGATCACCAGATATCGCCTATTCTTCTCTCTACTGCTTGCATTAGAGTAGTGTAGCATGTTACTGTTCGGTTGCTCCTATTCTGTTGCATAGCCTGTCATTGCTGCTACAACTGTTGATACTTTACCTGCCATCCTAATTCTTAGTATAGGATGCTAGTACTCCATCAGTGGCCCTACACCCTTGTCCGTCTGCCCTGCTATTCTATCGGGCCGTGATCACTTGGGTGTGATCACGGGTATATACTACATACACTTTACATGATACATGATGTGACTAAAGTCGGGTCGGCTCTTTGAGTACCCGCAGGTGATTCCGATGTGGGGGCTGAAAGGACAGGTGGCTCCATCCAGGCAGTGGTGGGCCTGAGTTCCCGACGGCCCCCGAGTGGATCTTTGTGGCGGAGCGACAGGGGCAGGTTGAGACACCCAATGGAGAGGTGGCCTGGCCCTGGTCGTTGTCCGCGGTTATTTCATAATAACACGCTTAACGAGTTTGGATATTTGATCTGAGTCTGGCCATTTGGTCTATACGCACTAACCAGCTGGGTGGGAACAATTATGGGCACTCGGTGTCGTGGTATCAGCCGAAACCTTTTTGACGTCAGTGACTTAGCGGCGCGCGCCGGATTGGACTGGAAAGCCTACTCTGGTATTAGGAGAGGCTAGGTCTGCTTACCGGCCGCGTACGCAACGTGCAGGTGTGCGTTGGACGATGGGCCCGGACCCCTGCGCGCCTAGGACTTAGACCGGCGTGCTGACCTCTCTGTTGTGCTTAGGTAGGGCTGTGACGTGTTGATCTTCCGAGGCCGGGCATGACCCTGGAAAGTGTGTCCGGCCAAATGGGATCAAGCGTGCTGGGTTATGTGGTGCACCCCTGCAGGGAAGTTAATCTATTCGAATAGTCGTGTCCCTCGGTAAAAGGACGACCCGGAGTTGTATTCCGACCTCATGATAACTAGAACCGGATACTTAATAAAACACACCCTTACAACTGCCAGATATAACTCGGTGGTTGCTCTCTCACAGGGTGATGTGCGGGAGGATCGCCAAGTAGGATTATGCTACACGTTGTTACTTGGTGAACTTACCATCTATTCTATTCTACTGCTGCAAGACGGAGGCTGCCAGAAGCGAGGATACTTGTTACTTCCAGCTACTCTCTTCTACTGCTGCAAGATGGAGGCTGCCAGAAGCGTAGTCTTCGGTTGGATTAGTTATCCCCCTCTTTCTGCTTTCTGCAGTTCAGTCCACATATATTACCCCTTTACGCAGATATCCTTGCATATGTAGTATAGATCCTTGCTTGCGAGTACTTTGGATGAGTACTCACGGTTGCCTTTCTCCCCCTTTTCCCCTTTTGTCCCTTCTTCTCGGATGACGCAACCAGATGGTGGAGTCCCGGACCCAGAAGATCCCGAGGAGGTTTCTACGTGAAGATCGGCTTCGAGGAGTAGTTAGGAGGTCCCAGGCAGGAGGCCTTGCCTCTTCGATCGATGTTACTTTTGTGCTAGCCTTCTTAAGGCAACCTTGCTTAACTTATGTCTGTACTCAGATATTATTGCTTCCGCTGACTCTTGTGTATTCGAGCATTTGTATTCGAGCCCTCGAGGCCCCTGGCTTGTAATATAAAGCTTGTATTATTTTAATTTGTGTCTAGAGTTGTGTTGTGATATCTTCCAGTGAGTCCCTGATCTTGGTCGTACACATTTGCATGCATGATTAGTGTACGGACAAATCGGGGGCGTCTCATTACTGCCCTTATGGATGTGAGTTTTCACCAACCAACTATCCCTGCCTGAGATGTGCAACTTTGCTTCTTGCCCCAGCCAACTACCTAGCAGACTATGTGCAACCTCGTCTGTTACCCCCGCCAACTGAAACTACATATCCACAAGTAGATAGGGAAAGGAGTTGCACATCGACTACTAGTCAGTTGGTTGAAACAACAGACTAACTTGCACATATTGCTGATAGGGCGGATGGGGCAGGGTGTGGAAGCGGTGAAAAACTACACATACACGAGTAGTGCAACTTCGTTTGCTGCATGCCTATAAGATGTTGGTGTCCTTGTCCGAACTACCCTTCCTATGAGATGTGCAACTTCATTTGCTACCCCTACCAACTGCCTAGCAGTTGATGTGCAACTTCATCTATTACCCCAACCAACTATGCCAATGATAACATGCAACCCTGCGGCTGTACGTGTGTGACCATGACTCTATTAGAAAAGGCAGTGCCTAGGAGGCGCTGAGGCACGCCTAGGCACTAGGCAATGGCCAAATGCCTCGCCTAGGGCATAAATGGAGGTCTAGGCAGGGCAAGCAAGGAATTGTCTACCCAAGCAAGAAATCAGGCCACATACTGCACTAATATGCCAAACAGCTTATATTCCAATGGCAGTAACTGGTAATTAACTTATTTATATACTCCAAATAATATCAACACTCGTATAATAATCACAAATATACTACAAGTAAAATCTATATTACCGCCTAGGTCGCGCCTAGGGCGCTTAGGCAGTGCCTACGCACTAGGCGAAGGCCAACCGCCTCGCTTACGCCTACCGCTTTTTCCAACCTTGGACTATGATGCCGCACGTGTGCAGCACCTGCATCCGATTGTGTGACTGTGCCACTGCGTGTGTGCAACCGCCCAGTTGTGCGTGGGCTACTATGCGGACGAGAGTGTGCACTGTTAGAGTTGTGTCAAATATTGTGTACAAGGTAGGTTGCAGTTGGACTCTGAGTAATATTGTGTTTAGACAGGATAAGGAGTCGTGTCCTAATATAATACTTGTATCATAGGCCTCTCTTATATAGCGAGGGTAGAAACACGATGTAACCTATGCCAAAATAATAGCATAGGAACGCAGGGAAGCCGACAGCTTGTGCCGGCGTCCAGGGCGATCTGGTGCGATATTGTAGCAGTGTCATGGGGAGGAGCGTCCGTAGTCAGGCCCCGGGGATATAGCCATATCGGTGAACCCCGTTAACAAATCTCGGTGTCGTGCTCGTGTGATTGTTTGGTCCTCGGATGATCGACGGAGTGCCTCAGATTTACTCTAACAAGTGGTATCAGAGCAAGGTTTAATTTGAAGAGGCGAACCATTGATTTAGAATGATCGAGTCCAAGATGCAGCCGACTATCTGCGTGGTTCTTGACGAGATCGAAAGAAAGAAGATCCATGGAAGGCTCGTGCGCAGACAAGGTGAGACGTGCGACGATTGATCGATCAGGCGAGCGTCTCCTGCGAGCAGCGACGGCGTAACGTGCGGCAACAGAACTTGCGATCGGATCGGATCAGATCGCTCGGCTCAGCTTTGGAAGCCGCCCAGAAAAGCGCGTGGCTGGCCGAGCGCTGTGCGGCGTGGCGTGCTGGGGCGGTAGGCCTAGAGCCTGGAGGGCTAGCGATGCTGGCCGTGCTGGAAGCGTGAGGGCGTGGAAGCGCGAGGACGTGGCCAGGCTGATCGGGAACGTGTACAACGTGAAGCCGTAGTGAGATTTGTTTAGAAAAAAAATGACTGAGTCCTAAAGGGACCTTGTCTCCATGGCGTGCTGGTGCATGCAAGACGTATTCACGTATGAGAAGATGAGGCAAGGCAGCCAGATCAGTTCGGCAGAAGAAAAGAATCAGGGATACACATCCAGTGGAAAGCATCGTGATAAAGCAACAACCAGCATGAGAGGTTGAGCTAGAGCTACTCCACGTGAAGATCAAAAACTTTTTGGTTGGAATTGCTAGTAGTGCATGGATGTGTTGTGTAGTTGTGCGTCACAAGGAGATCGCTCATGTATTTTTCACAAGGTCAACCGTACGAAGAACCATGGCGTCAATGGATACATGGTTTGAGGTGGAGAAGTTCAATGGAACTGAAAATCTTGGGTTACGGCAGATATGGGTGAAAGATTGTTGGCACAACAGAGATGCTTGAAGGTGTTGCAGAAAGTCATGCCAGCTAAGATGGAAGTGGGATCCTTGAGCGTGTCATGCAGTCGGACAAGGTTCGGCTGGGTCAGACTTGTCAGTCTGATGGATCGATGTGAGTCGGTTGGAACAGAAGATGGTGGTGGGATCGGAGACGACGACATATGAGCGTGACGCTGATGGTGACCGACTTTTGGGGCGTGGAAACACGTGGCGCAGGCCTGAGGGCCTGTGTTGCTTCGACAAGACTATGGCGCGGGGTTAATTCAAGACAGTGCAAATGAGATCTTGAAGTCAACGGGGCGCGAGGGTGGACTGATCATCTATCATGGAGTCATGTTGAAGGTGGAGCTGGATTGATGGGCTACGAAGTAGGGATCTAGAGAATCGAAGCCTATTCAGCGAATAGAAAAAAGCGAGTGGCGTGTAGTTCGAACTGGAGCCCAGTGGTCTGATGGAAATGTGAAACTCGTCATCGATCGATGACAATCGATGGTACTCTGCAGTGGGGGTTGAGTGGTGTGGTTTTGCGACCATTGAGACTCGACTAGGACAGTGGAAGCTCGACGCGGTAATATCGACGAGGCATGCGGTATGCACGGGGCATGGAAACGGCTAGAGCTCTGGTGGTCATACACGTGGTGAGACGACTGCGAATTTGACTCGGAATGACTACAAGCAATGGTGAAATTCCTTCAAGTTTCAGACATGCGCTCAAGAAAGGAGCGGTGATGTTGAGTTCGGGCAACTCTTATGTGTGACACCCAATATGTGAGTTGTTCATTTTAACGCAGGTCAGTGATCAATGTGTGATTGCGTTGGACGGATACTCTGAAAGTTGGGAACACGAACTAGAGTAACAAGGAACTTAATTTTGCTCGAGTGTTGACTGTGGTGAAGAAAATGAGGGACTGCAAGTTGCAGGTGGAGTCTTTGGAGTAGCAGTGGTGCTCATGGGATAAGCTCAGATCTAATGTACATGGAAGTTTGACACATGGACGAATTCAGGGTGGTGGAGAATATTCGCCAAGGTGGAGTTTGTTAGAGTTGTGTCGACTATTATGTACAAGGTATGTTGCAGTTGGACTCTGAGTAGTATTGTGTTTAGACGGGATAAGGAGTCGTGTCCTAATAGGACACTTGTATCCCAGGCCTCTCTTATATAGCGAGGGTAGACACACGATGTAACTTATGCCAAAATAATAGCACAGGAGCGCAGGGAAGCCGGCGGCTTATGCCGGCGTCCAAGGCGACCTGGTGCGGTATTGTAGCGATGTCATGGGGAGGAGAGTCCATAGTCAGGCCCCGAGGATGTAGCCACATCGGTGAACCTCGTTAACAAATCTCGATGTCGTGCTTGTGTGATTGCTTGTTCCTCGGATGATCGACGGAGTGCCTCAGATTTATTCTAACATGCACCTATGTGGCCGTGTATTTGCGACTATACTGAGTATGCAACTCCATGACTGTCATGTGCGACTATGTGGTGAGAGTGTGCAACTCAGCGGCCGCGAGTGTGCGGCTATGCTAACGAGAGTGTGCAACTCCGCGGCCGTGGATGAGCTACTACGTCGACAAGAGTGTGCAACTCTGGATCCTACGTGTGCGACTATGCCACCAAGCGTGTGCAACCCCGCAGTCGTGTGTGAGCTACTATGCATGCAGACGAGAGTGTGCATCTCCGTGGTCGTGCGTGTACGACTACGCCGACAAAAATGTGCAACTTTGTGGCCGTCATGTGAGACTATGCGACGAGGGTGTGCAACTCGGCAGCAGCATATGTGCGACTACGCAGTCGCGCGTGTGCGCCTCTTGAAGCCGTGTGTGAGCTAGTATGTCGACGGGAGTGTGCAACTCCGTCATCGCGCATGTGCACTTTCTACAGTCGTGCGTATGTGACTATGCGAACTAGAGCGTTCAACTCCACAATCGTTCATGTGCAAAATTCTTGTTAAATTGAGTCGTATATTCAGTAACCCAAAGCACACCGTAGCACTACAATCAGTAGGAGAAAAATCAGCAAATCATCAACACAAAAATTCAGTGGCACCGCGACTAAAGCAGCTGCAGGTCTGCAGCACACCAGCCTGTGCTCGTCTTGCAAAATTCAGCATGAATGAACTGGGCAAACACGAACAGCGGCCACGCAAGAACTCCGTTCCCTAGCAATCTTCGTCTCCGTCTTGCTCCAGACCAAGGACGATCTCCACTCCCTTCTCCGCCCAAGCTTCCTCCTCTGTCCGTTCCATCTGTAGCAAGCTAGTGTTTCCCCCTCTCCCAACCGCAGTAGCCATGCGTAGAGATCCCTGCTGCAGACCCGCCCAGATGAGAGAGAGAGAGAGAGAGAGAGAGAGGAGAAGATGGGACTTTCCTTGGGGGCACTAGGCATGGCACCGGGGGCAGGAATCGAAGCAGTAGCAGAAGCCCATGGAGGGACGCCCAGGTGAAGAATCCCTTGTCGGTGGCGGCGGGTTCTGGATCTGCCGACAGCCTGACCTGGTCTAGTCGCTCGATCTCCCTCATCTCATCTCTTCTATTCTCTCGTACAAGGGGAGGTGGACGGGGAGAGGGCGGAGGCGGAGATAGGCGGCTAGGTGTGACTCCGTCAGACGAGGCTCGGGTCAGCGGCCGAGGGCGAGGAAGGAAAGGTCTTCCGTTGTTTTTCTTACTAGTAAGATGCCCGCTATGGATCATAGAAGATTTGGTGGATTTAAGTTATGGTCAGAAAAGCCGTAGTAGACATCGAAACTTTTTTTTAACATTATTATGGAGTGTTTTTTGGTCTGACCTAGCCGCCAGGAGCGGCGACCAGGCAGGCGACCAGCCTACCACCGATCTTCATCGGCGAGATCGCTGGTCCCCTCTCCCTCCGTCGCTCCGGCGGCGGGGAGGGAGGGGGGACCCCGTTCCTCCGCTCTGTAGTTAGGTTTTGGTTTTGTATGTCTTGGTGCGTCGTTGGGGTGGTGGGTGCGGCGCCCGGGCGAATAAATCTGCTTCAGCTCCACTCCCACACTGACGTTGTTCTTCATGGCGGCGTCTCGGAGTTGATGGCATCGTGTGTTTGCCGATCCTTAAGATCGGCGAAGTTAGGGTTCATGGATGGTGTCGGCGAGGCGGCGGTGGCGACTCCATCAGGCGTGTCTCTCCTTCTGCTCTGTCCGCGTTGCTGCGGCGTTGTCTCCGACGTCATGGTGGAGCAGGGAGGTTTTGTCATTCGGGAGTACGCGCAGACGGCGGTCTGCGCAGTTAACAGCTGGAAGATGGTGCATCCTGTGCTGGGTGTGTGGTTGGAGGCTGACAGTCCTGGTTTTCTCCTCCGACGTTGTAGTCGTGCGAGAATGTCAGGTCTAGAGTTCGATGGCGTGTCCGGGGACACGTTGCCCCGGTCTAATTCTTTCAACGACAATGGTTTTGCTTTTGGCAAACTACTTTGGAGGTCTGTAAAGCTGCAGATCAGCGATGGAGCCGCGTCGAGCTCGGGTGAAGAGGTGATCTGTCTTCTTTCTCTTGGTGGTCGCTTCGGTGGTGCCGAAGGAGAGGGACAGGCACTGGTTTTTCTGCGTAGGATTATCCTATCCCTTCAGTACTGTAATGGTCGGTGTTTACGTGTCTTGTAACCGGATCTTTATTTTATGAATGAGAGACGTATTACCTTGCAAAAAAAAAAGTTATGGTCAGAAACCCATATGTACCGAGACAATAATATATGTATAGAGACATTGATTGAAGCGATGTTATATTTTTGACGTGTACATATCACGCATGATCAAATATAGGTTTTTCAATCAATAAACTCTTTAATTCAATCGAAACATTTTTTGAATTCACCTTGCGGGAAGAATTGTTGTTTTCCCTACTCACTTTTCTCATTGCTCACAATATTATGTATCGAGGGGGCCGACCATGCAGTAAATTAAAAATCCATCCACACGCATGTGGCAACTTGCGACGACTACTAACTTATCCTAGTCCAATGGGTTAAACCTATCCTGACCGGCAACCCGCACATGTGATCTCTACATGCATATGAGCATTATACGATGCAACATGTCGACCATGACCAAAATATAATGATGACATCAAAATAAATTGATGTTGTAACATTCAAAACCTCTTTGCAAGATTTGGCGGAAAAAGAATCATATCAAATATCACATAATAATATCTTGAAGATAGCAATCAAGACATTACATTAACATACACAAAAGGATTGTAGCACCGGGGTGCTCCACCCCCTATATGAACATTAAGTTCAAAAAACCACCAGGAAGTTTGAATTTTTTTTGGGGGGGGGGGGGGGG
>LR738714.1:487577369-487596019 GCA_902687465.1 Secale cereale | reverse complement strand
CATACCTAGGTGTCCAATCTACTTTCGTGTGAAATTCGGTGGAAAAAATTCCATGAAATGTATCCATGGAAAAAATGACAAAAAGAAAATCTATGTACGTAAAAAAATGTTTGGACGGATTTTAGTTTGCACCATATTTCCTTCGTCAATTTTTTTCACGAAACTTCACCCGTGAGCGTATTGGGCACCCGGGTTTTTTTATATCCTCAAATTCTAGAGTTTTTTCAGTTTAATATTCATATAGAGATGAGGAGCACCCAGGAGCTCCTGCATATTTCCCATTAACATACATACTATAACTTGAGCACACACTTATATATGGTTTCACGACAAACAAGAATGAAGTAGAAGTAGTTAACTAAATACTTTGTTAAATATGCACACAAAAAATAAATCTGGATATAGTCAGACAACGGGAAGAAAACTGAGCCCTTAGAGGGTCTATAGTATATTTAGACAAGGGAGAAAAATGAACAACACTTGCAATACAAAATGTACAGTAAAAGATGCTTTAAAATCATGTGTATGGAAAACGGGTGACTGCACATGTATATACATACACAAAATTAGTACCAGACCTCTTGTAACTCCAGGTCATATGCAATTGAGACAATCCTAAATAACTTACAACCATGCAATTGCGGCGTCGTTCAACAAAAAGACAGCTTGGCACCACCCAAAAAGAAAAGAATTCTTTGCAAAAAACTTCAGTGGCACGGTGACATGACGCTTGGCCAAATTACAGGGACAATTTGTTCAGTCAAATCAATAGAAAATTATTCAGCCTGCTCCAGGACTTATTTCAGAAACATACAATTCTAGATCAGTAGTGTTCACTGAAGCCTGCTCGAGTACTTATTTCTCTGCAGAGTATACTGAGAGGAATTAGTGTGATTTCTTTGAAACAAACTAACACAAGAATAGACGCAACAATGGCCTCACCTGCTCGTCAGCGACCCCTCTGTGAAGCTGCTTTCCATATCTTGAAATCTGCAGGAAAAATCAAATCAAAATCAGAGACATGCTAGAGCGACATTATCTTGAGAAATATGCACCTAATCGATCAGGAAGCAAACTTAAAAAGATCCATCACACACATACCTGCTCGTCTTCTATTGGCAACTTGGCACCCGAGCTGTCGGGAACGAGTAGCTCGCCACTGTCAGAAATACTGTGTGGCCTAGTCATGGCAGTCCTGCCGCTGCTAGCCTCCATGGCCAGCACAAAAAAAGGCATGTTGTTGGAGGTTGAGAACCAAAGAGGCAGAGACAACACTAAAGGGAATAATGCCGACAGAGGAAACAAAGTAACTTACAGGTTACAGCCCAGTTCATCTTCCTTATTCACCTAGACACGCCGATCTCTGCACTCGCCGGTGCTAGGAAGAGTCGTCATCCACAAGACGATGGGCATGAGGAGCAGCATCGCCAATCCATGGCTTTGTGAGCCGCATATAAGTCCCCGCCCAAAATACGGGAACCAGGGGCGGGCTCCGGTGCATCGGCCTGGGGGTAGACCCAGTGATCCCTTGTCCTCGAAGCTGGCACCAGCGACAGCTTACGACGGAATGGAGCCGCAACTCAAACCACTTCGCCCGCAACAGTCCTCAGCTGTCGGCCGTCCACGGCGACCGGATCTGGGAATCCCTCTCCACAAATCCCAACTTCTGTACTGCTGTACACCCCCATCACCCCGACCAAACCTCGCCGGATCAGAGAGAGACCAACCTCCCTAACCCCGCAGCGCCACCGGAGGGAGCACCGCCGCAATGGGGAAGGATCCAGAAGAACCTTATCCCACAACGTTGACGTCGCCCCTGCTTGCCCGCCAGCGCCAGAATAAAATCCTAAAACAACATTATCTACAACCACGTTGCGGTCGTACACTGTTCCGCACACCTCCAAGAGCCCGACGGCTACCGGAGGCAAGGGAGACCAGCGGAGGCGGCCCGCCGGGAAACCCCCTCTCACATCGGGAGAGAGACCGAGAGATTTCCACTGTGAGGGGTACTCGAAGCTTCTGTTTCTTTCCCGAGAGAAATAGAAACAAGTAGTCTGTCTAACATGCGGGGTGCTTGTGCAAAATGCTATAAAGGGGCTCAAGGACAACTCGTCTCACTCTCAGCCGTCCGTTTCAGATCGGATGGTGCATATGCCACAAAGGCAGGCACATCATCATCATCAACTCGCATCTATACTACTATTAAAAAAGCAAACTTGAATTCTTTTACAGACACATCATAAAGTGTACACAAAACTATCAGAGACGTCCGATCAATCCCACTAAATAACATCCAATAGCCCATATTGCATCAAAGGTCTGTCACACAAATCAACGTCCCAGATTGAAAGTTCTGCCGGAGCAGACTACTACCGAACCAGACTGCCAAAGCGAGCAGGACCTCAATTAGCGAGGATTACTATCCCGTAAATCCATGATTTTCTCTCTGCCATTATAATGCCTTGCCGCTCATCCTGTGCTCCCCACAGACGGGAGCGCGGATCCAAGCCGCCACCCGCCGCTCCTCCTCTGCCGGCAGATGGGCGCGAGCGCGGATCCAAGCCGCCGCCCGCCGCTCCTCCTCTGGCCCCGCCAGATGGGTGGGAGCGCGGATCGCCCCCGCTGCCGCCCGCTCCTCTTCTACTGCCCCACGAGCGCGGACTTCAGTCGCCGCCATCCGCTCCTCCTCTACTGCCCCATGGACGCGAGAATGGGCCGCCGTCGCCTCCTACCGCTCTCTTCTGCTGCTCCATGCACGCGGGTATGGGGCTATGGGCCGCCACCACCTCCTATTGCTCTCCTCTGCTTCCCCACGGATGCCAGTGAGGGTCTCCGTCGCCACAATCCGCTCCACCTCTACTGCCCCACGAACACGAGCGCGGGCCGCCATGGCTGCCTGCCGCTCTCCTCTGCTGACCCATGTACGCGAGTGCGTGCTGCTGCCGCCACCCACCGCCGCCACGTTCAAGAAGAGACACCAAGTCGGCAAACTTTGATCTGGTATGAACTTATATTCATCACTACCTATTAAGGTTTTCTAACTTCATGATGTTTTTTTTTTTAAATTCTTGGAGCTATGTCAGTTTGTTTTGAAATTTGCAATACTTGGGACAGCCGCAAGATAAAACTGTAACATGTGCTAATTTGTCAAATACCGATAATTATTTGAGCTGTACTCGCATTTGGTTTCTTACAGTATTGCATCATTGCTTGTTCAAGCATTAACAAGTATAGTCAATGAGGAAAATCTAGCGGATCTGAAGTACCAATTTGATACAATTGATGTTGATAAAAGTGGACCAATTACTGTGTTGAAGAAATACAGCATGTAAGATTTAGAGTACTTTCATATGAGAATATTTTGCACCGGTACTAGATGGCGCTGATGATCTTTGTATGTTTCAGTCGCCCTTGCGAAGGATATTCACACTAAAGGCTCCTCATGTTCTCAAGATTATTCAAGCAGTAATGCTTTCAGATTGATTTCTTTTTGGTTTCCCTTGTGTTTCAGAGAAAGCAACTGACTGTATGCTATATGGTTTCCCTTGTGTTTCAGAGAAAGCAACTGACTGTATGCTATATGGTTTCCCTTTTGTTTCAGAGCAAGCAACAGATTGTATCTCTCAATCAATTTACTCATACGTGTGATTGGAAAGACGACAACCATTTGTTCTACGACACTACTATCTGACAGGTACTCAATATTGTACTAATCGTCAATGCTATAGAAGTGTTCATCAATGAAAAAAGAAACTGAAACCGATTTTAGGTTATGAGACTTTGTCATGATTTCAGAGATGTACTAAATTCTGAAGTTTGTTGTATGACACTACTATCTGACAAGTACTCCCTCCGTTCGGAATTACTTGTCTCGAAAATGGATGTATCTAGAACTAAAATACGTCTAGATACATCCATTTCTGCGACAAGTAATTCCGAACGGAGGGAGTAGATTTTTTGTCACTTACTTGAGTGTATTGGATTGGGTAAACTAATTAGCCCTATGTATCAGTTTCTGGTGTGCGATTCTAATGTGTGTTTGTGTTGTTATTGTCATTATCCTTGACAGATCATTCAAATGTTGGATTCATGGCTTGCTACAATAGATGATTTGTGACTCCAATGTGTTTTTTGCTGTTGTTGTTAGGTTGTTAATTCATCAGGTCGGGCTACTAAGTATATATATTGTGTTCATCTCGCCTTCCTTAGGAAAAATCATGTATTGAAGGTAAGCTATTCTTTATTTACATTTTATTTGTTTCTTCCTGGTACTTGTACAATTTGCTATGGAAATCTTCTGACTACTTGCCTGAATTAGATCCTATTTGCACCGGTGCCTGCATTTTGTATTGAGAACCATCTGCTAACTAAGTGTAGAATAATACTTGCAACTTCTGTTTGTTGACTGTGTCGGTAGCTTTACGCATTTAGCTGTACAAAACTGCGAAAGTAGGCAAGAACCACCTGCAGCTCAGGTCTTGTATTGTTCGACAATGACAAGCTAGAGTAAAAGTGGAGACAAGATCAATTGTTGAAAGCCTTTTACTGTCTATGAGTGAGGCGATGTACAAAGTGGCACTGCACTATGAGTATGCCCCTTGTTAGCTCTGAATTGCCATTTTTGTGTAACACTAGCTTATATAAGGATGTGGTGGCAAGTAGGATTATCTCAGTAGTCAGCTGTCAACACTACTATCTGAGAGACTGAGATTGCACTACTATCTCTACGGTCGACCGGTTTATGTGCTAACCCAGGTTCTAATAAAATGCAAGAGCTTGCGCAATGCTCATTTGCTACTTTCATTCAGTTTGTATTAACTCTCTCTCTCTCCTGTGATGGCAATGTAGCACAAATTCATCGCAAAATGGGACACTCCCTCTTGATGCCCCCCTCATGGTGCCAGACCCCTTCTAATGTTGAAGGGCTTCTCTGGTCAGAAAACTCTCATAATTGCTTCAACATTTATTTCTTCAAGCTGTAACAAGAGTTCCCGCAACAGGGTGTCTTGCAATATTTTGGATAAGCGTATTATTTTCTGGACATTTTATATTTCCTGACCATGAATTTGGATTAAAATGCTCCTGATGAGGCTCGAAAATTCTTGAAGTGTGCTAAGACCCGCTGTCACATTTAGGTTTATTCACCATTAAATTTCATAAAAGGGACTTGCCAATCCACCTTACACCCGTACTAAAAAAGAGTGTTTCCAGAGTAGAAATATCGGATGCAAAAATCTTCAACAAAGACGTGATTGAAGTGGTAAGCGATGAAATACCTGCTGGTGAAGCTATCATGGATCCAACTCACCACCTAATTGGCCAGAATAGTATGTCCGATTAAGTGATCAGCCTGCATGCATGAGCTACTTACTGTTATTATTCAAAGATACAGTCTGACAGTGGTAACTTAATTTTCTTAGATGCTCACAGAACTACAGATAACGACTCATTTTTCAGCCCAATTGTGACAAATATTGTATAACAGGCCAAATTATTTTCCTTTTAGATTTATTATTCCATATTTCCACACTGCCTGTCATCAGTAAGTTAATCAAGATAAGTTTCACATGCATGTACTAAACAAACAAATCTCCGAGAGCAACCAATTCTGTGAAACTTGCTGCCTCTCTTTTTTGTGCCGTCTAAATCTCTCTTGTGTATCTGATCACCAAGTTGTTTTCCCCTGTACCATGTATCATTCGAAGGGACGACAGACCGAAGTCTCGGATTCCTCGAGCAATAGATGTAGCGTTGCCAGTATCTGAAGATGTGAATCCGTCTGCTCCTAGGCAACAATAGAGGGAGGATTGGGATATTGAAAGGCAGAGTATGGAGGCTTAGTGGAGTCTGTCACCAGCATCTCCCTTGTTTCAACAGCAGCATCAAGCGGCGCCAAAACATGTCGGTTACTTTCATCTTGGGCATAGCCAACCTTATTGGTGGACTTCCTCTCATTTTTCACAATGTAACGAACTTCTATCCTGGTTGAATTTTCAAAATATTTTAGTGACCATTACAGGAAAAATCACATCCAAAACTCCAAAAACTAACATATCATTTTCTTGTGGATAACAGATCGCTGATCTGAGAGACAGCCGAGTCATGAACGAGGACAAATGAGAAGGTCGGCCACTACTGACTCGAGCTTGGAGGTGGTGGAAAGCCTGGATCCACATGATCCTAGCACTGCTCTCACACATGGTGTTCGGGCTACTCCCACCAGTGCTCTGCGGGTTGTTGTTCAGCGAGAGCAACGACAGGGAGAACAAGATGAAGGACGTCACCGGTGCTTCGCTCGCCAGCGCTCGGGAAGGTTATGGCCACAAAATGGCGATGACATACTTCAAGACTATCATTTACTACCTTGCCATCGTCGTGAGCTTGTCCGGGATGTCGTACGTCGCCGGTGTAATGATCATGAGGCTCCTCGAATACTGTGGCACCATTGATCAAGGTGGTGCATCGGCTCCTCATGCTTCTCTACGCCTGCTGTTCTCTCATTTAGGTGGCGCACATACGTCTGCCTAGGTCTCATTCTGAAGTCTTAAGTTCCTCGGAGCAATGATAGTATAAAAAGAGAAGATATGGGTGAGTTTAAGAGAAAGTGCATGAAGAAACATTTGAATCTTTTTGAGTTGCTACCTGCTGTTTTTATAATTCGGGTGTACATTTTTAGGTTATTATCATTTCATGAAAATGAAAAAATGTGTGATCTTGGTCACTCGAGGCCGCCTGTATCGTGGAATGTTACTATCAGGTATTTTAGAGCAGGAAAAATAACAAGATCAGTCTTTCCTTCCCTTTTCCGAGAAAAATGACGCCATTCTTTGGAAGATTGTGAAGAAAGCAGCATGTTGGCTTCCTATCAAATTATTATCAATAGCTCGCATTATGTTTTGTTCACCTGAAATTTCTGTATTTTGAGATATAACATTTTGCACCAAATCTTTAAATTAACTATTGTTCATTGGTACTTCCCCCATTTCTCAGTTTTCCATTTTTCTCTTCTTAAGAAAAATAAGTCCTGAAAGCACCTGGCAAAGTTTCCGAACCTAACCCTACAAAATATCCGAGGAAATTGGGGCATAAATTTAATTGCTTTTGAGCATCTTGCAATAAATTTCATTTTCACCTCAGATTAGACAAATCTGTTTGCATCCTCAAGGAAGAAAAAAAACTACTCGCTTCCCTGTCGACTCAGCTTACGAAACGATAAAAGAAGACAAACATAGCCTGCCTGGCCGGCAGGATTTGATCAAGAGAACCATGATAGATGTTTTTGAAATATCACTCAAACATAGTGGGTCCACTCATGAGTGATGACAAAATGATAACAAATATGTCCATTGCATTTTAGTTTGAGTAACATTATATTATATTACAACATTGTTAAACATGTATCTATGGCCTCTCTTATGTTAGTACATTACTATATTTTTTTATTGATATGTTTTCTTTCTGGGGTTGCTTATGTTTTTTTCAGACGATAATCATAGTTTTAAATAGTGTGCTACACCGAACAGCGACGATTCTTCAAATTAGGTAAAACAAGGTTGTGATTGACTATTTCATAACTTTAGTGGATAGTTATATATGAATACCATTTAGCGGCATCCTGCTCAAACCACTACAATGGGCTATATCGGTGCTGAGAACTGCTACACTCACGACACATGCTGGTCGATTTTTGGACGATGCAGCAAATCAAGCCGTTCATGTGTTGAGCAAAAGTGGTTAGCATCGTTCAAACTTCCATCGTGTGGAGTTCGGCCAGCAAATGTCGTCCACATAGTAGTTTCGATCGGTGCTATAGCCGGCTATTTAAAACTTTGATAATAATACGTGCGTTGCAGGTGCACGCTTACTAGTTTTTATAGGAATAGAGATTAGTTTTTTTTTTTTTTTTTGAGAATCGGAATAGAGATTAGTTAGTCGAGTCGAGTTAGACAAAAATATTTGTGTTTTAGGCCGGGCCGCTCGCGAAGCCCAGCGAGCAGCCGGCCGCTACCTAGACTCGTCCCAAAAACATTGCCGCTCCGCTCATTTCAGTGCTGCCCACTCCAACCTCACAGTGGTTAATCCATTCACTCCTGAGCTCCGATGCTCTCGCTCTCGTCTCCTTCCTCGCCCCCGCCCTCACCTCCTACCCGCACCACCACCACCGCTCCCACCGCCGTCGGGCTCCTTCGTGGGGCCGCGGGGCGGTGCGACGCGCCGCTCACCACCGCGCTCCACGCCGTCCTTCTTAAGTCCGGCGCGCTCCACTCTTCCCAGCCCCTCGTCGCGTCCAACTCCCTCCTACACGCCTACCTCCAATGCGGCCTCCACTCCCACGCGCTCCACCTGCTCGACGAAACGCCGCGCCGTGACGCCGCCACCTACTCCGCCCTCATCTCGCTCCACTGTCGCCTCGGTGCGCCCCTGGACGCCGTCCGCGCCTTCGTGGACATGCTGGTCCAGGACGACGACGGCACCGTCCGCGCCAACGAGTTCACGGTGGCCGCGCTCCTGCAGGCCTGCGGGCTCGCCAAGGATGAGAGGCTGGGGAGGATGGTGCATGGCTACCTTGTGACAAATGGCTTCTGCGCCGACCCCTTTGTGGTCGGCTCGTTGGTCAATATGTACGCCAAGGTTGGGGATGTGGTCAGCGCGCGGAGGCTGGTTCTCAGATTGGCCTGCAGGGATGTCGTTTCCTGGACTGCTGTTATATCAGGCTGCGTGCTCAACGGGATGCTAGGAGAGGCTCTCGATGTGTTTGTCATGATGCTGGAAGATGGCGTCCTTCCCAACAATGTTACAATGTTGAGTGTCATTCAGGCATGCTCTTTGATGGGCCAATCAGGGTTGTTCAGTCTGGTGCACGCTCTTGTTGCTCGATTGGGCCTCGAGGAAGATGATTCGGTGGTGAATTCCCTC
This sequence comes from Secale cereale, assembly GCA_902687465.1. Lineage (NCBI taxonomy): Eukaryota > Viridiplantae > Streptophyta > Magnoliopsida > Poales > Poaceae > Secale > Secale cereale. The sequence goes on along the minus strand of LR738714.1, from coordinate 487,587,103 downwards.
ATCCTGATGTATGCAAAGAATGGCTTTACTGAAGAGGCCGCACGGCTTTACGAGAATCTGTACATCAGGAGAGGGACCGTGTGCTCTAATGCTGATGTTCTCAGTGCGCTTCTTTATGGTTGCACAGTTTCAGCATCCCTGCTTTATGGGAGAGAAATCCATGCACACTTGATTAAATTGAGTGCTCTTCCAAGCATCAGCATTGAAAACTGCCTCATGGGCATGTATGCTAGATTCGAGCGAGTTGACGCAACATATTTGGTGTTTAAAGGCATGAAAGTTAAAGATATTGTTTCATGGAACACCATGATCTCATGCCTTGCCAAGAGTGACTATGTAAATGAAGCCTTGGACCTTTTCAGCACTCTTCACAGTGGTGGTAGTGGGCCTGTGCCTGATTTCGTCACGGTCTTGAGTGTCGTTCAGGCGTGCTCCAATGCTGGATTACTTCTGCAAGGGCAGATGCTCCATGGATACATTGTAAAATATGGGTTTGTGCATGATGTGTCGATCTCCAATGCTCTAATAATCATGTATGCAAAGTTAGGAAGAATTGATTCTGCTGAGAAGATCTTCGGGCGGATGGATGTTAAGGACCTTGTTTCCTGGAATTCGATGATCAATGCTTATGGGATACACGGAGATGGCCATTCAGCTCTAAAAAATTTTCACCAGCTGACAGATATTGGAGCACATACGCCTAATGCTATCACGTTTTTGAATGTGATATCTGCTTGCAGTCACTCTGGGTTGATTTCAGAAGGATACAAGTGCTTTGAAAGCATGAGAAGGGACCATGGAATTGAGCCTTGCATGGATCATTATGCTTGTGTAGTGGATCTGTTTGGAAGGTCTGGGAGATTTACCGAGGCAGAAGAATTTATCAGGGATATGCCTGTTCCTCCCAACTCGTCCATTTGGGGAGCTTTGCTGGCTGGTTGCCGGCTTCATGGGAATGTTGATCTTGCAGAAAAGGCTGCTAAAGAACTACTAGCCTTGGAACCTGACAGTGATATATGGAGAGTCTCGTTGTCAAATATCTATGCATCGGCTGGGAGATGGAAAGACTCTGCAAGGATTAGGACTGAAATGAAGAGAGTTGGTTTGAGAAAGGAGACTGGTTGGAGCTTTGTAGATGTAGGAGGGGTTGAGGGTTTTAAGTTTGTGTCGGCAGATACAAGGCATCATGACGCTGAAAAAATATATGCAGTATGGCACAGTATGAACAAGCACATGGCAGATGTAGCTGGTGATGTGCATCAACTGAGTCTAGTGAGTGTAAATTAGTTGATGGCAAATGCTTGATTTCGTCACGCCAGAGTTACGAAGGTGACCTTTTCCTTTTGTAATCCACTAGACTGTAAACTTACTGACTTGAAATTACACCAGATCTACAGGATTAATTTGGGTTTTGGTGTAGTATAAAACTATCGGTAAAACTGGCAATGACATATAAACTGACTCTGGAAGGGAAACTGAGGACGCTGCAGTTCGCATGTTAACTTAAAACTATGTTTCGTGATCTTGGTGTAGTCGATCTAAATTGCCTGCATTGTAAAGGTGATGGCCCTCACGATCCAACATTGCAATATGCCAGCAGAAATGGAGAGTAAAATCTTGCTGATATGAAGTTCTTATCCTAATATGGTTGTTGAAAGCAGCAAGAATTTGCAATACGAAATATAGGATGCCCAATTTCTGCAGTGTTCAAATTTTAGCACATATGCTGGTGAAACAATCTTGTGTGTAATGTGCTATGTAGTATATACTTCCAATATCGCAATGATACGCATTTATTCGAAAAAACGTACCGTATATCCATATATTATTAGTTTTCCATTCGTTGTATTCTGTTGTCTGTTTGCGAAGTATTCATGTGAATTTGCGTGCATAGAGCTAATTACCTTTGATTGATGCCTTTTGCTGGCTGATGGGCCATAGTTTCCCAAAAAATAATCTAGCCATAGGGTGCATATACGTGCGAATTTGTTAGAACCTTTTTCCTAAGGATTTCGTTAAAACTTTTTGCTTGGCCTCTTTGATGTACATCAACTTGTTGACTTATGTATAAGCCTGGGAATAGTTTGGACTCAGACCTAAGTTTTAGTTCGGTTTTCCTGATGGGTTGTTTTGGGTTGGTTTAAATGGTCTGAGGCCCTAATATAATCTGGTCTGGTTTGGGCTTTAACATTTATTGGATTGGATTGGATTGGTCTGGACACAGACTAATCGATCTCAAATCGTTTCAATTTGTAATCTCAGAAACAAACCAGCCACCAGTTTAGAAGCGTACGACTCATGTAACCCATGCGAATTTGCATGATTATAAAGATTTCAAGCCATATCTTGAGCAATTTTGTCTAGTATTTTTATGATATTCTTTCTTAGAAGTTCCGGAGCAATGTATAGGCTCTATGCTAGTTGTTGTATACTCCCTCCATTCACAAATATAAGATGTTCTATCTTTTTTCTGAATTAGATGTATATAGACATGTTTTAATGTGTTTGTTCTCTTATTTCAATCTGTATGCAGTCCATATTGAAATATTCAAAACATCTTATGCACCTTCAGTTCCTAAATATAAGATGTTTTGGCAGTTGAGGTAGTATTTGTGAACCGAGGAACTATGTTATATTTTATTTTTTTACAAAAAATCAACCACATATCTATCTGTTTTGAGTAGTGACCCTTCATTTGAAGTCAACAATTGGAAACAATTTTTTTAGATGAACAAATCTTGTTTCTGGTGTTAAGAAAATGAGCAGAGTTTGCGCACCTGTTAAGCCGGTTAAGCTAAGACAAATGATCACATTTACAAAAAACTCATACTAGTATATTGATGTATAATTTGTGAATGGTCTCAAGGTCCGGAAGAAAAAACAAGAACTTCCAAAATGACTGCTATCTAGTACTCCCTCCGTCCGAAAATACTTGTCGGAGAAATGGATAAAAATGGATGTATCTAGAACAAAAATACATCTAGATGCATTCATTTCTTCGACAAGTATTTCTGGACAGAGGGAGTAGTACCCTGCAATAAAAGACTACAATTTCGGAACAATATAAGGAGACGCAAGCTGGACACACATTTTTCTTCATTGTACTCAGCTTTACTACTTTCCCCTGAAGCTTCCATATTGACTAGACCACAGGGATAGTGTAGTAATCTCTTGTACAGTAACACTACAATACAATACAATTCCTGTATTATGTACTCCCTCCGTCCGAAAATACTTGTCATCAAAATAAACAAAAAGGGATGTATCTAGAACTAAAATACATCTAGATACATCCCCTTTTATCCATTTTGATGACAAGTATTTCCGGACGGAGGGAGTAGTATACTTCTAATACTCTACTTCCGCATCAGGAGAACTACGGTATGAGCAGCTATACTTTTGTTTTCTCCTAGACTGTCGACTTTCTCATGAGTCTTGGCCTTGAGATTGACAACAGATGGATCCGCCCCGAGTAGGTCACACAAGTTAGATCGGATAGTCTCCTTGAACGGGCTAATTTTTGGTTTTTGCAAGATCAGTGTAGCATCAAGGTTCCCCAGCTCATAACCTGCTTGATGCATTAGCTTTACCTGATGCACAACAAGGAAAAAAAAGTTAAGCAGATACATGCTCAGTTAAATACGTAATATTGCATCAACCTAGCACCAAATGATACTTTCATCAGCTCATATCTTCAGGACTGGAATACTTCGATGATATCGTATCGCACGAAGTTCAGAATCATGTGTGAATCTAAGAACCAATAGTAGTCCGGTTGGATATATTCTATCTCTGTCTCAAAATATAAGACGTTTTTTGACTTTTGGGACCGAGGGAGTACATAACATTGGGTGAAATGACAAAAATACGGTTTGATGCCAAAATGAAGAGAAAATAGGATGATTCAATGGCCGATGGGATCATGTAGAATGCAGCACAAGATTCAGATGCAGGTGCGAATATAGGAACCAATAATGGTCCAATTGGATACATTCTACATAACATCTGGTGAAATGACAAAAGTACTGCTCGATGCCTAAATGAAGAGAAACTAGGATGATTTCAATGGTCAACGGGATAATGTAGAAAAAGCAGCACATAATGAGCTCAAATTCTAAGGCATAGGGATATTGTATCCAAAAGTCCAGAATGCAGTCAACATTCTAAACACATGGTACATGCCTTTGTACAAATTCTAAAACGTGGAATACTTTTTGTCCTGGAAGAGGAGAAAAGTCAAGACCGAATTTGCAGTCAGCATGGTATGCAGGAACGAAATAGTCAAACAGAAAAGAAGCAGGTGATGATCTGGGATGTCTTCAAGGAAGGATGCTTTTGGAGAATTTCCATAAAATGGATGCATTTTAGGTCCCATCCACCCACAACGACGTTAAAGGAAAGAAAAGCTTGTTTCCCCAAAGAAGATATGAACAAGTTGGGGCACGTAACACTTAACAGTCTAGACTTGAGACTTAGCTATCGCTCATTCAAGTAGAACGAAAACTAATTTTCCGACACAAGTGCTATATATGATTAGCAATTTAGAATCATTCAGCAAAAGCAACGCAGAACTCTAGGTTTTGTTGTGATTAAGCATTCTACCATCCAAGTACAGTACAAGACAACAATCTAGAATCATAGAACAAAAGCAACGCACGAACTATACATTTTGTTCTGAATAATCATTTCACCATTCAACTGCACACAGTATCTTATAATGCCCACAGAACAGAAGCAAGAGGAAATTGACATGGGAGAATGAAATTCGGAGTGAACTCGAGAGACTCACAGCTTCCCTCATGAACACGCAGGACTCCGCGCCCTTCCACCGGGGGTCGGTGTCCGGGAAGATCTGCCCGATGTCCGGCAGCCCCAGGGCGCCGAGAATCGCGTCCACCACGCAGTGCAGAAGCACGTCCCCTGCGCACGCGGCGAAAAATTCCACACGCCCGGTAACGCAACGAGCGAACGAACGAACGGAAGCACAAGGAAGAGAACAAGCAACGGTGGTAAACGGCACGCACCGTCGGAGTGGGCGTCGCAGCCGCGGTCGTGGGGGATGCTGATGCCGCCGATAATGAGCGGGAGGCCCGGCTCGAGGCGGTGGAGGTCGAAGCCGTGGCCCACCCGGAACGGGAGGGCCGGCGGCTTCGGCGCCGCGGCCACGGCCGGCTGGTGCTCCGCCTGGAGCGCGGCCGCCACCGCCAGAGGCTTCTGCCGGGGGCGCAGAGACGGCCGAGCGGGGCAGGCGGAGGAGGGGGTGGAGTGGGTGCGGATGCGGGTCCTCGGCGCGGTGGAGATGGGGGAGGCCAGGAAGAAGGAGGAGGCGGAGGCCATGTCGTCGCGCTCCGATGGGCGAGATACCGCAGCCGCCGAGCTAAGTTTCGGGGTTTTCTCCTGGCTGCCGGATGCGAGAAAAGGCAGCGGTTTTTTGTGCGCCGGGATTGCTTGGCATTCGGGAGACGGGAATCTTGGCTTTGGAGATGCGGTTCATGGTTGGAGTGGATGAGGTTTAACGTTTAAGTACTGCTGCCGGCGGTCTCTGTCTCACCGGTCGCCGGTGGCTGCGGCAGCCAAACGAGCACGCGGTGAACATTTTAGTCCAGCTTGGGGTACTGAATAAAATACGAAATTCAAGCTTAAATGCCACTAGAAGGGTTGGGTACGCTTTGGTATTGTTTGATTTTCATTAAAACTTTACAAAATATACTCTCTGTTTTAAATATGAGATGTATTAGTTTTTCTTGAAAAGTCAAACGTCCAAGTTTGACCAAAATTTTAGAGAAATATAGCGGTATCATTAGATTCATAGTGAAATGGATTTTCATATTTTATGTATTGAGTTGGATGTCCTTAACTTGGTCAAATTAATTTGACTTCTCAAACAGTTAATGCACCAAATAATTCAAAAAAAAAAACTATAAGGGATTTCTGCACGCCACTAGTGTATTTACTGCACACCGTTAGTGTGGATACCAAACTAAGCTTCAGTGCTATAACTGCAGGTGCAGTTGGGGGTCAGTGACATGTGGGCCCAACAGACGGCTCGCCCACATGTCACTAACCCCACTGCACCTGCAGTTACGACATCGAAGCAGCGTCCGTGGATACCACAGTAGCACCCTTCGGGCTACATGTGTCTGGTATTTTGCCAAGTTAGTAGAGACGGCTGTCTTTTCATGCACGCTACTAGTAGTAAAATCTTATATATGATTTATGCACTAGTGTGCGTCATGCTGCTGATACTGCAACTGTCGACGGGAGGTGCTTCGATGGCGACATGGAGGATGGAGCGGCAACTTGCTGGAAACGATAGGGTGATGACGGCTACATAAACGATGACAACGGGGTGCTGTAACGACCTGGTTCCAAAGCAAAGGTGGATCCAGGAGCCCTGCCAACATACACCAAACTACCATCACCAATAGAGGCACAAGCATAAGTGGGATGTCGTCGAGGGAGTGAGGGATCAGAGAGACCAAGGCTTTGCAAGCTGCCGTGAGCACCCGCGTGCGTTCCAGTCACCACGACACGATACAAGAACACCCACAATCAACGAGTGTCGTAGCATGACCGCATGCTCTGTAGGTGGTAAGGACCGGAGAGATGCAACCTCAGAGAGCACCGACAAACACGAATCTTGACTAGGGGCTCCGCCGCATGAGATCAAAATGATTAGTGAGTTGGGGAGGAACCTTGCGCCACCCTCGAGGAAAGATGAACTGAGACACACGAAGAGCACAAAGCTCGCCGCAACACAACGGTCACCATGGGAGGAAACCGAAAAGGCACAAAAATAGGGCGTCGACATCGAGGCACCACATGGTAGGCAAGAGGAGTGGTTGTCGTCATTCAAAAGGAGGCAAGACAAGTATAGATACACTCAAGACCACACGTCCAAGGAGGTTTACGACATAGGGGAGCAACATCATGGTCACTCAAGTACGAGATTCGACCAGATATTTCTCCAAGAGCACACTGAAAATCAGCAACACACAGCCACATGGATACATTGGGAGTCAAAGGGCATGTTGGTTGTCATCTAAGAATTTGCCTGCATTGCATACATGTCCCAATTGTTGGAAATATGCCCTCAAGGCAATAATATTGTATTATTATATTTCTTTGTTCATAATTTAGAGTTTATATTCTATGTTATAACTGTTACGATCCTGGAATATGCAATTTAGTGGAAAATTCATATGCACGTGTGGAACGACAAACGGTAAAGTAAGATTCCTAGTCTCACCTCAAAGACTAGCTCAAGTGTTGTTGGTGATCATGTTTCCGGATCTTAGGATAATGTTAAGTGTTATGATAGTCATAAAAACAACATTGAGAGTATGATGTTAGAAGAACGATCATATTGAATCAACACAAACTTGTTTGTTATACTTTGAGATAATATCATCTAAAGTCGCTTGTTATAAAATGGAGTGTTAACGTGTGATTTAGTTCCTTAGATCATCAGAGTATCGTCTCTTCTTACCGTAAGACAAACTTTGGGGTTTCCCAAACATCATCTATAACACGGTGTTCATAACGACAACTTACAAGTTCATCAGAAAGTTTGACAAGGGACTAGATAGCTCGAGAGTGGAATTTTATCCTCCGACAATGCAGAGATATTCTTAGGGCCCTCTCAGTGTGACGACATCCATCATCGTCTAGCCAGACACAAGTGACTATGTCACGCGGATGCCGAAACATGCCAACAAGAAAGAAGAACAGAACCGGTATAATGAGGATGTGTATGACTCAAGAAGATACCGATATATCTCACCTCGGGTTTTGTAAAGTATCTTTAAGTAAATGGAATAACACTTGATAACCAAGGGTTCACTCGAATGTCATTCGTGTACTCATAGGGATCGATATGGATGTCCACGGTTCTGCTATCGATCATTGAACAAAGGGTTTTGTTCATGTATGTGCTTTATCGAACCTACAGGGTCAGAAGCTTAAGGTAATCATGGTCTGCTGAGTGTTAGGAAATAATGAGAATATATTTATGAAATAGTTTCATTAATATTCAGAATAGTTTCGAGAGGATCCAGAAGTGTTCTGGGGTCATCGAAAGGGTTTCATAGTTTATGGGGCAATACATGTATTTCCGATCAATAATATATAGGTGGAAAATATTTCTGGACATGTTAAATTAATAATAAAAATCTCTAATAATAGTAAGGAGGATTTTATATATAATTAAATATCAACGAGCTTTAAATGCCAAGTGGTGGATGGATAATTGGGCCACAAGGGTCCAATAGGGGGAGGCAACCCCTTTTCCAACTTGGGAGGCCGAATTGGAGTGGGGGGAGGAGGAGGACCGACGCAAGAAGGGAGGCCTCCCCCTTGCGGAGTCCCCTCCCCTCCCCCCTACACCTATATATACTAGACGATTTTGCCCATTGAGACATACAAGTTTTTGGAGCCTCCTCTAGCTCTTCAGTTCTAGTTCTAGTTGGTCCTAGTCGATCTAATTAGAGCTAGACCTAAATCCTCTAATCCTCAGAATTAAAAGCCATGTGTGATTCTTATCTCTTTCGTCTAATTCTCCAGTGACGATTAGCTCTGGACGACAAAGTGCTTCCGGATCGTGAAGACCGTACATTTGCAATCTGTAGAGAAGTCATGCTTTCGGTGTTCTATTTGAGGGATCGTTCATTGATGGTTCGAGGAACTCCAAGTACAATTTATACTGACTTGTCTTCTTCCGTTGCAACTCAAAGTTGGTAAAGATCAGGTCCAAACCGTTATTGCTGAAGGAAATATGCCCTAGAAGCAATAATAAAGTTATTATTTATTTCCTTATATCATGATAAATGTTTATTATTCATGCTAGAATTGTATTAATCGGAAACTTAGTACATGTGTGAATACATAGACAAAACAAATTGTCCCTAGTATGCCTCTACTAGACTAGCTCATTGATCAAAGATGGTTATGTTTCCTAGCCATAGACATGAGTTGTCATTTGATCAACAGGATCACATCATTAGGAGAATGATGTGATGGACAAGACCCATCCGTTAGCTTAGCAACTTGTTCGTTTAGTTTTACTGCTATTGCTTTCTTCATGACTTATACATGTTCCTATGACTATGAGATTATGCAACTCCCGAATACCGGAGGAACATCTTGTGTGCTATCAAACGTCACAACATAATTGGGTGATTATAAAGATGCTCTACAGGTGTCTCCGAAGGTGTTTGTGGTGTTGGCATAGATCGAGAATAGGATTTTTCACTCCGAGTGTCGGAGAGGTATCTCTGGGCCCTCTCGGTAATACACATCATAATAAGCCTTGCAAGCAAATGACTAATGAGTTAGTCACGAGATGATGTATTACGGAATGAGTAAAGAGACTTGCCGGTAATGATATTGAACTAGGTATGATGATACCGATGATCGAATCTCGAGCAAGTAACATACCGATGACAAAGCGAACAACGTATGTTGTTATGCGGTTTGACCGATAAAGATCTTCGTAGAATATGTAGGAACCAATATGAGCATCCAGGTTCCGCTATTGGTTATTGACCGGGGATGAGTCTCAGTCATGTCTACATAGTTCTCAAACCCGTAGGGTCCGCACGCTTAACGTTCGATGAAGATCGGTATTATGAGTTTATGTGTTTTGATGTACCGAAGGTAGTTCGGAGTCCCGGATGTGATCACGGACATGACGAGGAGTCTCAAAATGGTCGAGATATAAAGATTGACTAGAGGGG
>LR738714.1:487504792-487577300 GCA_902687465.1 Secale cereale | reverse complement strand
GGGGGGGGGAGCGCACGGCCTGCCCTGGCCGGCCCTCTCTCTTTATTAAGGCCCATGTGGCCCATTAGTTCTCCCGGGGGGAGGGGGGTCCGGTAACCCTCCGACACTCCGGTTTTCTCCGAAATCACCCGGAACATTTCCGGTGTCCGAATATAGTCGTCCAATATATCAATCTTTATGTCTCGACCATTTTGAGACTCCTCGTCATGTCCGTGATCACTTCCGGGACTCCGAACTACCTTCGGTACATCAAAACACATAAACTCATAATACCGATCGTCATCGAACGTTAAACGTGCGGACCCTATGGGTTCGAGAACTATGTAGACATGACCGAGACTCATCTCCGGTCAATAACCAATAGCGGAACCTGGATGCTCATATTGCTTCCTACATATTCTACGAAGATCTTTATCGGTCAAACCGCATAACAACATACGTTATTCCCTTTGTCATCGGTATGTTACTTGCCCGAGATTCGATCGTCGGTATCATCATACCTAGTTCAATCTCGTCACCGGCAAGTCTCTTTACTCGTTCCGTAATACATCATCTCGTGACTAACTCATTAGTCATTTTGCTTGCAAGGCTTATTATGATGTGTATTACCGAGAGGGCCCAGAGATACCTCTCCGACACTCGGAGTGACAAATCCTATTCTCGATCTATGCCAACACCACAAACACCTTCGGAGACACCTGTAGAGCATCTTTATAATCACCCAGTTATGTTGTGACATTTGATAGCACACAAGGTGTTCCTCCGGTATTTGGGAGTTGCATAATCTCATAGTCATAGGAACATGTATAAGCCATGAAGAAAGCAATAGTAGTAAAACTAAACGAACAAGTTGCTAAGCTAACGGATGGGTCTTGTCCATCACATCATTCTCCTAATGATGTGATCCTGTTGATCAAATGACAACTCATGTCTATGGTTAGGAAACATAACCATCTTTGATCAATGAGCTAGTCTAGTAGAGGCATACTAGGGACACTTTGTTTTTGTCTATGTATCCACACATGTACTAAGTTTCCGGTTAATAAAATTATAGCATGAATAATAAACATTTATCATGATATAAGGAAATACAAATAACAATTTTATATTTTCCTCTAGGGCATATTTCCTTCAGTCTCCTACTTGAACTAGAGTCAATAATCTAGATTACATAGTAATGATTCTAACACCCATGGAGTCTTGGTGTTGATCATGTTTTGCTCATGGAAGAGGCTTAGTCAACGGGTCTGCGACATTCAGATCCGTATGTATTTTGCAAATTTCTATGTCTCCCTCCTTGACTTGACCGCGGATGGAATTGAAGCGTCTCTTGATGTGCTTGGTTCTCTTGTGAAATCTAGATTCCTTCGCCAAGGCTATTGCTTCAGTGTTGTCACAAAAGATTTTCATTGGACCCGATGCACTAGGTATTACACCTAGATCAGATATGAACTCCTTCATCGAGACTCCTTCATTTGCTGCTTCCGAAGCAGCTATGTACTCCGCTTCACACGTAGATCCCGCCACGACGCTCTGCTTGGAACTGCACCAACTAACAGCTCCACCGTTCAATAAAAATACATATCCGGTTTATGACTTAGAGTCATCCGGATTAGTGTCAAAGCTTGAATCGACGTAACCATTTACGACGAGCTCTTTGTCACCTCCATAAACGAGAAACATATCCTTTGTCCTTTTTAGGTACTTGAAGATGTTCTTGAGCGCTATCCAGTGATCCACTCGTGGATTATTTTGGTACCTCCCTGCTAAACTTATAGCAAGGCACACATCAGGTCTAGTACATAGCATTGCATACATGATAGATCCTATGGCTGAGGCATAGGGAATGACTTTCATTTTCTCTCTATCTTCTGAAGTGGTCGGGCATTGAGTCTTACTCAACTTCACACCTTGTAACACATGCAAGAACCCTTTCTTTGACTGATCCATTTTGAACTTCTTCAAAACTTTATCAAGGTATGTGCTTTGTGAAAGTCCAATTAAGCGTCTTGATCTATCTCTATAGATCTTGATGCCTAATATATAAGCAACTTCACTGAGGTCTTTAATTGAAAAATTCTTATTCAAGTATCCTTTTATGCCATCCAGAAATTCTATATCATTTCCAATCAAAAATATGTCATCCACATATAATACCAGAAATGCTACAGAGCTCCCACTCACTTTCTTCTAAATACAGGCTTCTCCAAAAGTCTGTATAAAACCATATGCTTTGATCACCTCATCAAAGCGTATATTCCAACTCCGAGATGCTTGCACCAGTCCATAGATGGATCGCTGGAGCTTGCTCACTTTGTTAGCACCTTTAGGATCGACAAGACCTTCTGGTTGCATCATATACAACTCCTCTTTCAGGTATCCATTAAGGAATCCAGTTTTGACATCCATTTGCCAGATTTCATAATCATAAAATGCGGAAATCGCTAACATGATTCGGACAGATTTAAGCATCGCTACAGGTGAGAAAGTCTCATCGTAGTCAATGCCTTGAACTTGTCGAAAACCTTTCGCAACAAGTCGAGCTTTGTAGACAGTAACATTACCATCGGCGTTTGTCTTCCTCTTGAAGATCCATTTATTTTCAATGGCTTGCCGACCATCGGGCAAGTCAACCAAAGTCCACACTTTGTTCTTATACATGGATCCCATCTCAGATTTCATGGCCTCAAGCCATTTTGCGGAATCTGGGCTCATCATCGCTTCCTCATAGTTCGTAGGTTCATCATGGCCTAGTAACATGACTTCCAGAACTGGGTTACCGTACCACTCTAGCGCGGAACGTACTCTGGTTGACCTATGAGGTTCAGTAGTAACTTGATCCGAAGTTTCATGATCATCATCATTAGCTTCCTCGCTGGTTGGTGTAGGAATCACTTGAACTAGTTTCTGTGATGTACTACATTCCAATTTGGGAGAAGGTACAATTACCTCATCAAGTTCTACTTTCCTACCACTCACTTCTTTCGAGAGAAACTCCTTCTCTAGAAAGGATCCATTCTTAGCAACGAATATCTTGCCTTCGGATCTGTGATAGAAGGTGCACCCAACAGTTTCCTTTGGGTATCCTATGAAGACACATTTTTCCGACTTGGGTTCAAGCTTATTAGGTTGAAACTTTTTCACAAAAGCATCGCAACCCCAAACTTTAAGAAATGACAACTTTGGTTTCTTGCCAACCCGCAGTTCATAAGGCGTCGTCTCAATGGATTTAGATGGTGCCCTATTTAACGTGGATGCAACTGTCTCTAAAGCATAACCCCAAAACGATAGTGGTAAATCGGTAAGAGACATCATAGATCGCACCATATCTAATAAAGTACGGTTATGACGTTCGGACACACCATTACGCTGTGGTGTTTCGGGTGGCGTGAGTTGTGAAACTATTCCACATTGTTTCAAATGAAGACCAAACTCGTAACTCAAATATTCGCCTCCACGATCAGATCGTAGAAACTTTATTTTCTTGTTACGATGATTCTCTACTTCACTCTGAAATTGTTTGAACTTTTCAAATGTTTCAGACTTGTGTTTCATCAAGTAGATATACCCATATATGCTCAAATCATTAGTGAAGGTCAGAAAATAAGGATACCCGCTGCGAGCCTCAACACTCATCGGTCCACATACATCAGTATGTATGATTTCAAACAAATCTGTTGCTCGCTCCATTGTTCCGGAGAACGGAGTTTTAGTCATCTTGCCCATGAGGCATGGTTCACAAGCACCAAGTGATTCATAATCAAGTGATTCCAAAAGTCCATCAGCATGGAGTTTCTTCATGCGCTTTACACCAATATGACCTAAACGGCAGTGCCACAAATAAGTTGCACTATCATTATCAACCTTGCATCTTTTGGCTTCAATATGATGAATATGTGTATCACTACGATCGAGATCCAACAAGAATAGACCACTCTTCAAGGGTGCATGACCATAAAAGATATTACTCATATAAATATAACAACCATTATTCTCTGATTTAAATAAATAACCGTCTCGCAACAAACAAGATCCAGATATAATGTTCACGCTCAACGCTGGGACCGAATAACAATTATTCAGGACTAAAATTACTCCCGATGGTAGATGTAGAGGTAGCGTGCCGACGACGATGACATCGACTTTGGAACCATTTCCCACACGCATCATCACCTCATCCTTAGCTAATCTTCATTTAATCTGTAGCCCTTGTTTCGAGTTACAAATATTACAATCGAACCAGTATCAAATACCCAGGTGCTAATACGAGCATTAGTAAGGCACACATCAATAACATGTATATCAAATATACCCTTGTTCACTTTGCCATCCTTCTTATCTGCCAAATACTTGGGGCAGTTCCGCTTCCAATGTCCAGTCCCTTTGCAGTAGAAGCACTCAGTTTCAGGCTTGGCTCCAGACTTGGGTTTCTTTGCGGGAATAGCAACTGTCTTGCTATTCTTCTTGAAGTTCCCCTTCTTTCCCTTGCCCTTTTTCTTGAAACTAGTGGTCTTGTTAACCATCAACACTTAATGCTCCTTTTTGATTTCTACCTCCGCAGCTTTGAGCATAGCGAAGAGCTCGGGAATTGTCTTTTGCATCCCTTGCATATTATAGTTCATCACGAAGCCTTTATAGCTTGGTGGCAGTGATTGAAGAACTCTATCAATAACACTATCTTCGTCAACTTTGCAACCAAGTTGGGTCATATGATTGTAGTACCCCAGACATTCTGAGCAAGTGTTCACTGATAGAACTGTTCTCCTCTATCTTGCAGCTATAGAACTTATTGGAGACTTCAAATCTCTCAATTCGGGCATTTGCTTGAAATATTAACTTCAACTCTTGGAACATCTCATATGCTCCATGACGTTCAAAATGTCGTTGAAGTCTCGATTCTAAGCCGTAAAGCATGGCACACTGAACTATCGAGTAGTCATCCGAACGAGCTTGCCAGACGTTCATAACGTCCGGAGTTGCTCCTGCAGCAGGCGTGTCACCTAGTGGTGCTTCCAGGACATAATTCTTTTGTGCAACAATGATGATAATCCTCAAGTTACGGACCCAATACGTGTAGTTGCTACCATCATCTTTCAACTTAGCTTTCTCTAGGAATGCATTAAAATTCAAGGGAACGGTAGCACATGCCATTGATCTACAACAACATAGATATGCAAAAACTATCAGGACTAAGTTCATGATAAATTAAAGTTCAATTAATCATATCACTTAAAGAACTCCCACTTAGATAGACATCCCTCTAGTCATCTAAATGATCACGTGATCCAAATCAACTAAACCATGTCCGATCATCACGTGAGATGGAGTAGTTTTCAATGGTGAACATCTTATGTTGATCATATCTACTATATGATTCACGCTCGACCTTTCGGTCTCAAGTGTTCCGAGGCCATGTCTGTACATGCTAGGCTCGTCAAGTTTAACCCGAGTATTCTGCATGTGCAAAACCGTCTTACACCCGTTGTATTTGAACGTAGAGCTTATCACACCCGATCATCACATGGTGTCTCGGCACGACAAACTTTCGCAACGGTGCATACTGAGGGAGAACACTTGTACCTTGAAATTTTGTAAGGGATCATCTTATAATGCTACTGCCGTACTAAGCAAAATAAGAAGCATAATATGATAAAAATCACATGCAATCAAAATATGTGACATGATATGGCCATCATCATCTTATGCTTTTGATCTCCATCTCCAAAGCATCATCATGATCTCCATCGTCACCGGCTAGACACCATGATCTTCATCGTAGCGTCATGGTCATCTCGCCAACTATTGCTACTACTACTATCGCTAACTCATAGTGATGAAGTAAATCAATTACATGGCCTTTGCAATTCATACAATAAAGAGACAACCATTAGGCTCCTGCCGGTTGCCGATAACTTTACAAAACATAATCATCTCATACAATAACGTATAACTCATCACATCTTGACCATATCACATCACAACATGCCATGCAAAAACAAGTTAGGCGTACTCTACTTTGTTGTTGCAAGTTTTACGTGGCTGCTACGGGCTTAGCAAGAACCGTTCTTACCTACGCATACAAAACCACAACGATTTTTCGTCAAGTGTGCTGTTTTAACCTTCACAAGGACCGGGCGTAGCCACACTCGATTCAACTAAAGTGAGAGAGACAGACACCCGCCAGTCACCTTTAAGCAATGAGTGCTTGTAACGGTGAAACCATTCTCGCGTAAGCGTACGCGTAATGTCGGTCCGGGCCGCTTCCTCTCACAATACTGCCAAATCAAAGTATGACATGCTGCTAAGCAGTATGACTATTATTGATATGTTGGACGGCTATATTCGGATGCTAGAAGTGTTCCGGGTGATTTCGGAGAAAACCGAAGTGCTTGAGGGTTACCGGAACCCCCCGGGAGAACTAATGGGCCACATGGGCCTTAGTGGAGAGAGAGAGGGCCGGCCCGGGCAAGCCGCGCGGCCCCTCCCCCTCTGGTCCGAATTGGACTAGGGAAGGGGGGGGGCGCCCCCCTTTCCTTCTCCCTCTCCTCCTTCCTTTCCCCCTCCTAGTAGGAGTAGGAAAGGGGAGTCCTACTCCTACTAGGAGGAGGACTCCTCCTCTCTCCCGCGCGCCCAAGGGCCGGCCGGCCTCCCCCTTGCTCCTTTATATACGGGGGCAGGGGGCACCCTAGAACACACAATTGAACATTAGTTTTAGCCGTGTGTGGTGCCCCCCTTCACAGATACACACCTCGGTCATATCGTTGCAATGCTTAGGCGAAGCCCTGCATCGGTAGCTTCATCATCACCATCACCATGCCGCCGTGCTGACGAAACTCTCCCGTGACACTCAACTGGATCAAGAGCTTGTGGGACGTCATCGAGCCGAACGTGTGTTGAACGCGGAGGTGCCGTACGTTCGGTGCTTGGATCGGTTGGATCACGAAGACGTTCGACTACATCAACCGCGTCACTAGACGCTTTCGCTTTCGGTCTACGAGGGTACGTAGACACACTCTCCCCGCTTGTTGCTATGCTTCTAGTAGATAGATCTTGCGTGATTGTAGGAGAATTTTTTCAAATACTATGTTCCCCAACAATGGCATCATGAGCCAGGTCCATGCGTAGATGATATGCATGAGTAGAACACAATGAGTTGTGAGCGATAATAGTCATACTGCTTACCAACATCTCATACTTTGATTCGGCAGTATTGTGAGATGAAGCGGCCCGGACTGACATTACGCGTACGCTTACGCGAGACTGGTTTCACCATTACGAGCACTCGTTGCTTAAAGGTGACCGGCGGGTGTCTGTATCTCTCACTTTAGTTGAATCGAGTGTGACTACGCCTGGTCCATGTGAAGGTTAAAACAACACACTTGACGAAAACTCATTGTGGTTTTAATGCGTAGGTAAGAACAATTATTGCTAAGCCCGTAGCAGCCACGTAAAACTTGCAACAACAAAGTAGAGGAGGTCTAAGTTGTTTTTGCAGGGCATGCTGTGATATGATATGGTCAAGACGTGATGAGTTATACGTTATTGTATGAGATGATCATGTTTTGTAAATTATCGGCAACCGGCAGGAGCCTTATGGTTGTCTCTTTATTGTATGAATTGCAAAAGCCATGTAATTGCTCCACTTTATCACTATGCGTTAGCGATAGTACTAGTAGCAATAGTTGGCGAGACGACCACGACGCTACGATGAAGATCATGGTGGCAAGCCGGTGACGATGGAGATCATGACGATGCTTTGGAGATGGAGATCAAAAGCACAAGATGATGATGGCCATATCATGTCACATATTTTGATTGCATGTGATGTTTATCTTATTATGCTTCTTATTTTGCTTAGTATGGCGGTAGCATTATAAGATGATCCCTTACAAAATTTCAAGGTACAAGTGTTCTCCCTGAGTATGCACCGTTGCGACAGTTCGCCGTGCCGAGACGCCACGTGATGATCGGGTATGATAAGCTTTGTGTTCAAATACAACGGGTGTAAGACAGTTTTGCACATGCAGAATACTCGGGTTAAGACGAGCCTAGCATGTACATACATGGCCTCAGAACACTGGAGACCGAAAGGTCGAGCGTGAATCATATAGTAGATATGATGAACATAAGATGTTCACCATTGAAAACTACTCCATCTCACGTGATGATCATACATGGTATAGTTGATTTGGATCATGTGATCATTTAGATGACTTGAGGGATGTCAATCTAAGTGGGAGTTATTTAGTAATATGATTAATTGAACTTTAATTTATCATGAACTTAGTCCTGATAGGTTTTGCAAATTATGTTGTAGATCAATAGCTCGCGATGTAGCTCCGCGTTTATTTTTATATGTTCCTAGAGAAATATAAGTTGAAAGATGATAGTAGTAATGATGCGGACTTGTTCCGTGATCTGATGATTTTCCTCATTGCTGCAAAGAAAATTATGTCCTTGATGCACCGCTAGGTGACAGACCTATTGCAGGAGCAGATGCAGACGTTATGAACATTTTGACTAAAGCTCGGTACTTGATAGTTTAGTGCACCATGCTTTACAACTTAGAACCGGGACTTCAAAAATGTTTTGAATGCCACGGAGCATATAAGATGTTCCTAAGAGTTGAAATTGGTATTTCATACTCATGCCTGTATCAAGAGGTATGAGACCTCTGACAGTACTTTGCCTACAAGATGGAGGAGAATAGCTCAACCAGTGAGCATGTGCTCAGATTGTCTGGGTACTACAATTGCTTGAATCAAGTGGGAGTTAATCTTCCAGATAAGATAGTAATTGACAAAGTTCTCTAGGCACTATCTCCAAGTTACTAGAACTTCGTGATGAACTATAATATGCAAGGGGTGACGAAAGTAATTCCCGAGCTCTTCGCGATGCTGCAATCGACGAAGGTAGAAATCAAGAAAAAGCATCAAGTGTTGATGGTTGACAAGACCACTAGTTTCAAGTAAAAGTGCAAAGGAAAGGAAAGGGAACTTCAAGAAGAATGGCAAGCAAGTTGCTACTCCCATGAAGAAACCCAAAGCTAGACCCAAGCATGAAACTGAGTGCTTCTACTTCAAAGGAAATGGTCACTGGAAGTGGAATTACCCTAGAAACTTGGTGGATAAGAAGAATTGCAAAGTGAATAAAGCTATATTTGATATACATGTTATTGATGTGTACTTTACTAGTGTTTATAGCAACCCCTCGGTATTTGATACTGGTTCAGGTGATAAGAGTAGTAACTCAAAATGGGAGTTGCAGAATAAACAGAGACTAGTTAAGGGTGAAGTGACGATGTGTGCTGGAAGTGGTTCCAAGATTGATATGATCCTCATCGCACACTCCCTATACTTTCGGGGTTCGTGTTGAACCTAAATAAATGTTGTTTGGTGTTTACGTTGAGCATGAATTTGATTTGATCATGTTTATTGCAATACGTTTATTCATTTAAAGACAGAGGATAATTGTTGTTCTGTTTACATGAATAAAACCTTTGATGGTCATACACCCAATAAAAATAGTTTGTTGGATATCGGTCGTAGTGATACACATATTCATAATATTGAAGCCAAAAGATGCAAAGTTAATAATGATAGTGCAACTTATTTGTGGCACTGCCGTTTAGGTCATATTGGTGTAAAGCGCATGAAGAAAATCCATGCTGATGGGCTTTTGGAATCACTTGATTATGAATCATTTGATGCTTGCGAACCATGCCTCATGGGCAAGATGACTAAGTCTCCGTTCTCCGGAACGAAGGAGCGAGCAACTGACTTATTGGAAATAATACATACGGATGTATGCGGTCCGATGAGTGTTGAGGCTCACGGCAGGTATCGTTATTTTCTGACCTTCACAGATGATTTGAGCAGATATGGGTATATCTACTTGATGAAACATAAGTCTGAAACATCTGAAAAGTTCAAAGAATTTTAGAGTAAAGTGGAAAATCATCGTAACAAGAAAATAAAAGTTTCTGCGATCTGATCGCGGAGGCGAATATCTGAAGTTACGAGTTTGGCCTTCATTTAAAACAATGTGAAATAGTTTCACAACTCACGCCACCTGGAACACCACAGCGTAATGGTGTGTCCGAACGTCATAACCGCACTTTATTAGATATGGTGCGATCTATGATGTCTCTTACCGATTTACCACTATTGTTTTGGGGTTATGCATTAGAGACAACTGCATTCACGTTAAACATGGCACCATCTAAATCCGTTGAGACGACACCGTATGAACCGTGGTTTGGCAAGAAACCTAAGCTGTCGTTTCTTAAAGTTTGGGGAAGCGATGCTTATGTGAAAAAAAATTCAACCTGATAAGCTCGAACCCAAATTGGAGAAATGTGTCTTCATAGGATACCCAAAGGAAACTGTTGGGTACACCTTCTATCATAGATCCAAAGGCAAGATATTCGTTGCAAAAAATGGATACTTTCTAGAGAAGGAGTTTCTCTCGAAAGAAGTGAGTGGGAGGAAAGTGGAACTTAATGAGGTAATTGTACCTTCTCCCGAATTGGAAAGTAGTATATCATAGAAACTAGTTCTAATGATTCCTACACCAATCAGCGAGGAAGCTAATGGTGATGATCATGAAACTTCAGATCAAGTTACTACTGAACCTCGTAGGTTAACCAGAATGTGTTCCGCGCCAGAGTGGTACAGTAAACTGGTTCTGGAAGTCATGTTACTAGACCATGGTGAACCTACGAACTATGAGGAAGCAATGATGATCCTAGATTCCGCAAAATGGCTCGAGGCCATGAAATCTGAGATGGGATCCATGTATGAGAACAAAGTGTGGACTTTGGTTAACTTGCCCGATGATCGGCAAGCCATTGAAAATAAATGGATATTTAAGAGGAAGACTGACGCTGATGGTAATGTTACTGTCTACAAAGCTCGACTTGTTACGAAAGGTTTTCGACAAGTTCAAGGTGTTGACTACGATGAGATTTTCTCACTCGTAGAGATGCTTAAGTCTGTCCGAATCATGTTAGCAATTTCCACATTTTATGAAATCTGGCAAATGGATAACAAAACTGCGTTCTTTATTGGATTTATTAAAGAAGAGTTGTATATGATGCAACCAGAAGGTTTTGTCAATCTTAAAGGTGCGAACAAAATGTGCAAGCTCCAACGATCCATCTATGGACTGGTGCAAGCATCACGGAGTTGGAATATACGCTTTGATAAGTTGATCAAAGCATATAGTTTTATACAGACTTGCGGTGAAGCCTGTATTTAGAAGAAAGTGAGTGGGAGCACTACAACCTTTCTGATAAGTATATGTGAATGACATATTGTCGATCAGAAATGATGTAGAATTTTCTGGAAAGCATAAAGGAGTGTTTGAAAGGAGTTTTTCAAAGAAAGACCTCGGTGAAGCTGCTTACATATTGAGCATCAAGATCTATAGAGATAGATCAAGACGTTTGATAAGTTTTTTCAATGAGTACATACCTTGACAAGTTTTTGAAGTAGTTTAAAATGGAACAGTCAAAGAAAGAGTTCTTGCATGTGTTCCAAGGTGTGAAGTTGAGTAAGACTCAAAGCCCGACCACGGCAAAAGATAGAGAGAGATTGAAAGTCATTCCCTATGCCTCAGCCATAGGTTCTATAAAGTATGCCATGCTGTATACCAGACCTATTGTATGACCTGCCCTGAGTTTGGCAAGGGAGTACAATTTTGATCTAGGAATAGATCACTGGACAACGGTCAAAATTATCCTTAAAGGACTAAGGAAATATTACTCGGTTACGGAGGAGATAAATAGTTCGTCGTAAAGAGTTAAGTCAATGCAAGCTTTGACACCGATCTAGATGACTCTGAGTCTCGATCTGGATACATATTAAAAGTGGGAGCATTTAGCTAGAGTAGCTCCGTGCAGAGCATTGTAGACATAGAAATTTGCAAAATACATACGGATCTGAATGTGACAGACCCATTGAAAAAACCTCTCTCACAAGCAAAACATGATCACACCTTAGTACTCTTTGGGTGTTAATCACATGGCGATGTGAACTAGATTACTGACTCTAGTAAACCTTTTGGGTATTGGTCACATGGCGATGTGAACTATAAAGTGTTAAATCACATGAGGATGTGAACTATTGGTTGTCGGCGTTCTGGGAATGCGGGTACCCAGACTTGCGTGCCTGCGGCCCAGAGTGTGGCTCATTAGGCGGCCTGGTACGACCCAACCTCATCAGCAACAACTCAAGACCCTCGTGAGGGGCCGAGCCTCGCGAGGCGGACAACGCAAGACCTCTTCTGGGGCAGCCTCACTAGGCTGTCTCCTAAGGAGCAGAGATATCAAGGCAAGGGCCACCTCAAGAGGCCCTCGTGACGTGAGTAGTGATGACCAAGGCCAGGCGGGCGCCAGCGGGCGCATGGTGCCAATTTCCTCTTTGGTGCTAAAGGAGCAGGCACAAGCGAGGAGTCCCGAGGCGTTAGGCAAAGGTTTCCATATCGGTGCAACAAGACCAAGACCAGCAGGACGACAAAGCAGAGGTCATCGCAGAGCCCACGGCGGCGTCACTGCCAGAGCCTTTGGCAGGCGAAGACCACCTTTTTTCAGGATAGCTTGTACTAGCTGCCCCCTTCAAAATTGGCTGTTGTGGGATCCCTTCCCGCTCAATATTTGGGAAGAGGACCTGGACCTCTATAAATAGGACTAGCCACCACCATAGAAAGGGATCGGGTCATTGAGACCGCCCACACACCCACAAGCTCACTCGAGCACAAGAACACCTCTCCTCAGGAGGCTGTTCTTCCCATGTACTAGTTCTTCCTCAAGCTACAAGGCAATCCACCGCACCACACTGGATTAGGGTATTACACCACAACGGTGGCCCGGACCAGTATAAACATTGTGTCCCTTGTCCTTCGGGTCTGACGAGCTAGGCCTAGGGATCGGCGAGTAGACGAGCTAGGGCGGAAGGAGAGATCTTCGTGCGCACCCCAGAGTTCGAACCACAAGGGTTTTGCCAGAACCCGAGATCCGACATTTGGTGCGCCAGGTAGGGGGGTGCCGAAACTTCCCTTCCGTTGATCCGCGCTCTGTCGTCCACCGGTCCCATGGCCGACGCCCGTAGAGCCCGTGCTGAGCGGCGGGCTGCCCTCGCCGCCTGCGTCGCTCAGACAGCTCCTGCCGGCGGACCGCCCCGTCGTGCTCCATCGCCTGCTGCCAACGCCGCCACCGGCCCGACGCGACATGAACAACATGCCTCGTCCCTTCACCCCTCCGTGCGGCGAGACGGACGCATCGCGACCCCGTCACTGACCCTAGCGGTCTTGTCGTCCCATGCTCGTCGCGGACCCACGGACGCGCAGGCTGCATTGCTCATGGCACGCGAGCTCCTGTGCTACTGCCCCGTCGACGACTTCTACGAAGAATGGCTCGACTACATCATCGAGCTTGTCAGCGCCGCTGGGGGATCTCCAGCACCGTCCCTTCCGCTACCTCGTCCGCTTCCCCGTGCGGACGACGTGGCCCATGAAGCTCCTTTGCTACCTCTGCGTCAAGGCATCGTCCAAGAATCAAGGCACGTGGCCCCGCAGCATGATCACCCACGTGCGGCGCCAGTGCACGAAGAAGGAAGCTGCCAAGAGATCCAGCAGCCTCGCGGAGGAGCGCTAGCGCTCCCTCCACTGCCGCATCGAGACCGCGCGCCCCCCACCGTGGTGGCGCACGAGGACCAAGGCCAAGTTCCGCCTCCCCGACAAGCTCCGGTGTCGACAATGGGCTGCAAGGCCCTCGCCCTCGAGCTGCGCAACGTCAACTGGCCTGTGAAGTTCAAGCCCGACCTGCCTCCATGCTATGATGGTACCCCTGACCCTGCAGAGTTCCTGCAGCTCTACGAGCTGAGCATCAAAGCGTCCGGCGGCAACGAGAAGATCATGGCGAACTGGTTCCCCATGGCCCTCAAAGATGGCGCGCGCTCGTGGCTCCTGAACCTGCCCGCGGGATCGATCTCCACCTGGAGCGAGATGCGCAAGCAGTTTATCGCCAACTTCCAGGGCACCCGAGACCGCCCCCCGGCCGCGGGTGACCTGCGGCGTATCAAGCAACAACCAGGAAAAACCCTACAGAAGTTCATCCAATGCTTCAATAGCGTCCGCGTCAAGATCCCCAAGGTCACGGACGAGGCCATCAACATTCTTAGATGGTGTCCGCGATGTCAAGATGAAGGAGGAGCTCGCCATCCACGAAGATCTATGCATGTCCCTTGAGCTATTCAACCTCGTGACCAAGTGCGTCAGAGCTAAGGAGGGGCGCCTCTCCCTCGTCGAGCTCCCCGCTGCAGAACCTGAAGACAAGAAGGCCAAGAGCAAGGACGTAAAGCGCAAAGGAGCGGCAGTGCTTGCGGCTGAGCCGGAGATGAAGCACGACCGCGACTACCCGGAGTCGTCCAAGAGCAGCCGGCTGTTTTGCGCCTTCCACAACGTGCACAACCACAACACCCTTGACTGTCAAGAGCTCAGGGCCCTCCGCGAAGGACGCGTCAGCCAACGCCCCGAGCGTAGCAACCGTGGCTACGACCATGGAGGAAGTCGGACCGGGGGACGCTGGGATGACCGCGGCCCCCGTCAGGAGTGGCATGATCAACCTCGGGAGGACCACTGGCGCGATCAGCCTTGTGAGGATGCATGGAGGGACCAGCCTTGTGAGGGCGCCTCGAGAGATTAGCCTCGTGAGGACCGCCCCCAGGGCAAGGCTGGCCTTCCACCTCTGCCGCCACCAAGGAGGAACGACGACCAGGACGAGGGGGCCGGGGGCTTCCAGGAGCCTCACGCCATCGCGTGCATCTTGGGCGGAGCATAGGCCCCAGCCTCTCAACACCTCTTCAAGCAGTTCGCCCGGGAAGTAAACGCGGCTCTCCCCAAGCTCGAGGCTACGCGCCCACTCAGGTGGTCCAAGTGCCCCATCACCTTCAGTTCAGCAGACCAGCTCAAGTGCATGGCTATGGCCGGCGCCCTCCCGATGCTTTGTTTGCTCGTCATCAGCAACATCCAAGTTACCAAGACTCTCATCGACGGTGGCCTAGGGCTCAATGTCCTATCCGTCGAGACGTTCGGCAGCCTCCAAGTACCATACAATCAGTTACTGCCTACCAAGCCCTTCCCCGGAGTGACTGACGGCTCCACCACCCCCATAGGGTAGGTCCACCTGCCTGCACCTTCGGCACTCGCGACAACTTTCACACTGAGCTCATCGACTTTGACATCGCGCACATCCATCTTCATGGCAGTGACTCACCACGACTACAATGTCCTGAAGATGCCGGGGAGTGGCAGCATCATCACCATCGCTTGTGAAGAGAAGGACGCAGTATGCTCACTCGAGCGCGCTTACCAGGCAGCAGCGGTCGAGGATCCAGACAACGACAACATCATCTACCCTCCTGAGGCCGTCCCCAAGAAGAAGAAGAAGAAGCTGCTCGCCCTGGAGCCTCATGAGGTTGCAGCACCTGGTGGCAGCACCTCAGGACCTGCACCTAGGGAGGGGCCGCCTCCCTTCCTCGCATAGGAAGGCGCGCCTGGCACCCCCCTCAGGCTGGGCTCGGGGCCTCTCCTCTGGAGGGCCTCTGACTTAGCCAATGTCACGAGGGAGGCGCTCGGGCACCATGTGGAGGAGTGCTTCACCACACGTTTACCTCCGGAGGCCTCAAGGCGTGAGGCACCAAGCACTCATGAATCCATGAGCCAGACCATTGAAGACCTACATGTGCCAAGGGCAATGCGGGGCGAGCGCCGCCCGGCGCCCCGGAGTGCAGTTATCGCCCCAGGCTCATGCGACCGAGTACGCGTCTCCATCAACGTCCCCGCACTCAACATGATCGCATCTCAGGAGCTCCACTGGCCTTCTCAGGTGGGCCGAAGCGAGGGCCCCCCTAATAGCTACGTTCGCATGCCTTTCGGCCTGCCAAACCAAGTGACCCTGCACCAACGCCACATGCGGGAAGTCCTGGCGACTCGCAAGGCCAGGCATCAGGAGATCCTGGAAGAGGTGGCCTCGGTTCTCTGCGAAATCTAGGAACCCCCGGAGCCTCACGGGGCGCCGGAGCCAGGTGATACGTCCAAAACATATCTATAATTTCTGCTTGCTCCATGCTTCTTTTGTGTGATATTGCTATGATATTGATGCACTTCCATGCACTTTTGATCATATTTGGACTAACCTATTAACTCAGTGCACCATAGTGCCAGTTCCTGTTCTCTGCTGTTTTTCTATTTCAGGTTTCCCCCATATTAAAAGTGCTCCAAAAATTCCAGGAAAAATATAGGAAAAATTAGCGTACAGGAAGCTTCGCGAAGAACCAAAGATGGGCCAGAGGGGAGCCAGGGGAGGCCCAGGCGGCCACCTGGCGTGGCCCCACCCCTGGCCGCGCCAGGGGGGCTCCTGGGGCCCCTGCTCCGCCTCTGGCTGCCCCCCTTCGCATATATATCCCTCTCGTCCCGAAATCCTCGAGGACAGAACCCTTTTTCGCGATCTCGCCTCTGTTCCGCCGCCGCAGCGCTTCCAAGATCGGGAGCATCAGGAGAACTCTTCCCGGCACCCTGCCGGAGGGGAGAACCACCACCGGGAGCTTCTCCACCACCATGGACGCTTCCCGGATGAGTCGTGAGTAGTCCACCTTGGACCATGGGTCCATGATCAGTAGCTATGTGATGTTCTCCTCCCCTCTTTGCTCTTCATGGTTTAGACCTCGTGAGCTGCCCTACATGATCGAGGCACATATGTAATCTTTCTGCTGTTGCTTTGCTGAGTTTGCTGGGATCTGATGGATTATGATACTATGTTCAGATTGTGTTTGAGTAATATATTTGATTCACCTCTTTTATATCTTTGTTCTTGAGTAATTCTTGCATGTTCTCCATTGCTGTTTATTGCTTTGGCCCAGTAGTAGGTAGTAACTCCAAGAGGGAGCGTTATGCTTGATTGTCGGTTCATGCCCCCTGATGACTAGCTTGAGTGACAGAAACATGAGTCTAGGGGATGTGCTGTTGCCACAAGGGAGAAAACAACGGTGCTTGTACTTGCGGGTGCAAGGATTGTTTACTTTACACAAAGTTCTTTTAATGCAGTTGTCTGTTGCTTTGAGTTTACACTTTGGGTGGGATTCGCAACTTAATACCAGCGAGATGTTCTGGATAGATATCTCAAGGTGGATGATTAGTAGTAGATGCAGATGGATTTCGGTCTACTTGCCTTGGCGTACTGCCCATGCTTTTGAGCCTCTACCTTTCTTTGCAGCATAGTTAGCATTGGTTTGCGCACATAATCCTGTCAATTGCCCAGCTGTAATTTGTTTACCTCGCTTTGCTGTTTTATCGTCTTTTGGGAGAGAGACATCACTAGTGAACATCATGGGACCCCGGTCCATATTACCACCGCTGATCACACCTTCTATTTACTTCCTGTTTTTATTTCCTAGTTGCAGTCATAGCTATCATTATTATCTCTTGTGTTTGATCCTTTGTAAACAACAAGGCCAGAGGGATTGACAACCTCTCTGTACTCGTTGGGAGCAAAGTTATCTGTATCTGTGTGCAGGTCCCGTCAACCGCTAAGTTTCTGGCGCCATTGACACCTACTTGTCGACCCTCGGAGTCTCACGGGATTCGATCCTTGGTATCTTTGCCAAGGGAAATTTGCCGCTACGCTACATCTCAACCTTCCACTTGGGGTAACCAACGAGGGGCGAGAAGCCATCAAGCAAGTTTCTGGCGCCGTTGCCGGGGACTCCACTCTTCAAGATAGGGGAGTTGCACGCTATCTTTTATCTTTGCTTTTTAGTCTTGTTAGTTTACCTTTCAGTTTTTGCTTTAGTGTCCCTTACCAAAAATCACAAAAATAGTTATCTTGCTTGCTGCTGCTATGGGTTCCACCAAAAACACTAAGTGGGAGGAGTACACCCCTTCTTCCATCACGCCAATCACCACTGTCGGGATCTACAAAATTAATAAACCTTGTGATTATGTTAGTTTTAATGGAGAGTTATGCCCATGGCATGGTCTTCCAGGAAAAAAAGTATGAGCCTATGTTTAAAGTTGCTCCCACACTTCCCCAAACTTGGGAAGACGTCCAAACTCTTATAATAGAGAGCAATTCAAACAAAGAAGATGACACAACAATTCTGCTCAATAATGATAAAATTGATTTTGATAATTGTAGTCTCTCATAAGTTGTCACCTTTTTACAAAGAATGGCTAAAGATCCCCACACTAGCACACTTAATCTTGCCTTCACGGAGCATATCACTAATGCTCTTATCAAAGCTAGGGAGGAGAAGCTTAGGGTAGAAGCCTCCATACCTAGAAAGCTAGAAGATAGTTGGGATCCTATGATTAAAATTAAGTTGAATAACTTCTCTTGCCATGCTTTATGTGATGTTGGAGATAGTACCTCCGTTATGCCCAAAAGAACGTATGATATGTTTGCATTGAAACATTTTGATCCTTGTTCTTTTGGTGTTAGTCTTGTTGATTCTTCCGTAAAGAAACCTTTGGGGAAGATCGACGATGTTCTTATCATTGTCAATGACAATTATGTTCCCGTTGATTTTACTATTATGGATATTGAATGTGAACCTTCATGTCCAATTATTTTGGGACATCCTTTTCTTCGCACCGTTGGTGCTATCATTGACATGAAAGAGGGGAATATAAAATTCCAATTCCCTCTCAAGAAAGTGATGGAAAACTTCCCTAGAAAGAAGATTAAGTTTCCTTTTGAGTCCGTTACACGGGCTAGCTATTCTCTTACTCTTGATAAAACTTGATCTTCTCTTTTTGCATCATGCCTAGCTTAGGCAGCCCACAACGAATTAGGTTTTATTTTGCTTTTGTTGTGTCTTGATGTTTGTTACTACAGTAGCATCATCATTGTATCTTTTCTTTTCAGCTTTGTGCCAAGTTTAGCCTTCGATTGCAAGAAAGTTCAAAAGTTGTGACGTGCTGTCCAGAAAACAGATTCTGTCCTTGGACAGAAAAATTCGAATAAAATCACCAGATCATCTTTTTGGTCTGAATTCTTTTGACAGCGTGCTCTATACAATTGGCTTTCGAGCGTCTGTTCTGAGTTTTTTGATTTGAGTTGCAGAAGTGCCCCGAAAAAATTATTTACTACCTGCTGGTCTGTTTTTCACAGATTTTGTCCTGTTTTGCCTTTTCTTCGTTTTGCAAACCTTGAGCTTGCTTTTTCTTTGCAAAAACCTTTTGGCAATCTTGAGAAACAGTAGCTCTTCAAGATTATTTTTATTTCCAGTAGGGAAAAATTATTTTATTGTGGGTACTAACCTCGCTAATCAGATTATGATGAGTTATGTATGAAGGGAGTTTTTCAAGTTTGCCAGGGAAGATGATAAAAGAAGATTCAGGAGGGTCAAACGCTCAAGCTTGGGGATGCCCCCGTGCACCCCCAAGAAATATTCAAGAAGACTCAAGCGTCTAAGCTTGGGGATGCCCCCATGCATCCCCTTCTCCATCAACAATTATCAGTTCGTCTTTCGTTCCACTATATTCTTATCACTTCATGCGTTATGTGCTATGCTTGGAGCGTCTCGCGCTTAGTTTCCTTTTTTAGTTTTCTTTAGCTTTGCTTGCTGTTCATAACAAGTTAGAACCCAACTTTCTTTGTGTGGGAGAGAAACACGCTCCACTTCAACCTAGAACACAACATAGGATTTTCATGCTTATCTTTGATGTGTGTGTTCTTTGTCTTTCCATAGCTGCTGTCATGTTTAGCTCTTAGTTTTCATGCTTTTCTTGTTAAAGAGCTTTTGTTTAGTTGGTTGCTAAACTCTCTTGAGTTTTCATGTTTATCTTGTTAAGAGAGTTTGCCTGTTGCACTGAGTTGTGTGTCTTAACTTAAAGTAGGTAATTGAGGTTGCTATTTAATTTTAGTAGTAACTTGCAATAGTTTTGAGGTATTGCCATGAGTAATGTCTGAACTTTTGGTGTCAAGAGCTTTAGCCTATTAGTGATAGATGTCGTATTTTGGGCAATCCGTGTTTATTTTCGAAAACCTACAAAATTGTTGAGAACTTTAGCTACTAGATGGATCACTAATCTTTGGAGGGATCGAATATTAGAGTACACTCACGTACCATGTGTCGAGGATGCGCAAGGATAACCAAACCCCCATACACTCCTCCTCGGGGTACTTGTCTCTTTGTGAACCTCCTAATTAGATTGAGAGTTACCGATAATAAGTGCATGAGTTCTTCGGACTAATGTGAGTATTTGAAAGTTGACACTTCCACCTAGCCATATTTTTCTAGCCTCTTCGGTACCGTGCATTGCCCTTTCTCACCTCGAGAGTTGGCGCATACTTCGCCGGTGCATCCAAATCCTTGGCACGATACGCTCTGTCATCATAAGCCTCATTATATCCTTCCTCAAAACAGCCACCATACCTACCTATCAAGGCATTTCCATAGTCTTTCCGAGATACATTGCCATGCAACATCCATCTTCTCATGACTTGATCTTCATGTCATACATGCTTTTGCTTGATCGATGAGCCGCATGCTAGTTGGGCCTTGCCCTAATCACTGCTACATGATGCGCTAGTATCATTGCATATCCTGCTACACTGGCAGAGGCATACATTTGCATACATCATGATAGTTTCATCTTCTTTATGTTGAGTACTTTTGTAAAGTGTGAAAGATCTTCTATACTTCTTGTAATATATAGAGTGTTGCCCCTAAAGTGAGGAAAAGATCTCAAAGAGGACAAAATCAAAAGATCCCAAAGAGGACAGATGAGAGTTAAATAGAAAGAGCCATTGAGGCCACAAAAAAAATAGAAAAAAGAGAAAAAGAAATAAAAAGAGAGAAGGGGGCACACTACTATTCCTTTTGAGAGATCCACACTCGTACTCCATCTTATACCTTGTACTCCATAGAGATTATCATTCATGCATATAGCTATGTGGGGACCTTCACACTATAGAACTTGGCTTGTATATTCCAATGATGAGCCTCCTCAAAAGAGCTCTAGGTCTTCTTGAGCGAGCAAGTTGGATGCACCCCCACTAGTTCCATTGGAGAGCTTACCTTAGCTCATATGTGCATCCGTTGCATGGCAATCCCTACTCCTCACATCATATCTATCATTTGGCTTTCTCTCGCCTATGATTGTCCTCATTGATGTGAGCCTTTCACACCTTTTTTGTCTTCCCCCTTCATCATTTTTCTCTCTTTGCCATCCTAAGTGTCAACTTTCTTGCTTACGCTCATCCATTGCATGAGTGCTCAAAATATCGAAAGGGAGTGGATCATTTTGACTTGTACCTGGTAGTGGTCTGGGGATGAGTCAAGATAAGATTCCAAAGAAGGCCAAGTGTGAAACTTTAGTAGATTAAGTTCTCAACAATACAAAAACTATGTTTTACTCTCTCGTATATCCCTATCCCCTTTCTTGCACGCAAACACCATTTGGAGACATTCGAGTCACGGACAGCGAGAGCTCTTGCACCTTTATGTTCTTATGTTGCTTGTTACAATGCTAATATAGACTCTTGCTTGTTATGACTTGAATTGAATTACATGCCTTGATTGCTTTACTTAAAAGTTCTTATATGGTTGATAGCATGTCACCACAGAAATTATGCTTGTTATCATTTACCTACTCGAGGACGAGCAGGAATTAAGCTTGGGGATGTTGATACGTCCAAAACGTATCTATAATTTTTGCTTGCTCCATGTTTCTTTTGTGTGATATTGCTATGATATTGATGCACTTCCATGCACTTTTGATCATATTTGGACTAACCTATTAACTCAGTGCACCACAGTGCCAGTTCCTGTTTTCTGCTGTTTTTCTATTTCAGGTTTCCCCCATATTAAAAGTGCTCCAAAAATTCCAGGAAAAATATAGGAAAAATCAGCGTACAGGAAGCTTCGCGAAGAACCAAAGATGGGCCAGAGGGGAGCCAGGGGAGACCCAGGCGGCCACCTGGCGCGGCCCCACCCCTGGCCGCGCCAGGGGGGCGCCTGGGGCCCCTGCTCCGCCTCTGGCTGCCCCCCTTCGCATATATATCCCTCTCGTCCCGAAACCCTCGAGGACAGAACCCTTTTTCGCGATCTCGCCTCTGTTCCGCCGCCGCAGCGCTTCCAAGATCGGGACATCAGGAGAACTCTTCCCGGCACCCTGCCGGAGGGGAGAACCACCACCGGGAGCTTCTCCACCATCATGGACGCTTCCCGGATGAGTCGTGATAGTCCACCTTGGACCATGGGTCCATGATCAGTAGCTATGTGATGTTCTCCTCCCCTCTTTGCTCTTCATGGTTTAGACCTCGTGAGCTGCCCTACATGATCGAGGCACATATGTAATCTTTCTGCTGTTGCTTTGCTGAGTTTGCTGGGATCTGATGGATTATGAGACTATGTTCAGATTGTGTTTGAGTAATATATTTGATTCACCTCTTTTATATCTTTGTTCTTGAGTAATTCTTGCTTGTTCTCCGTTGCTGTTTATTGCTTTGGCCAAGTAGTAGGTAGTAACTCCAAGAGGGAGCGTTATGCTTGATTGTCGGTTCATGCCCCCTGATGACTAGCTTGAGTGACAGAAACATGAGTCTAGGGGATGTGCTGTTGCCACAAGGGAGAAAACAATGGTGCTTGTACTTGCGGGTGCAAGGATTGTTTACTTTACGCAAAGTTCTTTTAATGCAGTTGTCTGTTGCTTTGAGTTTACACTTTGGGTGGGATTCGCAACTTAATACCAGCGAGATGTTCTGGATAGATATCTCAAGGTGGATGATTAGTAGTAGATGGAGATGGATTTCGGTCTACTTGCCTTGGCGTA
The DNA here is from genome assembly GCA_902687465.1 of Secale cereale. Lineage (NCBI taxonomy): Eukaryota > Viridiplantae > Streptophyta > Magnoliopsida > Poales > Poaceae > Secale > Secale cereale. The sequence continues at coordinate 487,554,464 of LR738714.1, read as the reverse complement.
CCGCCCATGCTTTTGAGCCTCTACCTTTCTTTGAAGCATAGTTAGCATTGGTTTGCGCACATAATCCTGTCAATTGCCCAGCTGTAATTTGTTTACCTCGCTTTGCTGTTTTATCGTCTTTTGGGAGAGAGACATCACTAGTGAACATCATGGGACCCCGGTCCATATTACCACCGCTGATCACACCTTCTATTTACTTCCTGTTTTTATTTCCTAGTTGCAGTCATAACTATCATTATTATCTCTTGTGTTTTATCCTTTGTAAACAACAAGGCCGGAGGGATTGACAACCTCTCTGTACTCGTTGGGAGCAAAGTTATCTGTATCTGTGTGCAGGTCCCGTCAACCGCTAAGTTTCTGGCGCCGTTGACACCTACTTGTCGACCCTCGGAGTCTCACGGGATTCGATCCTTGGTATCTTTGCCAAGGGAAATTTGCCGCTACGCTACATCTCAACCTTCCACTTGGGGTAACCAACGAGGGGCGAGAAGCCATCACCAGGCGGCTTGTGAGGAACGACATCTGCATCAAGCATCTTCAGCTACACCAACTCTACTTCAGCAAGTGTGCCAGGTGACATTTTTCGGTTTTTGTTCAGCTAGGAGCTCCCTTCGGGTCTGTCTAAAGATGCAGAAGGTTTTTGTTCACCTGCGACCTCGCGCAGATCACCACAGGCGACGTGCTCACGAGCCCAACGCACTTCGGGCGCGCCGCGAGCTTGGGGCTACATAGCTATAGTCACTCGTCTCCGGAGACTCGTCGGACTCATGAGAGCTGCTGGACTCCCGGAGGCCATCACTGCTGCTGGATGAGCTGGCGGCAGGGTCGATGGCTGGCATGGCGCCAGCCGCTGCATTGTCCCAACGATCCCCTCTGAGACAACACTCTAGGCAGCGTCCCTCCTCGTCAAACGCCTTGAAGAGCAGCACGAAGGCGCCATCGTACTCGAAGTGGATGGCGAGGGCGCCTTCCGCACAATAGACGCGGGCGACCTCGCCCCATCAGTGGGTCATGAAGACCTTACCCAGGGAGACGACCTCAACCTCAGCACCCGTCACCGGGGCCGGCACTCGGCATGCTGCGACCACAGCTCGAGCGGCCCCCTCGGTCGCATCTCCGCGACGAAGAATGGCGGGAAGCGTATCCAGGATTTAGGAGGCATCGCTACCCACACCACGAACTCGCGCGAGGAGTCTCCTATGTGTGTTCGCAGGACAGCGGCGTGCACCACGACGGCACGATCGAGGCGGCTAGGGGCGTGGGCGGCGCTGGGCGCAGCCTTCCCCTCTGTGGCCTGGTGCCCTGGCATACAGGGGCAGCGGGTAGCTAGGGGAGGCCGCTCGTGCCAAGGCCTCGTCACTTCCGGCCTCGTGGCGTTGCCGTGAGGACGGAATGGTCTTTTCTTCGGTGGGAGCACTTTTGGCTCCTCGCGAGGAGTCTATCCCTTCTCAACGGCAGAAAATCGCCGAATCGGCGCCATGAGCGGCTCGGCCAGGCGAGGGGCAAGGAAGAAGAAGAAGCGAGAAGGACGAAGGGAGAAGATGGGAGTAAGGACTCCGCCTACCGCCGTATTTATAGCCAGGAGAAGGCCAACCGCTGGCCTCCATAATCGCAGGTAATGATGGTCTTTTGTGCATGGAGGGACTTGTCAAGTCACGCAGTTGCCGAGGCTGCATGGGGAAGTGGAGACGCCCACGTCCCATCAATCGCCACACATCAATCAAGACCGCAGGCTTTTGGGGCCCGTGGTGCTCCGCACTTGACCATTGGCTTCGCTGCGAAGCCAAGCCCGAGCGCACCTTGGGCCCGTGGGCTACTGTCGGCGTTCTGGGAACGGGGGTACCCAGACTTGCCTGCCTGTGGCCCAGAGTGTGGCTCATCAGGCAGCCTGGTGAGGCCCAACCTCATCAGCAACCACTCAAGACCCTCGCGAGGGGCCGAGCCTCGCGAGGCGGACGACGCAAGACCTCCTCTGGGGCAGCCTCACTAGGCTGGCTCCTGAGGAGCGGAGATATCAAGGCAAGGGGCACCTCACGAGGCCCTCGTCACGCGAGCAGTGACGATCAAGGCCAAGCGGGCACCAGCGGGCACAGGGTGCCAGTTTCCTCTTTGGTGCTAAAGGAGCAGGCACATGCAAGGAGTCCCGAGGCGTCAGGCAAAGGTTTCCATATTGGTGCAACAAGACCAAGACCAGCAGGACGGCAGAGCGGAGGTCATCGTGGAGCCCATGGCGGCGTCACCACCAGAGCCTTTGGCAGGCGAATACCACCTTTTGTCAGGATATCTTGTACTAGTTGTCCCCCATCAAAATTGGCACCATTGTGGGATCCCTTCCCGCTCAATATTTGGGAAGAGGACCCGGGCCTCTATAAATAGGACTAGCCACCACCATAGAAAGGGATCGGATCATTGAGACCGCCCAGACACCCACAAGCTCACTCGAGCACAAGAACACCTCTTCTCAGGAGGTTGTTCTTCCCATGTACTAGTTCTTCCTCAGCCTACAAGGCAATCCACCACACCAAACTGGATTAGGGTATTACACCACAACGGTGGCTCGAACCAGTATAAACCTTGTGTCCCTTGTTCTTTGGATCTTACGAGCTAGGCCTAGGGATCGGCGAGTAGGCGATCTAGGGCGGAAGGAGAGATCTTCGTGCACACCCCAGAGTTCGAACCACAAGGGTTTTGCCGGAACCCGAGATCCGACATTGGTGTTAAATCACATGGTGATGTGAACTAGATTATTGACTCTAGTGCAAGTGGGATACTGAAGGAAATATGCCCTAGAGGCAATAATAAAGTTATTATTTATTTCCTTATATCATGATAAATGTTTATTATTCATGCTAGAATTGTATTAACCAGAAACTTAGTACATGTGTGAATACATAGACAAAACAAAGTGTCCCTAGTATGCCTCTACTAGACTGGCTCATTGATCAAATATGGTTATGTTTCCTAGCCATAGACATGAGTTGTCATTTGATCAACGGGATCACATCATTAGTAGAATGATGTGATGGACAAGACCCATCCGTTAGCTTAGCAACTTGATCATTTAGTTTTATTGCTATTGCTTTCTTCATGACTTATACATGTTCCTATGACTATGAGATTATGCAACTCCTGAATACCGTAGGAACACCTTGTGTGCTATCAAATGTCACAACGTAACTGGGTGATTATAAAGATGCTCTACAGGTGTCTCCGAAGGTGTTTGTGGTGTTGGCATAGATCGAGAATAAGATTTGTCACTCAGAGTGTCGGAGAGGTATCTCTGGGCCTCTCGGTAATACACATCATAATAAGCCTTGCAAGCAAATGACTAATGAGTTAGTCATGAGATGATGTATTATGGAACGAGTAACTAGACTTGCCGGTAACGAGATTGAACTAGGTATGATGATACCGACGATGGAATCTCGGGCAAGTAACATACCGATGACAAAGGCAACAACGTATCTTATTATGCGGTTTGACCAATAAAGATATTTGTAGAATATGTAGGAACCAATATGAGCCTCCAGGTTCCGCTATTGGTTATTGACTGGAGATGAGTCTCGATCATGTCTACATAGTTCTCGAACCCGTACGGTCCGCACGCTTAATGTTCGATGACGATCGATATTATGAGTTTATGTGTTTTGATGTACCGAAGGTAGTTCGGAGTCCCATATGTGATCACGAACATGACGAGGAGTCTCGAAATGGTCGAGGCATAAAGATTAATATATTGGACAGCTATATTCGGACACCAGAAGTGTTCTGGGTGATTTCGGAGAAAGCCGGAGTGCCGGAGGGTTACAGGAACCCCCCGGGAGAACTAATGGGCCACATGGGCCTTAGTGGAGAGAGAGAGGGCCGGCTAGGGCAAGCCGTGCGCCCCCTCCCCTCTGGTCCAAATTGTACTAGGGAAGGGGGGCGGCGCCCCCCTTTCCTTCTCCCTCTCCTCCTTCCTTTCCCCTCCTAGTAGGAGTAGGAAAGGGGAGTCCTACTCCTACTAGGAGGAGGACTCCTCCTCTCTCCCGTGCGCCCAAGGGCCGGCTGGCCTCCCCCTTGCTCCTTTATATATGGGGGCAGGGGGCACCCTAGAACACACAATTGAATATCAGTTTTAGCCGTGTGCAGTGCCCCCCCTCCACAGATACACACCTCGGTCATATCGTTGCAGTGCTTAGGCGAAGCCCTGCATTGGTAGCTTCATCATCACCGTCACCACGCCGTCGTGCTGACGAAACTCTCCCGTGACGCTCAACTGGATCAAGAGCTCATGGGACGTCATCGAGCTGAACGTGTGCTAAACGCGAAGGTGCCGTACGTTCGGTGCTTGGATCGGTTGGATCACGAAGACGTTCGACTACATCAACCGCGTCACTAGATGCTTCCGCTTTCTGTCTACGAGGGTACGTAGACACACTCTCCCCGCTCGTTGCTATGCTTCTAGTAGATATATCTTGCGTGATCGTAGGAGAAATTTTTGAAATAGTACGTTCCCCAACAATTGCATCTTCATGATATTCCTGGTTGATCGTAGGATGATATTTGTTTTGCTTTCTACTACGTTTCCCAAAAGTGGCATCATGAGTGGTTCTATGAGTAGATGCAGGTTTCAATCTAGATCACATGTGAATACGAGGGTTTGATGGTCTTTCCATGCTTCAGTTGAGTATTGCTTCGGTTCAGTTCATTGACGGCATGATGTAAGTTTCTCCAGAGTTGTGATAATCGATCGGCTCTGGTTGTCGACAATCTGCTAATAGTTCTTTGGGCTTCATCATAGTCAAGAATAGTGAACTATCGCAAACACGAGAGGGCGACGAAGATGAACGATTTTCTAGGGGGTCATGCGTATTAGAGCAAGTTTGGTGTGGGGCTAGATATTTTTAATTAAGTCACATCCCTGACACACCCTAAAAGTTAATTTAGCAACAAGAATTATCACTTTGATGGTGGATGTATGTAGCTAGTGTTATCCGAAAACCCTAGAAACCATGTAACTAAAATTTACCAAGCCACACATTACAATATGACATGATGGCTGAAGCCAATGGATTGTCATTTTAATGACCTTGATGTCAACCTCGTTATTTATTCAAAAGAAGCAACACAGAGGGCCCCAGAGCTTCACCGGGCACAAGATAACAAAAGTGTTCCCACGACGGCGATTTTCAAAATTGTCGCCACGATAGTGTTTTCAGTGAATTTTCATGAAGACTCGAAGGACCATGGAGACATTCCCGGCGCCCAGGGCTATAGCATATCATGCTATAATGAATTGTATGGGAAGTTTATCCCTTTGTTGTTTGCACCCTTTGATTGCGCAGTAGTCAATTATTAGGGTGATCTTTCACATGGAAATATCAAGAAGTTAGTGCTCTTCCTACTGTAGCAACCACCTACAACACATGGCCTTTTGGAGTGCTACATACTACCATGAGTACAAATGAAGGTTGAAGTGTAAGGCGGGTGAAGGTAGGACCTCACAGCAGAAACACTCGGTTATCTTGAAGTTCTGGTAGAAAAGTTCTAAGCTCGAAGCACAAATCATCAAAAGATGAACAAGAGTCATATGGAGATATGATCGACAAGTTTTGCCCACTGGTTGAAGTTCAATTGAGATGCTACCATCCATGGCTATGAATAAGATCATGATCTTGAATTACTCATTTTCAATTATGAGAGATATTGATTTTAGTGGGAGTGCACTTCATATTAAAGTTTGTTTACACACTAGTGCAAATTAATTACGATCAATGTCTAAAGTGAAATATTGTGTTTATTGTTGTAGGTCAATGGCTCGCAATAATTTCAATTTAGCTCCTCTGTTTAAGAAAGAAAAGTTAGTTGCAAATGGTGGAAGCTATAAGGATTAGATCCACACTTTGAGTTGTGTTCTCAGAAGTGCTAAGAAATAATACGTGCTGGATCAACAACTTGGTGATCTTCTAGCGCCAGGAGCATCTCAAGATGTCATCAAAGTGTTTATATCTTGCAAGAATGATTTTTTTGTCGTCAGGAGTATTATGCTATCTTGCATGGATTTAGTGTTATAGAAATGTTTTGGAAAATTTAGTAGCATCGAAATTGTTGAGGCACTAGAAGTTATGTATCAAAAAGAAACAGCTGAAGTTCATGAGATGACTGAAGCAATGGAAGAATGAAAAATTGATGAAGTTGGAGAGCACAATGTTAGGCTTGTAGACTATTATGATAGTATTACTACAATGGGGATTGATTTTCCCAACACACCATAAAATTATTTGATCCTTACTTCACTTTTATGAAGTGATGCTCAAAACCAATGAAATCGGGATGTAGAACCAGCAAAAGTTGATAGTGAACAAAACAGAAAGTTTTGAGAAGAAAGGAAACACCAAGATGAACATGGGTGGAGCTTCTTGTGAGACTATATGTTTCTACTTCAAAGGGAAAAGACACTGGAAGAGAAATTGCTTGAAATATCCGGCCGATAAGAAGAACACGCCTTCTACTACAGGTATAATTGTTATACAAGTTCTTGTTATTGATATTTTACTTGTTGATAGTTCATGTAAGTCATGTGTATTTGATACCGGATCAGTTGCTCATATTTTGAAGATGATGCAAGGACTACAAAAATTTCGCAAGCTAAAAAGGAACAAAGTCGTGATGCGCGTGGAGAATGGTGATGGGATCGCTGCTCAAGCCGTCGGTGTCATGTCTTTGAATTTACCTTCAAGATTTATCTTAAAACTGAATCATTGTTATTTTGTTCCAAAGTTTTGTAAGAACATTATCCCTGGATGATATTTAACAAATGATGGTTATTCTTATAGGACTATGAGCAATGATTGTTCAATATATTATAAGGATAAGTTTTATGGTTTTGTGTAGCGACCACGATCCCAATGGATCGAAGTCTCTGTGCTTAAGTGTCATCCCTGGATCGGTATGCTGACACACACAGTACTTGAGGAATTATAACAGAGTTTCAATCACACACTTATTATATCGATATCCTCATAAAGAGTATTATGACAAAAATATGGCTAAAAGCCAACTAAATAAGATACCGCGGAAGCTTCGAAGATAAATGAGTCCATCAACTCCACGGCAAAACTGAGTGCATGACAACAACCTATCGCACCTTAATCCTCGTCTGAAAACTCTGCAACATGAGACGTTGCAGCCGTGTAGGTCGGCACATGGAATATGCTGGCATAGTCACACTATAGCAATAAAGATGAACAAATATCTACCACTACATGCATATTTGGCTGGTGGAGGCTCTAATTATAGTTTTGCATAAAGCCAATTTTTCCCTACAACAAAGGGATACATTTTATTTACTACTAAGTTGAATTAATTAATATTGAGAAGGTTCCTCCATCTCAATCCCAAAATCACCAATTCATTAGTAATCCCAACAAATTAATTATATAGAGTGATGAGATCAACCAATAATTCAAATACTAGGATACTCAAGATGTCCATAACCGGGGACACGACTAATCATGATCAGATTGTACACTCTGCAGAGGTTTGCGCACTTTTCCCCACAAGACTCGACCGCATCCATGATCGGAAGATCGAGACATAGCCTTTCAGAAGAATTAACTCTTTACTCTGGGTAGACTGGTACACCTACTTTCCCCTACATCTTCTAGTCTACTACTGAAAGAGGTCACACAATGTCGGCGTCCTGGGAACGGGGGTACCCAGACTTGCCTGCCTGCGGCCCGTGACGTGGCTCCATCGACGGCCTGGTACGGCCTAGCTTCAACAACCACAGCTCAAGACCCTCACGAGGGGCCAAGCCTCGTGAGGCGCATTTGATGGCCTCTAACCCCTCGTTGGTTACCCCAAGTGGAAGGTGTAAGATGCAGTGTTGTGGAAGTTTTTTCCCTTAGCAAAGATGCCAAGGATCGAATCCCCAGAGACTCCTAGGTTCAACAAGTAGGTGTCAACTGCTAACGGCGCGGATTAGCAATCAACGTGGACCTACACACAGATACAAATAACTTTGCTCCCAACGAGTACAGAGAGGTTGTCACACCCTCCGGCCTTGTAGTTCACAAAGGATTAAACGCAAATGATAGTAGTGATAGATAATGTTTGCAATAGTAAGTAAAAGCGAAAAGTAAATAGCCGATGTGATCAATGATGGTAATATGGACCGGAGTCTCATGATGTTCACTAGTGATGTCTCTCTCCCAAAAGACGATAAAACAGCTATGTGAGGTAAACGAATTACAGCTGGGCAATTGACAGGACCACAAACGCAAACCAATGCTGACTACATTGCAAGAAAGGTTGAGGTTCAAAGCATGGGTGGTACGCCAAAGTAAGTAGACCGAAATCCATCAATATCTACTACTAATCATCCACCTTGAGATATCTATCCAGAACATCTCGCTGGTATTAAGTTGCGAGTCCCACCCATAGTGTAAACTCAAAGCAACAGACAACTGCATTAAAAGAACTTTGCGTAAAGTAAACAATCCTTGCACCCGCGGGCACAAGCACCGTTGTTTTCCCCCTTGTGGCAACATCACATCCCCTAGACTCATGTTTCTGTCACTCAAGCTAGTCATCGAGGGGCATGAACCCACAATCGAGCATAACGTTCCCTCTTGGAGTCACTACGTATTACTTGGCCAAAGCAATAAATAACAACGGAGAACATGCAAGAATTACTTATGAACATAAATATAAAAGAGGTAGATCAAATATATTACTCAAGATCAATCTGAACATAATCTCATAATCCATCGGATCCCAGCAAACTCAACATAGCAACAGCATAATGATTACATATGTGCCTCGATCATGTAGGGCAGCTCACGAGGACTAATTAGTGAAGCATAAGAACGGGAGGAGAACATCACATAGCTATTGGTCATGGACTCATGGTCCAAGGGAGACTACTCACAACTCATCCGGGAGGCGTCCATGGTGGTGGAGAGGCTCCCGATGGTGATCCTCCCCTCCGGCAGGGTGCCGGGAAGAGTTTTCCTGGTGCTCCCGATCTTGGAAGCGGCGGCGGCGGCGGAACATAGATGAGATCGCGAAAAAGAGTTTCCGTCCCGAGGGTTTCGAAGGATGCCCTAAATATATGCCGAAGGGGGGCACCAGACGGGGCTCGGGGGGCCCAGGCGCCCCCCCCCGGCGCGGCCCAGGGGGGGGGGGGGCGCCCCCAGGGCGCCTGGAGCCCTGGTGCCCCCCCGGCTGTCATTCGGGCGCAAGGTAGGTTCTGGAATGCTGATTTTTTATATAATTTTTCTGGATTTTTCCTGGCAGTTCTCGTAACGTGAAAACCTGAAATACAAAAACAACCGAAAATAGAAACTGGCACTGGGGTGCACTGGATTAGTAGGTTAGTCCAAATATGATCAAAAGTGTATGGAAGTGTATGAATATCATAGCAATATCACCCAAAAGTAGCATGGAGCAAGCAGAAATTATAGATACATTTTGGACGTATCAGCATGACGGCAAGACCTCCCTAGGGGGCAGTCTCTCTAGGCTAGCTCCCGAGGAGTGGAGATATCAATGCAAGGTGCACCTCGCGAGGTTCACGTGACATGAGCCATGACGACCAAGGCCAAGCGGACACCAGCGGACGCAGTGTACCAGTTTCCCCTTTGGTGCTAAGGGGGCAAGCGCATGCGCAGAGTATCAAGGAATCAAGCAAAGGTTTCCATATCGATGCAACAAGACCAAGGACCGCCAGGATGACAAAATGGAGGTCATCGTGGAGCCCGGCACGACGTCACCACCAGAGCCTTTGGCAGACAAATACCACTTTTGTCAGGATAGCTGTTCCCCTTCAAATTTAGCCGTTGTGGGATCCCTTCCCACCGATATTTGGGAAGAGGACCAAGGCCACTATAAATATGACCTAGCCACCTCCATAGAGAGAGGGGGACGGGGCGGAGAGATGATCATCTCATCTTGAACTGATCCAACCATAGAAGGGATCGGATCCATTCCACCCTGACCACACCACAAGCTCATCCGAGCCCAAGAACACCTCTCATCCGGAGGCTGTTCATCCATTGTACTAGTTCATCCTCAGCCCCACGAGGCAATGCACCACACACACTGGAGTAGGGTATTACATCGCAAGGTGGCCCGAACCAGAATAATCCTCTCTGTCCCTTGTTCTTTGAGTTCGTCGAGCTTGGCTGTGGAATCGTAGGGCGAGCGTGCTGGGGAGATTGTGTTCTTCGTGCGCACCCCAGAGTTCAAACCTATCAAAGGTTTGCGGAACCTGAAATCCGACATTTGGCGCACCAGGTAGGGGTGTGCCGAAATGTCTCTTCCATCGGTCGAGGCATCACCGCTCCACCGCTTCCATGGCTGATGCTCGTCGAGCTCGTGCTAAGCGACGGGCCGCCCTTGCCGCCCACGTCGCTCAGACGGCTCCCGTCGGCGGACCCCCTGCCGTTCTCCATCGCCTGCCACCAACGCAGCCACCGGCCCGGTGAGGCATGAGCAGCAAGCCTCATCGCTGCACCCCTCGGTGCGGCAGGATGGACGCACCGCTACACCGTTGCTGACCCCAGCGAGCTCGTCGTCCCATGGTCATCGCGGACCCACGAACGCGCAGGCTGCGCTACTCATGGTGCGCGAGCTCCTGCGCTACCGTCCCGTCGATGACTTCTATGAGGACTGGCTAGACCGCATCGCCGAGCTCGTCAGCGCTGCTGTGGGCTCTCCTGCCCCATCCCTCTCGCTACCTCGCCCGCCTGCCTTTGCGGGTGACGTGGCCCATGAAGCACCTCTGCCACCTCCACTTCAAGACGTCGTCCATGCTCCTAGGCGAGCGGTCCCACGATGCGACCCACCGCGCGGGGCGCCCGTGCATGAAGAAGGAAGCTGTCAAGAGGTCCAGTGGCCGCAAGGAGGAGCTCGTGCGCTCCCACCACCACCACGTCGAGACCGTGTGACCCCTGCAATGGCGGCGCATGAGATCCAAGACCAAGCTCCGCCTCCATGACGGGATCCCGTGGCCACAGCAGGCTGCCGAGCCTTCACCTCTGAGCTACACAGCGTCATCTGGCCCGGGAAGTTCAAGCCTGACCCGCCTCCACGCTACGACGGCACCCCCGACCCTGCTGAGTTCCTACAGCTTTACGAGCTGAGCATCGAGGCGGCCAATGGCAACGAGAAGATTATGGCGAACTGGTTCCCCATGTCTCTCAAGGACGGCGCACGCTCGTGGCTCCTAAACTTGCCCGCGGGATCGATCTCCTTCTGGGGTGAGATGCACGAGCGTTTCATCACCAATTTCCAGGGCACTCGCGACCGCCCGCCAGCCGCAGGTGACCTGCGGCGCGTCAAGCAGCAACCGGGGGAAACCTTGTAGAAGTACATCCAGCGCTTCAACAACGTCTGCCTCAAGATTCCCAAGGTGATGGACGAGGCCATCATCTCAGCATTCTCCGATGGCGTTTGCGATGTCAAGATGAAGGAGGAGCTCGCCATCCATGAGGATCTATGCAGAACCTTGAAGCTGTTCAACATAGCGACCAAGTGCGCGAGAGCTGAGGAAGGGCGCCTTTCCCTCGTCGAGCTCCCTGCTGCTTGATATGTCTCCAACGTATCTATAATTTTTGATTGTTCCATGCTATTATTTATGAAGTCTTGGGTGTTTAATGGGCTTTATCATTCACTTTTATATCATTTTTGGTACTAACCTACTAACCCAAAGGCCCAATCCTCGAGGGTGGGGGCGCCCCCCCTTCCCAAGGCGCGCCCCCCTGCCTCGAGGCTGGCCCACACAGCCCCCGGTTCCCTCGTTCTTCCTATATATACCTACGTACCCCAGAAACTCCATACGCAGAGAGAAAACCCTAATTCCACCACCATAGCTTCTATTCCCGTGGAGATCCCATCTTGGAGCCTGTTCCGGGATGGGGATCCATCACGGAGGCCTTCATCATCATCATCATCGCCCTCACCATGAGTTGTGAGTAGTTTACCACAGACCTTCGGGTCCATAGCTAGTATCTAGATGGCTTCTTCTCTCTCTCTGGATCTCAATACAAAGTTCTCCTTGGTCTTCGAGGAGATCTATTCGATGTAATCTCTTTTTGCGGTGTGTTTGTCGAGATCCGATGAATTGTGAGTTTATGATCAAGGTTATCTATGAAAGATATTTGGTTCTTCTCTGAACTTTTTATGTGTGCTCATAATATCCTTGCAAGTCTCTTCGAATTATTGGCTTGGTTTGGCCTACTAGATCTATAGTTCTTGCAATGGGAGAAGTGCTTGGCTTTGGGTTCAATCTTGCGGTGTCCTTTCCCAGTGACAGTAGGGGCAGCAAGGCACATATTGTATTGTTGCCATCGAGGATAAAAAGATGGGATTTTCATCATATTGCTTGAGTTTATCCCTCTACATCATGTCATCTTGCTTAAGGCGTTACTCTGTTCGTATGAACTCAATACACTAGATGCATGCTGTATAGCGGCCGATGTATGGAGTAATAGTAGTAGATGCACGCAGGAGTCGGTCTACTTGTCTCGGACGTGATGCCTATATACAATGATCATGCCTAGATAGTCTCATAATTATTCGCTTTTCTATCAATTGCTCGACAGTAATTTGTTTACACGCCGTAGAATACCGCTATCATGAGAGAAGCCACTAGAGAAAACTATGGCCTCCGGGTCTATCTTTATCATATTACTTTCCCGTCAACTAGCCAATTTCTGTCACCGTTGTTTATTTGCTTTCTTTACTTTCTGTTTCAATACCAAAAATACCAAAAATATTATCTTATCATCTCTATCAGATCTCACTCTCGTAAGTGACCGTAAAGGGATGGCGTTGGCTTCGAAGTTCTTATTTGTTTGTGCAGGTGCGAGGGACTGGCGCGTGGTCTCCTACTAGATTGATACATTGGTTCTCAAAAACTGAGGGAAATACTTACGCTACTGTGCTGCATCTCCCTTTCCTCTTCGAGGGAATACAACACAAGCTCAAGAGGTAGCAAGAAGAATTTCTGGCGCCGTTCCCGGGGAGGCTTACACAAAAGTCATATACCAAGTACCTATCACAAACCCTTATCCTTCGCATTACATTTATTTGCCTCTCGTTTCCCTCTCCCCCACTTCACCTTTGCCGTTTTATTCGCCCTTCTTCCACCGTGTGTTTTTCGTTCGCTTGCTTCTTGTTTGCTTTCGTGTGTTGGATTGCTTGCTTGTCACTATGGCTCATAACAATACCAAATTGTGTGACTTCTCCAATACCAACAACAATGATTTTATTAGCACTCCGATTGCTCCTATTACCGATGCTGAATCTTGTGAGATCAATGCTGCTTTGTTGAATCTTGTCATAAAAGATCAATTCTCCGGCCTTCCTAGTGAAGATGCCGCTACCCATCTAAACAACTTTGTTGATTTGTGTGATATTCAAAAGAAAAGGGATACGGATAACGATATTGTTAAACTGAAGTTATTTCCGTTTTCACTTAGAGATCGTGCTAAAACTTGGTTCTCCTCTTTGCCTACAAATAGTATTGATTCATGGAATAAGTGCAAAGATGATTTTATCTCTATGTATTTCCCTCCTGCTAAGATCATCTCTCTTAGAAACGATATTATGAATTTTAAGCAACTAGATCATGAGCATGTTGCACAAGCTTGGGAGAGAATGAAATTAATGATATGCAATTGCCCTACACATGGTTTGAATCTATGGATGATTATTCAGAACTTTTATGCTGGATTGAATTTTGCTTCTAGAAATCTTTTAGATTCGGCCGCCGGAGGCACTTTCATGGAATGTACCTTAGGAGAAGCTACCAAACTCCTAGATAATATTATGGTTAATTATTCTCAATGGCACACCAAAAGATCTACCAGTAAAAAAGTGCATGCTATCGAAGAAATTAGTGTTTTGAGTGAAAAGATGGATGAACTTATGAAATTGTTTGCTGCTAAGAGTGCTTCTTCTGATCCTAATGATATGCCTTTATCTACTTTGATTGAGAATAACAATGAATCTTTGGATGTGAATTTTGTTGGTATGAATAATTTTGGTAACAATGCTTATAGAGGTAATTTTAATCCTAGGCCTTTTCCTAGTAATTCCTCCAATAATTTTGGTAATTCCTACGACAACTCTTATGGAAAGATGCCTTCTGAATTTGAAACTAGTGTTAAGGAGTTCATGATCTCGCAAAAGAATTTCAATGCTATGCTTGAAGAGAAATTGCTTAAAGTTGATGAATTGGCTAGAAGTGTGGATAGAATTACTCTTGATGTTGATTCTTTGAAACTTAGATCTATCCCACCTAAGCATGATATCAATGAGTCTCTCAAAGCCATGAGAATTTCCATTGATGAATGCAAAGAAAGAACCGCTAGAATGCGTGCTAAAAGAGAAGATTATATTAAATCGTGTTCTTCTAGTTATCGTGAAAATAAAGATGAAGATCTGAAAGTTATTGATGTGTATCCTATTAGATCCTTGTTTGCTAGTATTAATCTTGATGAGAATAGGATTGGAGATGATTCTTCTTTAAGGTGTCCCAATGATTCAGAGTTTTTAGATCTTGATGCTAAAATTGTTAAAAGCGGGATTGAAGAGATTAAAACTTTGCATAGTGATGAACCCACTACTTTGGATTTCAAGGGATTCAATTATGATAATTGCTCTTTGATTGATTGTATTTCTTTGTTGCAATCCGTGCTAAATTCTCCGCATGTTTATAGTCAAAATAAAGCTTTCACTATACATATAGTTGATGCTTTGATGCAATCTTATGAAGAAAAACTTGAGTTGGAAGTTTCTATACCTAGAAAGCTTTATGATGAATGGGAACCTACTATCAAAATAAAAATAAAATATCATGAATGCTATGCTTTGTGTGATTTGGGTGCTAGTGTCTCCATTATCCCAAAAACTTTGTGTGATTTGCTAGGGTTCCATGAGCTTGATGATTGTTCTTTAAATTTGCATCTTGCGGATTCCACTCTTAAGAAACCTATGGGAAGAATTAATGATGTTCTTATTGTTTCCAATAGGAATTATGTGCCCGTAGATTTCATTGTTCTTGATATAGATTGCAATCCTTCATGTCCTATTATTCTTGGTAGACCTTTCCTTAGAACGATTGGTGCAATTATTGATATGAAGGAAGGAAATATTAGATTCCAATTTCCGTTAAGGAAAGGCATGGAACACTTTCCTAGAAATAAAATCAAATTACCATATGAATCTATCATGAGAGCCACTTATGGATTGCCTTCCAAAGATGGCAATACCTAGATCTATCTTGTATCGTGCCTAGCTAGGGGCGTAAAACGATAGCGCTTGTTGGGAGGCAACCCAATTTTATGTTTTTTGCTTTTGTTGCTGTTAGGGAATAAATATTTCATATAGCCTCTGATTAGATGTGTTTTCGTGTTTTGTTTAGTGTTTGTGCCAAGTAGAACCTTTGGTAGGACTTGTGTGAAGTTTATACGATCTTGCTGTGAAAAACAGAATCGTTAGCGCTCGCTAAAGTAGTCTTCAGATTTTACTGGAGCGTGCTTTTTAGTTGATTATTTTTGATGCTGATTGGTAGACAAATTGCGCAAATTTACCAATTTAGTTTGAATTTTTGGAGTTCCAGAAGTAGGCGGACCCAGCAGATTACTACAGACTGTTCTGTCTTTGACAGATTCTGTTTTTCGTGTGTTGTTTGCTTATTCCGATGCATCTATGAATAATATTGGAGGATATGAACCATAGAAAACTTTGAGTACAGTAGGTTTAACACCAATATAAACAATGAATGAATTCCTTGCTATACCTTTGAGTAGTGGTTTGTTTTCTCTTACTAACGGAGCTCACGAGAATTTTTGTCTAAGTTTTGTGTTGTGAAGTTTTCAAGTTTTGAGTATTGCTTTGATGGACTATGGAACAAGGAATATCAAAGTCCTAAGCTTGGGGATGCCCATGGCACCCCAAGTAAATGCAATATAATCAAAAGCCTAAGCTTGGGGATGCCCCAGGAAGGCATCCCCTCTTTCGTCTTCATCCATCGGTAACTATACTTGGAGCTATATTTTTATTCACAACATGCTATGTGTTTTGCTTGGAGCATCTCGTATAATTTGAGTCTTTGCTTGTTAGTTTTCCACAATCATCCTTGCTGGACACACCTATTTGAGAGAGTTAAATATGGCCTAGAAATTATGAGAACACTCTAAGTGCTTCACTTATATCTTTTGAGTTGAATAGTTTTTGCTCTAGTGCTTCACTTGTATCTTTTAGAGCACGGTGGTGATAATATGTTGTAGAAATTGTTGAAATATCATGCTTCACTTATATCTATTTGAGAGTCTATTAAAACAGTATGGTAATGTGTTTAGGCTAAAGAAACTAGTCTTCACATGATAAACATCCAATGTCAATGTAGTAAAAAAAATATCACACCAAGTGCATTGAATAGAATGAGATGTTGGATGCTTGATAATTGTTTTGAGACATGAGGATAGTGATACTAGAGTCATGATAGTGGAGTTATTATGAAATTGAGAAATACTTGTGTTAAGATTAGTGATTCCCGTAGCATGCACGTATGGTGAACCGTTGTGTGACTAAGTTAGAGAATGAGGTATTTGTAGAGTGCCAACCTTTGTGTGGAGGTCGGGGGCGCGCGATGGTTAACTCCTACCAACCTCCCCCCGAGGGGCATGCGTTGATTGCTTTGTTTTGATGATTCGTAAATTTTTGCAATAAGTATATGAGTTCTTATGACTAATGTTGAGTCCATGGATTATACGCACTCTCACCCTTCCACCATTGCTAGCCTCTCTTGTACCACGCAACTTTCACCGGTGCCATAAACCCACTATATATGCTTCCTAAAAATAGCCACCATATTGTTCCTCAAAACAGCCACCATACCTACCTATCATGGCATTTCAATAGCCATTCTGAGATATATTGCCATGCAACTTTCCACCATTCCGTTTATATGACACGCATCATATTGTCATATTGCCATGCATGATCATGTAGTTGACATCGTATTCGTAGCAAGGCCACCATGCATAATCTTTTCATAGATGTCACTCTTGTTTCATTGCACATACCGGTACACCGCCGGAGGCATTCACATAGAGTCATACTTTGTTGTTGTAGTATCGAGTTGTAATTTCGTGTTGTAATGAAAGTGTGATGATCATCATTATTAGAGCATTGTCTCATGGGAGGAAAGGCTGAATCTATAAAGCCCCTCCGCAAAAAAAAAGAAAAAAAAGAAAGGCCCCAAAAAAAGAAAAAAGAAAAAAGGGACAATTGCTACTATCTTTTTCCACACTTGTGCTTCAAAGTAGCACCATGTTCTTCATTGTAGAGAGTCTCATGCTTAGTCACTTTCATATACTAGTGGGAATTTTCGTTATAGAACTTGGCTTATATATTCCAACGATGGGCTTCCTCAAATGACCTAGGTCTTCGTGAGCAAGCAAGTTGGATGCACACCCACTAGTTTCTTTTGTTGAGATTTCATTCATATTTAGCTCTAGTGCATCTGTTGCATGGCAATCCCTACTCACTCACATTGATATCTATTGATGGGCATCTCCATAGCCCGTTGATACGCCTAGTCAATGTGAGACTATCTCCCTCCTTTTGTCTTCTCCACAACCACCTCTATTCCACTCATTGTGCTATATCCATGGCTCACGCTCATGTATTCCATGAAAGTTGAAAGGTTTGAAAAGATAGAGTATGAAAACAAGTGCTTGGCTGAAATCGGGGTTGTGCATGATATGAATATTTTGTGTGATAACAAGGGAGCATAGCCAACACTATATGATTTGTAGGGATAACTTTCTTTAGCCATAGTATTTTGAGAAGACATGATTGCTTTGTTAGTATTGCTTGAAGTATTGTTATTTCTTATGTCAATATAGACTTTTATCTCGAATCCTTCAGATCTGAACATTCATGCCACAACTAAGAGAATTACATTGAATAACTATATTGGTTAGCATTCCACATCAAATATTCTTTCTTTATCATTTACCTGCTCGAGGAAGAGCATGAATTAAGCTTAGGGATGCTTGATACATCTCCAACGTATCTATAATTTTTTATTGTTCCATGCTATTATTTATGAAGTCTTGGATGTTTAATGGGCTTTATCATTCACTTTTATATTATTTTTGGGACTAACCTACTAACCCAAAGGCCCAGTCCAGATTGTTGTTTTTTTGCCTATTTCAGGGTTTTGCAGAAAAGGAATATCAAACGGAGTCCAAACGGAATGAAACCTTCGTGAGAGATATTTTTGGAGGAAATCACGCTCGGGAAACATCAGGACCAAGTCAGGGGACGAAGGGCCAGCCCTCGAGGGTGGGGGGCGTGCCCCCCTTCCCAGGGCGCGCCCCCCTGCCTTGAGGTTGGCCCACACAGCCCCCGGTTCCCTCCTTCTTCCTATATATACCTACGTACCCCAGAAACTCCATACGCAGTGAGAAAACCCTAATTCCACCGCCGTAACTTCTGTTATCATGGAGATCCCATCTTGGAGCCTGTTCCGGGAGGTGGATCCATCATGGAGGCCTTCTTCATCATCATCATCGCCCTCACCATGAGTTGTGAGTAGTTTACCACAGACCTTCGGGTCCATAGCTAGTATCTAGATGGCTTATTCTCTCTCTCTCTGGATCTCAATACAAAGTTCTCCTCGGTCTTCGAAGAGATCTATTCGATGTAATCTCTTTTTGCGGTGTGTTTGTCGAGATCCGATGAATTGTGAGTTTATGATCAAGGTTATCTATGAAAGATATTTGGTTCTTCTCTGAACTTTTTATGTGTGCTCATAATATCCTTGCAAGTCTCTTCAAATTATTGGTTTGGTTTGGCCTACTAGATCTATAGCTCTTGCAATGGGAGAAGTGCTTGGCTTTGGGTTCAATCTTGCAGTGTCCTTTCTCAGTGACAGTAGGGGCAGCAAGGCACGTATTGTATTGTATTGTTGTCATCGAGGATAAAAAGATGTGGTTTTCATCATATTGCTTGAGTTTATCCCTCTACATCATGTCATATTGCTTAAGGCGTTACTCTGTTCGTATGAACTCAATACACTAGATGCATGCTGGATAGCGGTCGATGTGTGGAGTAATAGTAGTAGATGCACGCAGGAGTCGGTCTAGTTGTCTCAGACATGATGCCTATATACAATGATCATGCCTAGATAGTCTCATAATTATTCGCTTTTCTATCAATTGCTCGACAGTAATTTGTTTACCCGCCGTAGAATACCGCTATCATGAGAGAAGCCACCAGAGAAAACTATGGCCCCCGGGTCTATCTTTATCATATTACTTCCCCGTCAACTAGCCAATTTCTGTCGCCGTTGTTTATTTGCTTTCTTTACTTTCTGTTTCAATACCAAAAATACCAAAAATATTATCTTATCATCTCTATCAGATCTCACTCTCGTAAGTGACCGTAAAGGGATTGACAACCCCTTATCGCGTTGGCTGCGAAGTTCTTATTTGTTTGTGCAGGTGCGAGGGACTGGCGCGTGGTCACCTACTGGATTGATACATTGGTTCTCAAAAACTGAGGGAAATACTTATGCTACTGTGCTGCATCTCCCTTTCCTCTTCGAGGGAATACAACGCAAGCTCAAGAGGTAGCATTGCTGACCCAGAAGACAAGAAGGCCAAGGCTAAAGACGTGAAGCGCAAGGGGGTGGCTGTGCTCACGGCAGAACCCGAGATGAAGCGTGGCCACGACCACCCAGAGTCATCCAAGAGCAGCCGCCCATTCTGCGCCTTCCACAACATGCACAACCACAACACCAATGACTGTCAGGAGCCCAGAGCCATTCGCGACGGGCGCTTAGACCGACGCCCCGAGCGTAACGACCGAGGCTGCGGCCGTGGAGGAAGCCGGACTGGAGGGCGCTGGGACGACCGTGACCCCCATTAGGAGTGGCGCGATCAGCCTCGTGAGGAACACTGACACGACCAGCCTCGCGAGGGCACCTGGAGGGACCAGCCGCGTGAGGACCGCCCTCAGGGCAAGGCCGACCTCCCTCCGCTGTCACCACCACCAAGGAGGAACGATGACCAAGACGAGGGGGCTTGGGGCTTCCAGGAGCCTCGCGCCATTGCCTGCATCTTGGGCGGTGCGCAGGCCCCAGCCTCTCAGCGCATCTTCAAGTAGTTCACCCGAGAAGTGAATGTGGCTCTTCCCAGAATAGAGTCCACGCGGCCACTCAAGTGGTCCAAGTGCACCATCACCTGCAGCGCAGCTGACCAGCTCAAGTGCGCGGCAACCGCCGGTGCACTCCCGATGCTCTGCTCACCCATCATCAGCAACGTCTAGGTTACCAAAACCCTCATCGATGGCGGTGTAGGGCTCAATGTTCTCTCCGTCGACACGTTTAACCATCTCCAAGTGCCATTTGACCAGCTGCAGCCTACCAAGCCCTTCTCGGGGGTGACCGACGGCTCCACCACCCCAATCGGGAAGATCCGGCTCCCCGTCACCTTCGGCACCCATGACAACTACCACACCGAACTCATCGACTTTGACGTCGCCCACATCCATCTCCCATACAACGCCATTATTGGGTATCCAGCCTTGGCCAAGTTCATGGTAGTGACTCACCATGGGTACAACGTCCTCAAGATGCCAGGAAGCCGCGACATCATCACCGTCGCGTGCGAGGAAAAGGACGCCGTGTGCTCCCTTGAGCACGCTTACTAGGCTGCAGCAGTCGAGGACCCAGACAATGAAAGCATCATCTACCCTCTGAAGCCATCCCGAAGAAGAAGAAGCAGCTGCTCGCCCTGAAGCCTCATGAGGAGGCAGCACCTGGCGGCCGTGCCTCAGGATCCGTGCCCGTGGATGGGGACACCTCCCTCCCTTGCATAGGGAGGCGCGCCTGACGCCCCTCTAGGGTTGGGTTCGGGGGCTCTTCTTTGGAGGGCCTCCGACCTAGCCAATGTCACGAGGGAGGCACTCGGGCACCATGTGGAGGCGTGCTTCACCGCACGTTTCCCACACGAGGGCACAAGACGCGAAGCGCCAAGTGCTCAGGAGTTCATCAACCAGACCATCGAAGACTTGCAGGTACCAAGGGCAATGTGAGGTGAGCGTTGCCCCACAGCACCAAGTGCAGCTGTCGTCCCAGGCTCGAGCGACAGGTTGCGCGTCTGCGTCAACATCCTAGGACTCAACAGAGTCGCGTCTCAAGAGCTCTACTGACCGTCTCAAGTGGGCCGGTGTGAGGGCCCTCCTCATAGCTACGTTCACATGCCCTTCGGCTTGCCGAACCAGGCAGCCCTGTACCAGCGCCACATGCGGGATGCCCTGGCGGCTCAAGAGGCCAGGCATCAGGAGATCCTGGCAGAGGTGGCGTCGGTTATTCGTGAGCTCTCGGAACCTCGGGAGCCTCACGAGGTCCCGGAATCAGGCGGCTCATAAGAGCAACATGTGCAGCGAGCGTCTTCAGCTACATCAACATCTCTCCAGCATCGGTGCTAGGTAAATCTGTTTCAATTTGCTCATTTGGGCGTGCCCCTCGGGCTGCATCATCCCCAAGTCGCACGGGCCTATCCCTGCGATGTGTATCCTTTTGCATCTTTAGCTTACTCTGTTGGGGGCGCCCCTCGGGTTGCATCATCCCCAGGCCGCATGGGTCCGTCCCTATGGCATGTATCACATTGGCATTACCCGAATTAGCTCGTTTCCTCCTATGAATTACCTTATGATCATCACCTGCTCACTCATCACCTTTTGTGGCCTCCCGCACTGCTGAACAGACTCCTGCTCATCCCGCAACAGGGGCTACCCACGTTGGCACGACACTTGTTCTCAGGTCCGTCCCTGCAACACTGACAAATCTGAGAGATCGAGCTCTGTCTCGCGGCCTGCCTTGCGCACGTCACCTCACCATATCCTCAGTGCCTTCGTCTTCCTGCGGAAAGATCATTGGCTTGGCGGTGGACGCGATTGTGAAATATGCAGTTTCATCAAATTAACCCGCATGAGTCTCCGGAGCTTAGCAACAGGTGGCCATGCCGGCTATCCCCTTCTCACATAATTCGCTTGCGCGTTAAGGGGGGGGGGGCTCCTGAGCATCGCGTCTCAGGAACTCCCACTGATTCTCCAGCCCTCACCCCCTGGCCTTGACCACGGCAACGCGACCTGGCATACTCCCGGCGGCTGAGCACCGCTCGAGGGTCGGGACCCGAGGATGCAAAGCATTTAGAAGAGCGAGAAAGGGGGAGGCTGGCGCGGAACGCTAAGGCCTGGTTTCACGTTTCCTTCCCGAGGGTTGTTCGTACGTCAAGGGGGACTCCTGAGCATCACGACTCAGGAGCCTACTAGTCACGTAGCCCTTCACCCCCTGGCCTCGTCCTGGCGATCCGGACGAGCCATCGGCGGCTGAGGTATGCGCGAGGTCGGGCTCTGCCAACGTAGAACACTAGAGCAAGCGGGAAGGAAATCACGAAATCGTAGCCACATTGTCGCCGATGAACAGACCAAGCGCAGCGTGCGGAGAATCTCCTCAGGCCCGTCAAGATAAGTCACACATTCAAATTAGCACGACGCCATGATCCGACAAATTTTTGATTTCCATAGTCTAGCTCTGGCAATGCCGCTTTCCTTTTTAGCCTCTGGGAAGCTGCTTGCACGCCAAGGGGGACCTCTTGAGCATCGTGCCTCAGGAGCTCTTACCGGACCTCGGGCCGCTCACCTCCTGGCCTTGATCACGGCATCGCGACCTGGCATACCAGCGACGACTGAAGCTTGCCTTGGGACTGGGACCCGCCGGCGTAGAGCGCAAGGCTATTGTAAGGACGAAAAGGGGGGACAGTGCCGAAGCAAGACGTGCGACCACGGTTTCATAACGAGGATAATAAACATCGGAGCAAAATCATTACAGGTTCTTTACACACCCCCACGGGGTTCGTTTTGATTCCTCACAGGGAACAAAAGGAGGAGATCTCAAGGGACCCTAACCGCGACTACCACCGCTGACGCCATCATCAACAGAGGGCCACGGGAGGCCGGTGCCAACCAGGTCATCGACGATGACGGGCTGATGCCGCTGTCGCGCTCCGGGCGCGATGTGAGCTTGGTGGCGCATAGCTGTCGTCAGTTCGTCACCCGTCTCCGGAGACTCGCCAGGCTCGGGAGAGCTGCTTAATTCCCAGGGGCCGTCGTTGCTGCTGGGGGAGCTATCGGCAGGGCCGAGGGCAGGCACGGCGTTTGCTGCCGCGCCACCCTGGCAGCTCCCTCCAGGGCAGCACTCCAGGCAGTGGCCTTTCCCGTCAAAGACCTTGAATAACAACGTGGAGGCGCCGTAGAACTCGAAGTGGATGACGGAGGCTCCATCAAGACGGCACACACGGGCGATTTCGCCCCATCCTCGAGTCACGAAGACACATGCTAGGGGGACTACCTCGACCTCCGCCTCGGAAGCCTGGCTGCAGCACCCGGCATGCTGCAACCACAGATCAGCAGGACCCCTCGCCGGCATCAGCTCCGTGAAGAATCTCGGGAGCCGGAGCCAAGAAGGCGGTGGCATCGCTGTCCACATAACAAACTCGCACGATGAACCCTTGGCGTGGGTTCAGGGGCCGGTGGCTCGTGCGACCCCAGCTTGGCCACCTCGGCCACAATGCGAGCGGTGCGGGGCGCAACCCCCTCTTCCGGAGCCTTGCGCTTGGGCATACAAGGGCAACGGGTAGCCGGGAGGAGGCCGCTCGCACCAAGGCCTCGTCACCTCCAGCCTCACGCCGGTGTCGCGGGGGCGGCCGAGCCTCTTCTTCGGCGGCAGTGGCTCCCGCTCCTCGCAGGCGATTTTTCCCTTCTCAGCAGCGGAGAATCTCCTTATTGGCGCCATGGGCGTCACGACAAGCCGGCGTGGCAAGGAGGAGGAAGAAAGGGCAGGCGGCGAGAAGGAGATGAGCAATGGGGGCTTCGCCCTCTCTTCATTTATAACCAGGAGGAGGCCAAGGACCTCATATGGGCCGAAAGACGTCATGGGCCATACATGGGCCGGAAGTTAAAACGGGCTGGAATTATATTGGACAACCCAGATGACGCTACTGGGCCTAATTTCGATAGGTCGTAAATGGGCCCTGGGTTAGCGGGCTATAAATGGGCTATATGCGAATAGGCCGTTAACAAGCTTGCCGTGGGTCGGCCTTTTCACAGGAATAGGTCTCTGTTGGACACTGTTCATTACGGGCCAGTTTTACCACGAGCCGTTAATGGGCCGAGGGTTACTAAGGGCCTCATATGGGCCGAAAGACATCATGGGCCATACATTGGACGGAAGTTAAAACGGGCTGGAATTATATTGGACGGCCTAGATGACGCTACTGGGCCTAATTCGGATAGGCCGTAAACGGGCCCTGGCTTAGCGGGCTATAAATGGGCTATATGTGAATAGGTCGTTAACAGGATTGCCATGGGCCGGCCCGCCACCTTTTGACAAAGTCAAACAGGGCGGCCTTTTCACAGGAATGGGCCTCTGTTGGGCCGTGCCATGTGTCGATGTATCATAGGCGCTTTTGGTCTAATGAGTGGATGACATATGTCCCAACGGTGAGCCGACACGTGTTTCCTCCAGCCAATGATGATTTTACACGTGGAAAATCCCCATTGGTCGGGGCTATTAACGGGTTATCAGATCCAAAACCGGCCCCGGTAGCTTAACGGCGTTCCGTTATGGTGGATGCCACATGTCGGTCACCCTTGACGAAAGCACTTCTGTAACGCGCGATTTATCGTCATGGAAGTGGACACTTCCGTGATGATAATTTTGGTAATGTCATGGAACACTTCTACGACAGCACATGTATGACTATCTTGATTCTGTCATAAATTTGTCATGCATGTACATGCATGACAGTAAACGTGACCTACTGTGACAAACACGCATCATCACGGAAGTGTATTTTTTTGTAGTGATGGAGTTGCGACTCCGCGGATCGTGAGCTTGTGATGGGCTAAGTTGGGACACCCCTGGAGGGTTATGAACTTTCGAAAGCCATGCCCACGGTTATGTGGCAGATGGGAATTTGTTAATATCCGGTTGTAGATAACTTGACACCATATCCTTAAGAATACACTACATGTGTGAGTAACCGTGATGGTCTTGTTTCGAAGGGTTTCGGAAAGTGAACACGGTGGGGTTATGCATTTACGTGAGTAGCTAGGATCACTTACTGATCATCTTTGGCGACCATTGGCACTTTTCTCATCTCGCTCTGACTTCGTAAGCTAGTTTCATAGTGCTTGCTGCAGACAGTATATTACCTCTCCGCACCTATAAGGCTTTGATAGTTTTGATACCTGGGAATGGGATTGCTGAGTCCTTGTGACTCACAGTTTACAACACACACCAGATGTAGGTACAACTGAGTACAACACAGGAGATGGTCAAGAAATTCACTGGGAGCTCGATGAAGAGCGTGGTCGTATGTATGTGACGTATCGCGACGGTCAGTAGTGGTTCCTACTAGGGGCGATCATGACTTGTGGTTGTGGTATCTTTTCTCGTTTGATTTTGTCCGTAGCCGGACCCTGTGTTATTTGGATGAATGTATGAATGTTGAATTAATTGTGTGACGTGGCGAGTGTAAGCCAACTATTTTATCTCTTTCATCCCTGTTCATTACATGAGTTGCGCAAAGATACCACGCTTGCGATCATTCCACAATGCGATTATGTCTCTAGTTCGTGCCTCGACACATAGGAGATATAGTCGCATCCTGGGCATTACAAGTAGGTATCAGATATTTCTCCGACCTAGGAGCCCCCTGATTGATCGAACCGCTGCCGATGTTGAGTCTAGGCACACACACAAAAATGTTTTGAGTCCTATATATATCGGAGAGTGGGATTTATTTTACTCCTTGTCCCCTTCGTCACTCTGGTGAGGATTCCTGATGTTGCTTTAACATCACTATCCTCAATTTTCACCCAAAAAAAAATTAAGATCACGCGGGTAATGTTTGGATTGTTCCGATATCTTTGTGACGAGAATTCTATCTTGGGGCCTCCCGTCTGTTTAGGCTGAGTTCTGGGGAGTTGAGATCTGAGGTATTGTCGTCCCATTGTGTATCATTACAGTTCTAGAATACCAGAGGCGGCCGATATCGAAAACTCTTTTGTGCGTGTCTGGTGGTGAGATAACCCCGACGTCACCCGGTACTGGTGGGATAGTTCGGGAGTATTGCCACAGCTAGTATAGCGGATGCGTTTCGAAGGTCCGAGGTAAATGGTTTTCGAAGGTGCCTGGTTATGTGTTGACGGATGGATACAGCTGGATGTAGGTATTGCTAGTTGGGTGATATATTGTTCTTCCCCTGAATCCCCTACACCAGATTGCATAACGGGAAAGCTTCGGGAATTAATAGGTGGGATTCAAGTAGCTCTTAGGTAATCTTCCAACGGGTGCATGATGTGAGGTTGGGGTTCAATATCTAGTGGAGAGGTTATCATGGTCGATGTTACACTAGGGCTTGCATCTTAAAGGATCCTTGGCTATGTTGATCCGGGGATTGCAAGGTACTTTGTAACACGTGTCATGGGGCATCAGCACGAACATGTGGGGCGAAACCTCTATTATGTATTTGTTCCATCTGTTACCTTGTTGTTTTAATCTATCATTTTGTTCTCCCAAGTGGCTTCTCGACAAGTGGATGTACCATTAAGCTTCTGGAATTCATTCATTCTATTCTGTGTTCAAATGATATTGTGAAGATTATATTGCAACATATATATCCTTTGTTTTGTTTTGATTGTGGTATCCGAGTTGCTTCGATGACAAGTGTTGATTCCATACTTTTCCTAATCGGTGTTCTCATATTTCTATGTGAGTGCTAATCCTTCTTGATCATCAAGATTGTCATGTTAAATTCTTCTCAACCGGCGTGCTTCTCTTCAAGTTAACCCTCCTTTTAATATGTGCAAGACCAAGTCTTGGTTTTTCTCAATGGTGTCTATTTCATTCATCCCAAGTTCTTTTTGTTTTCACCACCCTCCCACCCTTTTTATTTATGGAGCCAGAATTCTTTAATCAAGTATCTATTTTATTCATGTGAAGTTCTTCATTCTTTTTTTAAATGTTCTTATCCGGTGATTTCTTAGGAAGAGGCTCAGGAAGCTTCAAGTTCATCATTCTTTTGTTCTCAAATTCTGCCGGTGGACGTAATTCAAGCTTCGATGTTTATCATATCTATGCCTCTTGTTTCACATGTTTTCCGATGTTGGAATTTATATCCAAAGTCTCTCCTGTTTATTCAACTCTCTCTAATTCTTCTCTGGAGTGTTCAAGATATCTCGGAAGATTCGTGTTTCCATTCTTAATCAGTTCAATCTATTTGGGGGTTGTTATCTCATTCAAGCCATTTTAATTCAATCGATGCAATATCTCTTCCAAGTAATCATTCAACGGTGTTTATTTTGAGGAGGCCCCTAACCCACAGGTCTTTTCCCGGATCTTACCTGACTCCTCAAATTATCTGGAGTTATTACGGAATTCTTTTAAAAGTGCGACGTAAGAATGGATTCCATCAGTCACATGCCTTCTCCAAGACCGCTTTCAAATTCTTTTCACCATTGGTTCAACCTTTTAATTCTTCATTTTGGAGTGCCTCAACAATTCATGGTGGTGTATCTCATCGTCTTCTCAGATTTGAAGACCGAAGAAGAGTTCCTCTTGAATCCTTACCCGTTCTTCCAAAGATTCATGGTTCTAGCTTCATGCCATCCTCATTATTGTTCCGATTGTGAGGAGTTACTTTTATAACCATCCGAAGCATTTCATGAATTCTTTCCATTGTGATCCTTCGAAGGCCATCATTTCAGAAGATTTTTTCGTTCTCAGTTTGCAACTTCGTCCTCCAACTATTCTTAAATGATGCCCCTTCATTTGTCTCCATATTCTTATGGTGGTTCATTCAGGATTACTCTTCCGTTGTCATTGTATCAATTCATTTTACTTTTCATAATCCTACCGACGATTCATTGAATACTTTCTCAAGTTTATGCGAGATCTCTCTTTAATTCTTTGCAACAAAAATAAGTAGTATTCCAAATCCATTGGTTGTCATCAATTTAAATTGGTGAAGGATAAGCATGACATAATTCTTATTCTTATTCCTTCAAGGTGATTTAATTCCTTTGTCTGAAGTTCGTTCATGATATCAAATTATTGGTTGTTCATCTTTTCTTTCTGGAGTTCCAAACTCTCTCAATTATCTTGTCGCGAAGCTCTATCTAAATCATTGCAAGGCTTCAATCTTATTCTTTTCATCCTTCACTTTTCATCCTTTTGTTACCGGAGTTCTTCATGGTGGTTCATCATGATTTAATTCTTTCTTCAAATGTTCTCCAATATTATTGTTGGAGGAGCTCAAGTATTCTCCTCTTTGCACTTAGAAGTGCAAATATTTGCTCCCTTATCTTTGAGGTGGTGTTATGTCATTCTTGACAATTTCCTTCATGTTTCATGATTCACAAGTTATCAAGAATGAAATATGTAAACCCATCATTTTCTTCGTTCAGGAGATATTTTCAAACTTTCAATTTCCTCGTTGGAGTTAACTTGACTTGTATGTCACCTAAAGCTTTCCCTAAGGATGTTGCTATGTGTGGTGCTTCTAAATGACCCAAATTCTTCATTTATACTCTCGTTGATCTCTAGCAACAATTGGTTTCCGTTAGTGGCCGGTTGTCACCTCATAATTGTGAGATGTTTTCCCTAAGCCCACATCTAGCTTATTCTTTTCTTTGTTGAATTTCCAACAACTCTGTTCAATCCATCTTTGTAAGGATGCTCTTTCAAATTCAATTGTGGGAGAAGTTGTCATTTTCTTCTCTGTTCATTTCTTTCATTGATCTATATTCTATTCTTTCATTCCGGATGCATTGTGATATTGTTCTTTTCGAACCATCATCTTGTCATATCAAGATCATGTTCTTTTCCTTTCTGTTCCATTCAACAGGAGTGTTGTGTCCTCCGTTCAAGTTCTCTCATCTTATCAAGTTTTGCCTCTCTTTTCAAATGGAGTGCTGTCTGAAATCTTTCTTACCCCTTGTGCCATTCTTTCATCCATTTCGGAGGCAGTCTGTTGTTATTTCATCAAGTATCATCCCATCTTGTCCAGTTCATGTTAATTCCTTCCATTTTCAGTCGGAGTGTTGTCCGAATTATTTCATTCTCATTCCTTCTCTATCTTGTTTTAACCGGAGTGGTTTTTAAATTTTTTCGACATATGTAAGCTCTTGTTCATGTCTTTCAACATACGAGGTTCTCGTCATATTCCTTGTTCCTCTTGTCCAACAGAGCGTTTCAATTTCTTTCATTTCCGTCGTGTCATTTCTTCAAATTTTCAACCTCTCAAGGTTCATGGTTTCACTCGTTTGTCGAAGAAGCAACTTTGTTTTACCTCTTTCTTTTCCTCTTCTATCCGGTGCCATCTTCGGGATCTCGGGTCGAGATCCTTTGTTAGTGTGGGAGAGTTGTGACGCCCCAAGACCGACGCTCCGGAAGACTTCCATATATTTTGATGTTACCGTGTGTTTTATTTGCTTGCTCTATTTTATTTGTGCTTTGCATCATGTCATCATGCTTCATCTCATTATTTTTCTGCAACTCAATAAATAAATTGTGTGGATCTTTGATCCATTTAAACCGAGGGAATTCTCTGATGTTTTCTCTTTATAACATATCCTCCCAATATTATGGAGCTATTATAAAAATATTCCATTAGTTTGGAATCATCAAAAACACACTTGCAAATATTCCCCATGTCTTTTGTACTTCAAGTTTGACTTCAAAACCTTGCTAATAATTATTTTCCCACTTATCGAGGCTCTTCCTAAATTTTCAACATTTTTGGACCTACCAATTGCCCACTTCCTTCTCACACTCTTTGAATTAAAATTCAAACGAGTTTGAATTTAATATTTCAATCATGCCCGCTCCTTTTTTTCATGGACCATGCACATTTTTATGAGTCCGGGAAAAATAACCCCATGCCTAAACACCATCCCTAATTTTCCTTTCTTGTCCTTTTTCTTCTTTGGTATTTTCTGTTTTGGAAAATAAGAAGAAGGAGAGAGAAGAGAGCTAGCCCAGCTAGGCCTCTCACCAGTCGCAGCCCACCTGCGGCCTAACCTAGTTGGCCCAGGAGGCCTGCCCGACCTCTCCTTATCCTCGCAACCCTCTGGATCGATCCCATCCTTCCTCCTGGCGCCGCCGACACTCAGCGCACACACGCATCGCTCTCCGCCTCCCCTGCGCCTGACCCGCTCCTCGCCGCCCTGGCTCCTCCGCGAGCTTTCCTGAACCGCACAACCACGGCACCGCCGGCCTCGATGGTGCCCTGCCTCGATCTCGCCAAGACCAGTGTGGTCCCTGCCTCGCGCCGTTGCCTCGTCATCGCGCCAACCTCCGACGGCCTCCGCCTCGCACCATGGCCGCCCCAAGTCCCGGCGAGCGCCACCGTTGTCGTCCCACTCCTACCTCGCCGGCCTCCCTGCCTTTCCTTCCATGTCGCCCACTCCTTCCTTGTCGCGCGCCGACCCCGGGTCCGTTGTGACCCTTGGCTGGAGCTCGCCAAGTCACTGCTCCCTCGTCCAGCCTCCCCGTGCTCAACCCCGACCTCCTCTGCTCCGGCTTCTCGCCGGAGATCGCATCGTTGTCATCTTCTTCCTCGGGCCCGAGTCCCCTGCATCAGCCCTAGTAGTCGCCATCCCTCGCCGGTGGTCTCTATTGTCCCCGTGCACCTCCGTGACTGTTGTTGTTGATTCCAAGTCGGACGACTATCGAACAGGGAGTAGCGCCAAGTTCCTCTTCAAGATGTACGACTACATCCAATGTGGTTTTTGCCATGTACCGCGACGCCCGGAGCCCTCGGATCTGTCAAGTTTGACTACAAGGTTTTGCGCCTAGTACCTCTACCGCCATCTCCGGAATCACCAAGACCGCCAAGTACCACGACGACCATCGCTCGTCAAGTTCGACTACCGTCGAAATCTACAACTACCGTCACCGTGCGCTTTGCCAAATACCACTACTTCCACTATGACCCATGTACCACTACTTCCACTACCGCCAAACTCAACCGCTCTGAAACTCATGCTTCGAAGGTATATAGCCGAGACGATGCCCGTGAACGGATGCTTGCGATGTATGAAATGACCCTCGTTTGCACCGTGTCCATTTTGCCACTCGTTTCCATGCCACCAACCCATGGGAACCCGGTAACGGGATCACCCCACCCATCTCTTGCATGACACGCTCCCATCGTCCTTCTTTTGCACCGATATCTCAATGAGGTGTCAGATCATCGGAACGTTGTCGTGGCACCGTTTTCGGTTATCGCCACCGTGGCCCCTTTCCTTCCACCACGGTGACAAGTTACTCCATATCTTGCTCATGTCGACTTTTAACAAAAATTGCATATGTCATCCGCATCATGATAACAACATTTAAAATGTTTAAAAGTGTTGTTTGCATTAAAATTGCTAGTTATGCACATGGGGATTTTCTGGAATTGTTGTTGTTATTTCCAGCCTAATTTAAAAAATGTCTAGATAGCTACTTTACTTATGCTTCACCTCTAGCCATGTTTAAAAAAACATTTAAACCTTTTGGGTTCATAACGAGATCAAACTAAATAATCTAACATGGTGTTTTGTCAATATGCAACTCGTTGCATATTGAGCTCCACTTAACTTGTAGTATTGTTTGTGCACTTTGCCATGCCATGCATATTTAAACTGGACATGCATCATACTTGTTGGTGCATCATGCCATGTTTATGCTTGTGTGTTTACCATGTTGTTTGCTTCTTTCCGGTTTGCTTCTATCGTTAGCTTCGGTTTCGCTCCGGAGTTGTGAGGATTCGTTCGACTACCTCTATTTGTCTTCTTCATGGACTCGTTCTTCTTCCTTGCGGGATCATAGGCAAGATGACCGTTCCCCGATATCACATCTATCTTTGCTTTGCTAGTTGTCTCGCTCTATAGTTATGCCTCGATGCCTATTCTTGTCTTGTCAGCCTCCTATGTTGCCATGAAACACTCTAACAGCCTTCCTAGCAAACCGTTGATTGGCTAAGTACGATTTTGCTCAGCCCCTCTTATAGCGTTGTTAGTTGCAGGTGAAGTCGGAAGATTGCTCCATGTTTTGGACTTGTTTACTGGGATAAAACAATATATATCTTATTTAATAATGCATATATATATATTGCGAATGGGTGGTAGGCTTGGCCTTTTGCTTGGTGTTTTGTTCCACTCATGCTGCCTTAGGACCCGATAAACCGGTGTTATGTTCCTTGATTTTGTGTTCCTAACACGGTTGGGGTTTATGGGCCCTCCTCGATAATATGCACTCCTTAAAGCTTTTCCAGCAAGGCCCAACTTTGGTACTACATTTGCCTAACAACTAAAAACTTGCATAGGGAGTAATTAACCCGAGTTCTTAATCAACCCCCGGGCCAGTGCTCCTCATGAGTGTTGGTCCAAACTAGAGCCACTTGCGGTGCCACCCAGTTTTCTGGGGTCTTTGGTTCCTGTACATAGTGATCATCCGGTCGTGGCCTGAGACGATATGCGCGTGGCTACTATCAGGGTGCCGGCACGCCGGGAGGTCTTGTTGGATTAGTTTTACCTTTGGCAAAATATCTTGAGCACGGGATTCCGAGAATACTCGGGTCTTCCCAACATGGAGTTGCGACTCCGCGAATCGTGAGCTTGTGATGGGCTAAGTTGGGACACCCCTGCAGGGTTATGAACTTTTGAAAGTCGTGCCCGCGGTTATGTGGCAGATGGGAATTTGTTAATATCCGGTTGTAGATAACTTGACACCATATCCTTTAGAATACACTACCTGTGTTATTTAACCGTGATGGTCTCTTTTCGAAGGGTTTCGGAAAGTGAACATGGTGGGGTTATGCATGAACGTGAGTAGCTAGGATCACTTATTGATCATTTTTGGCGACCGTTGGCACTTTTCTCATCTTGCTCTGACTTCATAAGCTAGTTGCTTA
This sequence comes from Secale cereale, assembly GCA_902687465.1. Classification (NCBI taxonomy): domain Eukaryota; kingdom Viridiplantae; phylum Streptophyta; class Magnoliopsida; order Poales; family Poaceae; genus Secale; species Secale cereale. The sequence continues at coordinate 487,521,429 of LR738714.1, read as the reverse complement.
GTGCTTGCTGCAGCCACTTTATTACCTCTCCACACCTATAAGGCTTTGATAGTTTTGATACCTGGGAATAGGATTGCCGAGTCCTTGGGACTCACAGTTTACAACACACACCAGATGGAGGTACAACTGAGTACGAGGCAGGAGATGGTCAAGAACTTCATTGGGAGTTCCATGAAGATGTATGTGATGTATCCCGACGATCAGTAGTGGTTCCTACTAGGGGCGATCAGGACTTGTGCTTGTGGTATCTTTTCTCGTTTGATTTCATCCGTAGCCGGGCCCTGTGTTATTTGGATGAATGTATGAATGTTGAATTAATTGTGTGACGTGGCGAGTGTAAGCCAACTATTTTATCTCTTTCATCCTAGTTTATTACATGAGTTGTGCAAAGATACTACGCTTGCGATCATTCCAGAATGCGATTATGTCTCTAACTCATGCCTCGACACGTAGGAGATATAGTCGCATCCTGGGCATTATAGTATTTGAGCTAATGCAACTAAAACAGAAAGGTTTGAGCCTATTTCAACCAAAGGTTCAAATTCAAGCCCAAATTATGAATTTCCAAAGTGTAATATCATGTTTTGATATATACAGCAAGGTTAATTTGCTTTGTCATGCATGAAACAAGTATCAATGGATAGATTGTATTTTTCTGATCATTTTTCATATATAAATCTTTTCCATCTGAGCTACGGTTGATTTATTATGATTTTTTGAAGTTTAACCCTTTTTCTGTAATTTCTGAATATTTAAAAAATAAACTAATTCCATAAAAGAGTTACTGCGTCAGGGTGACGTCAGCGAGTCAACGGGGCCCCCCAGGTCAAACTGACCAGTGGGTCTCGCGTGTCATTGACTAACTAACCAACCTAGGTTAATTAATCCTAGCTAACCTAATTAACAGGGCCGGCCCCACACGTCAGTGACCCAGGGCGGTCAAACCCTGGTCGGGCGGGGTCAAACCCACCGGCGGCTTGACGCCGGCGAGGCCAGACGCGGCGGTGACCTGCGGGATTCCTCCTCCGGCGACCAAATGGCTGGCGGAGGGCATCTACGTGATGCGGACGCTCGTCCGCATCAAGTGGTGGTGGTGGTGGTGGTTGGACCTGGGGTGGCCAGATACGTCGCCGGCGACGACTTGGGCGGCCGCCGGAGCTCGGGTGAGCTCGGTGTCGTTGCTACGACGGCCGTGGAGGCGTGAAATTAGCTCCTATGTGCTCTACACGGCAAGGAGAGGGAGCTGGGCACGACGGCCGGGCCGTTGGATGACCGGGGACTCGTCGGCGGCGAGCACATGCGGCGGCGGGTGCAGGCGAGCACGGTGCGGTGGCTACGAGCTTCACGGCAGTGCAGGCGCGGCTGCATCGGCCATGGCAAAGAAGAGTGGGGGAGAGAGCAGGGGGAGAGTGAGGTGTCGGTGAGGTCGGGGCGGCACCCAGGAGGCTCTTCGAGGCGTTGCGCTGGCGTGGGCGAGGCAGGCAGGCAGGCTGGTGGCATGGCGAGCTCGACGGCGTCGCGGTGTCCCTCCTCTTCCTACTGGTAGAGGTGGGTGACGACTGGCACTGGGCCAGGTGGGCCGGCCCAGTCCAGGTAAGTGGCCTCTGGCCTTTCTCTCTCTCTCTCTCTCTCTCTCTCTCTCTCTCTCTTTTTCTATTTGTTCAATGTTTTCTTTTTTCTGCATTTGTTTTGGCTTAATTAAAAATGCCAGAGCATTTTCAAAAATCCTGAAAATATTTGTGGGCACTGTTTGGATTATTTCCAACAGCCCTCATTTACTTCCAAGATTATTTGGACATATAAAATTATTTATAGCATTTAAATGTCCAAAAATAAATATTGTATGATTGAATTCAATATCCCAGAGTGTCCTAGAAAAGTGTGCACCATTTTTGGCAGAGGTTCTGGACCAAAGCAAAAATGATGAACATTTATGAAGGGCATTTCAGGTTCATTGAAAAGTATTTTGGTAAACCCTAGTTGGTTTAAGTGGTGCTGGGGGTTTATGCCATCCCCATTTCAGGTTTCAGGAAAAGTTTAAACAAGATGCATCACTGTAGCTAGTCCTAGTGCCAGCACTGATTAGGGTTGTGACATGTTTTGCTTGATAAGGCCGCCCTGCACCTCTGTTGCCAGGGCCGCGGTATGCTCCTCGGTACGGAGGGAGCGTTCCATGTTTCCATTGACTGTTATAACACCACGTGGTCCGGGCATCTTCAGTTTGAGGTAAGCATGCTGCGGGACCGCATTGAAGTGAGCGAATGCGGTTTGTTCGAGCAGTGCATGATAGCCGCTGCAAAAAGGGACGATGTGGAAGATTAAGTCTTCGCTTCGTAAGTTGTCTGGCGAACCGAAGACGACCTCCAATGTGATTGAACCCATACAACGGGCCTCTACACCAGGCATTACTCCTTAAAAGGTAGTTTTGGTGGGCTTGATCCTTGACAGATCAATGCCCATCTTGCGGACTGTGTCCTAATAGAGCATGTTAAGGCTCATGCCGCTGTCCATAAGGACTCGCGTAAGGTGGAATCCATCGATGATTGGATCGAGGACTAGTGCGACCGAACCTCCCTGACGGATATTGGTCGGATGGTCTCTACGATCAAAAGTGATCGAACAGGCTGACCATGGGTTGAATTTAGGGGTCACTAGTTCTATCACGTAGACGTCCCTTAATGCACGCTTGCGCTCCCGCTTGGGGATGTGGGTGACGTATATCATATTCACCGTTTTGACTTTGGGGAGAAATTTCTTTTGACCCCCTGTTTTATGTAGACGCGGCTCGTCGTCGTCTTCCTCGCTCGGTGACCCTTTCTCCTTATGTTCGGTATTTAAATTACCGTCCTGTTTAAAGACCCAACAACTTCGGTTGGTATGGTTGGCAGGCTTGTCGAGGGTGCCATGAATCTGGCAGGGTCGGTCGAGTATTCGGTCCAAGCTGGATGAGCCCTCTCTGTTTCTTTTGAATGGCTTCTTCCGCTGACCGGACTTGGAGCCACTGAATTCGGCGTTGACCGTCATGTCTTCAGTGGTGTCGTTACTGCTAAGGCGCTTGTGTTTGTTGCGTCGGGGCCTTCCGCTGTTATTTTTGGCATCGGAAGTGCCCGGCTCGCTCGTACTATTACTGCTACGGGCTAGCCAGCTGTCTTCGCCCGCGCAAAAGCGGGTCATGAGCATAGTGAGGGCTGCTATGGACTTCAACTTCTCTTGGCCGAGGTGTCGGGCAAGCCATTCATCACGAATGCTATGTTTAAAGGCCGCTAGGGCTTCGGCGCCTGGGCAATCGACAATCTGGTTCTTTTTAATGAGGAACCTAGTCCAAAATTTTCTCCGGGCTGCTGGACAATGTGATTGATGTCATCAATATCTGGAGGCCAACCATAGGTTCCTTGGAAATTGTCTCTAAAGGCATCCTCCAGGTCTTCCCAGCATACAATAGAGTTTTCTGGAAGGCTGTTTAATCAGTGTCGAGCTGGCCCCTTGAGTTTTAGGGGAAGGTATTTGATGGCGTGTAGATCGTCACCGCGAGCCATGTGGATGTGGAGAAGAAAATCTTCAATCCATACTGCGGGATCTGTTGTGCCGCCGTATGATTCAATGTTCACGGGTTTAAGCCGTTCTGGGAACTGATGCTCCATTACCTCATCGCTGAAGCATCAGGGGTGTGCGGCGCCTCTATATCGGGCCACGTCACGGCGCAGTTCGGATGAAGTCTGTATGCGGTTTTCGGCCCGGGCATGGTGTTGCCTGTCGCGCCAGGATTGGTAACCGTCCTCTCGTGCCAGTGCATGCCCCTGCGATTCGTAAATGGATCTGGTCTGACCTGCTCTATTTTCCAGGTCCTATCGTAGGTCGTATGTGTATCCCCAAGCTATTTTTTCTCTGCTCTTACGGCGAGGTGGTGCGGGCTGGTGTTCGGCTTGGGTTGCCATTATGTCCCGGCCACGTGGTGGTCGGTCAGGTTCATCAGTCGCGTTACGCGCTGGTGGTATGGGCTCCGGTGCTTCGTTGTCGAATTGGGGTAGCAGCCTACGCTTCGGATAACTCTTTATTAGGCGTTCGAGACTGTACTCTTCGGCTGCCAGGACATCAGTCCATCTATCATTGAGTAGTTCTTGATCAGCTTGAAGCTGCCGCTGCCTCTTTTTAAGGCTTCTTGCCGTGGCTATGAGCCGGCGCTTAAAGCGTTCTTGTACAAGGGGTTCCTCTGGTATGATAAAATCTTCATTGCCGAGACTCACACCATCCTCGGAGACTGGTAGATAGTTGCTATCTTCCGAGTCTTCGATCCCTGCTTGCTCATCAGGGTCGACTTACCCCTCCTCCCGATCATCCTGTTCGGATGTTGGTTGATGGGGTCTTCTTGTTCTTCTGCGTGTTCCGGAGTATCATTTTCTCCAGTGCTGGTATTTTTGTCCTTACCGCGACGCGATTTAGAGCGGCGCCACAGACGTCGATGCTTCGGCGGTATCTCGAGAGGTTCTTCCTCGACAGGATCCTTCTTATCATCGCCGTCGCCTTCTTTAGGTGTGTCCACCATGTACACGTCGTATGAGGAAGTGACCGTCCAGCGTCCAGTGAACGGCGGGTTTTGGGCCTGCTCCTCTCCTCTATACCGTCGATGTCCTCGGAGGCGTAGTCGAGCATGTCAGTTAAGTCCTCGACGATGGCTATAAAGTGGGTGGTGGGTGGGAAGTAAAGTTCCCTATTTTCAGCCCCTAGTCAGGGTTGGGCGCAAATCGGAAGTGGTTCCTCTGTGATGGCGAGGGATCGCATTAATCCCAGAGCCTTGTTTAAGAGCGAGGTTTGGATGAGGACCAAAGTTCCCTGGCCGAGCTTGCGAGATGCGGGCTCCGAGGGTTCGGAGCGAGTGTTCGGAGAGGAGTCCGGCTTTGTGATAACTACCGATGGCACTATCCTCTTCGGTTTTCCAGTGTCGAGCTTTATAGCCGCAGATAGCCCGGCGGGCTCTAAACTCACGTCTTTGAACCTGGTTACGCGTTCCGAATCTAAGGCCGGAGCGGTGGTTGGAGCCGCGAACCCTTGCAAGATAAAGTCTCCTCGGATGTCAGCGACATAGTTCAGATTTCCAAAATTGATCGGATGACAGGGGCGTAGCTGTCGATCTGCTCCAGGTGATCAAGCAAGTTGGCACGCAGCGCGAAGCCGCCGAACACAAAGATCTGGCCGAGGAGGAAGATCTCCTTCCCAGCAGCATTGTCATAAGTGATCGATGAAGCCATAGAGCCTCTCGACGGCGGCACAATGGAACTTTTAATGAAAGCACCAATATCGGTGTCAAAACCGGCATATCTCGGGTAGGGGGTCCCAAACTGTACGTCTAAGGATCGAAGGTAACAGGAGGCAGGAGACACGATGTTTTACCCAGGTTCGGGCCCTCTTAATGGAGGTAATACCCTACTTCCTGCTAGATTGACGTTGACGAGTACATGGGTTACAATAGTTGATCTACCTCGAGATCGTAATGACTAAACCCTAGATATCTAGTTTGTATGATTATGAATGCCTCTACGGACTAAACCCTCCGGTCTATATAGACACCGAAAGGGGCTAGGGTTGTACGAGGAAAGGAATCTTCATATCCGCACGCCAAGCTTGCCTTCCCCGCCAGGGAGAGTCCCATCCGGACATGGGGGAAAGTTTTCCATCTTGTATCTTCATGGCCCATTAGTCCGGCCCATGTTACGTAGCCCAGACGCCCGAGGACCTCGTAGTCCAGGACTCCCTCAGCAGGTGGCACCCCTCCCACCGGCTCGGTGGGCGCGCATGGCGGCGCTGCGGGCCACTGAGCCTTCACCCCCGCCTTGCGACAGGTGCGGTGGCCACCCAGGTTTAGGCCGGAGATGCCACCTTGCTACGACGGCGCGGCAGACCCAGCTAGTTTCCTCTAGGCCTACGAGGAGGCCGTTTCGGCGGCCAGCGGCGACAGCAAGGTCATGGCCAGCTGGCTCCCCATGGACCTCACAGGCGTACCACGGGCCTGGTTTCTTAGCCTGCCAGAGTCATATGTGGCCTCCTCGGAGGAGCTGCGCGGTATCTTCACCACGCGCTCTGCGGCGCCGGTGCCCCACGCTGTCGCCGCCCTCCCCGGCGGCTCTCAGGCACCACCCTCGGATCGTCACGTTAAAGCAGTTCTTCCGCCAAGTGGCACCACCCGAGTCTCGCAGGGAGTCCCTCCAAGATGGGCGGCACCAGAAGCCGACCTCACCTTCGACTCCAGAGACCACCCGGTGATCACCACAGGTGCAGGCGCGCTCTCAATGCTCTACACCCCCACCATCTGCAATGTGGCGGTAACCAAGACTCTCATCGACGGCGGGGCCGGGCTCAACGTACTTTCCGCGGAAGACTTCGGCTTGCTCCATGTGTCGCACGAACGGCTCCGCCCTACCAGGCCGTTCTCCGAAGTCGTCGACGGCTCCACCAGCCCCCTGTGGCAGATCCGCCTCCCTGTTACCTTCGGCACCCGCAAAAACTACCCCACCGAGCTTATCGACTTCGACATCGCCCACATCGGCCTCACGTACAATGCCATTCTCGGATACCCAGCCCTGGCCAAATTCATACTGGCGACTCACCCAGCCTACAACCTCATGAAGATGCTAGGGACCAATGGCGTCTTCACTGTGGCTGGAGATACCAAGGAGGCCCTGGGGGCCCACAAGCTCGCCATTCAGGGCCACGGCGGCAGCACACCCGGCCGACGAAGCAGCTCCGGAGGCCATGGGGGTTGCGCCAGCAAAAAAGAAACAACTTTTCTCTCAAGACAGAGCCAAGACGAAGAAGTGCTGGTTGACGAGGACGGGGCGTCGGGAGCCACCTTTACCATAGGCGATGGCCTTCCCCTAGATCAAGAAAAGGCGTTGGTCGGCTTCTTGCGCGCGAAAAAGGAGGTGTTCGCATGGGAGCCCAAGGACCTAGTGGGAGTCCAAGGGGGGTGATTGAGCATCACCTAAACGTATGCCCCAATGTACGCCCAGTAAAGCAGAAGGCCCGGCGGCAGTCCACAGAGAAGAAGTCCTTCATCGTACAAGAGACTCGTAAGCTACAAGAAGCTGGTGTGATTCGCGAGGTGCGGTATCCGGAATGGCTAGCAAACCCGGTAGTTGTGCCCAAGAAAGCTGGGAAGGAGTTCATGTGTGTCGACTTCACCAACCTCAACAAGGCCTACCCACAAGACCCGTTCCCAGTGCTGCGCATCGATCAGATCGTTGACTGCACCGCCGAGTATGATCTACTGTGTTTCCTGGATGCCTTTTTCGGCTATCCTCAAATCAAGATGGCGGTACAATATGTTGAGAAGACGGCCTTCCTGACCCCGTGCGGGGTATACTACTACACTTGTATGCCGTTCGGGTTGCGCAATGCAGGAGCAACTTTCCAGTGATTGATGCACATTGCCCTAGGAGAGCAGCTCAGGAGGAACGCTGAGGCCTACGTCGATGACATCGTGGTAAAATATCGGGAGGCAAGACCCTCATTGATGATTTGGAAGAGACCTTCGCCAGCCTGTGCAAGGTAGACATGCGTCTCAACCCGGAAAAGTGTGTGTTCGGCATCCCGTTAGGCAAGCTATTGGGTTTCCTTGTGTCGCATAGAGGAGCGGCCATAGAGAAGATGAGTCCGCCGAAGACCCTCAAAGAGATGAAGAAGCTAGCCGACTGCGTAACATCGCTCGGGCGTTTCATCTCCAAGCTAGGGAAGCGTGCCCTCCCCTTCTTCAAGCTGATGAAAAGGAAAGGCCCATTCGAGTGGACTCCAGAGGCTGACGCAGCTTTTGAAAACCTCAAGAGATACCTCACCAGCTCACCAGTAATGGTGGTGCCCAAACCTGAAGAGCCCTTGGTGCTTTACCTAGCCGCTACACCACACTCCGCCAGCGCGGCATTAGTGGCGGTCCGGGGGAGTGCCAGGACAAGACAACATAGCCCCAGGACGATACTCCCAAGGCTCCGGCGGGATCAGCTGTCAATCAGGCTCCACGAGGCGGCGTTCCTAAAGCTGTAGTTACCCCACCTGGCGACCAAGCTCCCGAGGCCTCCCTGCCTCAGGAGGCGCCATAGCCCCAGGAGAGCTTGGACTCCGCCAACACTTCCACCCTCGTCAAGCACCTGGTGTACTTTGTCAGCACGGTGCTCCGCGATGCTCAGGCGCGTTACCCCATGCCACAGAAACTTCTGCTTGCGCTCCTCGTTGCTTGGCGCAAGCTGCGTCACTACTTCCAAGGCCACCCCATCAAGGTCGTATCAGCTTACCCACTGGAGAGGGTGCTGCGGAGCCCCAATGCCGTGGGAAGGGTCGCCGAATGGATCATCGAGCTACAAGCATCCCAGCTAGAGTTCAGCACCACCAGGGTCGTCAAGGGTGACGCGCTCGCCGACTTCATGGCGGAGTGGATCGACACCCCAGGGCCTGGAGCAGGTGAGGATTAGACCCTCTCGTAAGGGAGTGAAGCACCGGACGGCTGGGTCATGTACTTTGATGACGCCTTCGCATGTCAGGGCGCGGGGGCTGGTGCCATGCTCATCTCGCCCACCCAAGACAAGCTCTACTACGTCATGCAGCTATGTTTCTAGCACGACGAGAAGGTCTCCAACAACATCGCGGAGTACAAAGGCCTAATCGCCGGCCTGAAGGCAACGGCCACCTTGGGTGTGAAGTGCCTCAGCGTCAAGGGCGACTCCCAGCTCCTCGTCAACTTCTCCAACAAGGTGTATGAGCCAAAGGATTAGCACATGGAGGCATACCTAGTGGAGGTACGCAAAATGGAGAAACAATTATTGGTCCTGGAGCTGCAGCACGTGTCGCGCGACACGAACAAGGAGGCTGATGACATCACCATGAGGGCGTCCAAGCGCAAGCCACATGAGCCCGGCGTCTTCGAGGTGCGCCTCTTCCAGCCCTCAGCAACCCCTCCGACTGCAGAGCTGACACGGCCTCAGGAGGAGCTTCCCCCTCCGCCGACCTCGGCAGCTCCTGCTTGCAGCCCGACCTCAGGGGCGTGCCTGCTCCTCGCACTCCAGCCCTAGGACGGGTGATGGACTAAAGAGTTCAAGGCCTACCTGCAACAGGGAACCCTGCTGGAGAAGGAGGAAGACGCGGAGCGCGTTGCTCGGCAGGCCTTGGCCTACTGCCTTCAGGATGGTGAGTTATACCGAAAATGCCCCCAACGACGTTTCCTTGCGGTGCATCTCTAGGGAGCAGGGGTGCGAGCTGCTGACAGACATACATGACAGAGACTGCGGGCATCACTCATCATCGCTCACCCTGGTGGGCAAGGCGTTCCGTAGTGGATTCTGTAGGATCGAAAGTATGTCTAGAGGGGGGGTGATTAGACTACTTGTAAATATAAAAATTCTGCCATTTGATCAAGAACAGTTTTTGGCAGATTCACAATTATGATCAAGTCATGCATCACCCTACACATGCAATTCTAGAGTATAGGCAGCGGAAAGTAAATTGCACATGTAGTAAAGAGAGGTGGAGAAGAGCAAACGCAATTTGGATACGCGGTGATTTTTCCCGTGGTTCCGATAGGTGGTGCTATCGTACATCCACGTTGATGGAGACTTCAACCCACGGAGGGTAACGGCTGCGCGAGTCCACGGAGGGCTCCACCCACGAAGGGTCCACGAAGAAGCAACCTTGTCTATTCCATCACGGCCTACGCCCACGGAGGGCTAGCCTTACTCGGGGTAGATCTTCACGAAGTAGGCGATCTCCTTGCCCTTACAAACTTCTTGGTTCAACTCCACATCTCGATGACGGAGGCTCCCAAGCGACACCTAACCAATCTAGGAGGCACCACCCTCCAAAAGGTAATAGATGTTGTAGATGATGATGAACTCCTTGCTCTTGTGCTTCAAATGATAATCTCCCCAACACTCAACTCTCCTCACTGATTTGGCTGTGGTGGAAGAAAGGATTGAGTGGAAAGCAACTTGGGAAGGTTAGAGATCAAGTTTCATATGGTAGGAGTGGAGCAACTTGATCTCAACACAAGGGTAGGTAATTCTCTTCTCAGAAATGTAAGGTAGGAGTGGTAGTTCTTTCTGATGGCTCTCTCCACGAATGAAGAGGGGGTGGAGGGGTATATATAGCCTCCACACAAAATCCAACCGTTACACACATATTTGAGCAATCTCGGTGGGACCGAAGTGGACAACTCGGTGAGACCGAAAGTTCAAATAATGTGAACGTTGGGGTTTTCGGTGGGACCGAAAATACCATCTCGGTTAGTCCGATTTGAGCAAAGACAGGAGCTTGCCAGTTTCGGTGGGACCGACTTCATCATCTCGGTGACACCGATTTGATGACAGAAGGTTACAGAAGCTTGGCAGCCCATGTTTCGGTGAAACCGATTTCAAACTCGGAATATCCGATTTTTCTAGGGTTTGGCTTATGGCCGAGGTGGTTCATCTCGGTGTGACTGAGTTTGGAATATCGGTGGGACCGAGATTACTTATGAGTGTATATTGTAGTGAAAGTTGCTGATAGTTAAAGGAGATATATCACTAAGCACTTGAGCAACCAGATCATCAACATAACCTCATCCCCTTTTAATAGTATTGGCTTTTCCTATGGACTCAATGTGATCTTGGATCACTAAACCAAAAATGGAGTCTTGAGCTTTTGCCAATGCTTGCCTTAGCATTTTGAGGGGTCCACTTCTTCAGTCATTGCCATACCCATATCACTGAACTTCTCTGAAATGATTCTCAAGTAACTATTAGTTCAATGATATATATGTTGTTATTAATTGCCAAAACCACCCGGGGATTAGTTGCACTTTCAATCTCCCCCTTTTTGGTAATTGATGACAACATATAGATCAAAGCTTCGACAAAGGATATAATCAATGAATAATATCGTCGCTTTGAGAAGTATGTGATAAGCAAGAGCTCCCCCTAAATTTGTGCATTATTTAAGATTTGCGTTTGAATGCAAATGCACAATCGATTAGGATCATGGGTCACTCTTCCATGTCACATACATCTTGGTGGAGCGCACAAAATGATAAGAATGAATAGCATGCACCCAATCACCAAGACATGAGTAAATAGTCATACAAGATAGGAATAGCATATGATAAGCATTAAGCACACATTAAAGCATAGTATGACCAAGCACTCATTAAGGTAGCATCAAACAGAGTAACAAGCACACTGAAAGTCTCGAAAACCAAAAGTATCTCAAAGAGACCGCAAAAGAACGAAAGAGCAAAAGCGCAAAAGACAACAACACTCTCTCTCTCGAAGCCCTATGATCTATACAATTTCTCCCCCTTTGGCAACAAGTTACCAAAAAGTTCGAAAAAGCATAGAGCTAAACGTCACTGTGGGCTCTGCTGGCGGCTCCCGTCTGGGTTGATGTCGGAGTAGATATGACGGCATCGGCGAAGACTTCAGCTGATGTCTATGCTGGAGGAGTGGACACTGGAGCTGTAGCTGGAGTAACTGCTGGAGCTGTAGGAGGTGCTGAAGTTGTAGTCCTGGTGTCAGTCACTGGAATAGCAGCTAATCGGGATCCTCTGGGAACCGGAGCAGTCTGTCGATGAGAGTCCTGGACTAAGTCATCCTGCACAAGCTCTGCCTTGTCCTGCTTTGCTTCCTCTATGTCTGCCTCAAGCTTGTTGACGGTCACTTGAATCTCAGTCAGCTTCACGTCCAGAGCGTGGATCTTCTCGTCAACAATCCTCTCTACGCTCTCCTGAGACTGTTCAATGCTGGCCAGGCGTTGTTCAATCCTTTGGGTAGCTTCAAGAATCTGCTCTCCGAAACTCTTTGGTTTAGCTGCTGCTGCTGCTGCTTCCTTGTCAGCCTTGGCTTTCCTAGCAGCTTCGATCTTGGCTTGACCTTCAACAGATGTCGGATCCTCCTCATCCATCACAACAACATTGTCTTCATGCTCTGGCTGCAGTGGTAAGTGTTTCCTATCCAACAAGAATTTGCCCGTGCCAAACTTGGCATTGATAAGCATCTGAATCTGTGGGGCAAATCCACATGACCTTTTCTGGTCAACTGCAGTCCTCTTAATGGTCTCTACCATTAAGTCCATCACCTTGAAAGGTGCCTTCTCATCAAGTATATGCAGCATGTTGATAGAATTACCTCTGATCATGCGGTGATCTCCAGACTTGTGTTGGAAATATGCCCTAGAGGCAATAATAAATTGGTTATTATTATATTTCCTTGTTCATGATAATCGTTTATTATCCATGCTAGAATTGTATTGATAGGAAACTAAGATACATGTGTGGATACATAGACAACACCGTGTCCCTAGTGAGCCTCTACTAGACTAGCTCGTTGATCAAAGATGGCTACGGTTTCCTAGCCATAGACATGAGTTGTCATTTGATAACGGGATCACATCATTAGGAGAATGATGTGATGGACAAGACCCAAACAATAAACGTAGCATATGATCGTGTTAGTTTATTGCTATTGTTTTCTGCATGTCAAGTATATGTTCCTACGACCATGAGATCATGCAACTCACTGACACCGGAAGAGTACCTTGTGTGTACCCAACGTCACAACGTAACTGGGTGACTATAAAGGTGCTCTACAGGTATCTCCGAGGGTGTCTGTTTAGTTGGCATAGATCAAGACTGGGATTTGTCACTCCGTATGACGGAGAGGTATCTCAGGGCCCACTCGGTAATACAACATCACAATGAGCTTGCAAGCAATGTGACCAATGAGTTGATCACGGGATCTTGTATTACGGAACGAGTAAAGAGACTTGCCGGTAACGAGATTGAACTAGGTATAGAGATACCGACGATCGAATCTCGGGCAAGTAACATACCGACAGACAAAGGGAACTATATACGGGATTGTCTGAATCCTTGACATCGAGGTTCAATCGATAAGATCTTCGTAGAATATGTGGGAACCAATATGGGCATCCAGGTCCCGCTATTGGTTATTGACCGTAGAGGTGTCTCGGTCATGACTGCATAGTTCTCGAACCCGCAGGGTCTACACACTTAACGTTTGGTGATGATATAAGCATAGTCGAGTCATTATGTTGGTAACCGAAGGTTGTTCGGAGTCCCGGATGAGATCCCGGACGTGACGAGGAACTCCGGAATGGTCCGGGGATGAAGATTGATATATTGGATGATGGGAATCGGAGTCCGGAAGTGTTCCGGGGAGCACCGGGGAGTCGTCGGATGACCGAAAGGAGTTTCGGGGGGTCCCGGCAAGTGTTGCGGGCCTCATGGGCCAAAAAGGGGGAGGCACATCAGCCCACACAGGGGCTGTGCGCCCCCCCACAGGCCTCCCACGCAGCTAGGAGGGTGGGGGCGCCCCTAGGGCAGCCGGCCCCCTCTGGCTTGGGGGGCAAGGCGCCTAGGGGGGGCCACCCAAACCCTAGCCGCCCCCTCTCCCTTGTGGCCGCCACCCCCTAGGGGAAACCCTAGGGGCGCCTCCACTTCTCCCCTCCCCCTATATATAGAGAGGGAGAGAGAGGGCAGCCACACCCCTACGTGCCTTGGCGCTGCCTCTCCTCTCCCTCGTAGCATATCTTCTTCTCCGCAGTGCTTGGCGAAGCCCTGCTGAGTTTTCTCCACCACCACCTCCACCACGCCGTCGTGCTGCCGGAGGACTCAAGTTGCTACTTCACCATCGCTCGCTGGATCGAGGAGGTGAAGGCGTCATCAAGCCGTACGTGTGTTGAACGCGGAGGCACCGTCCGTTCGGTGCTGGGATCTTCGGCGATTTGAATCGCGGCGAGTACGACTCCATCAACCGCGTTCTTGAACGCTTCCGCTTAGCGATCTACAAGGGTATGTGGATCCGACTCTTCCCTCGTAGATGCATCTCCTAGATTGATCTTGGTGAGCGTAGGAAAATTTTTGTTTCCCATGCAACGTTCCCCAACAGTGGCATCATGAGCTATGTCTTTGCGTAGATGTTTTCACGAGTAGAACACAAAGGGGTTTGTGGGCGTTGATGTTTAGATTGCTTCCCTCTTTGGTATTTCTTGATTCAGCGGCATTATGGGATGAAGCGGCCCGGACCAACTTTACATGTCCACGTACATGAGACCGGTTCCATCGACAGACATGCGACTTTTGTTGCATAAGATGGCTGGCGGGTGTCTGTCTCTCCTATCTTAGTTGAATCGGATTCGACGAAGGCGGTCCTTGTAGAAGGTTAAATAGCAACTTAAATATCACCGTTGTGGCTTTGCGTAGGTAAGAAGCGTTCTTGCTAGATACCCATAGCAGCCACGTAAAACATGCAACAACAAATTAGAGGACGTCTAACTTGTTTTTGCAGGGTATGTATGTGATATGATATGGCCAAAGACATGATGAGATATATTTGATGTATGAGATGATCATGTTGTAATAGTTAATATCGACTTGCATGTCGATGTATACGGCAACCGGCAGGAGCCATAGGGTTGTCTTTAATTTTTGTATGACCTGCGTGTCAATCATTAAGCGCTATGTAATGCTTTACTTTATCGCTAAACGGTAGCAATAGTGGTAAGAGCATGGTGGGCGCGCGACAACCCCGATGGCGACACGATGATGGAGATCATGATGATGGGGATCATGGTGTTACGCCGGTGACGATGGAGATCATGCCGGTGCTTTGGAGATGGAGATCAAAAGCACGAGTTGATGGCCATATCATGTCACTTATGATTTGCATGTGATGTTAATCCTTTTATGCATCTTATTTTGCTTAGGACGACGGTAGCATTATAAGATGATCCCTCACTAAAATTTCAAGATGAAATTGTGTTCCCCCCGAGTGTGCGCCGTTGCGAAGGTTCGTCGTTTCGAAGCACCACGTGATGATCGGGTGTGATAGACTCTACGTTCGCATACAACGGGTGCAAGCCAGTTTTTGCACATGCAGAACACTCGGGTTAGACTTGACGAGCCTAGCATGTACAGACATGGCCTCGGAACACGGAAGACCGAAAGGTCGAGCATGAGTCATATAGTAGATATGATCAACATGAAGATGTTCACCATTGACACCACCTCATCTCACGTGATGATCAGACTTGGGTTGGTGGATTTGGATCATGTCACGCTCGGATGACCAGAGGGATGTCAATTTGAGTGGGAGTTATAAGTAATTTGATTAGTTAAACTCACTTATCATGAACAATAGTCTAAGATGGCTTTGCAAATTATGTTGTAGATCAATAGCTTGCGTTGTAGCTCCCTGTTTAATACGATCCTAGAGAAAGACTAAGTTGAAAGATATTGTAAGCAAGGATGCGGACTGGGTCCGTAGTCCGGGGAGTGTCCTCACTGCTGCACAGAAAGCTTACGTCTTTGATGCACCGCTCAATGTGCAAACCCCTACAACGTTGTCTGTGGATGTTGTGAACACCTAAGAGACACGTCCTGATGACTACTTGATAGTTTAGTGCACCATACTTTACGGCTTAGAATCGGGATTCCAATGACGTTTTGAACGCCATGGAACATATGAGATGTTCTAAGAACTGAAATTGGGATTTCAGGCTCATGCCCGTGTTGAGAGGTATGAGACCTCTGACAAGTTCCTTTGCCAAAAAGATGGAGGAGAATAGCTCAACTAGTGAGCATGTGCTCAGAATGTCTGGGTGCTAAAATCACTTGAACCAAGTGGGAGTTAATCTTCCAGGTGAGATAGTGGTTGACAGAATTCTCTAGACACTATCACCAAGCTACTAGAACTTCGTGATGAACTATGACATGCAAAGGATGGTGATGATCCCGGAGCTATTAGCGGTTCTTAAGACCGCGAAAGTAGAAATCAAGAAGGAGCATCAAGTGTTGATGGTTTAACAAGACCACTAGTTTCAGAAGGGCAAGGGCTAGAAGGGAAACTTCATGAATGGCAAACCAGTTGTCACTCTAATGAAGGAACCCTAGGTTGAACCCAAACCTCGAGACTAAGTGCTTCTATTGTAAGGGGAACGGTCACATGGTAGCGGAACTACCCCAAATACATGGTAGATATAATAGCTGGCAACTTCAACAAAGTATATTTGATATACGTGTTATTGATGTGTACCTTAGTAGTACTCCTTCTAGCACTTGGGTATTGGATACCGGTTCAGTTACTAGTATTAGTGACTTGAAGCAAAAGCTATGGACTGAACGGAGACTAGCTAAGGGCGAGGTGACGATGTGTGTTGGAAGTGTTTCCAAGGTTGATAAGATCACCATCGCACGCTCCCTCTATTTTCGAGATTAGAGTTGAACCTAGATAAATGTTATCAGGTGTCTACGTTGAGCATGAATATGATTAGATCATGTTCATTGCAATACAGTTATTCATTTAAGTTAGAGAATAATGGTTATTCTGTTTACATGAATAATACCTTTATGGTCATGCACCCAATGGTTTATTGAATCTTGATTATAGCAATACACATGATGATAATATTAATGCCAAAAGATGTAGAGTTAATAATGATAGTACCACTTTCTTGTGGCACTACCGCTTAGGTCATTTTGGCAAAATATGCATGAAGAAACTCCATGCTGATGGACGTTTGGAGTCACTTGATTTTGAATCGCTTGACACATGCGAGCCATGCCTCATGGGCAGGATGACTGAGATCTCGTTTTCAGGTACAATGAAACG